>CAWUFW010010094.1:0-726448 GCA_963921515.1 Calotriton arnoldi | reverse complement strand
GGAGGGCCACTGCCGTGTGTTGGGCTCAAGAGGTATGTCCCCAACAGGTCTCTGACCCTCCTGCGCACGTCATACTACCTGTTCTGGATGTCTCTTGTGCAAAACATGGTGATTGTGCTCACCCTGTCTGCGCACGTCATACCACCTGTTCTGGATGTCTCCCTTTGTGCGCAAACATGGTGATTGTGCGTTCACCCTGTCAACATTTCTGCATACTAAAAACTACACTAAGGGCCTGTGGTCTGCGCTGAGCAGGAACGGCAATCCCCACAAAATTGCAAATGGTGTATTGCCCACATGCAAGCCAGTGCCTCACGTTCAATGACCAAGTATCTCTCCTCAGCACCTTTGAGAGAGCGTGAAGCAAAAGTTACCGCCTTCTCTTCCCCATCATCAACTTGAAACAACATGGTTCCAAGACCCTTTAAACTGGCATCAGTTGTAAGAATGGTCTTCTTGGTGACATCAAAATGGCCAAATGTTGGCATCTTAGCAATCTCACTTTTAATGAATTTGAAAGCCCCTTTCAACTCCTCAGTCCAAGTAAATGGGACTCCCTTCTTCAACTGTGATCTGATTCTTGACAAACTTAGAAGAGTATTCTGTCAACCCAAAGATTGACCTGATCTGATGTCCGTTGGACGGGGATGGTGCTTCTATGATGGAGTTTGCCAGATCAATTTTGGGACTAATGCCCTCTCTTGAAATAGTGTGACCCAGGTATGAAACAGACCCTGCACCAAATTTACATTTTTTCTTTTGTAGAATAAGGCCTTTATCTCTCAATCTAGTAAGTACCTGCTTTAAAGTATCAACATGTTGCTGTCTGTCCCTACCATACACCAGAATGTTATCCTGGAAATACATCAAGGAATCAATTCCCTTCAATACAAATTTCATAAGCCTTTGGAAACACTCTGCTGCCGAAGCCAGCCCAAATGGTAGCCTTTTAAACCTGTATGCCCCCAAGGGCATAACAAAAGAAGTGAGTGCTCTGGAATCTTCATATAGCATGACTTGGTGGTAAACGGCAGACAAGTCCATCAATACAGAAGCACCCTTAAGCATGGCCAGAGCCTCAGTGATTGTTGGCCGTGTTTGGTCATCAACCCAGATGCACTGGTTGAGGTCTCTGAGGTCTACACACATCCTGAGCTTGGTATCGTTTTCCTTGGGAGCCAGGACTGCTGGGGCCAACCACTCTTAGGGTTCTATCTCCTTAACGACCCCTAAATTAAGCTGCTTGTCCAATTCTTATTGTAGAGGCTCTAGGATAAGATTAGTCACCTTCCTTACTTTATGCACCACTGGTTTGGCACTCTTCTTTAAGATGATGTTATGCTCAAACCCCTTGACAAGACCAAGCTGAGCTTTAAACACTTCAGGATATTCATTAACCAATTCAAGGTCTTCCCCAATGATGGCTATCATCAAAACCTATTTGGGAGAGTTGTGATACAGGTTAATCCCTAAGTCTCTTTGGTGTCTCCACCCCAACAAATCTTTACCATGTTTGGCCATATAGATTTTCCCTACTGTTTCTCTCCCCCATGAAGTTAATTTTCATTACTGTGTATCCTATGAGGTTTATCTTCATTCCTCCATGCTCTTCAGGATTGATATCAGGAGGTAGCAAGGAAATCATTTCTTTTTCATATATTTCCTCCCAATTTTTGACTCCTACTAGAGTGAAAGGAGACCATGAAGCCACCAAAACTGTGAGATTGTTTCCTCATATCTCTATCTCACGTTCAGGCATAGCTACATGACCACTATCCACAACACCATCCACCTGTTTGACTCCCACAGGGGTGAGTGCAGCTTGTAAGATTACATTCAGGCTCACTTTAGGCACATCCACTACTTCATGCACCTTGGCATTCTGGCACACCCGAGCAAAGTGCCCCTTCCTCATGCAGTTGCAACAAACAGAATTACGGGCATTGCAATTAGGACTGTTCAAGCAGTGATACACACTACCACATTTGAAACATCTGAATTTGGATCCTCTTCCTGAATTGGAATTCCCTCTCATTGGTCTTTAGCTCATAGTCATCTTTTGGACTGGGTTCTTTTGATTGTCACATTTAGCTTATCACCTAAAAATGTAGCCACTCTGTCCACCGAATGTGGCATGTTTTCTCGCTTTTCTTTAATCTACCCCGACCCGTGTTCCATACTACCCACTATGTCAATAGCCTCTTTAAGGGAGGTATTTTTGGCCAATAGCTTTTCCTGCACCCTGGCGTCATTTGTGCATCGTACCAATTGATCCCTGATGAGGGAATCAGCCAGGTCCCGAAACTCACAGGTCCAAGTAAGACTCTTTAAAGAGGCTACGTAATTTGCTACTCTTTTGCTCTTTGGGTTGGGCTCTAGTGAAAAATTTGCGACTCTCCATTACTATGTTTATACGTCGACCAAAATGTCTCTCAAGCATAGAAATGGACATTTCATAAACGTCGCTTGGTTCACCTTTCCCATTGCCAATTACAATCTCATCAAGGCTTTCATTAATATTGAACACTTCTGTGCGCAGATTATGTAATAGTACACATTGTTTACTGGCCGCGGAGAACTATTCTCCCCCAATCGCTATTAAATAAGCGTAAAAAAGGCATTTCCACCTCTTCCACGGTAGTAGGGGCTCTACAGATTTAGATAAGAATTGTGGAGGTTGAGACATGTTCGTCATGTTGTAAGACCTGCAATAGTAAATCTAACACAACAAGCTAAAGAAATTAACTGATAAAATAAAGTAATTAGTCAAATTAATAATAATAAATATTAAACAAATTAAAAGGTAACAGCTAAAAAATTCAAAAAAGCTCTCTCGACCAATAAATATAAACTACACCAACACAAACCAATAGAAAACTCTAACTAATTAAATAAACACTATAAAAACAATCAATTAATTAACACAAATTTTACCGTATATCGGACACACACGGAGGAAGAGCGAACCTTTGCGAAAAACAACTACACAAACAACTATTCCGAAAATCCCTCAATAAAGGTAAGAACAAAACTTTATAACTAAATAAATAAAATTAGCTTTTTTTTTAAATTAACTTAAACTATAACATGTTTTCCTTTACATATCACAGATTAAACTTCACTAAAAATCCACCTCGAAAATTCACCACAAAGAATTATGTACACAACAATAAAATCAACATTATAAAAAATCTATCACATAGTAAGTTTATAACTTAACCAACAAATAAAGTAAAGTATTTAAAAGTAATACATTTAATAAAAATGCAAAACATAACTGACAAATACTTTTCTCTTAACAGCTTCTACAGAAGTCAACAAAACCACAACATCAACTAAAAACACTTCATCAACTAAAAAGAGTAAGTATATTTTTTTTCTTCACAAATAAATTAAAATAGAGACTAAGGGCCCGATTCCGATCTTGCTAGGAAAGCCCTCCATACGACTCGGATCTGGAGGGCTTTCCGAGCGAAACGTGCTCCGGGAGTCCGAACGAGCGAGTACAATGCAGCCGTATGCTGACGGACTCCCATTGAACTCTATGGGAGCCTGTGTACCGACGCGTACACAGGCTCCCATAGCAAAAAGGGGTCGATGGGGAAGAGCGTACACCCTGTGGTGAGCACCCCATGTTGCCCGCCACAATGTTCATGCTTGGATCGGGGGGACCCATGGGCACCCCCGTGACAGATTCAAAGGGCTCTGGGTGAAGGGGGGCCTACTATGGCCCCCCGAAGTCCAATTCCGACAGCCGTTTCATCTCGCTGAGACCGAGGCGATACAGCTGACCGATTCGTGCAACTTACTTGCTCAGTCGGAATCCGGCTCCATTGCGCGGCACCATTCATCTGCAAACGAGTCGGTCGGACAGAATTGGGTTCCGGAAACGATTCGGTCGACGCGGATGAGATCTTCGCATCGTACTTGGTCGTTCTGAGCGGGTGACGACTCGGTCGGAAACATAGACTCCGAATCGGATTTGCACTTTCCGGTACCCGTCTGGAGGCCTTCCTAACGAGATCGTAATCGGGTCCTAAATAAAAATAGAGATTAAAAAATCGAAATAATAAAATTAAATGTAACACTTTAATAAAAATAACATTTTGCTTATCAACCAACAGAAAAAAAAACAGTGAATAAACCACGACCATCGATAAAATATTCATCAAGAAAATTAAAGCAAGACAAATGTAAGTTTATTTTAAAAAACAATAATTATTCAAACATTTTTACTTTTCAAAATCGTATAATTAATAAATAAATATATATACATATATTCACAGATAGACAAAAAAATGGCAAAAGTAGGAAAATTCATAACTTCACAAAAGGGAAAACTACTTCTGTGCTAGATGGGCTACACCTATACACAAGAAAAAGTAACTGGAAACAAAACCCATTGGAAATGCAGTAAATATTACTCCAATTCTTGCTATGGGAGAGCCACTACAGTAGAAAAAAATGTAGTTAATGTCAAAGAACACAACCATACCCCAATGTCACTGAAATCGAGGTCAGAGATGTTCTAGAAACAATCAGAGAAGCAAGTACTAGCTCCCAAAAGACTAGTACCCAAATACTAAAAAACATGTTAACTAGGGTTCCCGAACATGTCACAGGACAACTACCGTCTAGCCCCACTCTAGAAAGATTAATTGCCAGAACTAAAAGAGCTACAGCTCAAACACCAGACCACCCCCCAAATTTAGCAGAAATAGAAATATTACCGGAGTACACCATCACCCACAAAGATGAAAAATTCCTTCTTCATGACAATAAAAGCAATGAAAAATGAATTATCATCTTTGCCACCATCTTTGCCTGCCATCTTTGCCACCAACAACAACTTACAAAAGCTTAAAAACTGTGAAACGTGGGTGATGGATGGCACATTCAAAGTTTGCCCCAAGCCTTTTTACCAACTATATACCATCCACGGCGAATATGAAGACACTAACAACCCCTTTCATATGCGCACTGCTCCCTAATAAGCAAAACACCAACTACATAAAGCTTCCTAAAATACTAAAACAATACACCGACAACTACTTTCCTCAAAAAATAATCATTGACTTTGAACAAGCAATGATTCAGTCAATTTTAAAAATATACACACACACTGCAATACAAGGTTGCTATTACCACTGCAACCAAACTATCTGGAGACACCTCCAAAAATCTACTCTAAGGGCCTGATTCTGATGCGGTTAGGAAATCTTCCCGATCGAATCGGTTTGGAAATGGTTTCCGACCGACTTGGATCGGGAGAGTCCGACCGACCGAGTATGATGCATCCGGATGCTTCCAGATACGATTTGGTTGGACTCCCATTGATTTCAATGGGAGCCTATGTTCCTAACTGCATCGCAATCTGGCCCTCGGTCAGGAAGACACGTTCCCGATCCGATTCGGAAGGAGCAAATGCTGATAGGAGGCCATCCTAACCGCATCGTAATCGGGCCCTAGGTAGGAATGCTTTCCTAACTGCATCAGAATCGGGCCCTAAGTATAGATTACGCCACCCATAGCAACTTTGCCTACCAAATAATATGGCCTATGTACCAACAACTTAAGTAGCCAACCATTACAACATACTTCCTGAAAGCCCTTTCTATCAAGCAAACAAAACTAAACTGACTCCCTTCCTTGACTACTTTGAAGACACTTGGGTAGGAAGGCTACATAGGTCAGGACACCGTAGATAAAACTAACAACGGAGTGGAAAGATGGCATAATGCCTTCCAAGCCACAATAGGAAGAGGACAACCAACCCCATCCAAACTAATAGAAGCTATAAAAAAAGAACAGAGCTATCAAGAGCTAAGGCTAGAGCAATCCCTAACTAAGGGGTCGATTACGATGGTGGTGTTTGGCACATCCGCGGTGCTGGCGGAAAATGTCTATTTCCTCACTCCTGCGGCGGTCCTTGCGTCCGCCATATTACAATGGGCAAAGATAGCGCATTTCCCGTCCGTCGCGGTGTTTCCGGATCTGCCAGATTTTTCGTTCCGCAGCGGTGGTGGAGGGAGCCAATAGAGAAAGACCGCCGTGCGGAATGACGTGACGACCGCCGGACAAATCACGATGCCTCAAATAGCCCATCAGAACGCAGCGGAGAAACCAGCCACCTGAGACGGCGGAAGCACAACTGCGGAGATACAAACTCGAATCTGAGGCACCTCCACACGTTCCTGGCCGCCATGGATCCAGTTCTACAAGCCCTTCCGCTGCTGTACCTCATCCATTACCAGCAGATAAGACGCCGTCGCGGTCAACACCGCAGGTAAGTCAACAACGCATCCCGCATACAAACATAACTGTTGTGCTGAAATACGTGTCCTGTCTACTTCAGACACCCTGGTGGAGACAGGGACATGCACCCCAGTGTAAGTACACATGTCCTGCATATCACAATTTGACACCTCTGTATCGGGGTCACCCATCACCATAGAAATCACTGCAACTAGCCCAGTCGTGCCGGTCATGTCACCGCAGCGGTGAAGCCGTGGGAAAACCTGCCCACAATGTAGTAGTAGTCCAGGACATTGTCCCAGACAAGCAAGACCAAGATCGCAACATCCACACCACATGTAACAGAAAATAAGCACCACTCATCACAACACATCTGCAGCAAGAAGTCATGTGCAGGGACACTGTCTACAATGACATCTCATCAACATCACCAGCAATTGAATAGGAACATGAGTGTGGGGTAAAGCATGAGTCCCTCAAAAATGACTATAGTCATCATTGCACACAAATAAGGGTCAGTCCATATACAATGTGGAACAGAGGAGGGCAGACCAAGTAGGGTGTGTATGTGTACTTCACAATAGGCCAACAATGTTTTGGAATGAGTTAGTGAGCCCAGGTAGATGACGCAGCACAACACACACCACTGCCACACAATCACACATCAGCACAGCCCCCAAGCAGACATTGATAGGCCCATCACATACAATGGCACACCATATCACACAATGACAGCCCATACCATGCAACACAGAACATTTCTGACTCAAACAGAAAAATCAAAGTAAGCACCACTGTGCATTTCACTCACAAGTGCACTGCTGAAATTAATGATACCATGTGAGTATGTCCAGTACATCAACAACACTGACTACACTCCCAACTCACAGAACACCCACACACCATCACTCCACCTCAACAAAGGGTGCACCAACTACTAAGTAGTGAATGAATGCCAGAGTGTCAGGAAGAGTCCATCTTGACAGCAGGAAACTCTGACCTGACACTCAGGACAACACTCATGCTCACACCTGCCTTCCACTCATGTCAATCAAAGTGAGTAATTTAAGAAATGAAGAGTCACTGTGCAGATTAACAACCATGGGACTGTGCACACTGCATGTCAAGGTCCTCAGACAGCTCACACACTGAAATTTAGCCTCATAGACATATCATAGGTCAGCAGCAATAAATAGACTAGCCTAAAGTGGAGTGCCCAGTGCAGGAAACATGGAGAAACCCACATAGCATTTGTACATTACATGCAACAGGAGCAACATATCACACTACACCTAGGCAAAAAATATGACATGGGTGGCACAGTGTTTGAAATTGAACTAAAGTAACATCTGTGCAATATCCCTGTCATACAGCAATGCAAGCTATGCATTGGCCCAGGAATGATAGAAACTGTCATAAGCCATACAGTGGACAGCCCCACATCTGTGTCAAGTCCCTTAACATGTGCATGCCACCAGCACAACACTCATGGCTCATTGTCACACTCCCTGACTGTCAAACCCAAGTATGACCTTCACACATAACCCTCATCTATCCATCTCACACCTTCACTACTCAACACCTGTGGGAAACACAGATAAAGGTGTAAATAAGGTCCTGTGAGTTTCCTGATAACCAATCACACACCCTGGTGTGTATCTACAAATGTCAGAATCCCACTCAGGGATGTCTGAACCAATGCTGATCCAAACCCAATTGCCAAACACATGTCTCACAAACAACATCCAAAGAAGTCCAACAAGCTCAGCCATGTGCAGGCAAACAGTGGATAGGCAATGTGACCCTAGACAGCACAGGAATACACAACATTTACACTCTGGTCAACTGCACAGACACCCTCCCCCAACCCAATCTGTAAATACATCATCAAATGCCAATCATGAACAGTAACTGTGATCAATACAACAAATCTGCTAACACAGACATACACACTACACCAGTTACCAAGTGAGCATGCTGTTCATGCGTAGCACAAGCATGCACATGCACACTCCTGACCAGTGACAGGTCAAAATAGGAGGACATAGCCCTATTGCACTATTAACAATACTCCACATTGTTGCATGTGACATTCACACAAGAATAGCACAGTACACATCCAACACACATCAGAATGTATTACAATGCACAAACTCCTCACACACAATGTCATGCAAATATAACATTACACACATATGGACCTGTCAGTAGAAAGAGCCAACACAGGCCAAAGATTGCATCCATCCACAACAAAAACACAACATATGCACATACAAAATCATCACATAGCAAACTCAGCTGGACATCAGGGAGACTCACACCTGGCAAGGACAAGGCAACATACACTGACAGCAGTGCATGCACAGTAAGTAGTGTGTGAACACAAAAAAAAAAAACAGTATCACACATGTCTGAGTGCTCCACCATGAACTTCCACAACACAAATCATCACAGGCCACAGATCACATCACACTCAGGAAGGGTAGCAGTACCTCAGCAAACAGACATACATTTTAGCTATCACCTACTGCTGCACAACTCAGGAAAACACAGATGCATCCCACATGACTAGAGGACTGTGCTGGTAAAACATATGCACTGTACATGAGCAACCATGACTGCAATCAAGTAGAAGAAAACACCACATAACAAATGGTGAAACAGTCCTGAGTGGCACATTGGTCCTGGACACAGATCATCCTCCCACAGTACAGTGTCACACTATGAAGTGGTGGGGAGGGTCACACACTGGCAAGGCATGGGGTGGAAGATATTAGACTGAAGTGGTGTGTACATCAGTATTGGACAGTTGTGGAGTGTACAGTGCAAAAACACATAGAGGAGTAACTCACAATGTGTAGGCATCAAATGCCCCTATAGGGGATGGTATGACTCTTCATACCACATGCTTGTGCCTAAAATGTGTCAAGTGACAGCAATGTATGATAAAATTCACATATAATGTCAGTTTGCATGAGCAGGTCAGCACAGTGAGCACAAACGTAAACAAGAGCGATGGCAGATCAACCAAACACAACACAGACATGGCAGTGACACACTCTGCATGCTCACAACTGACAACGACAACAAGTAGGTGTACCCCATGATTGCAAGGTCACACTGACACACTGCACAGTGTCCAACAAACAACTCCTACATGTGCCCACAATCTAAAGCACATGGCTGAGAATGTAAACAAACTGGCACTCATTACCTGGATCATACATGTGTGTAGGTGTCATGCTCAGGGGCCCATACACAGCAACACTTCTGACAAAGACAGGTCAATCACTCTGTATGACTACTCAAGTGCACACATTCTAATGTACCCATGTGACTATGAAGCCAGGCCTACACAAGATGACTACACATCTACACTGCTGTTCACACCTCAAGAGAGATCTCACAGATATGACGGACCCTGGCCACCACGCAAGTTATCCTGTGGCTAGAATTCACTTCTGTTGTGGTACAGCATCAGAATATGACATGTGTACAAAATTGGAGACCTGACGATAGAATGATTAGGATAAGAGGACATCATCACAGACAATCATCATTGCACCCTCAAGCCTCTGAGTCAAGAAGCACAAAAGTGCCTGTAACCTCTGACAACCTCTGAAAAAGAAAATCAAGTAATTGCCAATGTGAATGTGGCATACAGAGCATGTATCACATGAACATATACACATACATTGCACTTTCTCATTAGCAAGGGCCACAAAAAAACACACAACATGAGTAACAGTCTTTATTACATTATCTCTGGATAGGCATCAAAAGTGCAAAACATCAAGGCCATTGGCCAGTCCAAATTTCTAGTCCGCACATGTGTGCATGAGAACTTGCACAGGAAATGGGCATCAAAAGTGCAAAACATCAAGGCCATTGGCCAGGCCAAATTTCTAGTCCGCACATGTGTGCATGAGAACTTGCACAGGAAATGGGCATCAAAAGTGCAAAACATCAAGGCCATTGGCCAGGCCAAATTTCCAGTCCGCTCACGTGTGCATGAGAACCCGCAACTGAAATGGGTAACACAGTCCACTGCCATGGGAATCACCACAGGTCAGGGGCTTCGAATGGGCAGTCCAGGCACCGCTGTGGGAGAAATGGTGTGGGGAGGGGGACCTGGCTTCAACTTTGGCTTGAAGTTGAACTTTCAAGACCTGCAGTACCAGTTTGTGCTTTCCAGAACCCAATTCCATAACTACTTGAATTTGTGACATACACTGGCATAATATCACAAGGTGATACAAGAACCCCCAGAAAATAACCCCCTCAAAGCTAAACTCCTAAGGGGACAACTGAGGAGAGGAGGGATCTCCCAAATGTATCAGTCATTGGTTATTAATGCCCCAGACAAATTGTCGGCCCTACGGCACAAGGGGGAGAGTTAGGTGGGTCCACTTGACGATGCTGTCTAGAGAGATGCTCGTATGACTCCCCGTATCATTGCTATCTCCTCCTGTCTCCGATTAGTCAAATTGAAATATTCACATGCTATATATTTCACTCCCCGTCACCTCTGGCACTCACACAAGCTACCCACTCCAACTTGCTTTCAATGCACTAACCAAGATACGGATGTCTTTCATATGATGTAAATGTGTCCCCAAATTGCTAACTATTGGCAGGCCAGCAAGAGGGTGCTTACTTGTGTACCTGGAACCCAGGTAATGTTAACACTTAGAGGAGGTGTATATCAATTTCACCATGTTTGTAATGGAGAGCATAAGCACTTTACTACTGCTTAGATGAGTGAAACGTGCAAAATCCTAATACCAACAAAAATGGGTTCAGCAAAAATAGGGTAGTGAATGCAAGAATCTACGGGAATACTACGCAAAATATAGTAATTTCCAGCAATCTTGCTGCCTGATTTTCAGTAAATAAGCCCAGAAGGAGCAATTAGATCACCTTAAGCCAGAACAAAGAAAGGAAAAAACCGAAAAGGCAGAGCTAAGAAGTGTAGGATCTCTAAAAGTATGCCCAAGGTGGATCAGATTTCAACTTCATCCATTAGAGACTAATGATTGCTCAGATAACCATTCACTTCTTCTCAAAAAGCTTCTAACACAAATACTATTTTGTCCACCCACACTACATCTCATTTTCCATACGCAAGTCGTAACCTTCTTGCTCCAGAATTCTGCTGTATGACCTTACCTGTTGCTCATGACTTTTTCACTTGGTTGAGGAAATTTACCAACGGATCAAGTAGCACCTGGAATCCTAATTTGCACATCATCTGAAGGAGAACACACATTCTGAATCAATTGTAGAGTTTATAGATATGTTTGGAGACGAAAAGCCACCACTAAAAAGTTCGAAGGTGCTGAGATGTCTCCATGTCCACCCTCAGTTAACATTTCTGAGTTAAGCAGATGTAAATTGGTCTCACTACAAAAAAGGTTTCACCCATTAATGCTTCTACAGTGGAATTTGCGTCCAAATCAGCCCCTGCAACCACTGTTTACATGGCCCAGAAATTGTTTTTGTGCTCCCAAAAAGTTGCACTTTGGCCCAAGTGGGAGGGTGATAAATCTACTCGTGCCTCAGGATCAGAGCTTTTAGACATGGATGGCCTTGGCTTCCTGGAGATCTTAGCAGAAGCAGTCCCTCAGTCATAGTTTCATTTAAATTTGAGCCAAAGGTTATTTATTCACTCTTCCAACACATTGAGGTTTTTCTCGGATGATCAAAAGGTCCCTTTTTGCTAAATTCAGAGGCAGCGTTAATTTACTTATATGCCTGGGAACAGGGCACTTTTTAGATGGGCAATTATTTTGTTATCAGCTGCCATGCCAGAGGTTCTAATAGAACAGATGTAAGTGCTGCAGCGTTTTGGGACAACCTTCTTACCATTCGTCCTCTGATGGACCTTTCTTACCGACTGAGAGGTGATGGGAGTAACCATTATATCAATCAATTTTAGTTAACAGTGTAACCCATTTGGCTACACAATAAGTCAGTTTACCTGCGATAGCTGCCGCTAAAAACATCGTCAAGGCTGACAGCGACAACTAACGCTAATCATATGCAGAGTAGGCGTTCCCGTGCAAAAACTCACGATAACACCACTTCGCGATATTCTCAACGACCAGCCAGATCGGCGATGCGGTCCAAAAACAGGCGATAAGGCACGTTAGCAGCAGGGACTTAAGACCTGCTTTTTTCTGGTCTTAAGTAGGACGAAAACCTGTAGTATAAAGGGAGCCCAGCCCAGAGCCACATCTGAAGACCAACAGATGCCATGGAGCTACTAATCATGCAGCTTGGAGACCCAAGAGGGCCACAGCACACACCGCCACCACCCCCAGGACCACTCCCACCCCCAGGACCACCCCCCCGGACTGCCACCCAGGCAGCGCAGAACAAGACAGCGGACCTTCCGAAAACGCACCAGCCTCAGAGACTTAACGCCAGAGGATGTCATTGCCCACTTCAGGCCTCCGCATCCTGACCCACATTGCCCACAGGCTGACGGTACCAACACAGCGGACAACCAACATCCCTCCGCAGACAAAGCTGCTGGCTGTGCTGCACTTGTTGGCCTCTGGTACCTTCCAACCAACAACTGCCAGAGTCGGAGGAGTCTCACAGCCAGCCCTATCAAAGTGCCCCACACCTGTCTTGGATGCCATCATCAGCTTGATACCCCAGCACCTTCACTTCCCCCACACTGCGCAGGAACAGCTGGAGACCAAGCAAGGCTTCTACGCCATAGCTGGCTTCCCGCACGTATTGGGGGCAATTGACTGCACACATGTCCTACTTGTGCCCCCTGCCGACACTGCACACAATTACCGCATCAGAAAGCACACGCATTCCATCAATGTGCAGGCAATAGTGGACCACCGGGCACTGTTCACCAATGTCGGGCCCGATTCACAGAACTAACTTAAGACAAAATCCTAAACTTACTACCATTTTGGTATTCACAGAAGGCACTTACTCATTTTGGTATTCACAGAAGGCACTTACTTACTCATTTTGAGTAACTTACTCATTTTGGTATTCACAGAAGGCACTTATTGATGAGTAAGTGCCTTCTGTGAATACCAAAATGAGTAAGTTACTCAAAACGAGTAAATTACTCAAAATGAGTAAGTTACTCATTTTGGTATTCACAGAAGGCACTTACTCATCAATGAGTAAGTGCCTTCTGTGAATACCAAAATGAGTAAGTTACTCAAAATGAGTAAGTTACTCAAAATGAGTAAGTAAGTGCCTTCTCTGAATACCAAAATGAGTAAGTGCCTTCTGTGAATACCAAAATGGTAGTAAGTTTAGGATTTTGTCTTAAGTTAGTTCTGTGAATAGGGCCCGACATTGGTGAACAGTGCCCGGTGGTCCACTATTGCCTGCACATTGATGGAATGCGTGTGCTTTCTGTTGCGGTAATTGTGTGCAGTGTCGGCAGGGGGCACAAGTAGGACATTTTGTCTTAAGTTAGTTCTGTGAATCGGGACCGTCGTCGCCAACTTCCCAGGCAGTGGGCATGATTCCTACATCTTCCGACAGTCCATCATCAACCAGCGCTTTCAGGATGGCACCTATGGAAATGCACTGCTCGTTGGTAAGTACCAATGGAACACACCACACACCTCAACTCCACAATCATACAACATGCCAACCAACATTCCCACCTACCAGACACGACAACACAAGTAACTGTGGTAACAGGGGCTAGACATGTAGACAAACCATCCACAAAGGCATAGCCCCTCTGCCACACAATTGCAGAATGTGGGGAGAGGTGGGAACCAAGAATTGTGCGAAGGAGGCAAGTGACCCAGGAATAAGAATGTACACAATGCCAAGTGTGGCGGTGATGTGCTGGACAGTCTTGAGTATGCAGAGCACAGACATGTCCATGTGGACATATACTGCTGGTCTTTGCAGTGTTGTGGACAGTGGAAGCAACCATGTTACCTCAGGCAGTGGGGAAGACCTTGGACATGTAGCTATGTCGCCCCCCCTGTACGCATAAGCGTAGTGGGCTGGGCCAGCGTACGCCAGTCCAGCATAGGAGTGTGAATAAATAGCCCGGGGCTCTGGGTGTGGTTCACTTCCAGGATGGCCACCAAAGTAACTACTGCATGTGTCTCTGTGTCCACCATATCCTGACCATAGGCCTACACACACGTGGCCGACCACCTTCAACGGCCAAATTTACACCGGCGACAAGGTGGCCACGTCACATGCCACCCGGCGCGCATCTCGTCATCACCTGCAGGGGTGTGTCTGCCAGGGCGGCACCCCTCACCCAGCCACGAGGCCGCCGCCGTGACAGGTGATGCCTGCATGATCCTGTGCGCCTGCTGCACCCTAGCCCGCTGGTCCCCAGACCCGTCCGGCACCAAGCGGTGATTGCCCGCCCCTGCGCACCCAGGCCTCACTGCTCACCTGCCGCCACCGGCGTGTCTCCAAGAGGGCCCACCACGTGCCGGAGCAATCTTCAAGCCCGAGGCCCGCGAGCTTGTCAGCCTCCTCAGCCGATCGCTGGCTTCCACGCACCCTGCGGCACCGCACTGTGGAGTTCTGTGTGTGATGACTGCTCCCTCCGGCCTACACTCCGGTCCAGCAGGTCTCAGACAAATCCATTCCAGTCCAGACCTCCAGGCCTACTGCATCATCACAGGCTGCACACCCGCTCAGCTCTTCAGGTGGGCCTACCTCAGTGCACCGCAAGTCATCGCCACGTGGCGGTAGGCCCGTGCCGGACGCAGTGCCTCAGGTGCCACTACCTCTGTGCACCACAAGTCATCATCCCGTGGGGCTACCCCACAAGTCCGCCTCCAGCAGCCAACAGCATGTCCTCGGTAACGCCACTGGAGCCCTTCAGAGTCACTGGGCCACCCCAGTCCCAGGCAGGCCGCTGGAAAGCCTGGGTGGAACGTCTAGAGATGTACTCCGAAGTGCACGACATCCCAGTGCCGTCGCGGCAACCCACGCGTAGGCGTGTGAGGAGTGTGAAGAAATGGCCTGGGGCTCTGGGCGTGGTTCAGTTCTGGGCTCTGGGCGTGGTTCAGTTCTGGGCTGGCCACAAAAGTAACTATGGCGTGTGTCTCTGTTGTAGTGTCGGCACCACCCGGCCCTTAATCGACAATCTTGCAATGTAGCATGCACCCGGAGGGCGGGCTCGCCCGAATGGATAAATAAAGGAGTGCAAGACCGCTCGGGGTCTTGGCTCATACATGCCAACTGTTGTGTGTGTATCTTCATTGCCGCAGCATAAGCCAAAGGCCTAGCCTCAATCGCAGCACGAGTTCAGCCAGGCCTGAACTCCACATCTGTGTCCGCCCTATCCTTACCATAGGCCTACACACACGTGGCCGCCCACCTTCAACGGCCAACATTACAGTGTTGTTGTCAGGCTTGCGGACATGCGCAGACAGGCATGACAATGGTGTGCTGTAGGAGTGCAAGTGATGCAACCGCACAGTGCACACAAGTAAATAGGCTCGGGGGGAGGGAGGAGCAGCTGTGAGGCTACGTAATACACATTGATCCCGCACATTTGCCAGAAGCAATACATGGCAAACATGAATCCCAAAGTCACACAAATCACACACCACAGAACTTGTAAGTCTGCCAACACAGCATGCAGAACCACCAATTTACACTAATCTCACTTACCTCTCACAGGTGATCAAGGATATGCACTCTGCCCGTGGATGATGACACGCCTCCGAGCCCCAAACACCCCGGCCCAGAGGCAGTACAATGTGGCCCACAAACGCACCAGGGGCATTGTTGAGCGCACATTTGGCGTGTTAAAGTCACGGTTCAGGTGCCTGGACATCACAGGTGGAAGACTGCTCTACAGCCCAGAAATAGTGTGCAAGATGATCATTGCATGTTGTGTATTGCACAACATATGTGTACGCACCAATGCCCCATGGATCCAAGTGCCAGATGCACCAGACGATGATGAGGAAGATGAGGCAGGTGGACCACACCCCACTGCAGCTGCAGCAGGAATAGCAATCATGGAACAGTACAAAATGACCACATGAACAGCATGTGAAAATAAATTCATTGCAACACACATTCCCTGTGTACATGTCAGTCCTCTGCATTAGCACATCACTCTGACAAGTGTAAGTGCAACATTAAGTGCTAACAATCTCACAAATAGCAAATAGATGGTGGGTATGTCACCTCTGTACAGAGAGGCTGTTCAGGGTGTCACGGATTCGGAATGCCATTTCAGGGTGTCAAATGTAGTACGTAATCCCACTCATCAGCGTATCACATGTGTACAAAAACATGACATGAAGGCTGTCATTGGTGTTCAAAAAAAGACAACAGGGTGTCATTTTGTGTCAGTTATGAGATTTCGGGTGTCATTTGGGGTCAAATATGAAATTTCGGGTGTCATTTGGGGTCAGTTATGAAATTTTGGGTGTCATTTGGGGTCAAATATGAAATTTTGGGTGTCATTTAGGTTCAAATATGAAATTGCGGGTGTCATTTGGGGTCAAATATGAACCACCCTGATGCAGAGATGCACCCTGTGACTCAAGTCCAACAACATGAGCAACATGGACGTAAGGAGGATGGGGGCACAGTGAACACCTCAGCAACATGGGAGATGCACACCAGCCAAAAAGCCAGCAGGAATACCTTGCGTAGAACACACCAAGGTGTCCCCTGGACATATGTGCCATGTACAGATCACATGTGTACACGGACGTCATCCATCAATAGTAGTGAACAGCGTCAGCTAATAGGTGCAAGGTGAGAAGTCACGCGCCTCCTCACAGCTACCTGTACCCATCACTGTCAGACTGCAGCAAAACACCACTGCTACATCAGAGCATGCAAATTTGACTGTGAGGGCATGTACATGGCTGGTAAGGGTTCAACCGTGCCGGAAGGCGAAGCAGTGACATCCCCCCCCCAAACAAAATCCACATCTCATTTCCAGAATGCAAGCAGATGACAAACTAACATTAGGGATGAAAGCTCCTTTGTCTGAACTAGAAGGCGGTAGCACATCTGCACCTCTGACCTTGGAATTGCATGCGCCCGGCACCCCCTGAGAGATACCATAGCAGCTGATGACGACTCCCACACTACGCACAGCGCTAACCAAAGACCAACGTATACACACCCCACACACAGAAGTCCTTGCTTGCAGTTCTCTTACATGGAATGACCTTCACACTTACGCACAGACCATCCCAGGAGTCCAACCGCTGCACACTCAAACAAATCATTGCTCCGAGCTGTGGCATCCACATAACTTTGACTTTGACTTTTTTACACACAGCCCTATTTCCTACATTGACGTGGGGCTAAGTTGGGAAATTGCGAGATTGTTGTTTAGGAGCAATGATGCCACAGCTAGTTCACACATTCCCAGTCATCTCACTGCCTATCTGCGTCACGGTCAAACATGCGCATTGATATCAGTTCTCAGGGAGTACCTTTTTTTGGAATCACTGCACCTATATTCATCCATACTTTCATACTTGCTTGATCATAGACATGACACATCTGTGTGAATTAGAATGTTTTAATCACATTCGGTGGAGTGTTGAAGCTGGACCAGTACATGGCCATGCAAACCCCACTTTACATTGTTGCCCCTTGGAGGGCCAGCCAGAGTCCTTTAGGGATTGACAAGTTCATCGGAAGAGAAAGAGTTCAGTCCGCAGTCTGATTGCTGTGTCATTGGTAACCAAACCAAATATGGCAGTCCATGTCGAGGGCCAAGGTGAGTGTCGCAGAGTGTATCGGGGGACAGTGGAAGGTGTTATTCCAGGGCATGATGCAGAGGGCAGAACCAAGCTGAAACAGGCCATATGGCGGAGATGAATGCTACCGCTTCCTTCTTACCACAAAGGCAGAATCATCCACATCATCGTCCTCTGATGTGTGATGTGCCTCACATGTGGGTGGTGGTGTTTTGTCTGCAGCACTGTGTGGCACTGACACATCAGGGGCCGGAGGTGGAATGTCTGCCACACTGTGTGGCAGTGACACATCAGGGCCCGGGGGTGGATTGTCTGCCGCATTGTGAGGCACTGACACATCAGGGGGCGGAGATGTGGATGGAATAGTAGCAGCAGCATTCATCTGTGCCAGGCCTTGTGGCAGCAATGCCATGATGAGGGTCTGCAGGGCATGGAAGATCCCAGCTACATCTCGCTGGTGTGCAGCCGTGGCAGCCATTCTTTCCACCTGCATCCGCTCCATGTTCTCCATGATCCTCCGCATGTGTCCCAACTCCCGGCTGACATCGCTGGAGCCACTTTGACTAGACAGTTGTTCTTGTCTCAGAGTCATGACTCCAGCGATGTCAGCCATGGCTTGTTGGAGAGCATGGAGCGGACTGTGGGTGTCCGTTAGGGACTGTAAGTGGTCCCTGATGGGACTTAGACACCCACATATAGAAACTAGTTTGGCTGCCATGAGGTCGAACCCCACCCGCACCTGATCAGCTATCTCCTTCTGGCCCTCTAACACACGGCGTTGGAATGCCATGTGTTGGTCGTGGGGGTCCTGGGAGACAGCCGTGGTGGTGGGTGCTTCCTGCTGTGTGGTCTGTGCAGGGGGTGGGGTCTCCTCGATTCAGCTGGGCTGCCCAGCTCCTGGGGGTGGGGTGCTGAGGTTGTCCATGAGCTGTTGGAGGGCGTCGGTGTCGATGGTGTTGAGGTCCTTTTCATCATCAGTGAAGAGATGTACGGTCTGCTCTGCAGGAGGTGTTAATTCTCGCTCTGCAATGTAAAGGGGAGATGCAGTTTAACAGTGTGTTCCATGTATGTTCACGCATTGGACAAGTTTACAAACAGACTGCATGACAATGTACATTGTGACTGTTTGGGAGGAGATGCCTATTTGATGCGGGACAGTGGACATTTCTACACCATCAGGGATGTGAGGTTTACTTGTACATTATCATCTCACAGTTTCATGCTATGCCAAATGTGATTGGCCAGTTTCTACACACAAGCGGCAGCAGTTGTGTCCTCTGTTCTGTTGTGAAAGTGTTGCAGTTTGTACCACATTGTTGTCAATGTTGATGTGCTCTGATTCTTATGTGTGTGTGCTGGATTGTGGGAGAGTCACCCCTGCAGCTCTGGTTTTTCTGGCCCTTATCCCTTTCAGGCGGTTTGCCTTTCACTTCTGTGCTTATACAGTGCTGAGATGTTGCAGACTTGGGTAAATTGGGCTCTTGGTGGGAGTTGGGACTCTTGGGCATGGGTTGTCCGCAGATGTCTTGTTGACATCAGGGGTTGTTTGTGCACATGGATGTGTCAGAGTGTGACCTGCTCCTTTACGGATGTGGTCCACACTCAGTCACCTCAGTGTCGTGGCGTGCACCATGTCATGATAATTGGACTGCAGCCATGCTAATCGACATGCAGTGTCACTTGCATTGTCAGTGTGGCTCACGGACCCGCAGCTTTGCTGGGTTCAGCACATGTGCATGGGTTTGTTGTGAGATTAGTGATGTATGGGGAGGGCCCCCTCTGGGCACATTGTCGACGGGGGCCTACTTGCTGTTTCTATGTGTGCTGCAGTATGCCAAGGAGATCAGGGACATGATCCAGAGTCATTGTGGGTGTGCACTGTGCTATACTTAATTGTGCATGTGTGCCATTGTGCCCATCTCCCCCCGTCCCCCCTGGTCGTTACTCACCCTGTTGCTGTTGGGTCAGGTCATGTTGAGCAGTGTCCGGTCCCCCAACTCCTGCCACCGTCTCCCCACTGATGACTGTGGACACCATTTCCTCCATCTCATCCAGCTCCTGCTGTGGCGCTGGACTCCCACCTCCAGTCTGCATTGCGGCTTTCCGGTTGTTAGCGAGTTTCAGCTTGGTTTTGCGCTTCACATCATTCCAGCGCTTCTTGCAGTCGTCCACTTCCCTTCTCTTCACTCCGACTGCATTCACCTTGGCCAAGATGGACTGCCATATTACATTTTTCGTTGCCAATGACACAGTGGAGGTGATGAACAGTTGTTGGTGGTGTTCTATCACCTCAGTAATCAGGATCTTGTTTTCCTGCGGACTGAAGCGCGGGTTCCTCTTCTTCTTCTCCTTGCTCTTCTCCTTCCCCGAGGTCCCTGGCTGGTCCTCCGGGGGGTTTGTGGGGTTCTGGTTGGTCTCTGTAGTTGCTCCAGCTTCCTCCATGGTCCTTCTCAGTTGTTTTTTGTTGCAGCTTTTATGGTGATTTTTCCCGCCTGGGAATAGCAAGCCTGGCGCTGCTTATCACTGATATTTTTATCGCTGTTGGGCCCATCGCCACTTTTTTAACGTTCGGGTTTCCTTTTTCGGCGTCCCGGTAATTTTAACGCGGACATTTGACTCGTTATCTGGATACTATCACCTGTTGCCGGCGTGTTGAGAATACGCCGTTAACACGGCGTTAGTTTCCCGTGATAGACGGCATTATGTAAAATTGCGTTAACCTAGGTTGGCGATAATTATCGCCTGTTCTTGAGAATATCCCCCAAAGTGTTATGTTTACAATTTATAATTCTACAGTGAATGCACTTCAATGAGGATGTCAAGTGCAATACGTTTATTATTAACTTTGTTAGGCCACACAGGAAACATGTGCTAAGTGCACTTTCATGTTATGCATTTGTGACGTGTAAAGGTGGAGCTAAAATTACGCTGTTCCATGAGTGTAGAGATTGCTGTCTTGTTTTCAGTAAATAACCCATGGAACTATGCAGTTTTCAACCATCAAAGTAACACAATTCAGTGCTTTGAGGTTGATCTCACAAGAGCCTCCTCCAGATGAGATTTTTACCTGGATCTTAACTTAACACTGCTTTCCATCTTTGAATTTATCTCAAGGGCAATTGAGAAGGAACAAGTTTATTAGGTTCTAGTTGTTGGTGACTTGAATGCTAAACTTTCAAATCATGTGCTAGGACTCTACCGAAGCCTTGAAATGGAGGAAGCGTGGAATATCCCACCGGCCTCGCTCCCATACAACATCAGGACAGGTAAGCAGAGGGGATCATATTCAGGAGAAACTGAGGGAGCTGGGCTGTGTCATTAACAGCCACAGGAAAGTAGACTCAGCAGCTAGACCTACACATGTGGTCCCCATCTGTTCCTCGAAAACTAACTATAGGATCTGCTCTTTCTCACTGTTCCAGTCCTTTTCAGAGGATTCAAGGCAAGAAAGGGATTTAAGTGGTAATTCTGTTCTAAATATTGGCTTTCTCGCACCACAAAACACTGGGGTGGAACATCGGGTAAAAAAATACTGGGGCAAAACGTACTGGGTGGAAACTGGTAGCTGAAAAGTCCTGCACACATATCCTTTGCTCTGTAAAAACCAATGTCTCTGTCTACAGAATGCTTATCTCCTGTTCGAACACATTTTACAGGAGCTAAGATGATATGATCTTGAATTTGAAACGTGTAGGGAGTTTTTTGTGAACGGAATTAAACAAGACTTTCTATCTCAAGGGCACAAAGCTTTCCTTTACAGAAGCATCGGGATATTCGTTGATTTTAATAGGCCATATAGTGAAAATAAAATTTAAAAAAACATACATGTTCTTTACTGAACCCTCCATCATCAAAACTAAAAATTACGGAATGTCTCTTTGATCTTATGAGGATAGATTCAAAGGACTAAAAATCAAGCCATAATATATAAGATAAAATACCCCCGACTGTGCATTATAGCAATGCTTATAGCTCAGCAAGAAGTAATGCGGTGTTAGTGTGGCCACTCAGAAGGCAATCTGGGCTGTTTCCCACCGGAACAGAGTGGGTTTTTGGCGCCTTGCACAGCTCCTCTCAAAGCTTATGAGAGAGTGTGTGTCTGCATACTGGATGCCACTTCGAAGCGGGGGAAGTGGTGAAGTTATTACTTACTTGGATTAAACTATTACAAGCAAACAGTGACTCTATTTGCTAATTACAGGAGTGATCTGGCATCACGATCTGCTGCAATGTTACTGCACAGCACAGTGTGTGCACATCCTTCATGGTGTTATGTTAAAATATTTATAAAGCGCATGGCTGCCCCAGCAACAGGGCGTCCCAGCGCTAGAATCTGCAAAGCAGAGCAGGTGAGAAGAAGCTAATAGTCAGAAAATAGCCAGGTCTTCACGGCCCTTCTATAGGTCCAGTGATCCTGGATGTGCCGCATGGAGAGGGGCAGGGAGTTCCAAAGGGCGGGGGCTATCGCCCGAAAGGAGCGTCCGCCTGCTCTAGCCCTACGCACCTAGGGGCACCCAGGCAAGGTGTAGGTCCGACGAGCGCAAGGCATGGGCAGGAACATAGGGGAGGCACAGCTCACCCAGGATGGGGGGGCCATAGCCCGTGAGGATTTTATGAGAGATACATAGGGCTTTAAAGTGAACACTTTGCTCTACTGGTAGCCAGTGCAGCCGGTGAATAAAACCAGAGACAGAGCAGTTCTTCGGAAGAGCAAAGAGAAGCCGAGCTGCAGCCTTCTGTGCTCTCTGGAGCCTTTTAATCACCATCTTGTTAGACCCAAGAAGCAGCGCATTGCAATAGTCTAACCTGGGCAATATAGTGGACTGAATTATCATCTGCCTCGTCTGTGAATCAAAAAGTCCTTTAAGCCACGTAAGAATCCGAAGCAAATGCCTGCTACTGATTTAGCATGGGCATAAAACGATAGGGTGCTGTCTACCCAGATACCCAGGTTCTTAACAGCTGTTTTAGGCTGCGGGGGCAGGCCTAGAGCGGGAGGCCACCAGTGATTGCCCCATAGATGGGTATCCCTTCCTAGAAGGAGAATTTCTGATTTGTTCGAACTCAATTGAAGGCAGTTGGCAGCCATCCTTTCCGAGAAGACAATCAAATCTTCTTTGAATTTCGCAGTATCCTGCATAGGGTCATTGGAAAAGGAGAACACCAGCTGCATGTCGTCGGCATATGACACCAAGGTGATGTTGCGAGATTTCGCAACCAGTGCCAATGGGGAAATGACCTGAAAAGTTCTATCAGCCAGAAAAGACATGAACCAGGAGAGAGCTTTGCCACCGATACCGATCTCCCGCAACCGGTGCACCAGGATCTTATGAGAGACCGTGCCGAATGCTGCAACTCAGATCGAGCAAAATTAGCGCCAAAGATCTGCCCTCGTCCAGTGAGACCCGTAACAGCTCTGTGACTGCTAGCAGAGCAGATTCCGTGTTATGCCGGGGTCTAAAACCGTTTTGGGAGGGGTCCAGAATCGAATCGGATTCCAGGAACTGAGTTAAAGTAGCATTGACATGTGATTCCTTCATTTTAGCGAGGAAAGGGAGCAGAGAAATAGGACGAAAAGTTTCAGGCCTAGAGACTTCTAGCATGGGTTTCTTTAGCAGAGGAATAACTTTTGCATGTTTCCATGATTCTGATACCAAAGCTGAAGACAGAGACAGATCGATCAGTTCCAGACACCCAGGAAGCAGACAGTCCTGGAACTCTAGGAAGAGATCAGGTTTGAGGGGGTCATCTGGAGACCCCAACTTTACCTTGTTAAACAGAGCTAAGAGAGCTTCAGAGGAGATGGACGGAAGGAGAGAAGAGATGGAGAAGGGTGACTTAAGTCTGGCCTCGCATGTGGGTCTAAGTCCTTACTATTGGGACCAAAGTTGCCATAAACATGCTCAACTTTCCTGATGATAAACTTGGCCAATTCCTCACACTGAGAGTTAGTGGATATAATGCTCTCTGAAGCTTGTGAGGGTTTCATCTTGTCCTTTAGGAGAGAGAAAATAGTTTTAGTGGGATTGCTGCTATTTTTTATTTTGTTCGCAAAATGTGCGGCCCTAGCCTTCTGAATTAATTTATGGTAGGGCTTAATAGCGTCTCTGTAACGTGTTTTGGCTGTGGGTTTGTAGGAGCGTCTCCAGGCTCGTTCTAGGACCTTGCAATGTTTCCTAGATAGCGTCAGGGACTCATCAAACCAGACATTGGCCCGAGATCTTTTAGGGTGAGTCAGTTTGGCAGGAATGCACCTGTCTTTTGCTTGAGTGATCCATCCCAGGAAGGAGCTGTTAGCTACCTCTATGTTAGAGGAGAGTTCAGGACTCTGAGTGCTAAGGGCTGCCCGGAAGTTATGCAAGTCAAGCTTATGCCACGGACGTTTGATCAAAGGATTATGATGGAACTGTAATTTAGTGCCTTCGAGGCTTATGGATATACAAATGAGAGAGTGGTCAGTCCATGTCAAAGGGGGGCCTGAACCTTTAGGGAGGGAATATTAGAAAAGACAGGGTCCAGGAGGTGTCCAGCCAAGTGCTTCGGCCCTGAGACCGATTGAGACAATTGACAAGCCGGTTGCAGCACGAAGGGGTAGGTGGTTAGCGCGGCTTCCAGTGGAGGCGGACATCCTATTACAGATGTCTTTATTTAGTGCTGCAACAGATGGGGCGTAATGCCAAAGCTCATTAGGTTTGTCCCAGTAATAACAGGTAGTATCCTTATAGTAGTAGGTAATATCCTCACACTATTCTTTTATATATTTTAGTTATGGGGCATGTTGCACACCCCATTCACTGTAGATAGTCACTTCTCACGGTCCTGAAGAAACGCCACCTGATCCTTTGGACTAACTGGCGTGAAACATGTCGACCATCAAGGAGTAGAGCGCCTCTTGAACCTTGATAGCTTGTTAGTCGCCTCTCCTCACTATTTTTAATCGAGTAGGTATCCACCTAGAATAAAATTTGCTCTCAAAGGAATCCCAACTTGTTTTATATTCACTTTCAGAACATCTACACTTACACTAGGTCCCTCACACCCACGGCACCCTTACGGCAGGAACAAAAGATCTCCGGCAAAGAGCCCCTTTATGGGTGCCCGTCGGGTATTGCAGCGCCGACCCGACGAGGAGCAGACCCATATGATGAAGCATGACACCTAGCTTGCTGGGTGTGTGAGGGCCTTAGTTCCAAAAGGAGGATTTCTCCTCCTTTCAGGGTGCCTGGAACACTACCTGCATATTGAGGAACTGCGTACCTCTTTTTTGCGTTTACTCTGATAGGGCAAGTACGCTGGACCTCTTGATTAAGCCCTCTGTCCCCCCCCTTTTTTGTAACACAATTGACAAGCTGCCATGTCTCTTAAGAAATTATTAATGTCGGAGTAGCTACGCGATTCCAAATGGAGACTGAGGTCACCTAAAATATTAAAATTAGCTGTTTTTACTGCCATGGTGGTAGCCGCATTTGCCAGAGCTTCTCTGAATGCTTTGGACGGGCCTGGCAGGCGATAGATTAACAGCCCTGAGAATGTGAAGTTGTTAGTGAGCGCAATTTTAAAGAACGCATTTTCGCACTCAGAAATATCTTTAGGGATAAAACTACAGGGGTTAACTTCTTTGTGAATAACTGCTATGCCCCCACCTCTCCCTTCCACTCTATTCAAGAGTTTCATAACATACTCAGGGGGCAGGGACAAAGCCGGTATTGCAACGGAGTCCTGAGTAAGCTAGGTCTCTGTTAGGAATAAAATATCAGGGGTCATTTCTTGTAGAAGGTCAAACACCTCAGCATGGTGTTTGACTAGGGAGCAGCAAATTAGACTGTGGATTTTATTGTCCCTCTTATGGGAGGAAGGTACCGTTGTGGTCAGACCGGTACTTGCCTTAAACTGACAGAAGCTGCAATGAAGGGGGCGAACAGATGGAGACCAGCCGTGATTCCTACAGCGAGAGGCATCATGGTTCAAAGCAAAAAAGGCCTCCTGCAAATAGACCAACCTGTGGGGGGGCATAGAGGAAGAGTGCCTGGCTCCTGGTGATGTCCTGGCATGGGCGGGCGCATACGGGCTTGCCTTAAAACGTAGTTCCCCATACCAAGTCTACTTATACCAAACAGAGCGTACACTCTGTGGCGTGCATCAAATACTGGGGGGCACAACTGGCTCTTCCCAAGCTTGTCACTGATTGGCTAAAACCACCCAATCAGGACAAAGCACAGCCAGAAGGGACAAAAGTTCAAAACATTAAAAGGTAGTTCGGAGCAGAGAGGTAACAGCATAAAAATCAAAATATGATCAAAGGGCAGTTCAAACAAATCAAATGTAGTTCCCCACACCGAGTCTACTTATACCAAACAGCTTGACCGCGCTGCGGCATGCATCAAATACCTGGGGGGCACAACTGGCTCCTCCCAAGCTCGTCACTGATTGGCTAAAACTGCCCAATCAGGGCGAAGCACGGCCAGAAAGGACAAAAGTTTAAAACGTCAAAAGGTAGTTAGCAGCAGAGAAGTAACAGCATAAAAATCAAATTATGAGCAAAGGGCAGTTCAAACAAACCAAACGTAGTTCCCCACACTGAGTCTACTTATACCAAACAGCGCGCCCGCACTGTGGCATGCATCAAATCCCAGGGGGCTACAACTGGTGCTTGCGGAACAGATCTCTTAAAATGGTTAAATGGCTTTAGAAAAGCACAACTCCTGGGGGGGCGTGGCTTCAAGCCCGGAGAAGATGGCCGCCTGAACTGAAAGCTCTGGGGGAGATCGAATGTAGCTTTCTCACTAAATCCGCTGACATCCACCCTCAATCAAGGCAGACACATGTCCTGGATGACCCCGTGAGTGCCTAACATCATCTAAAGCTCCCAAAGCTCCCCAGGCTTGACAACTATCACCTGGCTCAGGAGCTTGCAGCGGGCCCAGCAGTGAGAAAATGGCACCCGCAATGCCACGAGGACCGGCTTCCCGCTGTGACCCATCTTGCTGATCCCCAAAGCATTTCACTTAAGTGGCAAAGGTATCTAAGGTAAAGTGCCTGCCCTCTGCTGTCGCTGCTGTCCCTAAACTCACTACCTGCAACTCCCCTGCCCGGGGCCCAGTATGATTGACTGATAAAATGGTGCCATTTCACTGATTGTAACCTAGTTCAGCACCCCCAGTGAGTGATTGTCGACCCTGAAGATAAAGACAAGGGATACAGTGCCATGAGGTACACAGCGCTTGCATCCTGGTGAATGTCCCCCCCACCTGCTCAGACTGTACAGCCCCCGACTTCACAAATGCAGGTTCTGTGGTATTGCAGTACTGGGCCCAATGTAAGCACCGCAAGATACGAGCTCACACCATAGGGCGCGACCGGGCCGAATATAAACTGCTGTATGTGACCCTGGAATGCTGAGAACTACAGAGAAGCGCTTAAAAGTGAAATAGTGGAAATAGCGCATGTTCACCAAGAAGCTCTGAAATAGCCTATATCGTGTTGGTCCTTCTTCACTCTGAACATGCACACCTAATCCATGAAGACTTGCAGTGAAGCACAAAATAGTGGAAGGAGTGGAAGTAGCACTCACCCATCAAAGCCCTAAATTAGCACTGCTGACATTTCCTTACACAGGGAGCACAGGAGCTGAGATGAGACTGTAAATTGTGGCCGCCGACCTCCGACAGCAATCTTTTGCCACTGTGATGTCAAAACTTGCCCGAACGGTCGCCAAAGTTCATAAATCGTGCCATAAATTCAAGTGATTGCACCCACATATTCTGCCCTTCCTCTATTTGCCGAGATAAAGAAACAACGCTCAGGGCATCATATCGACACAGCGCTGCAGTCTATTCCCCCTGCAACATCTTGCCATTACGGTCAATGCATGTGACGACTAACACATAAACACATGCTATCTATCCCTGCACAGCCAATACTACACAAACGATCACCCAAAAGCCTGATAGGGAACAGACTTGCTTCATATCCCTGTCACTGCTCTGGGTCTAAGCTGGATGTAATGTTGTCAATATTTTGAGTCTGCTCTGTGTCTTGCTTTGAGCTGGGTGAGGTGTGTGCGCAATCTACCTGCTCCTTCCTCCCTGCTCCTGCCTGCCCACCTCTATTCTGGTGCTATACCACCACTGCTGTTTTTGGAAGGACACATACAAACGAGAATGTGTTTTTCTGACACCAACTCCTTACCAACAAGCGCATTATCCTTGCCAGCCTTCACCTACCTCTTAACACGGAGCCCCTCAACATAAAACCACTGCCTCAAAGTCTTTAAGTCTCAAAGTGCACACAAAATCAAGCGCTCTTTTACCTGTATGTATGCAAAGCTTCTGACATCTCTCTTAAATAAGAACTTGTTGCGTAACTGTTAGTGACTCTAAAATAGAGTGCCCCTGCAACTGAGACAGTCTCTGATATCTTGCACTAGGATAAAGCACCACCACCAAGAAATAATCAAAGGGAATCCCACTGAGCATCATACACCTGACCAAACCAAGTGTGTCAAGCTAACAAAACATACTGCAACGCTACCAGTGGCAGACCCTCTAAATGCAATACACCACATCTCTATAAATGGGTCAACTACAATAACTGACATACCCACCTCTGGTTTCTCAGACTAGTACTTGATCCCACAATGACCGACAAAAAAGATCCCAGAGACGGGATGGAGCATAAGGACAGCAGAGAATAAAAAGCGTCCCTGAAAAGGACCAAGCAAGACCCTCCTGTCATTGAGTCACCAAGCTACATATAAATGATAAAATTGACCTAATCCTACACAACCACTCCTAACTACAAGAACTGGCACAAAGCACCAAAGTGAACACCGATCTCCTGCAAACAGAGATCTCTGCCATGTGGAACAGCCTTAAATCTCTCTCTACACGTACTACTGAGGCCGAATCCAGAATCAGCATGCTAGAAGATGAGAATCACAAGGACAAAATAATCAATCGAATCAGGCCACCACAAAACAGATAAGCAACCCCTGCAGAACCATAACTGACTTTGAAAATAGGAACAGAAGAGGGAACCTAAGATTATTTGGATTGCCAGAAGGAACCGAGAATCAAGCTCCCTCATGTGTCTCTCTCCTAGAACAAAGTATACCACAAACCCTTGGTGCACAGAGTACCAACTAGAGTAATCTCAGGCTCCAGTACCCAAAAACCTCTCATCTTCAGACCGCTCTGATTCCAGCACTCAGAAACTATCTTGTCACACATAAGGAAATCCAAATCGCAAACTTGGACTGACAGCAAGATCGGAATATCCCAGGACTATGAAAAAGAGAAGGTTTTTTAGGAGGATAGGCTTCTTAGCCCTGTGGAATTCCCTCAACTCCTCTTTCATTAGACCAGACAGATTTAAAATCAAAAATATGGGGAAGAATTTGATTTTTGATAACTCAACTGAACAATCCTATAGTTTAAACCAACAGCACTGACACGTAGTATGAAGAAATAAAATGTAGCTAGCAGAAAGCGCTAACGTGAAGAAACTGTGTTGTGAAGTTGACATTACTCATGTACTAAATGTGTTTAATAACAAGATGTTCTATAATGTGGTAAATGTGTTAACTGGAATGGAATGTAGTTATGTAACTCGTAATGTTTAAATGATGCGTTTTATGTTAGCTAAAGCTGTAGGCCTGAAATGCAAACCCTTGACAACTCTCACTTTAGGATCCATGTTCTGAATTTAAAGTGCACTGTGGAAGCTATCGTTTATCACGTTTTGTATTGCAGGTGGAGAAGCATTCTTTAGGCAGAATAATGACTTGGTTTTAGGAGTAGGCAAGGAAAGAAGAAGTTACAATCGTATGAGTTGGGTCGATAAAGGACAGAAGTTGGTTTCACATGGGAGAAGGCATGAGAACCAAGGACGAATTGTTGCAAAGGATGTTCATGGAGAACACCGCGGAAAAGTACGCTCATGGCTGTACCCAGTGTGGAAGATGTGTGCGAAGTGCACTATGGGAGTTTCACCTGTGGATAACTTGTTGTTGAAATTGGTGCCCACATTTTTCTTTGCCTTTGGAGAGGGAGCATCTCAGAACAAGCTCTTCCTCTAGCGATAGTGGCTTTATGCTGCTTGACCCATCTTGACAGTGGAGAGACTTCTTAGAAAGACTCCACTGCTGACACCTTTCCTCTGGATTAGAAATGCTTACTCATTTACATAGGGATGTCACCTTAGCGATTGTGTAGAGATAGATTTAAATGCTTTTCACTCACCAAACCTCGATGCGGGGAAATTTGGACTCTTGCTTTTTGATACTTTGCATCCTCCTTCTCTAATTAATAGTTCTACTTATGTTGCACCGTATGAATTAGGTGTGTAGATTTTGGTTTCATGCTGTTTTCTTTGTATTTCTACAACCTCGTGCTGAGGTGTGTTTATGTCCAGTTATTTTTGGTTTTGTAGTAAACCTAACTAACCTTCTTAAATTGTCCTTAGGTTTATTATGAATTTGGAGTTGGTGTTACTAGATTGACTGTGCATTAATGCTTTCTCCCCTTTACACTTCCATGCTGTAAAAGATCCATTGGAGAGTGCCTCTAGAAAAAGTTCCAGAACTACAAGGAACGGCCTCCTTTCACACTAGATGGTTATGTATCAATATGTACACTTACCTTACATTCCACATACGCACATCTTCATGGTTCCGTGGCTTTGACCTTCACAGTTAATCTCATATATCTCCAAGCAGGACAGCACGTCTCTTGCTCTTATTTCCAAATATGAAATTTCCCATGCAATCTATTTTCAACCACAACATCAATAACATTGCCTCATTCTAAGTCATTGGCCTAACTACACTCGCCTTCATACCATCCCACACTACAAGTGATTCACCCATCAATTTACCCACCCATACTTCCCCACTCACGATTCCACTACACACTCATCCACACCCATATCACACCTTACACATACTCTGACAGTCTTACATGTGCACTCTCATGTTCACACGTGATTGGACATACCAGCCCTTCATAGGACATAAAGGGGAACACACCCTCCACTTCAGAGCGAAAACATTGACTAAGTAGACATCCAGCCTAAATTAACATCTCTCCCACTCTGGATGACTCACAACACATCAGTCATTTCCTACGAGATCTGAGAGATGGTTTGCCTCTAAGTGTTGAATTTAGGTGAAAGTCTTCAGATGTTTTAAGGTTTTATAGGTTATTTATGAATTTTCCATGATTGTTGTGTAACTGTTTGCCTTGCATATTATGTCATGGCAGTTTGTGGTTCTTCCCCACAAACACAGATTCACGGCTCAACCTGCTAACAAACACAAGCTTCAATCAGCGATACTATGTTCTAATGTCTGCTAAATGAGCTTCGCCCTTTCCTACTAGGATATATTTATCTTGGATGTTCAAACATTTAATTTTTTTTAAATGTTTGCCTAAACTTCAGTCATATATTTGCAGATGACCACAAAGACCGGCCTAGCTACCCAAACTGCCAGATACCATATGTCAACTGAGCAACTGCCTACAACTGAGGTGTTAATGTCTCCAGACCATATTTCCTCCTCCGATTGCGGCACTCCCCGTTATATCCTCTCCCTTTCCTGTAGCTCCCACAAGGCGGCTCTGTGGCTACCACAGACTCCACTTTCCGTCTTGGGATGAGAATTTGGCATTTCTATTTATTTATCTCTTTCCCTTTCCTTCTCACTTTCCTATGGTTCTTTCTTTCTACCCTCCCCGCCACCCCCCTCCTACCCTTCCTAGAATTTCCCTATTATATTAGACCGGGTCCATCCATTCTTTGGTTCCTCATTTTGTCCAGCAATATAACATTTGTTCCTTGCTCCACAGATATTCACAAATTTGACCGAGCTCCACACAACAAATATCATTCCTAGTAACACTCTCAAGATCTTATCGCTTAATGCAAAGGGGCTCAACCATCCGGTCAAAAGAAAGAAAACTCTAGAATATTGCCATAATCTGAGAGAGGATATTCTCTCGCTTCAAGAGACCAGAATAGATAAGGGCATTGCCCGAAATCTCCTAAACAACTGGTACTCTGAACTGACTTGCTCCCCTGACTCCGATAAAAAGAACGAAGTTGTCACTGTCTTTGCCAGATCGGCAGGCATTAAAGTAAGTAAGAATATACATGACACAGAAGGCTGATGGGTCATCTCACAAATTTCCAAGGATAACCAGGAGTTTTTTTATCATCAGCATATATGCACCAATTACAGACTGGCCACATTATGGGTAGACCTTAACAAAAGGCTAAATGAAATCCCAAATGGTTCTAACATTCTACTGGGTGGTGACTTTAACCTTCCAGTGGACCTAGTGCTAGATAGATTATCTCACTGCAAACTTAGAATAAGAAAATCTCATACACAAATGAAAAACTTATGCACTGCACACAAACTAACTGATAAATGGAGATTTTTCAACCCAACAGGTAGAGAGTTTACTTTCTGCTCAAACCCACATAGCTCTCATTCAAGGATTGGTTACATCTTGACTAATCAGAAACTAACTCATTCCTGTTCTAACCCTCAACAATGCTGGGAAAATTCCTTGCCGACTACCTAGAAGGGAAAAGTCAGAGCTCTTCAGTCACTGCAATCAAATGCAAATCAGTACCTGGGACTAAGAAAATAGCAAGCCGTTTTGCACTATACTACACAGAACTCTACAATCCGGACAGGCACCCAAATATCGCAGATTGCAAAAAATACCTATGAAACAATAATCTCCCCTTAATTAAAGACGCAGTCCAATTTGGCCTGAACAAACCTTTTGAAACAGAAGAGATAGATAAAGTGATCAAAATGCTTAAAACTAAGAATGCTCCTAGGCTGGATGCCTTCATAGGCCTCTTTTACAAAACATTCCAACCACTACTTACGCCACACCTAAAGTCCCTCTTCGACTTTTATGCCTCCAAAGACGCAACTGGCCCGAACGTCACAGAGGTGATAATAACAGTCATCCACAAAGACAACAAAGACCCATTAGACACCAAAAACTATAGACCAATATCCCTACTCAACGAAGATTGCAAATTAAATGCAAACACTGTAGCCACAACACTGGAAAAACTGCTCCCATCAATAATACATCCCTCCCAAACTGGCTTTATAACAGGAAGACTGGCCTCTGACAACATCAGACTCTTTGCTCGTGTCCTAGCAAAAGCTCTGCTCTTCCACTCGCTGGTGATGGCCATGGCCCTAGACACTGAAAAGGCCTTTGACAAGGTGTCCTGGCCCTTTCTACGATTGGCAATCCGCAAATTCAACCTAGGCCCCTCCTTCAAGCAGATGGTTTTTGTATTATATGATAACCCCTCAGCCAGAGTCCGGGTAAATGGTTTCCTTTCTGAGAAATTCAGACTATCTCAAGTCAAGGATGCCCCCTCCCACTACTACTCTGTCTCATAGCCATAGAACCTCTGCTTTCTTAATTACGACACAACTCTACCATCAAAGCCAGCCCATTTGACTCCACAACCCATAAGGTAGCAGCATATGTGGAAGATGTCCTCATTTTCTAAGGGGATGTGGAATCAGCCATTCCTGAAATCCTCAATTTGATCTCGGCCTATGCTAAAGCCTCGGGCTACACACTAAACAAAGACAAAACAGAGCTCTTCCTTCTCAATCCTAAAAGGACCCCTGCAATTCTTGACAATAGCAACCTCAAATGTCAAAATCACCACCTCAAATACCTGGGTCTACAACTGGGAAAATCACTACCCGAATCTCGTACACACATTAAAAACACACTCCTCAAAAAACCTGCAGGACCTCATTGAGACATGGTCGCCAAACACATAACCTGGTTGGGCAGATTAGAATGCACCAAAATATTAATAGCACCGAAGGTGAGTTTCATAATCAGCATGTTCCCTCTTCAACTTTCCGACACCTTCTTTAAATTCCTCAACAAGACTATTATCCAATTTATTTGGTGAAGTAAAAGACCCTGAATCGCTAGTAAGGTCTTATTATTAGACAAAGAGAGAGGCAGAGTGGGTCTTCCCAACTTCAGCAAACTCCAAATGGCATGTATGCTCAAACAGTCCACACATTGGTTTCTCCTGAACCCCCCATGCCCATATGGATAGACATTGAGAGAGATCTCCCCCCTTGACGCTATTTCAATGAATCACTTCAAGACCCTACATTCCACAAATATACTCAGAGACCCAATACTAGCAGTGAAACATCTGGACAGCAAATGTACTGTTAAAGTCAAACACTCTTCCTATGCATCACTCTGACACAATCCATTAATAAACATTGAAGGTAAAACCCTCCACTGGAACATGTGGTCATCACTCAATGCCCTTTACATCAAAGATGTGATAGATAGAACCAGCCCCATTCCGTTCTCTCTTCTACAAGCATCCTTTGATAGGTCCAACAAGTAATTTTACAACTTCCTCAAACTCAAAGTTGCGAACATTTGTAACCAATCCTTCTGGAACCCACAGAACCCAAGCATTCTAAAGAAACTAGCCTTACTTGCATACCAAGGCCACCAAGCCTCTAAAATCTACAGAATTCTGCAGGGACACACTCCTAACCCTATACAAAAACACCATAATAAATGGTCTGACATCTGCCTTAGGGAAGGCTACACTCACCTAACCGAAGATAACTGGTCGCTAGTCTGGAAACATGCTACCAATCTCAAGATCTCCCCTGTCATCCTACAGTGTAATTATTGGTTACACAACAGATTCTTCTGGACCCCAGGATAACTGTGCAAATGTGATCTATTAGACTCAAACTCATGCTGGAACTGCTCTTCTGAAGTTGGTGACCTCGAACACATGATTTTTTACTGCCTTGTGCTCCGCTCTTACTGGGAAGACATTAACAAAACCATAAACAACATCTTCCGCCATAAAGTTACTCTGGAACCAGTGTTAATCTGCCTGGGCCCCTGGATTCTCCCCAATCCTCCATCAGTCAACAAAACAGAACTCTTGCTATTTGACTTACTCCTTACACTGTGTCGAAACAATTCTTTGAGATTGGAAAGACTTCAAATCGATTTCTTACCACACTTGATGGGCCTGGGTATGCTTCCTCAGAAGCGCAAACAACACTATCCTCAATCAAAACTTCAACCATAATAAATCTAGACTGCTTTGTCTACACCTAGATGTTTACATACAGACCGCCACTCCCTCAGATAAGGGTACCGACGTACGAAATCCCTGCTTTCTACCTTCTTCCCTCCACTAAATACTTGAGATTCCGCATCCCACGTAACTATCTCTCTCTCTCTTTCTCTTCTTCTCCCTCTACTCCCCTTTCCACGAGAAGTAGACCCCATCTGACCATGAAAGCTATTGCGGCAGTAGGAGCAACCAAGTATCTCGACGTCTGGTCTCTTTCAACGAATTATAGTGTCCTAATTTACATTGCCGTCACACCATCCTGTATGAAGTTTACAGATTTTTTTTAATTGGGCTTGCAGGTATTATAAAGAAATCACTGTACTGCCTTTACTTCTCACCTGTACTATTTTGTTTTTCTCTCATTGTTTTTAATATTGTATCTCTGTATTTTGAAAATGTCTAGTAAAATATTAAAAGAAAAAAAAAGAAAAGCACAACTCCTCCTCACCGTGCCTCTCTTTAAGATGTACCTCGTACTCTTGTGCGTGGGACCTCATGTTTTTAGGTAAGAGGGCTTCTTACCAAAAAACGCAAGGACCCATGCATGACCAAGTCTTGGCTTCTAATGAGGTTTTGTAAGCAGGGACGTTGCACAGCCTTAAAAATAGTGCCATTGCCACTCTTCTCAGGAAGGGCCCAGCTTTTAGACCCACACACTGATAGGGCAGAAACCAGTTGAACACAGAAAAGACCTGAGCCAGTCTCATTCCACTGTTTGCAGCCTTCTCCCAAGAGTGGCCACACAGGTTGTTAGAGGAACGTCTGTCCTGTAGTACTGCTCATTGAGCAATTTAATAAGAATTAGTAAATCAGGACAATAACAAAGAATAAAAGTATAAGAACATTCTTATATATTATCAGTAAGATGAAAGTATTGGAAAAGTCCCATACATTATCAATAGTGCCCTAAAATATAACATAATATTAAACAATTAGCAGGCTTTGTAAGTGCTTATCTTTACACGCCTATAAAGTAGCAGTCCATGGATGTTCTTGGGCAAGATATGTTTCATATGAGTCTGCAGGCATGTAGATATCAAATAAACATATCAAGATGCATACTGGTCAAAAGTAAACAACGAAACACAAATATTTATTTACAAAAATGACATGTATGATATTTATTATTTATACAATAGTAGAAAAAACACTCAAATGGCAAAAAGTATTTGTTAAGCAGCAGTATACAAAGTTGTCCTGAATACTATATTAATTAAAAAAAAAATAATATAGCACATGATAAAGCCAAATTAATGAAAATAGAACAACAAGGACATTATCTCCAATTAACAATAGGTTTTATGATATGTAGCTAGAGGCAGGAAGCCTTCATTACATGTTCCATATTTCGACAAGGACATAGATCAATTGTGGAAGGCTTGAACATGTATTGACTACGTGCGTTTCGGCAATAGTGCCTTCATCAGGAAGCCGTCACATCAATATCTTTCCAGCGAGACAAAGGCTGATTAAAGGGACCCAATGCTTCTGAAGGGCCGGCTTTGGTATGGTAGCTAGAATACGTTCGCTGGTTTAATGATGTAGAGAATATCATAAATTTCTGTAATCTCCCAGAGATATGTAAATCAATGCGCTGATGATGCAATTAAGGAAGCGCTGCCGTAAAGAGATGATACAAGATCACATGGTCAACAGAGCACAGAGTCAGCGAAAAAGTTGGATGGCAGGATCTAGTTGTCTGATATGTATTAGCTGGCGATCCGGTAGGGGTAAAGTCAATCTGATTGATGCAGACCGTATGCTCCCAGTTCGAACTGTCCACCGGCCGCGATATGGCCACACTTGAGCGTATCAGACAACTAGATCCTGCCATTCAACTTTTTCGCTGACTCTGTCCTCTGTAGACAACGTGATCTTGTATCACCTCTTTACGGCAGCGCTACCTTAACTGCATCATCAGCGCATTGATTTACATATCTCAGGGAGATTACCAACATTTATGCTATTCTCTACATCGTTAAACCAGCGAACGTATTCTAGCTTCTATACCAAAGCCGGCCCTTCAGAAGCATTGGGTCCCTTTAATCAGCCTTTGTCTCCCTGGAAAGATATTGGGGTGACGGCTTCCTGATGAAGGCACTATCGCTGAAATGCGCGTAGTCAATACATTTTCAAGCCTTCCACAATTGATCTATGTCCTTGTAAAAATATAGAACAGTTCGATATATTTTCAAGCCTTCCACAATTGATCGATGTCATTGTCGAAATATGGAACATGTAATGAAGGCTTCCTGCCTCTAGCTACATATCATAAAACCTATTGTTAATTTGAGATAATGTCCTTGTTCTATCTTCATTAATTTGGCTTTATCATGTGCTATATTGTATTTTTTTGCATTAATTTAGTATTCAGGACAACTTTTTATACTGCTGCCTAACAAATCCTTTTCCCATTTGAGTGTTTTTTCTAATATTGTATAAATAATAAATATCATACATGTCATTTTTGTAAAGAAATATTTGTGTTTCATTGTTTACTTCTGACCAGTATGCATCGTGATATGTTCATTTGATATCTACATGCCCGCAGACTCATATTAAACATATCTTGCCCAAGAATATTTTCAAATTGATAATTGTTTTTCCCTGCTCTTGGCAATTCATTTGTATGCAGGGGGCCCCTTCTTCTTAAAATAGTCAATGGATGTTTACATGTACTGTTATTTTAGATTTCTTTAGATTATATTTTACAAATGTGTGGGGCATTCTATGTGCAGGAGGACAACATGGCTGCTCTAATACTGTCCACTGCCATGGACAGTGGCCCACAAACAAAGCTGCCAAAACCAGTGTGTTGTAGCTTGATTTGCTGGGTCTATGAGTGTTGTAACGTGTATTGTTGCTTTGCATCCTTTCCCTTAGATACCTGTTCCCTGCTGCTCAGCCAGTATGAATGTGGTGTGTGTGGAATGTTAGAATGCCTGATGAGGTAGTGGAATGCTGGAGTGCCTGGTGGAGCGGAGAGAGAGAGAGTTGGAGTGTGTGGGCTGAGCAGCAAGGATGCTGCTCCTGGTGGGGCTCAACTAATGAACTGCTGAACCTGTTATCCTATTACCATCCTGTAACTAAGCTTGATAAACCTCTTACTTACAACCTACTTCATGGCTACCTCTGGACTTCTTTTGGATTACATCAATGGCGACGATTTGGGAGAAAAAACACCTTGTGTTCTTAAAAATTAAGTGTACCTGAAGCTACTGAAAGACCTGAGGTGAAGATACTTGTAATTTAAAAGAAGATGAAAATGAACTGTACTGGAAACTACTAAGGAAACTTGAGGTAAAGAAGCTTGAAACTAGAAGAAAAAGAACGCCCTCGCTAGCCCCACCAGTGTCCTTTACCACCTGGACAGCCTGCCTGGAGTGTTTGACCTTCTTCATATACACAGCATCTTATTGAAGTCTATTTTAGGTACTAGCAGCCTCTACTTCAAAAGGAAGTCACAGCGTGTAACTGATTTGGCTAACTCTCTGCACTTAATTTAGGGGATCGCAGTGCCTAATTGACATTATCTGGCAGTATGTGTGTCTCTGTCAAAGGAACACGGAGCTACAGGCATAACATTTTCTGGACATGAACAAGGACAAGGTAACAAGAAAGCACAAGTCACATCACACAGGAGGACTCTTCCTTCCGACATCTACAAGACCGTTGATTTAATTGTAAGTGCGCACGTTTATAAAAAAAAAAGAGTCTGCGCTCGAGCTGTGAGCTGTTCTGACCTCGAGCGAGTAACTGCCAGCTCAGGAGGGCACGAGCTGTGGCATTCGACTGGGCTTGCAAGTTAAGCTGCGCCTCAGAGGTTTGGGCATGTCACACATGAGGATTTGTTCTTACAAGAGACTTCAAGAATGTGCACACCTTACTGTACTCGTTGGTGTCGCGTGAAGCTCTTGTGCAGTTATTGGCAGCCACCTTTGAACTCGAGCTGTCCCGCGACGTTGTGCTGTCCTGTGACATTGGGGGAGCACGTCCTCGCCTTGAGCCACCCGATGCTGCTCACTCCTGCGTGCTGACATCTTTGTTTTGACACAGCCCAAGGTTGTCGCTGCCAGCTGAAGTTCGGGAGTCAGACCGCCGTCAGATGGAGAGGGGACACTAACAATGGGCATTTAGAAAAGCCCAGGTAGTAAGTTCACCCGCGAGCGGAGTAGGCCGCAGATCGTAGCATTCCTCTGGTCTGTGGAGTTTGCTGGCAAGGGTGAGTCCAATGTAGTTCTACCACACATTGGTTGTTCGCAAGCAAGTTCAAGGTTGGTGTACTGTTGGCTGCCCGTGGTCCACGAAGGGGACCCTCCTAAGAGGGCGGCCGCCTTAGTGCCACATGAGGGCACACGAGTCAGTCCAGTGTTAGGGACCCACTATTGGTCCTCGTGCCTCGTCACTTTCCGGTAAGGGGTGGGCGGGGGATGCAGTATAAGTGCTTCTTCCCGCCCATCTGGCGGCCTCTTTGTGGCTGCCCGTTACGCCGTTGTCGCGTCGTCATATTCTGGTCTGGCGTCGGTGTCCGGTGAGTTACCGTTGCAATAGGGAGTACGCCTCCCCGGTGTTGCTGGAGGGTTGGGTATTGTGTATCGGCATACGGACATGGTTCGTTTCCCCCGCCGCCGACGCTACATGCACAAAATTGTTTCGTGATGACGCGGGGGTTAGGTGGCAGCCTCCCAGCCGTCATTTACTCTGGTTAGGATGGGGGTGGTGCGCGTCGCTCCGTGACCCTAGCAGAACGGGGACGATGTCGCATGACCTTGGGGCAGAGGTTCGTGGAAGTGTATCGTCCGAATGGACTGCAGGGAGCGACCACGTTTCTAATGGGAAACACACAAGATGATGGACGGAATGCTGCACATTGGCAAACATTCACCCCCAGTCACAGATCTGGGTTTAATCCATCCTTATTTTGCTTCACCACGCCACCCCAGTTCAGACATGGCCATATGCAAATCAGTCTTGACCCTGTGCCTCATGGGAACAGTCCAGACCGAACTGCCAAGCCATGTCTTCCCTGGACCGGAATCAAGCATCCTAGGACCGGTTTCAGGCTATCAGCCTTCATCAGCCAGGATAGCTTGACTCCAGTGGCGTAGTGAGCACGGGACCCACGTCTGGGCATACCCTTCCCACTTAGGGCGAAATGCAAAACACACAAGATGATGGACGGAATGCTGCACATTGGCAAACATTCACCCCCAGTCACAGATCTGGGTTTAATCCATTCTTATTTTGCTTCACCACGCCACCCCAGTTCAGACATGGCCATATGCAAATCAGTCTTGACCCTGTGCCTCATGGGAACAGTCCAGACCGAACTGCCAAGCCATGTCTTCCCTGGACCGGAATCAAGCATCCTAGGACCGGTTTCAGGCTATCAGCCTTCATCAGCCAGGATAGCTTGACTCCAGTGGCGTAGTGAGCACGGGACCCACGTCTGGGCATACCCTTCCCACTTAGGGCGAAATGCAAAACACACAAGATGATGGACGGAATGCTGCACATTGGCAAACATTCACCCCCAGTCACAGATCTGGGTTTAATCCATCCTTATTTTGCTTCACCACGCCACCCCAGTTCAGACATGGCCATATGCAAATCAGTCTTGACCCTGTGCCTCATGGGAACAGTCCAGACCGAACTGCCAAGCCATGTCTTCCCTGGACCGGAATCAAGCATCCTAGGACCGGTTTCAGGCTATCAGCCTTCATCAGCCAGGATAGCTTGACTCCAGTGGCGTAGTGAGCACTGGACCCACGTCTGGGCATACCCTTCCCACTTAGGGCGAAATGCAAAACACACAAGATGATGGACGGAATGCTGCACATTGGCAAACATTCACCCCCAGTCACAGATCTGGGTTTAATCCATCCTTATTTTGCTTCACCACGCCACCCCAGTTCAGACATGGCCATATGCAAATCAGTCTTGACCCTGTGCCTCATGGGAACAGTCCAGACCGAACTGCCAAGCCATGTCTTCCCTGGACCGGAATCAAGCATCCTAGGACCGGTTTCAGGCTATCAGCCTTCATCAGCCAGGATAGCTTGACTCCAGTGGCGTAGTGAGCACGGGACCCACGTCTGGGCATACCCTTCCCACTTAGGGCGAAATGCAAAACACACAAGATGATGGACGGAATGCTGCACAATGGCAAACATTCACCCCCAGTCACAGATCTGGGTTTAATCCATCCTTATTTTGCTTCACCACGCCACCCCAGTTCAGACATGGCCATATGCAAATCAGTCTTGACCCTGTGCCTCATGGGAACAGTCCAGACCGAACTGCCAAGCCATGTCTTCCCTGGACCGGAATCAAGCATCCTAGGACCGGTTTCAGGCTATCAGCCTTCATCAGCCAGGATAGCTTGACTCCAGTGGCGTAGTGAGCACGGGACCCACGTCTGGGCATACCCTTCCCACTTAGGGCGAAATGCAAAACACACAAGATGATGGACGGAATGCTGCACATTGGCAAACATTCACCCCCAGTCACAGATCTGGGTTTAATCCATCCTTATTTTGCTTCACCACGCCACCCCAGTTCAGACATGGCCATATGCAAATCAGTCTTGACCCTGTGCCTCATGGGAACAGTCCAGACCGAACTGCCAAGCCATGTCTTCCCTGGACCGGAATCAAGCATCCTAGGACCGGTTTCATGCTATCAGCCTTCATCAGCCAAGATAGCTTGACTCCAGTGGCGTAGTGAGCACGGGACCCACGTCTGGGCATACCCTTCCCACTTAGGGCGAAATGCAAAACACACAAGATGATGGACGGAATGCTGCACATTGGCAAACATTCACCCCCAGTCACAGATCTGGGTTTAATCCATCCTTATTTTGCTTCACCACGCCACCCCAGTTCAGACATGGCCATATGCAAATCAGTCTTGACCCTGTGCCTCATGGGAACAGTCCAGACCGAACTGCCAAGCCATGTCTTCCCTGAGGCACAGGGTCAGACTGATTTGCATATGGCCGTGTCTGAACTGGGGTGGTGGAGTGAGCTAAAGAATGATGATGGATTAAACCCAGATCAGTTGACTGGGGGTGAGTGTTTGATTTGCTCTAACGCTCCGTCCATCATCCCCTTTGGTATCGCTTTGTTCGCCCTAAGTTGGCAGGGTATGCCCAGACGTGGGTCCCTTGCTCACTTTGCCACTGGATTCAAGATAGCCTGGCTGATGAGGGTTTTGAACCCGAAACCGGTCCCAGGATGCTTGTTTCCGGTCCAGGGAAGACATGGCTTGGCAGTTCGGGCTGGACTGTTCCCATGAGGCACAGGGTCAGACTGATTTGCATATGGCCATGTCTGAACTGGGGTGGTGGAGTGAGCTAAAGAATGATGATGGATTAAACCCAGATCAGTTGACTGGGGGTGAGTGTTTGATTTGCTCTAACGCTCCGTCCATCATCCCCTTTGGTATCGCTACATTTCTAATGGGGGCCTGTGTGGTTGCAGTCGTTGCGTCATTGTCCACTGGCACGATTTACCTTTGGCCGGTGCTCGCGGGTGCCTCCTCTGTGTCGGGGGGGGGGTGGGAGAGACAAGCGCTGTCTAGAGACGCCCCTCCTTGCACAAGGGCCTTGCCGTGGGTAGTACCCGAGGAGCAGGAGGGATGTCTCACTGTTCCCGTGCAGCTGGGGGTCAAGGACATATTTAATGGCACCGGGCCCTGTGTGCGATAGCGCACGCTTACCGATATCTGCTGGTCAGGGTGTGAGCTTGGGCTAGCGTTGCAACGGCGGCGAGAGCATCTTTGTCGATCAGTGTCCCTCTCGACGGTTGGGAGCCCAATTTGCTGGGTTTGAAGGCTAAAGCCCGGAGGCAGTTGCGGTAGGTGACGGGGCTGGTTCTAGGCATCCCAGCAAGTGTGTGTGTGCAACAGAGCGGGCAAGGGGGGGGAGGTCCTCAGCCCGACAGCATTTTGCCGGCTGCGCGGGGATGCAGTGTGTGCCTGTGCGGTCATGCGGGGTGCGAGGGGGTGGCAGCGAGGTCGCGGGCCTCACCCCCTTTTTCCTGTGCCCATGCGGTGGAGCACGCTGGGGCTTGTTGACTGCGGAGGGTGGCAGCAGGTCTGCCGGGTATCTCACTCCCCCCCCCCGTAGCGTTGGATCACGGTTCCTGAACGGGACGAGGAGGGGGCAGGGATTGTGCACCACGGACCCATTCTGATCGGGCCCCGGAGGCATGCGTCCTCAATACGGTAGGGCAGGGGGTCCGTGCTTCGGCCCGGACACGGAATGGCACAAGGAATCCCTAACGAGCGACGTATCCGGGGCCGGACTGGGTGTGCATGGAGCTTCGTCCCGCGGGGTTTGCGGGGCGGCCTGTGAGTCCCGTTAAGGCTCCTAACCCCAGTAGTCACCTTTTCGGGGCTGGAGTCTGCTCGAGGGTTTTTGAGGCTTGCCGGAGGTGCGGTAGCGTCACGCGGATTTCCCCCCATCCAATACTGATTTGGTGTCTGCCCTACGCCTGTAAGGGGCGCCTCTTGGGCGGGGCAGCAGCGTCGCTTGTCTCCTCCTTTTGCTGGCCTTGGTGGGGCAGGTTTAGGCTTGGGGTGGGGGCAGCGAGCACTGCATGGCCCCTCCTCTGCTCTAGTAGGGACAGTGGTCAGAAGGATACACAAGTGCGTGGTCAGGTCTGGCAGGAAAGATTGACCGTGTCCAAGCAGCAGTTACTGGGCCGCTGGTGTCTGTCCTAAGCCCCCAAGGTTGTTTCATGCTTTTGGGGGGATACTAGGATCCTAAAATAAGCCTAATCCTGGCCTTAACAACTACAAGTGGTCAGCTGGGGGTAAGGGGATGGCTACTTGCACGATGTGGTAAACATTTACATCGGTCACTGCAAAAAAAACAAAAACAAAAAAAAAAGTTTAAGCGTGAAAGACTGCTTCATTCTTATGCATCTGAGGGTATAATGAGGTCTGATTTATACTACAGGAGTATCTTCGGACCACGTGTGTGCGGGATTTCGGCCTACCATGGAGTCAGCTGGGGGCGCGCCCCCGGGGGGGGCGGGCGCGTGCTCGGCTGCTGGCGGCCTCCCGCTCCGTGTCATGGAGTGTTTACTGTCTGTGTTTGATGTTGGGAGACAGTGCAGATGCATGGTTCGAAGCCCGGCATGAAAGGTACAATCCTTTACTTTACGAGATGTTTGACGTCACGCCGCCAGCGGTTTACAGGTGTCTTGCGGCCAGTACGAACGTGAGGCAGCCTCCGTAAGTTTGTAGGCCGCGGGGGCTGTTTTAGACAGTTCAAACACGGAACCCGAAATAATTATGCAGGTGTTGACCAGTGGGCCACTTTCAAATTGAGTAGTATCGAGTGGAGGTATGGCTCTACTTTCTGTCTTAAAATTACTTGTCTTGCGGTCCACCGGCAGGGCCTCCACGGGGCGAATGTGTTGAAGCCAAAGTGTTGAAAGGTCAGTGTCGGGTGCTACCTTGTTGTGGGAATACTAGGCCCGAGGCGAACAAGAGAATGCCCTTGAGTTGTTTTGCAGTTCATCTGCAACTGCCACGCAGGACGAATAGCAAGAGGCCTAATTGCTTGTGTAAGGCTCTGGTGATGGAGCGTGGGAAGGGCTAGGTTCGGGCAGGTATGGCTTGCGCCTGCATTGCACTGCAAAGTCCTCTTTGCGCGCTGAGTGTGTCGGTGTGTGCGGGCGGCGTTTCAGGGTGGCCAGTGCAGTCTGGTTGCTTCAGCAAGGAATATCATTACCACTGGCTGGATCTAGCGTCGCCGTAGCTCAGTTAAAGGGGCACAGCGTTAATTAGGGTAACCAGTGTGCATTTTCAAAATAGCTGTAAACACTATATCGTGCAAGGCCAATGTTAAATGTTCACCGTCACAGGCACATTCTTACAAAGGGGATGTGGTTGGCTTGGGGCGTTAAGGCACTTCACCTGATTGTGGATAACCCTGTGTCCTTTCTGCTTCTCGCCAAAGTGGCACAGTGCGCTCTCAAGCACCTGTCGTTCACTCTAGCAATATCACCTTCGCAATTACTGCACCGGGTAAATGTATCAAAACCTTTTCAAGGCCAAGGGGATAGCCTAGGTGGTAACATCCCACTCCGATATCGATGCAGCCTGCAGGTCCGGGTAGGAACCCTGCTTCAATGTAAACTTGCCCGAAGGTGTCAGAGCGTTTAGGAAACGACCCGTGAAATGGCATAGGGAATTCAGGTACGCTATTTACTTGATGGTGGCTCTTGATGTGTGTTTAAACGTAAAATGGGTCTGCCTCAGAACCTTCCAGCAGCTCTGGACGTCCTTGCACATACAATTATTTCAATACTGTGACAAGACTGTGTTCAAGTTAAGGGGTTGTCAAAACGCCAGAGCTGCCCATTCACGGGGAGGTCCGTGCAAATGGTGTAGTGCATCAGTTGTCATTAAGCAACTTCTGGGTGACTGCCACCAACTGGGATTCACACCTGTGCTCTGGTTGGCAGAATATAGCGATTATATGTTTTAGGACACAGCACACATGCATTTTGTTATTAATAGTAAAGTTGAGTTGACGGGTAGGGGAGATGTGTCCTTGGGTTACGCAACTGGTGGTCACAAGGGAAGAAACAAGAGGCGCTCGCCATTCTGGGCTCGCCAATTTATCTAACACATCTTACTTTTGGCAATACACTTCCCCACTCGTGACCTGCAGGGGGCTCCGACACCTGGCCGTGGCACCGTTAAGTACTGCGTAGTCCTGGGAGCTGTTTGAATTAGTGTGGGGTCCGTCACAGGCCAGAGGGTCGGGAATTCCATTACTCCCTTGTGGGAGTAGGAAGGAAGCAGTTATTTGGTCAATTATGCAGTACTGTTACTAGCAGGACAGAACACACAGGTTTGGACCTTGCTGCTGCCAGAAGTGAGTATATAACAGGCACATTTACAAGCGTGACATGTGGGAACATGTCACAGCTGCATTATCCAGGCACAAAAGTCTGGGGAGCCAGCTTTGTACTGCAGAGACTTACACTTATGACCTGAGTAGTCGCAACTAGTTTGCCTTAAACACGGGCAAGGCCGCAAGGGTCAAGTGTCAGGCCAACTCTGTCAGGCATTTGTGTTGCGCTGCCTGGGGAGAGGTGCAGAGAAGGAAGGGCTCCTAATTGCACCAGCCCTTGGGCAGGGCGGACCATAGCGGGGGCAGTCGCCAACGTATAATTGGTCACTGGGTCCAGGTATAAGACACTTAAGCACACCTGATACTATTTGGAGCCTGTATAGCGGAGATTTCAGAGGAGAACATGCCAGTCCAATGCCTTTCACTGGGCCGCTGTCCCCCAGCTCTTGTGCAAAGACGTATCTTTATGACGCCTGAGTTAATAGGCGAACACAGGTTTCTTCTGTTTCATGACCTGTTCTGTCAGGGCAAGGTATCTCCCGGTGTGACGCACAAGCGGAAACACGGTGTCACTTTGATCAGCGGTGGCCGGGAGGGCACGGCAAGAAGGTAGAAATAGTCACCAGTGGGGGTGATGACTTGTGATCAGGTTAGGTGGAAGTAAGGGTCAACTCTTGGTTTAGCATGGACATGACAGCCACAGACTTCCCCGAGCCTCCAAGTTTATGCATGTTACCTTTAAAAGAGGTTCTTTAATTTGCCGTACTGCAAATGCCCAGTTAAATGCCACTTGATTTCTGTCTCTTACGGGACATGGTAGCTGCCTGCAATCTAAGTGCTTGATCGGGTGGTGCTTTCCCCTACCGATCGGTCTACAGATTTCCACACTAGGAACATTAACTCTCTGTGCTACCTTAACAGCACTATCTGTTCGACAAATGCTGCTTTTCGTAAGAGAGCTCAGTGGGTTAAGGCGTGCACTGCAAGGATCTGTGGGTAACCATCATAATTTTGCTTCCAAGGTTTGTAAAGTTGATGAGATGGGTCATGTTCTGCTGCAAAGCACTATGCATAATCTATAGGTCACAGATTTGAATACCAGTACATTTCATAATGTGTTCTTGCATTTGTCATGAGATCGAGGTGTAATCCTCAGGTCAAAGATCCTTTCCTAACAAGAGAGCTCACCTGGGTATGTGCCTGCTGCAAACCTCATTTGTAAGGTGCAGTGCATAAGTTGCTAGCTCAATGTTTCACTTTTGAGTATGATAAAATTAGTACCAGTAAGTTGCATTGCAATTAACAGCTTTTATTAAGTATCAAGGCAAATTACAATTGTGCTGGGTGTGCTATGCACAGTTATTGGTGTAGTGATTCCTTTACACCGGCACAACATCGCACGTATTGTGCATTAAGGGCACATGCTAGATGTTCCACCTACCCTGAGGAGAGGTACCACACATCTTCAGCAATGTTGAACACTACTGGTCAAGAGGGGCGAGTAGGGGTTGCAACAAGTCACCTGCAGCAGTGAGTGCCGCTATGCGACAAGGAGATGAAGGGTAAATAGGACTGGCAGGTCCCGCTGGGTGCCTGCCACCTGGCCACTGGCAGGTTGTTAATGGTGATCTCTAGGGGCATAGGCGGGGGTCATGGCAAAGTAAACGTGGACCGATTCACCTGCTGGGTGTGGTGGTGGTTCCAACCTCATTTCACAGGATCACTCCCGGTTGGGTCTATCTAACGATCATTCCAATTAGCATGTAGTACTGCAAGATTTTAAACGGGGTCAAACAGGCAAGGGATCTGCATTGGGGAGGCACAAAAGACAATTCCCCAAGGGGCGTCAGTGTGCCTTTCCCAAGAGGGTGCGGGTTGCCTTGATAGTGCTGATATGGAGGGGATGGAGCACTAATACGGACAACTACAAGAGCGCAATTTGCAGTCATAGTTAAGAGGGTGCATGTACATGGATACCCTGATACCTTCTGGTCTAGCCAGCGCTATATAAAACTCTTTAAAATAAAAATTAAATTAAAAAATATATTACTCATAGGTTTCCTCCATGTCCCCTGATCGAAATTGATTGCATGTTACCAGTTGCTCCAGTAAAGCGAATTTTCCTTGGGAGTTGGCAGCTAACACTGGGACTGCAATTTTGGTGGTCAGCCGGTTGGCAGGCCTTTTAGATGTGGGTTCTAGCTCAGGCATGTCCAAGTAAGGGTTAAGGTGCCTGAAGTCGGCCCTGGGATACAAGTTCATAGGCATGTGGAGCGGCAGAACCGAATGGGGCTTGTGTTCGACCTCTTGGTCGCAGGTTCAGATCCTGATAGGTCCACTTAGCATTTCATCCTGCTGAGGTCGGAAAAACGAGTACCATTGAGTTGAGTAACAAGAAACATGTGTAAATTCTCCCGCCCTATAGCCCTGGCTGGCAGCGATGCAGGTTGTGGAAGTTGTCACCCATCGAGTGGGCTACGGTCCAAAAATTGGGGGGAACTCTGGGTTAAAGCACAAAAGGGCTACAAAAGATTAAAGAACACTTGGCATTCCCAGTATTCAAAAAGGGCAGGTATTTATACATATGGTTCCCCTCCGGTTCACTGTCTTGTCTGCTCCCTGGTGTACTAGGTAGGGACACCAGGGTAGCACCACAGCACCGGTTGGCAGTTGCCATTATACTAAATGCGGGGGGAGGGCCAGGTCGATCCTACTATGTCTCTCCTTTTCAGGGCAGCACGGAAGGGCTGGGCGAGGCGAGTGCCCCGGATACTGGGTCCCCCTTCGAGTGTCAGACTCAGCAGGACATGCTTGCAGGTTGGGCATTGGAATTCCAAGGCATCTAAGGCTACAGCCGGCCGTAAGCCACCCTGGAGAGGAGTAGTGTTATTGTGCAGGCACTGGCACGGCGCCTGTAGAAGCAGCGGCACGGGCAGGGGGGGGTCTCCCCTCCCATCACTGTGGTCTGACACCTGGGAAGCAATTATTTGACTTTCCAGGGTAGGAGGGTCATGCTGCCTGAATTGAATTCCTCCTGGTGTAAGTTATGCAACCATTGGGGGGCATGTGAGTTTGATGGTCAGAGATACCCAATGTAGTACGGGAGGGGCCCGGCCCGGCCAGGGGTTGCCGTGGAAAACTCACGCAGGAGAGAGTGCCAGGTGTAGAGGCCCTGAACAGAGGGATTTGGTTTTATCAGGCATGGCCGGCCGCATACTAAAGTCCACAGGGAGTTTTAAAAGGATGGGGGCACCTGTCCAGAAGGGGCATGCTGGCCTCCGGTCCAGTATGGGCTTGGACTTGTTTTGCGGGACCTGGGACAGGCCCTCGAATGATCAGGATGTAGGTAAGAATGCCTACCTTGGTGGGGGGCCCTGGTTGTGACGGTGGCCACACCCAGAGCTGTGGCGGAGTTACAGGGCCATCCAGAGGCTGTAAGGTACAGACGGGTACCCTCTGCAGGAGCACAACAAGGGTGCAAAAGCCAAGTGTACCCAGGGATGTCCTAGCGTTGTCCCCTGGAAGAGCGATGGTGCCCCGTTAGTCCTACGGGCGGTTGTGGGCCTGAGCAACTGGGGGCTGCCTGGAACGCTCCGCCCCCCCTTTGGGGGCGTGAGTAAGGGCGTGGACTGGCGGTCCACCGCTGGGAGGGTTGGCCCCTCCCAAAATTGGTAAGCACCGATTGGCGACGGCCACGGTGTAACTTGGCTCATCAGGCGGGCAGGCGGCGTAGGGGGGCTTGCCTGCCCTTGGATCACCCGTAAGATAACCCACCATGTTGGCATATTTGTTATGCAAATAAACCTGCAGCAATTTTCTCCACAAACAGTGTCGTTTGGTTTATTTACTGATTATATTGCTGTATGTGGTATGGGGAGTGTTGCCGATATTGGCACTATGTTGGCTGCCCGTGGTCCACGAAGGGGACCCTCCTAAGAGGGCAGCCGCCTTAGTGCCACATGAGGGCACACGAGTCAGTCCAGTGTTAGGGGCCCACTATTGGTCCGCGTGCCTCGTCACTTCCGGTAAGGGGTGGGCGGGGGATGCAGTATAAGTGCTTCTCCCCGCCCATCTGGCGGCCTCTTTGTGGCTGCCCGTTACGCCGTTTCCCTCCCTACCGCTTACCCGGCATACGTGCAGGGTTTGGGGTGGGAGAAGTGTACTAACGTGTTATTTTGTGTTGCAGGCGGAGTTACAGGGCGATCCAGAGGCTGTAAGGTACAGACGGGTACCCTCTGCAGGAGCACAACAAGGGTGCAAAAGCCAAGTGTACCCAGGGATGTCCTAGCGTTGTCCCCTGGAAGAGCGACGGAGCCCCGTTAGTCCTACGGGCGGTTGTGGGCCTGAGCAACCGGGGGCTGCCTGGAACGCTCCGCCCCCCCTTTGGGGGCGTGAGTAAGGGCGTGGACTGGTGGTCCACCGCTGGGAGGGTTGGCCCCTCCCAAAATTGGTAAGCACCGATTGGCGACGGCCACGGTGTAACTTGGCTCATCAGGCGGGCAGGCGGCGTAGGGGGGCTTGCCTGCCCTTGGATCGCCCGTAAGATAACCCACCATGTTGGCATATTTGTTATGCAAATAAACCTGCAGCAATTTTCTCCACAAACAGTGTCATGTGGTTTATTTACTGATGATATTGCTGTATGTGGTATAGGGAATGTTGCCGATATTGTCACTATGGCATTGTCACGTAATTGCCATCTTCCTCTGGGGTCTGGTGCTATTTACTAGCATTATGCTTCCGGCTCCCTGCGATCTGATTGGCTCTGAACTGCAAACCGTTTTATATTGCGACAACTTTCAGCAACAAGGGAGGTGTTTTGGCAACTTCTGATGTAATGATAATTTATACAACTTGACCCAACCTGGCACAACTTAACTGTGCATATCTTGCTCATCATTAACATTTCATTTAGGTGAGAGGCCGCTCACCGGTGTTGTGGCTTCTTAGCTCACAGTGTTTAGTGTCCATTTTCTTAGTCCATATTACATGCGGTTGTGTTACTATGTGATTCTATGTATTCTGATTTTATGTGTTCTGATTTCTTCTTGATGGTGGATGAGGTGAGGTACTAATCCAGTGGCAGAGGTAAAAAAAATGCATCAGAGGTATTAGTGGTTCGGCCATTGTGTTTCTTTATTGTTATCTAATTTGCCACCATGGGTGGTGTTGCTATGCTATGCAAATTTAGTGAGGCTATCGTTAATTTCTAGCTTATCTGTACTGTGCGATGCATGGGAGTGGGTATAGTGTTTTTTTACCCTGGTCTTGTAGAGTGTGAGACTTTGCCTTTGTCGAATGTTGATGGACGCATAGTGGGCAGTTCCAGTCAGGTTTTTGTTTTCACGATAAGGAATATGCTGGTGTGTTCGAGCATCTCGGTACTTCTTCGCCAAGCCAAAGTCTACGATGTAAACCAGGTTCCCTTTTTTCCCGAGGCCCATCAGGACGTTATAGGGCTTCACATCCCGGTGGATACAATTCTTGGAGTGAATATATTAAATTTGGCTTATCATTTGGTCAGCGAGGAGAAGCACAGTTTTGAGGCTGAATTTATTTGAGCAAAAGTTGAAGAGATCTTCAGTTGTTTTACCCGGGGGTGTGTTGAGGGGTCGTGTACCATGTACTGTTGTTTTACTTGGGGGTGCTTTGAGGTGTTGTGTACCCTGTGCAGTTGTTTTACCTGGGGGTGTGTTGAGGGGTTGTGTACCCTGTACTGTTGTTTTTACCTGGGGGTGTGCGTTCAAGGGTCGTGTACCCTATACTGTTGTTTTACCAGGGGGTGTGTTGAGGGGTCGTGTACCCTGTGCAGTTGTTTTACCTGGGGTGTGTTGAGGGGTCGTGTACCCTGTGCTGAGGGGTCGTGTGCCCTGTGCTGAAGGGTCGTGTACCCTGTGCTGTGATTTTACCTGGGACTTTTTGTTCTTGGTGTGCAGAACGGGGTGTGTGATGAGGGAGTTACACCTCGGTGGTGTCCTCCATTCTACCAGTCCTGCATAATATTATTATTGTGCAATTTCTATTTTATTCACAATTGTTTGAAAGTGGGTATCCTCCTATCCTGAGTTCTTCCAAATTTGCAATTTTTATTTGTAAATTGTGTATGTCTCTTTTTATTGACTATATCTAATGGTGTGTACTTCCGTTGTACATTGTTGTAATATTATTTATTAATTGTTTTCCCTAAGGGAAGGAGATGTGTTGTAACGTGTATTGTTGCTTTGCATCCTTTACCTTAGATACCTGATCCCTGCTGCTCAGCCAGTATGAATGTGGTGTGTGTGGAATGTTAGCATGCCTGATGAGGTTGTGGAATGCTGGAGTGCCTGGTGGAGTGGAGAGAGAGAGAATTGGAGTGTGTGGGCTGAGCAGCAAGGATGCTGCTCCTGGTGGGGCTCAACTAATGAACTGCAGTACCTGTTATCCTACTTACCATCCTGTAACTAAGCTTAATAAACCTCTTACCTACAACCTACTTCATGGCTACCTCTGGACTTCTTTTGGATTACATCAATGAGGTTATAGAGAATATTGGAAGAGGCTAGAAGTCAGCTGGAAGACGTCAGCTGCCCTGCCTGGATACCGATGAAGGCTTGAAGGAACTAATAAACATCCGAGAACTTCACCTCTGTTGCTCATTATTGGAGGGAGAGCTTGAACTGAACACAGTGCCACCTAATGGGCTCAAATGCATCTGCCATGCGTTTGCCCATGGGTGCCCACATATTAGTGCCACCGATGGGCTAACAGTGTTATGGACCATGTCGCAGTTACAGACACCAGAGGACTGATTCACAAAGGTAAACTTACACTTTTGTGTACGTTTATGGTTGCTTGCTATTTACAAAGATATTTTACGAGTAGCATCTGTACGACTGCGAAGTCTCCCCACATAAAAAGGTAGGACAGTCCTATCTCTTAATGTGCGGAGACTCCACAGTTGTAAAGATACTACTTGTAAAATACCTTTGTGAATAGCAAACAATTGTAAACTTACACAAAAGTTTAAGATTACCTTTGTGAATCAGGCCCTTTGTGTTAAGCCACATATTTTCATCTATTGTGCTTGACAAATGATTGCACCTCCTTGAGAGCCACCCGATGACCACAGAGGAACAACATTTACAGATCCCCACAAATACTTCTCCACCATCAGTACCCCTCCACCATAATTGCCAACTGCTGCCACATCTGTTAAACCCAGCTCCTGAGGATGGCAGAGGTGTGGTATGTAGCTCTATATAAAAGGCACCTTACTATCATTATTAAAATATGGATTGCAGACAAGTTCCAAGTACGTGTTACACATTTCCTCCTTTATTTTTTTGTTCCAATTGCGACCAGAACGACAATGAACTGTTGAAAAAGAAAGCACAAGTCTTCAACCTTGTAAAGCTGAGTCCGGCAGAAAGTCTTCTGAAGAAACTGGTATTGTTGGTGAAGCTTCTGGAGCTGGGCTTAAATCCTTGGAAACCTTGGTCATTTCCCTCTAGCCATGGGTTCCTGGGTGCTGAATGTCCAGTGAAGCAGCCAAGTCTTTACAAGTCGACTCACAGCTGGTTGGCCATTGAAACTGTGGAATTCCCAGAGTGGTTGTGGAATTCCCAGAGTGATCCTTGAAAAGACCTACCCACTGGTCCAGATGAGCAGCAAGCACATAGGCACCTTCAGCTGTTGCTGGGCTTCCTTGTTTATTCCATGCACATTTTGCGTTCTTTAGATGTAGAATCCGCCAGTGGAAAACTTGGCTTTGGAGAACAAGATGAGAGGTGATGAAAAATCCATCAAGATAAATGCTTTGTTGCCACTGGGAAGGAAACTATTGCTCCCAGGAGAATTTAGTGCAAATAAATCAGGATTGGAAAGGGGTGGAGCTAGTGGATATTCAGATTCTGATGTAGATAAAGAGCTCTTGTAATCTGCATTTCTTCTCGCCTCTGCTTCTTCAGGTTGTGTCATTCTTGGACCCGCAGGAATTCTGTTACACATTTTTAGTTTGTATTTTCAAGTACACAAACAATATGACCAGAGTTACTAACCAGATCGCCAGGCAGGTGGTCATTTCGAAGCACCCTCTGAAAGGACGTCTTGTTTCGTGGAAAGATGGAGCACGCGCGCTTGTTGTTCATTGCTGTCCTGTCCAGTCGCACATTTTCTAATGGAACTGCAGAGGGAGCTTCCAGTGCCAGCTTTCCTGGTTTGTCCAGGGGAGGTCTGCTGAGCCGCTTTTGTTGTTTCATGCCGTCATCGGCTATTGTGACGTCATGAGCTTTCCTCATTGGCTGCTGCCACTGGCTACTGCTCAGACAATTGCATCCTTTTTTTTTTATCTCCTCTCATATTCCACAATGACCCTATGCGGAATTGTTTACATTTTATTTGAGATGAATGAGGCATTTTCACTTAAAAAGGATCCCAGCACGTTCTGCTTGGAGCACAGGCACTTGCAACCCTCTAGGAGACATTTAAATGTGCCTAAGTGCCTATTAAGCAACCGTTCTAGTGCCACACATGTGCACTTCTCATGGACATGTTAGATTACGTTTTGGTATGTCATTTTATATTGTGCTATATTTCGGACCACTCCAGGCTAAAAGAAGCTCATGAGAGCTAATGCCATCCGAGCGGCTCTCACCTGGGATGTTAAAATCAGTATTTGTTTACTGCCTCTTAAGTAGAGGCCATTCCAGAGCTGTCAAAACAAGGATTGGGATCAAGGAATACATACCCATTAACCAGCAGCCGGATTCAATGAAAACGGTAAGTGCAACTGCTCTTCAAAATGTTTTGCTTTTCTCTGGAAAAGAGCCTCATTGTTCAATGCAAATTTCACTGGCGATGATCCAGTAATATTCCAAGAAATCTGTCACTGCCTTTGTATTAACTGTTCCCAGAAGCATCGCCTCTGGATGCTTCCAGAAATAAAAAATTAAGTGTGCGTGGCACCACTGCCAATTGATTGCGTGCGTGTATGGCCGTCTGTAACACTGACGTGGTCGGTGCAAAAGATGTTGCTGCCCTAGGTGACGCGGCAGTGACATTGCACAGCACGTCTCACCCCCAGACAAGGATTGCTTTGTGAAAGGACAATTATTAGAAGTGTGGGGAACTCACGAAATTTGTTTTAACGTAATTAGGTTACATTTCTGTACTGGGAAAATGACAAGAAATTACATAAAATGCAAACCTGTCATTTATCAATCAATCAATCAATCAGGCGGTACTTGTATAGAGCTGCTTATCACCCGAGAGGGTATCCAGGCGCTGTACTGCGGTGTCAGTCGAAGTGCCAGGGCTTGAGTCCCTTCCTAAAGTGGGTGTCAGTCGAAGAGCCAGGTCTTGAGTCCCTTCCTGAAGTGTGAACCACTTCAGGAAGGGACTCAAGACCTGGCTCTTCGACTGACACCGCAGTACAACACCTGAATACTCTCTCGGGGTAAATTACAGAGGGGGAGGGTGTTCTAGGACTTGGCTGCGAGGAGGGAGAAGGAGCGCCCTTCGGTGCAGCAGATGCATGATATCTGTGCGAGGTGAGTTTAGCAGAGGTTCCTGTGAGGTAGGTGGAAGTTCAGGCGGTGGTTCATGTAGGCGGGTCCTTGGTCGTGGAGGGCTTTGCAGGCGTGGGTCAGGAACTTGAATTGGCATCTTTTCTGGATGGGGAACCAGTGGAGGTCTTTCAGGTGCTGGGTGATATGGGTCCTCTTAGGCAGGTTGAGGATCCATCTGGCTACTGGGTTTGGAGTCTTCTCATGAGTTTGGTGGTGGTGCCTGCATAGAGTGCGTTGCCATAGTCCAGCCAGCTGGAGATGAGGGCCTGCATCACAGTTTTCCTGGTGCTGCTGGGGAGCCACTCGAAGACTTTACGGAGCATGCGGAGAGTGTGGAAGCAGGCTGAGGAGACAGTGCTGACCTGGCGTTTCATGAAGAGTTTGATATCCAGGATGAGGCCAAGGTTGCAGGATGGTCTTTCGGAGTGGGGGTGGGCCCGAGTTCCGATGGCCACCAGGAGTCGTTCCAGAGGGAGATGTGTCTGCTGAATATCAGTACTTCTGTTTTGTCCATGTTGAGCTTCAGGCAGCTGTTCTACACCCAGGATGAGACAGTCTTCATACAGTTGTGGAAGTTGGGCTTTGTCATGGTGGGGTCTGCTGAGAGCGAGAGGACGAGCTGGATGTTGTCAGTGTAGGAGACGATGTTGATGTTGTGGGTTCTTACGATGCCCGCAAGTGGTGTCATGCAGATGGTGAAGAGGGTGGGACTGAGGGATGTGCCTTGGGGACGACGCAGATGGTGCGCTTGGGCTGAGAGTTGAACGGGGGGACGGATTCTCTGTGTGCGCCCCTGAGAAAGGATGCAATCCATTTTAGCGTGTCATCTGTGATTCCGATCTGGTGCAGTCGGTCGATGAGTGTATGGTGGGAGACAGTGTCGAAGGCTGGGGAGAGGTCGAGCTGGATCAGGGCAGCTGATTCTCCTCTGTCGAGTAGGGTGCGGATGTTGTCTGTTGCAGTGATCAGGGCCATCTCGGTGATGTGATTGGCTCTGAATCCTGATTGGGAAGGGTCCAGCAATTTGTTTCTCTTTAGGCGTTCGGTAAGGTGGGGGTTGATGGCCTTCTCTAGGACTTTAGCGGGAAACAAAAGCAGTGAGATGGGACAGTAGTTCTGGAGCTCTCTGGGGTCTGCAGAGGGTTTCTTGTGGAGGGGTCTGACCTCCGCGTGTTTCCAGATGTTGGGAAAGGTGGCTGTGGCGTTGGAGGTGTTGAAGATAGTGGTGAGCTGGCATCTGATTTTGTCTCTTCCGAGGTTAAAGAGTCAGTGGGGCATGGGTCAGTGGGTTTAGCTCTGTATTCTAGTGTAAAATGCATCAGAGTGTCAATTTATGATGCATGGACGCATTTCACGCTAAACAAAACAACGTGAAAATCACAATTGCCACGTACAACAGCTGCTCACGTTCTGGTTGTTATGTTGTTACGGTACTCTTGCCCTAAATTTATACTGCAAATGGTGTTGTAATTACATGATTGGCATAAGGGCGGAATTTCCGGAGTTTTGTGTAACAAGCGTACCACAAAATTCCCACAAATATGCAAATAATGTTGGCATAAAGAAAATGTCACCCTCACCTGATAATTAGCTCATGACGCCTTACCCTGCCCTAGAAACCATCCCTGCAATTCCAATATCTCTCACAGGAACACATAACACTTTGACAACAATACCTACCAAAAGAGTATATGATGAACACGTTCAACTATCTTCTTCATTATCCTTTGGAAACATGCCACCACAGATCCCAATCCAAAATTCATTTGCACAAAGTGATAGGCACCTAACGGTGCAGGAAAAGGTGTACGATGTATAAACGTTCCATGCACTTTGACCTGGTGGTAAGCAGAGGAAAGATCTAAAACACAATGGGGCAGATTTACAAGCCCCTTGCGACACTTTTGCGCCGACGTTGCGTAACTTTTGTGACGCAGCGGCACCGTAAACAATGCGGCTAATTTCCAACGTGACGCATCTAGGGAGATGCATCACGTTGTAAAGCCTGCGTCAGGTATAATGTATGCAGGGTGGGCGTTCCCACGCAGGAAAGCCTCGTAGAAGTGATGCAGTGAAATCTTCAAGATTTCACTGCGCCACTTCTAGAATGCCACTGCGTCAAAACCTTACGCCTGCTTGAAGCAGGCGTAAGGAGTGACGCAGTGTATTAAGTATAGGCCTCAACCAAGCATTGCTAGAGTTGCATCGTGCTTGCGACACAACTCCAGCAATGTGTGACTTTTGGGCCAACAGATGCATCAGAATTTCTGACGCATCTGTCAATCCTTGCTCCACGGTGCGTCGTATTGTAAATACGGCGCATCCATGGTGGGGCAAGGGTATCGCAGGCTGGCGCAGGGAAACTGACACATCTCTACAGATGCACCAGTTTCTTGTAAATCTGCCCCTGAACACTTTAGCATAGTCCAGTAAAGACAATGATTCTGAAATATTTAGCAATGGTGGTCGATCTACCCACATATATTTGTTCAGATCTCTGCAATCTAGGCACACATTCTTATTCATTTGGCCCCATCCTTAGGTGCCAAAACAATAGGAGCGAGCCACTCAGAGGACTTGATTTCCTCTATGAGATTTTCTTCTAACAATCTGTGAATTTCCTCCTTCAGTGATTCCAACGTAAGGTTAGGAACCTTCCTAACTCTTTGAACACATGGAATAGCACTGCCCTTTATAATAATCCTGTGCTCAAAATCTTTCAGGAGACCTAAGTTATCACTGAACACTTCAGGGAATTCACTATATAGGTCCTTATGCTCACCATCACTAGATACAACCAGGATCTGTTGTGCAGCATTTGGAATCACAGTAATTCCCATGTCACGTTGATGATGCCACCCCAACAAGTTAGCAACACATTTGGCTATATAATTTTTCCCAATTGTTTTCTTGTCCCCAAATTCAATCCTCATAACAACATCACCTTTCACATCAATTTCTGATCCTCCATAGCTTACATGACTAATGTCAGATGTTTGTAGAGTGATTTGTTCATCACCAAAATCTCTATTTACCTTGGAATCGCTGCATTGCCAACTCGTCGATGCAGCGAGCGCAAGGTAAATAGTTTTATTTATTTAGTTACTTACTTTACTCCTTGCCGTCGTATGTACGACTCCACTACCCCCCACCCACCCTGCCCTGCCCCCGCCCGCCCCATCGCCCCACAGCATTCCAGCTGTGTGCCGCCACTGCTCAAACCATTGTGTATGGCAATGCGGAATCTGCTATGACCATCATACTCTTCCCATCCAGCTTAATGTAACATTCAGGCTGTTGCAGGGATTCTGCTGTCACAGAACTATGCTTGGGATCATAGAACCTTAGTAGGCAGGGACTGAGTCATCCTATCACCTGAGTACCCATGAGTCCAGGACCGACTAGCTATAGTGTCTCACTTGCCCTCCTACTCACTCACCGAGGAACAAGTGTTTAGACACCCCAAAACATAACACTCCCTACCCTCTCAGGAATCGCGGTTGCAGGACACACCCTTTCGCTCTCACACTAGTCCACAATAAGATCTGCCAGAGACACAAGAAAAGTTTGAAATGTTTATTTTAACTATTGTGCTATAGTATGCAGTATGCGTGCCACAATGAGTAAGAAAATGCCTAACACAGATACGGTCAGCATAGTAAGTAGTCCATAAACTATAAAAGGAGCTGTCATTATATAAGACAGTGTAGCATAACCCCCTCCCCTTCAACAGAAGCAAAGTGATTATATATCAGAATATCTCTGGGTGTTTGCTGCAGACCCCATACCTTAGTATGCACAGATAAAAGTTCTACATCTCAGGTGCTGTCACGATCTCTTCCCTGGAAAGATCCCTCTTTCCAGAGGGAAATGCAGCTGTTGTTTGGTAAGTGCATGTTACCAAACAACAGCTGCATTTGTGTGTTTTCTGTCTATGTGCTGAGGCCTGACCAGAACAAAATAACAGGAGGCATTGTTGTTAGACCTTGTCTACGGTGTGCAGACTAAATCCCAGGAAAGAACAGAACACAAAAACAACGGCAGGTTCTGTGTGAAAGTACAATGTGGCACAAAGCAAAATACGTTTGTATAGTAACGCGCGCAAAGCAGAGGACAGTCTGCAACTTGCTCATGCTAACATAGGGAAAATGACAATGGGCCTGCATGGGACATATGACAAGGCATAATGACTCGGCCAACGTCCACTTCACTGGAACTAGGTTTCACATTTAAAACCAACCTGTTTACACTCTCTGTAATATTCTCAACATTGTGAGACTTTTCACCTTTAGGGACATGAGCATATTCTCCTTTCTTCCCACACTTCCTGCAAGCGGAATTTTTTGCATAACAATTCACACTGTTCGAAGAGTGGCCAGGATTGCCACACTTATAAAATTTTAGTTTAGTCTCTCTGAATTCCCTGTTATTACTTGGTAACTTTCCTTCCTTGCTCACTTTACACACACAAGCTCTCTCACTCAAACTTTCAACTTTCTCAAAGATAATTTTGGCAACTGGAGTATCAGATACCACTGTCCTATTGTCATGCATCTCCCGCCCCCAAATATTTGTGCTCTCCATACTCTCAATAATAGCAACAGCTTCTTTCAGATCAGACCAGTAACTTCTCCTGAACTTTGATGTTATTTGTGCACCTTACCAAGTGGTCCCTAATCAATGAGTCTGTTAGACCACAATAACAAGTGTGTGCTAGCATTCTTAAACATGCCGCATAGTTTCCAATACTCTCAGCTTTTCCTTGTGTTCTTGCAAAGAATCTGGGACTTTCCAAAACACATTTATTTTGGTGTCAAAATGTTTTTCCAGCATCAACACAGACATGGCAAAAACATCACTCGGCTCCCCTTCCCCGTCTCCTGAAGGTGATGGTTCCAATCTGTCATATATATTTGCGGCCTTCAACACCAAGATTGTGTAAGAGGACACCTTGCTTCCTGGCCGCTGAAAACTTTTCACCACCTATCGCCAGCAAACAAGAATCAAAAAGTTTCTTCAATCATTTCCACGGCTGCAATGGTTCTCCTCTATCTAAGAGAAAAGCTGCCCCCATGACTCTGAGTGATTCAGTATGATCAGGTGAAATGATGTAAAATAAAAAAAATATAGTATGCAGTATATAGTAAACTGTCCACTAAACCGTCACAGTCACATGCAGCTACACTCCTAAGTGTGCACACCCAAATCAATTTCCTGTTGCCCTGGGTCGTTGTCTCAAAAGTAAAAACTTAAAACACGCTTAAACTGGCACGTCTATAGCAAATTGGTTATATGCTCCGCCACATTCATCATCCAATGTCCTGTCCTGCCACCACCGCATTACACTTATTCAATGCTCCCCGAAATTTCTACTCAAATGCATATTTCAATAATTCACACAATGTAATGTTTATTAATATTGATTGATATAAAAAATATTTTAAAAAATAATAAATTTTTAATAACAAAGCATTTTTTTTGCAGTTAAGTCAAGTTTATTTATATCTTAGTCCATTAAACCAGATTTCATACAAACATACAGACAATATCTTTTACCCAATATATCTGGGATTTAAAAGTAGCTGTTAAAATACATAAAATGCAATTGCCTGCATATTAATATTATTAACACAAATACACTTACAATTACTACCCTGATAAAAGAAAATTAAAATCAACAATAAAATAACTATTCTCAGAGATGGATCTTTTCTTCACCCCCACTTTTTCCAATTACTTACAGGTACTAAAAAATCTACCTATAGAACAGGCAACATCTAAAAATCTCATGTCATATACAATTTGTATTCCTTCTATCCTCGTCCTTGCACAATATTTAAAGAAAATAGGTCTTATTAGCTGCTGCCGTCTGAGGCTGACAAAATATAGTCAGTCTACTCAAATATGAATACTGATGTTTTTTATATTTAAACCACACTCACAAATGTGTTCATCATTCATCAACTTCCACCCCTCAACTGAATATGAAAATCCCAGATTTAACCCCACCCGACATATCATAAGCTCTCCTCGCCAAATTGTATTCAGGAGTTCTGAGAGATATGGTGGTTTGTACCTTCCTGCCAAGAGTTACTTAGGTACAATGAGGAGCTCTTCGTGTTAAGGTAGCTCAAATACCTATCTCTAGACTCTAGAGCAGTCTTTTCCTTTAGATCCTTTTTACTATTTTTTACTGAAGCATCAAAACTAAAATCTTCCAGATTTAACTACAGAGCCAATTCCTTTAGCCGGCTCATGCCCAATGCAGTTCACTATGGCAAATTTCTTTCCTACAATGCAAGGACACTTTTTCTTTTGAATACACTTGCATTCTTTGCCAAAATTGTAAAGGTATATTAGCTGATATATTGTTCCAGGAGGTTAAACCAATTTCTGTACGGATAGCTTGTATCATAGATGATGGGGGGAGGCCTAAAAGGCTTTTTAGGAATCTGCCCTCAAGTTTATTCCAATCATGTTGCAAACCTAGGCTTAAGATTTCTATGTCATAAGGCACTTGAGGAGGAACTATAGCCGTGTAAGCTGTGATCACCTGGGTTATCGATGCCCCGCCAAAATCTCTCTTGAATTTCTTTATAAACCCCCTTCCATTCTGACTTTTAGAAAAAACATGCTTTTTTCTTTTTACATAGTTTTTATTATTACATTTTGTGGGTGAAAAATGTTAAACTACATGAAAATGAAAAGGCTCTGTGGTGCTCCTCCCTATTCCAGGGGCACCACCAAGCTAAAAAAAATTAATAAAGCCCTTGCAGGGCATTATGGGGCGCTCCTTCAATGGAGCAGCGAATACTAAATGAGCAGCCTCAAGTACTCATTTATGATTCACTTTTCCTCAAAAAAATATTCTGGGTGTCACATTTCCCTCCTGGGACATCCTTTTATTTATATTTATTGGGGAGAGGGGTGTGCAGCCCCTCCCAGAGCCTTTACGGACCCGGGGACCACATCCATCAGGGGCTTTCTTTTTTAAGGACCCACTCAGCCCCCCTCCCCTAGCCTTTACGACTCCGGGGACCCCAATCCCTGGGGCCTGTATTTTTGTTTTTTTTAATGAGTGGTGTACGCAGCCCCCCTCCCCAAGCCTTGACAGCCCTGGGGACTCCATTCCCCGGGTCCTTTTTTTTTTTAAGGGGAGGTGGCATGCAGCCCCCCTCACGAGCATTTATGCTCCAGGCATCCCCTCCGGAGCCAATAGTGACCCTGGGGAACCCATCACCCAGGTCCTTAGGTGGGTGCCCTGGCGACCACCCAGGACACCCACAGCACACACCATTTGGGCCCGTGGGGGGAGCCCCAGAGCCCCTGCAGCCATGCCGGCTCCCCACATGCACCCATCCTGGGTACATCGGGAGTCGGCTTTGCTACAGCCCAGTGGGACCAGCTATTTTTGACTGCTCCTGCCGGGCAAGTGTAATCTGAGATTTCCTGCCCACAAAAGTGAAGGCAGGAAAACTTATGTCTGCCCCTGGCCGCCATGTTATAATTATAAGCCTGGGCGTAGTTCGCGAAGTAGCGCTACGCGAAGCTACGCAAAGTGCAGTTCGCACTACGCGAGCTACACGTAGCACTACGCGAACTGCGTAGTGCACTGTTCGCAATGATTGCACAGTGCCGGATGCTTGTCCGCACTGTGCAATCATTGAAAACGGCATCTTGCACAGTGCGAGCTGTCTTTTACTGCCGCTCGAGTAGATTTTTACTCGAGCGGCAGCTTTCTCAACGCAGACTGGTAGTTTCTCATTGCGAGCGGTCGCGAGCATATGCGACCACTCGCAATGAGAAACCTGACCTCCCGCGTTGAGAATCTCGCCGGGAGGTTTATTTTCCACGCTCGCGATCGGCAACTTGATGTTGCTGATCGCGAATGAGGAAAAGTCTCGCCGGGATGTCATTTGCTTGCTCGCGGTCGCCAACTTGACGTTGAGGACCGCGAGCAAGCAAAAAATGACCGCTGCACTACGCTACGCTAAGCAACGCGTGTTTGCACTGTGCTACGTGCAATTCGCGTTGTGCAAAGTAGCGCAAACTTCGCAAACTACGCGAGCGTAGCGTAGTGCTTTGCCCAGGGTTAGTTAATTACCTCACATATTACATCACTCATGACGTTCTATAACATTCACTGCAGCTTCTAAAACAATATCATTCATGCCAACACAGTGCTTGGCTTGCGAGTTATAGTTACATTAGGGCATGAGTTACATTTACCTGAGATAACTATAACTGGTGAATTTCAGTTTAAAATGTAGGTTTTTGGTAAAATGTTCACCTAACTATAACGTAACATCACTTCAACTTTTGTTTTTTAGGTGAATATATATTTTCAATATATACAACACACACACACACACACACACATCAAGTGCACACACACAACTGCTTTCTCTCTCCCTCACTTTCAAGGCAATATCACCGCAAACAAAATCCACAGAGTCCCCACCGATCATCCATCTTTAGCATTATAGGGTACATTAAGTTTCCTTGGATTTTTATAGCCAAGGCACTGTACTGAATTGTTAGCATATTGATTGCAATCAGCCCATACTTTGGATATTTAATACTGTATTGAACATAAGTAGGTTGTAAAAGGTATTGCTCTACTAATTACAGTGAATCGCTATAACAGAAGGAGGTAGATACTTCAAGTTCAAGAAATAAAAGGCATTTGATCTTCTTTCATCATTAAAATGCCATTAAGAGTACATTTATCACCCAGCATCAAATGTGTATCAAACAGAAAGTCAATTAGACTGATAATGAACCATAGAAGCATTCAGAAGAGCTCTTTGATCAAGGACACAGCAAGTTTAATTGTCGGACACTAAGAAGTTGAGCATGAACTGCCTTCTGCTTTGCGAGTTAAGAAAATAAAGTTCTTAAAAAAATCAAAGGCCTTAAGGTGTGTCCTGGTGAAGTACAGAAGCAAAAAGAAAGTGGTAAAAATGTGTCTGGGCCTGATGGATTGTACTACTGAATATTAACATCAACAATATCGTGGCATACCAATATCGAGGACAGATTATCGAGGGCCAAAATATTGAAAGGTAAGTGCATGTAGGAAAGTATAGATTTTCTATTCCTAATTCCACATCAACATAACTTGAAGACATATATACTGTGTCTGTACATCTATGTGGAATTAGCTACAGAACATGTAGACTTAGGCATGGACGTCGATTCACCAAAATGCCAGGTGTAGCGGAAGTGACATTATATACCCTTTGAACTTAATGATGTCACATGAAGTGATATCATATGACCTTTGACGCTGAATCATCCCAAGCAGGTATGTCAAATGACCCTAATCCTGGTGACATCACAATAATCAACATTGTTGAAGTTACATAATAATTGCACAATTAATATTCTGTATTCTTCTAAGGGAGAACAGAGGGTGGGGGTTTCTCTCCTCTGAGAAAAGTTTGAAAAAATTGAACTTTACTAATGCATTTTAATGCACACATTTCACATTAATTTGCTAGAAAGCCACTCACTAAATATTCATGTCCTTTCATTGCATGCCAAGCTAATGAAACCTGACAGTCCCCATGAGTTCACCCAGTTATGTTTTTAAAGTGGCCTATGGGTGCCCCCTTATGTCAAAACTTAGCTCCATTGTTCGGACCAGTATTTTGCTGTGGTAGACCCTTTTTCCTAAACATTGCATACAATATGCCAGAGCCAGAATTTTCCTAATACTTCTTCTCTTGCACTATGGATGTCCTTTATGTCAAAGGTTATGTCTACTATGTTGTGGACCACAGTTTGTCATGGATGACCCCATGACATTGCCACAGCTGTCTTCCCATATACCAAGATTTTCCTCCAATGTGCCATCGCCAGCAATTTACCACAGGTGTTACCTATGTCAAGAATTTCCTCTAGTAGGTCAATGCTGGCATTTTTTCATGGGTGCCCCATGCCAAAAAGTACCTACAGTGTGCCAGCACTAGCATTTTGCTGAGGGTATCCCATATGCAAACATTGTCTCCAGTATGCCAGTGCCAAAATTTTGCCAAGGGTGCTTCTATAAGACAAGAAGCATGCCAGGAGCAACACCGGATTTGCAAGCATAACATCATAGGCTCACTTACATTCACTTACACTCATTTACTCATTAGCACTCACACTCATTTATTTTCACCTAGTTTCTTGCACTCACTCTTACCCTGAATCACTCATTAGCACTCTCTCACTCACTCTTACTCTGACTTATGCTTACTCTTTTTGACATCCACACACCCACAATCTCACAATCAAACATACATGCTCACACATATACACGCTCTCGCACACAAACTCACTCTCAACCACGTGCATGCACACAACATACATTTAAAGCCATTTTATTGTTCTTACCTAAGATACAAGTGAAGATGCAGATCTTGCTGCTCCACTTTTTCTGACACTAATAGTGAATAATAAACTATTATTCACAAATAATGTAATAAAAATGACCTGAAAACAAGGTTAGTGCCTGACTCTCATAATGCTAGACACCATTGTGTTCTTGGCACTGATTTTGCAACCTCTGAGGCCAGGGGTCGCAAAGGCAGTGCCAGGGGTAGCAATGGGCAAGCCAGGGGCCACAACTGAGACCCCTGGCGACCCCTACATTACGTCCCTGGACTTAGGGCCATATGTACAAACATTAGGAATACCGATTTCCTAATTGCAATTGTGTCTCAATCTCAACAAGGAAATCGGTATTCCTAATGTATGAAACTCTTATGAATTTCATTAGTGATTCCTAGTGGGTCGCAAATAGACCTATCTCATGCATATTAATGAGGTAGGTCGCAATTTGTGACCAATTAGGAATTGCAGCCATCACAGGGATGGTGGCCTGCTGAGTTCACCAGACCACCATGTCTGTGATTACATTTTAATAAAGCAATGTTTTTTTTTAAAAATGAAGCCTGTTTTCTTTAAGAAAAACGGGATGCATTTAAAAAGAAAAAATGAGGCCCGTGGGACCACTGCCTGCTCCAGAAAAACATTTTTTAACATTCTTAAAGGGTAAGGCGTCCTCGAGGGACACCTTCTCCTTTGTGAGTGGGTTACCGCCAGTTTTAAACTGGTGGAAAAGAATTACTGTTTTGCAACCGGAATTTGGTCGCATAATATTAATACATACCATTCTGGTTCGGTATTTGGAAGGAACGCCCCTTCCAAATACCGAAACGGTAATTGGTAGCGAGTGCAAAAAAGTTACTGAATCACTATTTGCTTTGGAACATTGTAAAATGCTTTTTTGCAGTCACAAACTGCCAGATTCTTTGTGACCGCAAAAAAACTTTGTACATCTGGCCCTTACTTATATGTTAATATTTTATTTTCGATATGATGTCCTGGATATTCTGTCTCATCGATATTGTTGATTTGATATTCAGGGGGCACACTGGCCAGGTGTAAAGGGTCTATATGAACAGAACTGCATCAGTACCCCAGATATGAGTTATCCCCCAGGACTGGCTCCAGCAATGTCCTGGGGTGCCCACCCCTGGGACATTGCAGTTTGATATGGCTTGGCGGGAGCACTGCTCCTGCCAAGCCATAGCAAACTCTGCTTCGCTTCATGGAAGCGAGAGCATTGAAAATGCTCTTGCTTCCATGAAGCGAAGCAGAATTGCTTTTGGCCAGAGGGAGCTGCATGTTAGCAGCTCCCTCTGCCCAAAAGCAATGCCGACTCCCGCAGGAGGTGGGGAGCAGGCAGGGACTGCCAGGGCCTTGAGGCTCCCCTGTGGTCCCCAAAGACCTGGCCATGCCCCGGGGGATGGGGTCCCCGGGGCTGAAAATGGCCCGGGTAGGGGGGCCGCGCAGGCCTCCCCAGCCATTTTTATATTTAAAAAAAAAGAAAAGATGTAAGGATGCAAACGCGCCTCCTGGTTGGGGGATCAAGTCCACTTTACTCTAGAGGGACCTTGGGGGCCAAGAAGCCCTCCTGGTAGCTCCTGTAAGTCCAACGCAATGGAATTCCTGAGAGCTGGTCAGAGGACCAGACTCCCTTCTCCACCACTCTGCAAATGTGACTGCTAGTTAAAAACTTAGAAATTCACTGAAAAAAAACACAGGATTCAGGGACATTATAGTTAGAAATTAGCATTTAAAAAATTAGAAACTCACAAAAAAAACAAAGGTTACATGGACGTTATAGGTAGGCTGACATTTCACTCGTACAAAACCAGAGAAATTCAGCCGCTACCTCACATATTACATCACTCATGACATGGTCAGTGACATCACTGATGACATCACTGATGACATCTCAAATGACATCACTGATGACATCAACGATGCCATCATCCACAGCATCTCTGACGCACCCACTCACACCTATAATCTTTTATACATCCACTGCCACTCCCACACAACTATTCACAAACCCATTCACAGAGCCATACCAGTACTTACACACCCATTCACTGATTAATTGATCTACACACACATCGACCCGCTCACCCATACTGACACTCATAGACCCACTCACTCACTAATACAGTCATTGACATATCCACTCATACAGCCATATAAGCGCTTACACACTGAGTCAGCCACCCATAGAACTACTCACACCCAGACACTCATCCATACAGTCAATCATACAGCCACTTACTCACCCAAACAGTTACACACCCACCCACTTACTTACTCATACAAATAGTAACACATACTCACTCAGCTATACAGTCATTGACAGAAGCATGCTCTCATCCATATAGCCACTCTCACATTCACTCACTCACGCATACAGTCACTCATATACCCTGTCACTCATGTACACTGCCTTTCACATACTCAGTTACTCACCCGTACTGACACATGCACTCACTCGCTGACACAGTCATACAGACACTCACTCACCCACACAACTTCTCACACACGCAACAGTACCTCATACAGCCACTGACTCACCAACTCACTGATCCATACAGGCAGTCACACACCTCCTCACCCACAAACACAGACACCCAGACAACCATAGATGTAGTCAGACAATCAATCACCCATATAGCCATTCACTTACCCACTAACACACTCATACAACCACTGACATCAACTGACAGACAGATACACACATTCACACAACCAGTCATCACCCATACATTCACTGAGAAACCTAATCACTCACTTATACAGTCAGTCATGCACCCACTGAGTCATACATACAGTCACTCATATATCCACTGATTCAACAATACACTTTGGTATATATATTTAACACTCATAAACTTTTAAAAAGCACTCACAGTCACTGGATGAGGTCATCACTGATGTCATCAGTGATGTCATTTGAGATGTCATCAGTGATGTCACTGACCATGCCATGTGTGATCATAAGCAGTGCATTGCGGGGGTGCGAGTTATAGTTAGCTCAGCTAACTATAGCAGCTGAATTTCTCTGATTTTGTATGAGTGAAATAGCCTAACTATAATGTTCCGGTAACCTTTGTTTTATTCCGTATATATATTACCTACTGGCAGTAGTTAGGACCTCGTTTCTATTCAAATAGCGTTTTTTCTTTTGCCAATATCTTTGGCGCCGTTTGACGAATCTTCGCGAAATTTTCAAAACTGGTGGGGCGCTCTGGTCAGCTCCTGTCTTGAGTTTCGGGGTGATTCATCAAGCGGGGGACGAGAAAAAAGGGGGGTCCCAAAACGCGTTTTCCCCATGTTAATTTCCATAGGAACTTTAGACAAAGCTACAGCCCGAACGGAATTACACCAAATTTGGCAAAAAGGTAGGTCTTGGTTCAGAAAGAGCCCTTTTTGTTAAATGGTGTAAATCCGTTCAGTAGTTCCTGAGAAATTAGAAAAAGAAAAATATCGATATCTGAGCACCGAGGAGGGTTCGCGAAGCCTCCCGGGCACGAGCTTCACTCTGATTGGCTGCCAACACTCCAAACCAGGAAGTGTTGGCAGCCATCTTGTGACTCGGTAGCACAAGAAAAGAGAAAAAACAAGATGAAAAACAAGAAAAGGGGGCAATTTATAAACAACCTGACCCCCTAGGCCTAATCAGGGGGTCCCACAAGGACCCCCAGGGCCAAAGAAAGCATTTTTTTTAAAAACAAAAATCGGCAGAATTCGCGCTGGGGTCGCGAATCCTGCCAAGAAAATAAAAAAAATGAGGCGCGGGCTCCCGTGCTTCATTTTAATGAGCCCCCGGGTGGGCCAGGTCCCAGGGGCAATGCCAAAATTAAATAGCGGGGCCCGTGGGGGCCCCCGCAGTCCCGTGAACTGCCACCTCCCCAGGGCTTTGTTAATAAATGCATGGGGGGTCCCAACCCCCGCCCACGCTGCCCCGGGGACCGCCACCTCCCCGGGGCTTTCAAATTTAAAATGTGGGGGGCCTCGCTGGCCCCCCCAAGCCCCGGGGACCGCCACCTCCCAGGGGCTTATAATAATTATAAGGGGCGGCCTCGCAGGCCCCCCCAAGCCCCGGGAACCACCACCTCCCTGGGGCTTCAAAGTAAATTGGGGGGTGCCTCGCGGGCCCCCCCATGCCCTGGGGACCACCACCTCCCCGGAGCTATGCAAATTGAGGGAGGGGGGCCCCCCTCCAGGAGCCCTTGATGGCCCTCGGGACCGCCACCCCCCAGGGCCGGCTCCTGCAATGTCCCGGGGTGCCCACCCCCGGGACATTGCTGTTTGCTATGGCAGAGCATGGCCACTGATGACTAGTATGCATGCACCCTGTGGCAGGTCCATACCACATGTAAGAAGGACTCAGCCTCTCCGCCACATTTCGGGCAATCCGCGCTTCTGTCTCTTTACACCCGACTGAGTTTTACTGGTGGTAGATATGTGCAGTGAACATAATTAAAGTGTGCCAGCTTAAACCTAGCATTGCATGAGACCCGTTTCACATACTCGCAGGTCGCGCTCCACTCTTTGCCAGTCAAGGGCACTGCCAACTCCCCCCCCCCATGTTCGGTGTGTTGCAGGTTCAGTCCAGCAACACACCATAAAGAAGCGTCACCAGGTGCTTGGCTGTCCCAGCTGTCAACATTAATTGTAGAGTTTTTTTGTCTGCTTGGGCGTATTAGAGAAACCTTTCCGTATTTCCCCGACAGTGCTCGCTAACTTAGCATCCTGTAGGAACTGTCCGCCCCCCACTATGAAGGCCTCCCATGCCTCCACCAAGGTAAGGAACTTCTCTCCCGGGTAGGGGTCATCCAGTGTCTCATAACCTCCTGCCCTCCAGCGCACCACAGACATGTCATCATTAATATGGCTAAAGAGCAGCAACGTCCAAATGGAGATGCGCGCGCGCAATGTCATTCGTTTTATTTATTTATTTATGTACTTAACTCAGTTCGGCCGTATGCCGGAGTTTACTACCCCCCACCCTGCCCCTCCCCCGCCCCGCCCCACCGCCCCGCAGCACTCCCTCCAGGAGCCGCGACTGCTGGTCACCACCCTTTCCCACACCTCCGCGACCTGTCGTTTCAGATAGGGAATGTCCTTCGGCGTCCATTACCCTAGCGAGAGCAGTGCCAGCAACAAGCGTGTGCCATAGGTGCCAGCAGTAGTCTCTTTTCCCAGTTGTCCTTCTCCGCTGCCAAGTGTGTCGCGTGCTGTAGTTTAGAGGCGGTATAATAATAGAGTTCCATATCCGGGAGGCCCATGCCTCCCCCTCGGGTGTCCTGCTTGAGCAGTGGCAATGCCACCCGGCTTCTCTTCCCAGCCCACACCAATAAAGTCAGGAGTCTGTCAAGAGTTTTAAAAAAGTTTCAAGGCAAGGTATAGAGTGCATTCAGAATAATACAGAGACATGTGGGAAGGAACACTGCGATTCTTCCTGCCATAGACAGCGACACTGGGCTCCAGAAGTGAACCGACTTCGTTAGTCTGCTCAACAGCAGATCAATACTATACTGATGCTGTCTTTCCAACGAGCGTACAACCATAACTCCAAGGTATCAGAACGTTTTAGTCTCCCAACGTAGTCTCATCGGAGCCAGAGCTCCTTCCAGGGTCTCACTCAGGGCCCCCAGTGGGAAAAGCAGCGACATGTGCCTGTTAATCTGCAAACCTGCTTCTGCCCGAATTCCTCCAACTGAGACAGCACCGCGCCAGCGACTCGGTGGGCAGCTGTAGATAAAATAATACATTCTTTGCATACTTGGAAATAAGGTGTGTGGAATCCCCCACCACGATACCGAAGCCCCCCATCCTCCTTACGAGTGGCTCCAGAAGGTTTGCTGGGGCCATTAATGGGAGTGACTGGTCTGGGTGGTATTACAGATTCCTCTGCAGAGTGGGGGAATATTAGGCCTGACTTGGATGCCACCCTTAATGGGCTACACTTACTAAGCTACTTTAAGCTCACAGTTACCCCTTGTTTTCCACCATGCCTGTGGGATGTGGAATGCATTTTATTAATATTGTCAGTACTGATGATTCCCTAGAGGAAGCCATTATGTCACGGTGGTTTAACATTTTCTGCACAAAGCCTATCCGTTCCCACGCAGACAATATCTGTATGCGATTAGCTACTTTAGTTCCTAAGCAACTGATCACACATTTATTTGATGTTACCATAGTATAAAAACACAATCTCTGCAGGTCGCCAGAATGTAAATTGCTTTTTTTGCCACCCACAATGTGTCTTGTTACATCACAGTTTACATCTGGTTACCTTAGGGATGCCGGTGAGTGGTCATTGAGCTGGTGTTGCATAAGAGCAGCTGGAAGTGGCTGGTCAGTGTGTGACTTGTCTGTGCCCTGGTTGTCATGTGTCCTGCTGTGCAGCTGCTCTGTGACAGAGACTGGTTCCTGGCTGACTCCTGCCGTCTGTTGCCAGATGGTGTACAATAAGCCCGCCCATTGTCCTGTGAGTCTGGGATCACGGATACCTGCAGTGAGTGGCATCTGTAGTGTTCTCTGAGTCTTGAGAGTACCTGCCCCTCCTCCCCCCAGCAGTGCGCAGAAGTTTGAGAGTGCTTGTGAAAGTAAGGGAGACGCTAGCTGTAGAGCACTGACCTCCCACTGGGACTGTGTGCTTGTATTTGTATTTTAGATTTATAAAGCGCATAAAGCCACCTGGCATCACAGCGCTAACACCGGTCAGAAACAAACAGAGGGAAGGGGCAGTGGCATCAAAAAGAATGAGAAAATAACTATGTTTTGAGATGCTTATAGGAATTCAAACTCACTATATATGTAGGGAGCGTGTTCCATAACCTGGCTGCAGCCACAGAAAACGTGCGGCCGCCCCATCTAACCTTTCGATGCCTAGGGATGATCACCTTTCTCAGTGCTGCGGATCTAAGTTGTGTATCTGGCAAATACCAGTTAAAGGTGGCCCTCAGATACCCAGGGCCCTGCTGGTGGAGAGCCTTGTGGGCCATACATAGCGCCTTGAAAGTCACCCACTTCCTAACTGGAAGTCAATGGAGTGACTGCAACCCCTCCCTGACCGAATGATGTTTTGGAAACTTCCAGGATCGGCCGAACTGCCCCCTTTTGGATGATCTGAAGTTTATTAAGGGAGAACTGGTTAGCATTTAGATATAGAGCTTTGACGAGATGTGATAAGAGCAATGACCACTAAAACTCTTCATTCTTCAGGCCGGAAGGGAAAAATATTCTTCTGGGTCTTAATAATGGAAAAGCATGAACTTACCGCACGTTTAAGCTGAGCATCGAAGGTGAGGGTGTTATCAAAGATCACTCCAATATTTTTAGCAGTACCACATCAGTGCTTGGAAGACCAGGTCGGACTGGCCTATAGGCAGGTGTGGCCCGTGCAGGTAAGAGCGGTGGTGCGGGGGGGGGGGGGGGGAAGGAAAATGAAGTTTAAAAAAAAGAAAACCACTTACTTTGCGCTTGGCGCATCGCCGGATCAGCGATGCGGCAAGCGCAAAGTAAGTTGTTTTCTTTTTTTTTATTTAAGTTTCCCTCATCATCGTATTTTGACTCCCCCCATTCCCTGCCCTCAGCCCCACAGCTCTTATCTGCATGGGCCGTGTCAGCCTATAGGGAAACCTGCTTTTTTTGGCTCTTTGTGGGCTATTTATGGTCTGGTGGGTGGGCTCTTAATTGTTGATTTCCCTGATATCACCACAAACATTGCCTGCAGCCGCAAATCCATGCACTCTCCCATAGCTTGGGAAACACCTATAGAGCATGCTTTTACAAGTTCAACATTGACCCGATTTGTAAATATGGGGCATTTTGTTTCAGATGTCTGATTCACTAATCGGGGGTCACTTTTAGTTTTTGTCTGGGCCTATTTTCTGTACCAGTTCGACCAGGTGGATGGTAAAAGTGTCTTCAAAGTGACTTAAAGAGAAGATAAACTTTCGGAACAGAAGCAAGTTGAATAGCCAGGGAATTAAATTGATTAGTAGCTGCTTAGTGGCGAGAAATGTCCAAGATGTTAGAGGAGGTGAGCAGAAAGAGGTGAGTTACATTCGGCAAAGGGAAAGACTAGATACCTTACTTAAATTCAGAACCAATGGTGGGGAGCAAGCAAACTGTGCGCCAAATTCCGGGTATACCAGACACAGATGGGGTTGCTGTTTGAAATCAGTACCTATTTTTAACCTTCATCTCCATCACACCCCTCCAACCCCCCTCTCCGCTGCACTGTTGATGGTATCTTTCATGGGCAGGGCATCCCTTCTACAATCTCTGTGTACAATAACCCAACAAAAAAAACAACTAAAGGGGATACATTTAAATCAATCAATCAATCAATCAATCAATCAGGGGAATTGTAAGTGCGCTACTCACCCGTGAGGGTCTCAAGGCGCTGGGGGAGAGTTAAGCAGCTACGTTCAGTCGAAGAGCCAGGTCTTGAGCGTCTTACTGAAGATGTTCAGGGAGGGGGCGCGTCTGATGTTGAGCGGGAGCTCGTTCCAGGTCTTGGCTGCGATGTAGGAGAAGGTTCTTCCACCTGTTCTGGCTCTGCGGATGCGCGGGATTTCCGCGAGGGCAAGGTCTGCGGATTGGAGGTTTCTCTTGGGTACGTGGAGGGCGATTCTCTCATTGAGGTATTGGGGTCCGATGTTGTGGATGCATTTGTAGGCGTGGGTGAGTATCTTGAAAGTGACTCTCTTCTCAACGGGGAGCCAGTGGAGGTTATGTAGGTGTTGGGTGGTGTGCTCATGTCGAGGAATGTCGAGGATGAGTCTGGTCACGGTGTTCTGTATGGTCTGGAGCTTGGCGATAAGAGACTTGTTGATCCCGGCGTAGAGGGCGTTTCCGTAGTCCAGTCTGCTGGTGATGACCGCGTGGGTGACGGCCTTCCTTGATTCGTGGGGGATCCACTTGAAGGTCTTTCGGAGGATTCGGAGGGTATTGAAGCAGCTGGAGGCGACGGCGCTGACCTGTCGGGTCATGGAGAGGGAGGAGTCGAGTACGATGCCGAGGTTTTGGGCATGGTTCGTGGGTGTAGGGAGGCTGCCGAGGGCAGTAGGCCACCAGGTGTTGTCCCATGCCGAGGGGGAGGGTCCGAGGACGAGGACTTCTGTCTTCTCCGAGTTGAGCTTCAGGCAGTTTCTGCTCATCCAGGATGCGATGTCCTTCATTCCTTCCTGGAAGTTGAGTCTGGTGGTGATTGGGTCTTTGGTGAGGGAGAGGATGAGCTGGGTGTCGTCGGCGTAGGATACTATGCTGAGTCCGTGCTTTCTGACGATGGCGGCGAGGGGGGCCATGTAGATGTTGAAGAGCGTGGGGCTGAGCGATGATCCTTGGGGGCACTCCGCAGTTGATTTCCGTTGGTTTGGAGAGGAAGGGTGGTAGTTTGATTCTTTGGGTTCTGCCGGTGAGGAACGAGCGGATCCAGTCGAGGGCGGTTCCTTGTATGCCGGCGTCGTGGAGTCTGGCGGTGAGTGTGCGGTGGGAGACAGTGTTGAATGCTGCAGAGAGGTCAAGTAGAATCAGGGCTGCGGTGTGTCCTTGGTCGAGGAGGGTGCGGATGTCGTCTGTGGCTGCGAGTAGGGCGGTTTCGGTGCTGTGGTTGCTGCGTCATCCGGATTGGGAGGGGTCGAGGATGGAGTTTTCTTCGATGAATTTGGTTAGTTGTGCATTGACGGTCTTCTCTGTGACTTTCTTCAGCAGGGGTTTGACTTCTGCGCGTTTCCAGTCGTCGGGAAAGGTGCCGGTCTTGAAGGTGCTGTTGATGGTGTGTCGTAGTTCGGGAGCGATGGCGGCTCTGTGGAAAATGTGTGGGGGGCAGGGGTCCGTGTTGGCCCCTGAGTGGATGCCTTTCATGGTTGAAGTGGTGTCTTCGGTGGTGACTGGGGTCCAGGAGGAGATGGTGGGCTGGATGGCGTTGCTGGAGCCTTGGTCTAGGTCCACTCTCTCCCCGCAGCTCCGCTGTGCCGTCTCTTGCCTCCAGACCCCGACCTCCTCCTTGGGAGGTTCGAGGCTGCTGCCCACTCCTGCGCCTACTGCCCGCTCCAACTGGGACAAGACTGCCTGCAACCACGTAACCTTTCTCAGCCATTTTGTTTCTTAATTTTTTCCCTGTTGTGCCACTGTTATTGTGCCCATCTGTGTCCTGCTCTAATTCCACCACTGTTTTTATTTTCTTGTGCCTGCCTGTTCCTTTCGCCTTTCGCCGCTGCTGCCCCTGCGGCCCCTTCCCCCCGGAATTCTCCCCCGGAATTCCCCCCCGGAATTCCCCTGCTCCCGCCTCCCAGCCTCTCCTCCCTCCCACCTCCCCTACTTAATGGCGGCCGCTGTGCGGTCGCGCAAGCCCGTCTGCGTCCGTCCGTGACCCGACCGCGGCCAGCACCAGGAACCCTGGACCTCCCACTACCCATCGCTACGACACCACCACCCTCCTCGCACTCAACCCTGGAAGACTTAGAGAATGCCAACAGGCCTCGCCGAACACGACCCACGGCCAGTTCTCCTGCCTCCACTGCTGCCAGACCCTCACCGCCACCCCGGCCTCCAACACTGCCGATGCCAGCACCGGCGACACCCTAAAATGCATCCTCCTCAACGTACGCTCCGTACACAAACACGCCATGGAAATCTGGAACCTACTCGACTCTCTCTCGCCCGACATCGCCTTCTTCACAGAGACCTGGACCAACACATCCTCCGCCCCCGACATCAGCACCGCCATCCCAGACGGATACAAGATCTAGAGGAAAGACCACCCCAACCACCCAGGAGGGGGCCTCGCCATCGCCCACAAGAGCACCCTCTGCCTCACCACCTCCAGCGAACCCTTCCCCTCCGCCGAACACCTGCACTTCCAGTTCCAGACCACCCCCAAAGCGACACTCCGAGGAACCATCGTCTACAGACCCCCCGGCCCCCGAACACCCTTCACCACCACCATCACCGACTTCATCGCACCCCAGACCATCGCCTCAACAAACTACATACTCATTGGAGACCTGAACTTCCACCTCGACAACCCCAGCGACCCCAACTCCACTATCCTTCGTGACAATCTCGCCAGCATCGGACTTAAACAACTCATCAACACACTGACCCACAGAGCAGGACACACCCTCGACCCCATCTTCCTGGCAGGAAACAGCGTCCAATTCAGCCACACAACGCAGCCGCCATGGACAGACCACCACTGCGTACACTTCGCCATCAACAAACCCAAGGCACCCAAACCAGCTTCACGCCCACCACGAAGGAACTGGAGCAAGGTTACCGACGAGCAACTTTACTCCACCCTCACGTGAGACAACCACGCCTGGGCACCCAACGCAAACGACGCAAACGACGCAGCCAGAGAACGCCACACCTGGATCTCCAACTGCGCAGACGAGCTCGGCCCGCTACGCAACCCCGACAGACAACGCCCCAGGAAAGCCGCCTGGTTCACCACCGCTCTCCAAGAAGCCAGACGCACCTGCAGACGCCTGGAGAAGAACTGAAGAAACACCAAGACAACCAAAAACCACACCACCTACAAGGACGCCATGACGGACTACCACAACCAGATCAGAGCCACCAAGAGGAACTTCATCCACAACAAAATCCTGGCCAACTCCATCAACTCCAAGGAACTTTTCAGTGTCATTCAAGAATTCCCCAACCCATGCAGCGAAGTCACAGACATCACCTCATCCCAAGATCTCTGCGACAAGCTTGGAACGTATTTCCACCTCAAGTTCAAAAACCTCTACGACAACTTCATCGACCATCCACCAGGTGCCACAGACGGCCCCCCGCCCCCAGAAACACCAGCCAGCCCACCATCTCCAACTGGACACCAATCACGGCTGAAGACACCGCCTCGACCATGAAAAGCATCCACTCGAGGGCCCCCACCGACCCCTGCCCCCCTCACATCTACCACAGAGCTGCGGCCACCATCGCACCAGAACTACAACGCACCATCAACACCACCTTCAAAACAGGCACCTTCCCAGACGACTGGAAGCGCGCAGAAGTCAGACCCCTGCTCAAGAAGCCCACAGTTGACCCCACTGACCTCAAGAACTATCGGCCCATCTCGCTCCTCCCCTTCGCAGCCAAAGTTGCAGTGAAAACAGTCAACAGGAAACTGACACGATTCATTGAAGAGAACGCAGTCCTCGCCCTGTCCCAATCCGGATTCCGAAGCAACCACGGCACAGAGACCGCCCTACTCGCCGCCACAGACAACATCCGCACCCTCCTGGACCAAGGCCACTCCGCAGCCCTCATCCTACTCGACCTATCAGCGGCCTTCGACACCGTCTCCCACCGCACACTAGTCACCAGACTATACAACGCAGGCATACAAGGAACAGCCCTGGACTGGATCCGATCATTCCTCACCGGAAGAAGCCAAGGGATCAGACTCCCACCCTTCCTCTCCGACCCCACGAAAATCACCTGCGGAGTCCCACAGTGTTCATCACTGAGCCCCACCCTCTTCAACATCTACATGGCCCCTCTCGCAGCCATCGTCCAACACGGCCTCAACATCGTATCCTACGCCGATGACACCCAGCTCATCCTCTCCCTCACCAAAGACCCCACCACTGCCAAACTCAACTTCCAGAAAGGAATGCAAGACATCGCAGTCTGGATGACCAACAGCTGCCTGAAGCTCAACGCTGAGAAGACAGAAGTCCTCGTCCTCGGTACCACCCCTTCTGCATGGGACAGCACCTGGTGGCTGACCGCCCTCGGAAGCCCACCTACCCCCTCAGACCACGCCAAGAACCTCGGCATCGTACTTGACTCATCACTCACCATGAACCGACAGGTCAACGCCGTCACCTCCAGCTGCTTCAACACCCTCCGCATCTTCCGCAAGACCTTCAAGTGGATCCCCCCTGAGTCAAGGAAGACATTCACCCACGCACTCATCACCAGCACACTGGACTATGGACACGCACTCTACGCCGGCATCAACAAGTCCCTCATCCGCAAACTCCAGACAATACAGAACACCGCCGCCAGACTCGTCCTCGGCATCCCACGACACGAACACATCAGCCAACACCTATGAAGTCTCCACTGGCTCCCCGTGGAGAAAAGAGTCACTTTCAAAATCCTCACTCACGCCTACAAATGCCTACACAACAACGGACCCAAATACCTCAACTACAGAATCAACTTCCACGTACCCAAAAGAAACCTCCGATCTTCCAACCTCGCACTGGCCGAAACCCCACGCATCCACAGAGCCAGAGCAGGCGGAAGATCCTTTTCTCACATTGCAGCCAAGACCTGGAACGAGCTACCGGCAGACATCAGACGCGCCCCCTCCCTGAACACCTTCAGGAAGACCCTCAAAACCTGGCTCTTTGGCTAAACAGATCTGCGGACCCCCCCCCTCAGCGCCTTGAGACCCTCACAGGTGAGTAGCGTGCTTACAATTCCCTGATTGATTGATTGATTGATTGGAGCAGGAAGTGGATTCGGAGTTGGGTGTCCGGTCGTTGAAGTTGTCGTAGAGTGCCTTGATTTTCATATGAAAGTATAATCCGAGCTTGTCGCAGAGGTCCTGGGAAGGGGTGATGTCCGTGGTTTGGCTGGGGGGCTTGGTGAATTCCTGGATGACGCTGAAGAGTTGCTTGGAGTTGCCGGCGTTGGTGGGGATCTTGTTTTGGATGAAGGTCCTTTGGTGGATCTGATGCGTTGGTGGTATTCCGTCATGGCGTTTTTGTAGGTGGTGTGGTCTTCTGGTGTTTTGCTGTTTCTCCAGTTCTTCTCAAGACGTCTACAGGTGGGTCTGGATTCTTGGAGGTCGGCGGTGAACCAGGTGACTTTTCTGGGGCGTTGTCTGTCGGGGTTGCGTAGTGGTGCAAGCTTGTCTGCGCAGCTGGAGATCCATGTGTGGAGTCCTTTGGCTGCGAGGTTAACGTAGGTCAATGTGGTGGGGTTGTCGTGGTTGAGGGTGGAGTTGACTTGTTCGTCAGTGACTTTGCTCCAGTTCCTTTGTGGGGGGCACGGTGCAGGTTTGGGCGGCGTGGGTTTGTCGACGTGGAAGTGTACGCAGTGGTGGTCTGTCCAACGGGGTTGCGTGGTGTGGCTGAAGTGGATGTTGTTACCTCCTGCAAAAATGGGGTCGAGGGTGTGTCCTGCCTTGTGGGTGGGTGTGGTGACGAGTTGTTTCAGTCCGATGTTGGCGAGGTTGTCCAGGAGGGTGGTGGAGTTGGGGTCGCTGGGGTTGTCGAGGTGGAAGTTCAGGTCTCCGATGAGTACGTAGTCCATGGAGGCGATGGTGTGGGGTGCGATGAGGTCGGCGATGGTAGTGGCGAACGAAGCGTCGGGTCCGGGGGGTCTGTAGGTGAGGGTGCCACGGAGTGAGGTTCTGGGGCTGGTGTGAATCTGGAAGTGGAGGTGTTCGGTGGTGAGTAAGGAGTCCTTTGTGGTGGAAGTGGAGAGTCGGAGGGCGCTCTTGTGTACGATGGCGAGTCCTCCTCCTGGGCGGTTGGGGCGGTCCTCCCTCTAGATCTTGTATCCGTCGGGGATGGCGGTGGCGATGTCAGGCGCGGAGGAGGCATTGGTCCAGGTTTCCGTAAAGAAGGCGACATCTGGCGAGAGGGTGTCGAGGAGGTCCCAGATCTCTATGGCGTGTCTGTGCAGGTAGCGCACGTTGAGGAGGATGCACTTCAGGGCTTCGGTGTTGTTGACGTTTGGTGCGGGGGCCGTGGGGGTGCGGTCGGCGGTGAAGGATTGGCGGCAGTGACGGCAGGAGAACTGGCCATTGGTGGTGTTTAGCCTCGACAACTGGCAGTTGTTGTTCCTTCCAGGGTTGAGTGCGAGGAAGGCGGCTGGGTTGTAGTGGTGGATTGTCGGAGATCCAGGGTTCCTGGCACTGGTCGCGGTTGGGTCACGGACGGGCGCAGACGGGCTTGCCTTTAGCACCTTCGGCGCGCCGGTGGCGTGCCCGCTGCGCGGCCGCCATTAAATAGGGAGGGAAGCGCAGCTGGGAGGCGGGAGCGGGAAAACCAGCAGGGGGGGCCGCGGGGGCAGCAGCGGTGGGAAACGGGCAGGGAACAGCGCAGAACCAAAGAGGGCAGAAATAGAGGAAAAGGCACAAAAAGGACACAGTAAGGCAAACAGACAGAAAAACAGACAAAAAGTAGGAAAAAGGCACAAACACAAGATGGGCAGCAGCGGACCAGCAGAAGAGCAAGGTTCTCCCACTGGACCACCGGGGATGAGGCGCAGGCAGGAGCCTGCGGGTGGAGGAGGGCCTCGAACCCCTACTTACCTGTGACCAGCAGTACCCAGGGCAGTGGCACTTCACAGCGAAGCTGCAGGGGGAGAGAGCAGGTAACTGACCATGAGGTCAGGGATCTTGCTCACTCTCATGGGCAGCGGCCGCCATTAAATAGGGAGGGAAGCGCAGCTGGGAGGCGGGAGCGGGAAAACCGGCAGGGGTGAGGGGCTGCGGGGGCAGCAGCAGCGGGAAACGGGCAGGGATCAGCGCAGAACCAAAGAGGGCAGAAATAGAGATAAAGGCACAAAAAGGACACAGTAAGGCAAACAGACAGAAAAACAGACAAAAAGCAGGAAAAAGGCACAAACACAAGACGGGCGGCAGCGGACCAGCAGAAGAGCAGGGCTCTCCCACTGGACCACCAGGGATGAGACGCAGGCAGGAGCCTGCGGGTGGAGGAGGGTCTCGAACCCCTACTTACCTGTGACCAGCAGTGCCCAGGTCAGTGGCACTTCACTGCGGAGCTGCAGGGGGAGAGAGCAGGTAACTGCTCTTTCCAACCGGGTGGTCCAGCTGCAATGGACGCCAGCTGTTCTGGGTGGTCCTAGAGAACCTCCTGAGCCTGACTCCCTCCGCGATAAAAGAGGTAAACGTACCGGAGACTTTTCAGGGAAAACAAGCATTTAGGAGAAAAATGCTTTTATATGAAATGTCAGTGGCGGCTCCTCCATAAGGGCGTGGGGGCGTTGCCCCACTGCTTTCTCGCAGTGCGAGAAGCAGAAACATAAAATGGCAAAACTACCATTTTATGTTTCTGCTTCAGTGCTTCTCGCACTGCGAGAACGCAGAAGTGCCTGGTTGGGGGCGGGCGGTCCTGCTCGAGGGCAGGAGGGGAATGGCTTCCCCACTGTTGTGGGCCCTGACTGCTTTGGTCGGCCTGGGGCTGACCAAAGCAGTCATGCGCACTCTCCCTTTTCTCTATGTAGGCTGCATGCAGCCTACATAGAGAAAAGGGCCTCCCATTAGGCACCCGGCTGAGGCGCTGTGAGCCTGCACCGCTTCAATCACAACGCTGCCATTGCAGCGTTGTAATTGACGGAGGGGAGGGAGGCTGCCTGTGGGTGGCTTTCCTGATGAGAGCTGCAGGAAAACGCGGGATGGCAGGAGTCGGGACCCGGCCAGGAGCTGAGGCGGCGCAGGACGGTGAGTTTTTTAAAATTTTAATTATTTAAACCCCTCCTGCCTCCCCCCCCCCGCAACGACCCCATTTCCACCCCCGGTCCCCCCCACCCGCCCGTCATGCCGGCCGCTACTGTGGAATGAATTCTTGATTCCTCTCCCACCCTACACATTTATACGATGATACCTAATTCTCCTCTTCTCCATTTGTTTTGTTAAACCCAATCAGCGCCAAGACACCATTTCCTTTGGGTATCTGGGCGCTTAATACAGACAATAAATAAACAAATGTGCCTCATAGCCAATGCCATTTGTCACAATAAATTTACCCAGGAGGTACTGATGATTCCCTTTTGAACTAAGATCCTGATATAACTTCTTCTCTTGCTCAAATGTTAGGGTCCAGATGTGTATCTTAGCTTCAAATTCAATTTAAAATGTGTAATGTGTAAATGTGTGGCGCAACCGTTACAGCTGCCGTTTTTGGACCTGGGGAACGAGGTTCGACTCTCGGCAGTCTGCTCAACATCCTATGGTTCTGGCCAACTCACGTAACCTCACTGTGCCTACCAAAAAAACATGAATGTATTCTTGTGTAACGTAACTGGTGCTCATGTACAGCGCCCTAATACCTTCGGGCCGAGTTCACGCTATGTAAAACTGCAACAACAACAAAATCCGTGTGCTCGCTTCCCTTCACCTGTCTTTTCCTTTTTATGGGGATGTAAATTCGAGCTGATTTTTGGAAATTATTTTCGGTGTAATGTTACAGTGACTGTGTTATCGCCATTTTGTAAAGCATCAAAGGCCTGCAGCCCTCAGAATGTTTAATAAACTGGGGGTGCTGGCTGGCGCATGTATCTGTTCCAAAGTCTTTTATTGAGCACAAAATAAAACCATTCTTAACTTTCTCTTCTATTGTTTCATAACTTTTTATCTTTTCAAAACAAAGGACAACGTGCAATATTGTACTAAAAATTCACGACACCAAAAAGAATCGCAGATGGGCATAAAGTTAATGTATTACAGTTATCGATACTATGCCGTAAATGTCTTGTAATTTAGGTAGGGCATTATAGAATTTTTACACTCTAGTGCCCACTATAATCTGCACGGCTGTAATCTTTGCGCAGGCGCTTTACTGTCTTCCTCCCAGAGTGCCCTCCACAGGTATTTTAAACTCATATTTCCGTTTTGTTTTCTTCTTTTGCCTCGGTGGCATCTTTATTTTCTTATGCGCTGGTACATGCAGGATTATGTGTCTCGGCACGGTTTGTTTTTGTTGTGGCAATCCGGAGCTGAGGCCTCTCCAAAGGCTTAGTCAGGCTCACCTGGGGTTTCTGCCGTCTGGCTCAGGGATCCCGCCTGGATCGGTCAGCCATGCTAAGCCCCTGTTGAGAGCCCCGCAGACACGACCGGTGCCCTCTCCCGCGCCCCCCGCAGATGTGTGTGATGGAATTGTGTTTTTCACAGGATACCTTGCTAATGCAAAACACTACAAGGCGCTTTATTGACTGCACAAGTCAGACAAGTCTTTCCAAAGTACATCCATGGAATGCATAACATATTGGGATGTCTCCAGTCGTAGTATTTTCACATTCAAGGTTATTTATAAGCTTGTGTTGTTTCTGAGTCTGAATCCGTGTGTTCTGCACCCATTCCTGCATGTGATGCTCTATTTTAAGCCAGAGTTCAGCCTGGGCAGTGTCTGACCGGCGGTGTTCCCATGTGTTGGGACAGGAATGCCCTCTGCGTGGTGAACAGTGTGACCGACTGGTGCAATGCCGGTCTCGTTGGTGACATGCTTCATCATTGGGGTCCCACCCGAATAGCCGAATGCTATCCGGGTGTGCTGCGACACCTGATTACAGTGGAGCTGGTTGTTTTGTGATGTGAAAAGTGAGTGATTTAATAGTGTTGATTAAAAATTGGCCAGATATGACCCACTGGGAAAACTTTATTCTGGGGCAACTAGACAATGTTAAAAAATTGTTAGGATGCCATGAAGGTTAAATTGACCCTCAGGTATCTCTTAGTGAAAAAAAGTGCAGTAAAAGGTCAACATGTTTCAACCTGTAAATGGTAGTACTAGGTTTTCTTCAGGACCAGTGAATGTGACCCGGGAGGTATACACTCGCTAAGGTGTACCCTGCCCTTGGTCACTATAACCTAACCATGTACTCACGGTCAGGTATCCTTTTGTTCCGTTCGAAAAAAGGAAAATTATTAAAAGCGCGATGTTCTCGTGCTTCATGGGAGTCGGGGTCGTGGTAAATAACTCTCTGTGCGATTTGGTGGAGCTATTCACCGGCTGTTGCGCCTACCCACAAGGACCCGTTGCCACTCCCTGCAGGAAACTGGTGTGCACTTCGTCGCCCCCTTAATAAAACTGAATGCATTTCTGTCTGCCCTTCAGACGAGTAGCACCCACTGGAGTACCATGAAAAATTTGAGAAACATGAGACTGTCACATGAGAGACAATTGTACCAACATTTTATCTCAAGAGCGGGATCTTATGAAATATTTTTTCTTAACAGATGAGGGATGATTGTGGTTTGACTTCGGGTTTATTCATGTTTTAATCAAAAAGCACATTAAACATGCATAGTATGCAGTTGCATAGCAATGTTTCACAAACAGCTCACGTTCCGAACAACGTAGTGTGGAATACAGTATAATCAACGTAACAGATGACATCTGAGGGTGGGAGGTGGATTCGAGATAGATACCCTGGAAGGTTGAGGGAGTAAGGGGATTGAAGGTTGGTTGAATTAGGATGGTTGAGGTAAATTTACACTGAACATAATGGGATGATGAACGGTGTGCAGTGTGGGATTTGTAGGCAGGTATTTTGATTGGAGGGTTTGTACGAATAGGTTAAAGACCGGGAGGGAGTTGAATTGGAAACAGGTGAAGCGGAAGGGCGGAGACATGTTATAGGAGTTGAAAAAGTAGAGAGAGTAGAAAGTTGAACAGTTGGTTGGTGGCGAACATGTCGGGAAGATGTTCGCTCTTACAGTTTGAAGGTATGGATCAGTGTTAATGATGTTGTATTGATGGGCACGAGCGAGATTTGAAGTAAAAGTCGTTTGTAAAGGAGTGATTTGTGAAAGGATGTAGAAGGTGGATCTGAGGGGTAAAACAAGGGAAGGTGGGTAGTTTCTGGGAGAAGAGGACCTGGGTGTTTATAAAGAGGTAGTGTTAGGCTACGATTCTAGCGGGAATACGTTGATTATGGGGTGACGTGTAAAATGAGACCTTTTATGTTATGTGCAACATTGAATGAGTCACAGTAGTGTAAACACACAATCTAATTTATGTGTTTTGAATTTGTAGAGAACCCCCGACGAAGGGCCGGGAAAGGCTCAAAATGCATTGGGTAATTAAGATCAACATTTGTGGCTAACTTATGCACACTTTCGTGCTCCAAAATAAGGCCTGGATCGGCATTTTTGCAGCATTAAGATTATAGTGAAGACGTAAGCGCCTCTCATGTGCCATGAGGAAAAGCAATGAAGAATGACAAACTTTGGATAAAAATGAGAAAAATAAAACTTTGTGAAACATGGTGAATTTTGTGGCATCTTTGTTATGCAAGGAAGATTAAGCTGTGCATCTGGATTTGGGGTGTCGTTCCGCTCCAGGTTTTTTTGGCTGTGGTCTGTCCACCATAGGCTCACCACTTGTGTGACAAATGTGCTGTAGTCTGGGCGCTGGTCCCTGAGCTCCTCAGAGGAACAGCAACACTTCCATAGTGTGCCATAGCGGTCTCTGCCATCATCATTTGTGCCAGTGATTGTGTTGTTGCAACTGTGGCAAAAGCGGATCGGTGCCTCAGTAATCTCTGAAGCTCAAGAAGAAGAATCCTTTAAACTTGTGGTGCCTACCACAGGGTACCCCCTTTGATCTGCTTGAGTGGCTAGCCTACTGACCTAACATGTGCAGAACAATTACGCCATTCTGAAGAACAAAGAGGCTGTCTCAACCCACTCTGTGCCGAAGCACTAATTGACTGCTGTGGTAAAGATCTGCACACCTGATCAAACCTGGCCACCCATGTCCCTGGCACCACAAAGCAGTTAAGTCACAGTTACAGTCATGCACCTGGAAGGAGGATGATAACATTGGAGCATCCCAGGGAGACGCAGTGCAACTTCAATTGAGACTCACCAGACTGGAGTAACCGTACCAGCTGCAACTTCGAGATCTGTCTGCTGCTGATACCACCAGGAACCCACAAGAAGGCCACCATCAGGAGTCTGCAACTTCCAGAGTCTTCTGGATTCTACAGAGCGGCCTGGCCTGCCTGACCTGAGCAATTCTGCTGTGTGACACAACTGTGACACAGCACAACTCCAGTGAGTCAGAATGTGGGCGGAAGGCTCACCTTGGCCCCCCAACGGGTGAAAGAGTATTTGGCTTTTCCACCTAGAGAAAGACTATATGCTAACAGAGGAAAAATGCTGCACCTCCACTAGATGCTATGCCATCAGGCCATAGGCTCTAAGAAAGGAAGATGATAGAGTGAGAGTTGGGTGTCAACCTTGAAGAATATTAGACTCTCACCTGTGCATCAGGTTCTGATAAATTCTTGTGTTCTGTGGAGTACTGTGCCTTATGGTAGAACAAAGTACTTTTCTAAAGAAAGCCAATGGGCTGGGCAATCATGTAATTGTGCTGCTGTTTGCTTTGTTGAGTTCTGAGTACCCGTACACTAAACTCCCTGAGAAGCCAGAGACTGCTTGCCATCACCACCACTCAGAGTCAAGTACAGAAAGGTTATGCTGGCCCTGTTTTACTGCACCATAGTAGGACATACCTGGGGACAGTAGGGGCCTGATTCACAGAACTAACTTACGTCAAAAACGTAAACGTAAAGTTAGTACTTTTTAGGTATTCACAGAAGTTAGTAGTCCTAACTTTAGGACTCCTAAATGCTTCTGTGAATACCGAAAGTCTGAAAGTTAGGATTTTTCTCAGTTTAGGAGTAGTAAAGTTAAGTAAAATCCTAACTTTAAGACTTTCGGTATTCACAGAAGGCATTTAGGAGTCCTAAAGTTAGGACTACTAACTTCTGTGAATACCTAAAAAGTACTAACTTTACGTTTACGTTTACGTTTTTGACGTAAGTTAGTTCTGTGAATCAGGCCCTAGATGACCCCAGCCCTCGAAGCTTCTGCCAGTAGCCCCTTCCTGCCCTGTGGCCAGCTGAATGGGGTCTGACGCCATAAATCTAGTAATTCTGATGTAGCAAATAACTCACATTATGGGCCCATTGCGATTAACGGACAACTAATAATGCACTTTTTATTTGATTTGACTTTTGTTGTGCAACTGATGCAATTCCTAGCAACTGCACTTCAAGCTGATGACATCAGTAATGTCATCAATGCCATTTAACATGTCATGAGTGATGTAATATGTAAGGTCATAAGCAGTGCATGGTAGGGGAGCATATTATAATTAGGTCAGTGAACTATAACTTGTGAATTTCAGAGTTGTTTTGGTTTTTAATTGTTTTTCAGTGAATTCCTGTTCTTCTTTCATCATATTAAAATTTGAGCATATGCCCAGCCCGCTCGGACAACCTTCAGCCAAAGCTTCCATTGCACACTGCCTTCTGCTGTGTGCAGCCAGGCCTTGGCTGTCGGAAGTGGCCTTTGGCTAGGCCCTGCACCCAAATGCACCAGGGCTGCCAAACCTCCTGCTGTGCACGACCTTTGGCTGTGCGCAGTGAGGGATTGGCTGCTGAATCTGGCCAAACTCCTCCATGGGCAGCCAACCCCTTGCATGCATCTAACACCCGCTACCCTTTTTAAAAAGCTTTTTCAGTACCCAGGGACCAAGTCCCTGAGTCTTGTAATGGGGCGCAACATTTTGTTCAGAGTTGTGACAGACCACTTAGTACTGCTGTACCAGCACTGGTACCATGATCCTAAATTCGCTGATGGGAGAAAAAGCTCTGTAGGCCAATTAGAAGGACCTATGTTTAAAAGATTTCTGTACCGTATGACTCCAGAGGATCCAACTGTCCAGAACTACCTAACATTTTCTGGAGCATTAACATTTTCATGCCCAACCCGAACTCCTCTTTTAATGCTTATTTCCCGAAAATGGCTGAACTACTTTATACCATGTCACAAAAAGTACATGTTTGATGCATCGACTGGAACTGCCATGATGGTGCTTCCTGCCAATGTAGGAGATGTCCGCTGGGGCAGAGGACATCTCTAAATTTAGAGTGCGGTTACTCCGTCAGGGTGACTGAGTAAAATACTCTGTCTCCCTGACAGAGTAACTGCGCTCTAAATCAGGCCATTAGTCAATAGTACAAAAGAATGGGTAGGTCTAAAGATCTAAAGAAATACAGGGATAAGTGGAAGACAAAAGGGGGCGGCAAGGCACAAAAGAAAAAGTCAGAATCAGAAAAGGAAGCAGATGCAAGTATGAGTGAACCTGAATCAAGAGCGGTTGTTGCAGGATTTCCTTTACGAGAAGTGCTTATGTGCATGTACCATGGAACAGATCTGATCTCCTTGCATTTATGACAAATTTTCCAAAGCTTAGGGGAGAATCAGATAAATGATATACGGAGACGGAAAGATTACTGATGATTTCAAAGGTGCTTTTGGGTAGATTTGAATATGTTGTTTGAAATTATTGTCTCCAAGGATTTGTGGGCTGAGTGTAAAGCAGCCATGACATGGCCATCAGAGGAACCTCCAAGAGTGCATCCTCAAAATAGTTCAGCTCCTATTGTTATGGAAAAATACAGAGAAGTGATAACACATTTGAACAAAAGGTTCCAGAAAGAGAGGTGAATTGGTCAAAGATCATGAGAGCTGCTCAATAGCCAAAAGAACCAATGCATACATATTATGAGAGTCTGGTGCAAATAAATAGAAAGTTTAGCCGGGTCAAAGATTCAACGAAAGAAGGCGTTAGTGTTTTCATTTCAGCATTTTTATTAGGTTTGTGCCTGTAGCTTATCTCTCATCTTCAGCAGAATGTAATGTATTGGCAGGCCAAGAGTATCAATGAGGTACCACTCTCCTGAATTCCCAGGACTTTTGCAGAAACAAAGATCTTCCACCAATTCCCCCTGAAGTTAATCCTTAGGATCAGAATAGATGAATTACACCAACAACTGACCTTGGAGGGAAGAGGGGTTGGCGAGAAGAGAAAGAGAGAGGGAGAGAGTGATGGTCTGGGGTACCTGGAGCTCCTGTGGAAAGAATAACGGGTGTGTGTTGATCCTTATGAGCAGTGCCGTTCAAGTTCTAGTGTTAAGGCACACTCCTTCTTCCAGGAGAGGTACTCTGTGACAAAAGAACATTATCACTTTAGGCAACCATACAAAAATGCTTTACAATCAGCTTGAGCATGCTCTCCTTGCCTCCCCTTCAGTTATTTGTACATTACCTCAACAGTCCCTAAACCCACTTGCAAAGACCACCATCAAGTTTACTCTTCTACTTTATGTAAGGTAGGATTAGACAGGTGAAACACTGCTTTTGTTAAAAAACGGTTCATTTAGAACGTTTTTTGGTGCAAGTCTTTGAGAAAATGTCAAACAAGAATTACTGAAAGAAACTGGGTCCGTCCCTGGTGCACACCAGAACTTGCTGACTACAGGGATTCTCCGAGTGAGATTCTAAATCTGCCAGGAGCTAGATCGTTCCCATGGATCAAGCATGTGTTTTCATGGATGGGAAAGCTATGTCTTCATAGATTTTGGGCTGATCCTACCAAATTAAAGAAAAGTGATATATACCTACTTAAAAAAACATACTGGGATTTTATCAACGAGGGTATATTAAGTAGAAGTTCTGTACGATCTTTGACCAAAAAGTTCTTGATTTTAAATCTATCCCATTACTAGAGGAATACCTGGATTTTATACCCTCAGCTTTTCCTAAAAGTCTTTTTATATGGTTTCGTCTGGGGACACTTCCTGTAAAATCATTTACCCACAAATGGAATATAGCACAGTCAACACTATCTTGTCCAATGTGTAAACAGTGTGTTGAAAATGAATCTCATCTAATATTTTTCTGCCCAGAGTATTCCTTCCCTTGCAGGAGGTGGATTATCCCTATTTGTCGAGAACTGGGGATTACACATTATCAAAAGCCCTAAGGATCTTAACCGCTTCGATGCTCATGACGAGACCAGCTCGTCATGAGTCACAGTGGAGCTGTGCTCATGACGAGCTGGTCTCGTCATAACGGCTGCGCGCCGCCCACGCGGGATTAATTCCCCGCCTGTGCGGGAGAATTAATGAGTGGGCGGGGTTGTGACGAGACCAGCTCGTCATGAGCACAGCTCCACTGTGACTCATGACGAGCTGGTCTCGTCACGAGCACCGCAGCGCCGCGCTCACCCCCCCCCACGGGGGAATTACCCACGCAGGGAAGGGGTTAAAGACTGATCTTTCTCCCAGAACTGTCGTAGCTGTTAGTAAATTTCTAGAGGCAGTTTGGGACAAACGAAATGCAATTTTTAAAACAAAGCCAGTGTAATGATTATGAGCTCTTTTTACCACTTGTTTGTAATAATGAACTGTCTTTCTTTTGTATTGATATCATGGTATTTTTATTGGAGTCTAGTTTTATATACTGATTCTGAAGCATTCGGCACCTTAATACTTGGGTATGGTCTTGATGAGGGTAGATATTATATACTGCTGCTATCACTGTATATATATGTTCGTTTTACTTATGCTCTATTTTATCGCTTAGTATGTCTCAGATGAGGGTAGATACTATATATTGTTGTAATCATTGTATATATTTTTTTGTTTTATTTATGTTTTATTTTTATTGCTTAGATTTTAATAATATTGCACATTTTGTATTGGAAGTGGCACTTGAAACGTTTCATATTCTGCCTGTGTTGGGGGTGCTTATAGTTCTAGCCCTGAATGACAATGGTGCACATGGCAAAAATGTGATTTATGTCTGTGTATTGATATTTTTCAATTTTTTATTGTTTTGCTGAATACTTTGATGGTTGTAATAACCGAATAAAGCAAATTACTACTACTGAAAGAAATCCAAGTCCACTGGGGGGAGTAATTTAAAGAAAAGAGAAACCAAAAATGAGAGGCGCTCAGCTAGTACAGTAACCTGAGGTCCGTGTAATAGGCTGAAGTAGCTGGAGTGTTGAGCTTCTGTGAGAAAATGATGGTCGTAGTCAAGTCGAGGGAGGCGCGACGATGCCGGCTGAATGACCAGGTTCCAGGGTTCAAGCTTGTAGAAACCCATCTCAAAAGGACAGGATTTCAAAAGAGGTTGCAAGTCCTCATCTTCTAGGAGACAGAGTCCAGGCTTCTCTTGTCACAGGCAGTGGGGCTTGGAACCCATGGGCAGTGCTGGCTAGAAATACAGCTCTCTCTTTAGACAGATTGCCAAAGCCAAGCAGTCGGCCACACTTTGAAAGTGGTATTTATAGCCCATCATACACATGGAGAGTGCTGCCTGCCGATTATAAGACAGTCTCTGGTAGGTAACAGGGACAGGAAACAGAGGCCCTTAATTAGTCAGCAGTCGCTGGATAAACAAAAACAAAGTACTAGCCACTCTGGCAGGAAATGAGGGCAGCAGGATCTGGAGGTCTTTGATTGCTTACCATTGTATAATTAGTCAGCAGTCGATGGCACAAACAAAAACAAAATACCTGACACTTTGGCAGGAAATGAGGGCTACTGGAAACTGAGTTTTCTAATAGCTGTACAAACAAAAATGCCATACATTTCGGCAGAAAACAAGAACAGCAGGAATCAGATGCCTTTAATTGATTGCTATAAAAAATAACAGGCACTTGCACTTCATTAAACAGACTTGTTTAAAATGCACAGAAACTAAAGTGCATAACATGCCATTTAAATCAAACACTCAGCAGAGCGTATAAAATAGCATACACAGCTTAATTTGAAAATAGTGGTGACAACAGAGAACATAATGCACAGGCAAAACGGGGTATGACATTAAGCATACCAGATATTGTAGTGGCTGCTTTGATTCAAAACAGAGGAAGCTGAAAGAAAAACTCATTATTCCTCAGACAAAGCATTTTTAGAGGAGTGGTAGGAGGAATCAGATAATGGATTCTGATTCTGATTCTGATTTTGTTGATGTTGATCCAGAGCAAATTGAAGTATGAAAAGATGGTGTGTGCAGGAAAATAATGTACTGTATGTGCAAGGTGTGAATGTTGTTCCTTAGGGGAGTGGAAGAGGTTTTCTTAAGAATTATAATGAAATGAATGTGAATATTAACAAGAAAAGTACTGCCCGCCACTATTGTGGGCATTTTGGACACTGGAAACCCAATTGTAGACAGATTCCAGATTGAATTCAAAATGATTTACACGTTTCCCCAAATGAAGCAATACATAAATCAGCTAGCATAGATTGGAATGATGCAGTCAATTGTCCCAGCCCAACTGGCCTCTCTGCAGCATATGCAGAATTAATGGTAATTCAATGCAAATATGGCCGCAGCTCCAGTAATGCAGCAAAACATTTTAAATAAAATGCCTAATTTTGAACAGAATTCTGGTTTGCAGTAAAATCTGTTAATAATTAACAATGATTTTTCTCAGGTTTCAACAGCTTTCGGAGTTCCTACTGGACTGAATCGGTCACAAAGAAAATGCCTGATAGAAGAGGAGGATTGCATAATTGCTGCAGTCCTGGAGGTAGACTAGAGTGGCACATATTTAGATGGTGAAATGAGTGGCCACCCAGTATCATTTCATTGATACAGGTGCTACCTGCTCCATGGTTCAACACATGGAATTTCCCAACCACCCCTCTCTGGAAAAGAATTCCTAGTGGTAGATATATCAAAGAGGCACATAACAAATCAGGTCTTAGCACATGTTTCTGTAAAAACTGGCCCAATTGAAAATGACCACCAATGTATGTCCAGGTAACTTATTAGGTAGAGACTAATTCTGCATGATGATTTACATGATTAACTGTACACCAGATGGTGTGGCAAATTCAAACGCTGGATGGGGATTCTGAATTTCAAATGAAATCACAAGAGAGGAAAGTCTATTTATTTTCAGATCGTATAGAAGAAGATTTACCTCCTGATTTAAAATGTGGAGTAAGAGAAGAGATATGGGATTTTACAGGAAAAGAAAGATGAATAATTAAAAGTGCAGAGCTAGTAATAATTACAGTAAAACAAATGCAGTAAAAATGCAAACTCCTTAGTACAAGTTTACATGGCAATAAGAAGAGGGAATGAAACCTGCCACTGAAAAGACGACTGAGCGGGCATTTTAAGAAAAGTATTAGAAAGCCCTTGTAACTCACTGATTATGGGCAGAAAAAGAAAAATCAGCTGCAAATGGAGGGACGTTCAAGACCGGCTCAAAATTAATAACATTGTAATTCCGTGTTGCCCTGTGGTACTGTATCCTGCTGTGATTTTGTTTCAAATTTTATCTGATGCAGAATGATGCAAAATGGTACACAGTCATTGACTTGTGTCAGCTGTTCTTCTCCATTCCTCTTCATGAGATTAGCCAATATCTCTTCACATTCAGATTTTTGAATAACGTCCTAGATTAGTGATGTATCTCACAAGGGTATAAATAAAGCCCCTCAATCTTTAGCCACATTTGAAAGAAAGATTTGGAAAATCTGCAGATGCTAATTCAGTACATAGAAGACATATTGGTCACATCTAAAACATAAGATGATTGCAAGTTGGATACATTTGCACTCCTGAACCATTTTGCAGAAAATGGGCATAAAGTGTCACCCCAAAAATAATTATTGAATAAAAGAACTTGTCTATTTGCGACCCCATATTGAAAAAGTGGCAAAAAAAGCATTGAAACAGCACGTTTCTGAAATTCTGGGAATTAATCCACCAAATATGCAAAGAGAAGTAAAGATGTTTCTGGGAATGGTTGGCTACGGTATGTGGATTCCAAACTTTTCCCTGATTGCAAAGCTTTTACTGAGGCTTACTCACAGTGATGTAAGTGATCCGGTGCCATTTGACAATGAATTCATGAGTGCCTTCCTAGAGCTCAGAGATAAACTCAGTAGTGCATCTGCCTTAAGAATGCCAAATGACGAAAAAGATTTCTATTTGTTCTGCCATGAGAGAGAAGGGTGTGCATTATCAGTTCTCACACAAAAACATGGTGAGGTAAAATGGCCTGTTGTATATTTCTCAGCTGCAGCACTTCCTGGGTATTTAAAATCAGTGGAAGATAACCTTACAATTCAGCAGAGCAAAGGCATTGAGTTGGGTTACACACTGATTGTGTTAGTCCCTCATTAAGTTGAGATCTTGCTAATGTGTACTTGAACTCAGCATTTGATGAACAGCCAACTAAGAATGAGCAGTTAATCTTAGCGTTTGACAAAATTTCAATCAGAAGATGCAATACCCTGAAACTGCAACACTTTTGCCAATTGTAGACAGAGTTCATGATGATGATGAAGAATGTGACCATGATTGTATTGATGCAACCGAGTTGTGCACCGAAACCAAGACCCAGCATACTGGATGTCCCACTTGAGCTGGATGATCAAATTTTATGTGTATATAGTTCTTGTTCGAGACACCATCATGGATCATTGAAAGTAGCTTGGGTAGTCTGCACCATATCAATATATAATGGAAGCACAATACTTGTGTGATATAACTGCAGTAGACGTCGCAGAACTGATTGTTTTAACAAGAGCATGCTCCTTAGCTAATGGATTACATGGTACAAGCTACACTGACAGGCAGTATGGTTTTGGAGTGGTCCATGATTTCCAACAATAGTGGTCACACAGGGATTTCATGACTTCTTCTGGTACCCCGATTAGTAATTCGACACACATTTTGAGCTTGTTTGTAGCATTTAAGCTACCTAAATTAGGCAATAAACATGCTGATGAAGTTGCAAAGTATTGTGCTCTTGAGTCTTTAATTTAACAGAGAACAGTAAAATTCGAAATGACAATGTAACTTGTTTCCTTTCAACTTTAGTTCTGAAATTAAGTGAGCTTAGAGAGCTCCAAGATGAAGCATCAGAAGACGAAAAGAAGAAATGGGAAACAGGAGGTTGAAAATAAAGATCAGAATGAGGTTTGGATGACAGCTGAAAAAGAATTTGTGTTGGGCTTGGCTCTTCCTGCAGGGTCATCCCCAAATGTATTGACTTTGTTCTCCACTTTTTGCTCAATTAAGTTTTGTTGACCTTAGGACTCTGCTCACTTTTACTACTTCTAACCAGTGTTAAAGTGCTTGTGCTCGCTCCTTAACACATGGAAGAATTGGCTTATACTCAACTGGCACATGTAATTTTCTTGTAAGTCACTAGTAGTGTGACACTACCTGGTCCCAGGGCCTGTAAAGTAAATGCTACTAGTGAGCCTGCAGCGCTGATTGTGCCACCCACTTAAGTAGCACTTTAAACATGTCTCAGGGCTGCCATTGCAGCCTATTTGTGCAGTTTCATAACTGCCATTTCAACCTGGCAAAGTAAACTGTTTGCAAGTCCCAAAACCGTCCTTTTCAATACATATGTCACCACTAGGCTCGGCCCTGGACAGCCCAGAGGGCAGGGTGCATTGTATATTTAAAAAGTTGGACATATTCCCTTGAGTTTTATATGTCTTAAATTCATTTTTCACTTCTGCAAGGTCTACCTTTCCCATAGGATAGCATAGTAGTTACCTTACTACATTTAATAAGCGTAATTTCTAAATGGGAACAGGTAACTAGATTGTGTTTGGTGTCTTTGAAATTATAATGAAAAATCCTAACTTATGGTGATGTCAGATTTTGAATTACAATTTTGAAAATGCCACTTGTAGAAAGTTGGCATTTTCCTGCCTTACCAATTTGGTGCCTGCAGCCTGTCTCTGGGCCACATAACTGGGTGTATTTGACAGTTGGGCTTTGTGTATTCCTCCTAGATAGCCACTGACAATGGTGAGCTTGGGTGTGACTGGATAGGCCATCACATGGATGGGAGGAGCTGGGCCCAGTCCCACCTACACTTGAATAGGCTGTGTCCTGCCTCCACACAAAGGGCTGCACACCCCCTGTAGTGAGTCTGGAGCCAGGGCCAGGAAGGCAGGGCACCTGTGCACTTCAAAGGCATGCCTCTAGAAGCATCTTCCTACTTCAAAGGAACAACTGGGCATAAATACTGGAACTCAGACACCCACTCTTCAGTACACTTCTGGACCTGTGGATACACTGCCTGGAAGAAATACTGCTGTGCTGCTGAAAGGACTGCCACTCTTCTGGACTGCTGCCCTGCTATTCTGACTTGCTGCCCTTTTGCCTGGGTGAGAAGGATTGAAACTGCATCTCTGAACCCAGAACCCCAGAGGGACTCCAAGGGCTAGTTTGCTGGCCTCCTGATCAGAACCCTCAGGGACATAACTGGCTTCCAACAACCTCGAACCCAGCACCTGGACTCTGCTATCTGTGAGTCCTGCCCTCTCAAGTGGTGCCACCCCAGTCCTCGACCCTCGAAAGTAGTCCTGAAGGTGCTTCTGCTAAGCCCAGCTGTGGTCCCCATCGGATCCGACGCGAAGTGACACAAAGCACCGCAAAGCCTCACCGCACAATTGCCAGTCTCATCGGAATCAATGCAGAGCAACGCAAAGCCTCACCGCCCAGCTCCATTGTAACTGATGCCAAGCGACACAAAGCCCCTCAAAGCTTCACCGCACTGCTCATCGAACCAATGCAAATGACGTCAATCCCCGCAAAGCCTCACTGCACAGCTTCCTCGAAACTGACGCCTGACAACTTGAAGTCACGCAAAGCAATGCCGGGCAGAACATGCACCAGGAATTAAGATACTTTGTTCTGTAAACCTAACCTGATCCCTGTACCTGGCCCAAGCCCCATCAACGTTGGCATGAGCTTGTGACTTTGTCCCGGCCCGGCGTGACCAGATAACCACAGTTGGCACGTTGTGCTTTTTGGGGCTACTTCACTGATATATTTTAAATTGCATATATCCCGTTGTACTGAATGGATTTTTGTTGTTTTGGTCTTGTTTAATTTATTTAAGAAAATTCTGTTTTTATAGCTTGGTGTGGGATCCTTTTTGTCTGGTGTTTTCACTTTGTTACTGTTTTAGGTGTTGCACAAATACTTTACACATTGCTTCTGAATTAAGCCTGATTGACTTTGCCAAGCAACCAGAGGGTTGAGCACAGGTTAATTTAGAGTTGGCTTGCGCCTCACCCCAACAAGGATTGTGATTGCTGCTTGACTAGGGCTCACACCCCAGTCAAACAACAAACCAATTTCTTAAAATGGGGCTCAACGGTGAGGATAAGGACGTCTTTTTGTGCAGTACATACAGTGATTTTGTATACACTACCATCCCTTTTTTAAGACCAATTTGAGTAGGGGTGGGCGGAGGTCACGGAGTTACATTACGCTGAATTCCGCAGAGCTGCATAAAAACTCAGTGGAATTCTGTGGAGTTCTGCTCCGCCCTACTCATTACCCTTTGCTCAGGCTGCAAATGCCCATTCATTCAAAATAATGAGATTACATTGCGCTTCGAATTAATCCAAGAAATTAGGGATGTACGGAGAGCAGTTAGAGCTTGATTTCACCCGTTCAATTGGCCCTGAAGGACTTTTAGGCATCCCACATTGGCCTAATATTACAGCATCGCAGCTTAAGTGGAATTGTAAAATAAACAACGTAACGGTACGAGTGACACACAGAGAAGCCACACACATAGTACTATGTTTTCCTTGTCTGTGTAGTTTAACACTTGCTTACACAGGGGCCAATTCACAAAAAGAAAACCTGTACTCAAGCCTGACAAAATGTACACGATTTCCAAGGATGAAACAGCAGAAGTGCTTGCATATCATCGAGAACCACTTTCATAACTTGCCTAAGCACAAAAAGCTGTGTGCACAAAACAACGACAACTGACAGTAAACATAGTCTTCACCTACATCGGCAGCCAAGACCGTTCAAATAGAACATATTGAGTGATATGGGTAACGGATCCTGTCACCCACCCTTGCGCTGTGCACACATGCACAAACTCTGGCTACGGTCACTCCTGGTAGTAGTGCAACGTTTGAGGCCGCACGCATACCTCACAGCCCACGAGACAAACAGGAAGGACGGGGCACGCTTGCGTGCTCCACAATTCTTGGTCAACTGCCTCCTGCCGCTCGCACTGGCAGTATGGCACTCTCCACCACCCCTTTACGTTTTTTAAAATTCCCACTCCCTCACCTGCTGCCAGATTTAAAGTCAAGCTCCACTGTGCCTGATACCGCTGTCAGCTATCCCTGACGATTATCCAGCGTACTGTACATGCAAGCGCATACACGAGAGAAGTCTTGCACTTGCACAAGAGTAACTGGGTGACCTCATAACATAATGGTGACGGTGGGGGCAAACCCTGCTATGCGGCGGAGTCAGAGGTTTTTTTTTGCTGTACTCCACACTCTGAGCGGAGCGGGGAGTTGTGAAATTCCGCAAACTCCGTCCGCGGAGTGGGGTTAACTGCCCACCCTTAAATTTGAGTTTTTTAAATTCCTCTTGATTGGCCTTTTTGCCTTACTAAATTCTCTCCCTGACTGTTGTGCTTGAATCTGTTGTACTCTCCCAGACTGTTGTGCATTGTGCATTGTCCTGTAAGAATGGAGTTTGAGCTGGCCAACATGGATACCTGCACTGTGGCTCAGCATGTGGAGTTCTCTATGGAAAGGGGACTTCCAGCGAAGAGCACCACTAGAAAGATGGAGCTCCAAAAGCACTGAGGGCCTGGGCAGAAGCTCACCAGTCATTGGGTGAAGCCATTGGAGTTGATGATGATACGGAAGGGCCTGGAGAAGACCTTCCTGTACTACCACCTGCAGTTGAGGGGCTGTGACTTGACCCCTGAAGTGGAGCCCCCTGCCAAGGCAGGGAGCAGTGTGTCTTCCCGCAGCCTGTTCCCAGAGGAGCTGGCTTAAAAGAGGGAGGAGAGGATATACAAGCTGCAGATGGTCCAGTTGCTAATGGAGGAAAGGAAACTGGCCGTGGGAGAAAAGAAAACCTTGTTGGCTCATCAATTGAGTCTGAAGGAGCTGGACATCAAGGCCAGACAGGCAGGGCCTAGCAGTGATGGTGGCAGTATACTTGCAGTGCCCTCTGGAGACAAGAGGTCCATATTCCTAAAGGTTCAGTGCCTGACTTTCTTGTGAGGGACAACATTGACAAGTGGTTCGAAGCTTATGCGATTGCTTTACAGATGCACAGGATCCCCAACGAGCATTGGGAGGAGGATGAGGGGAAGCACATCCCTAGCCAAGGAGGGACATCTTACTGGCCCTAGAGAAAGGGGACAAGATGAGGTATCCCCCCCATGAAGGAAGGCCTTGTTAAGAGGTATGGCTTTACTCCAGAGAAGTATAGGCAGAAGTTTAGGGACAATCAGAAACTGGCCCATCAGACCTGGGTGGATTGTGTGGATTCTTTTTACAAGGCACTGGATGGTTTGCTGACGGGCAGTGAAGTAAAGAATTTTCAGGGTCTGTACAATATGATTGCTATGGCCCACATGTTCAGTCTTTTTTTGCAAATATGTGCCAACACCTGCCGGTGGCCCAGGGTGCCCCATTTCCATCCTGCTGCTTTGATTGTTCTTAGCCAGGGCACAAGCAGGGGGACTCTGTCTATCCTAAGAACCCATCCACTGGTGAGACCTTTACAGGAGAGGCGACTGTGGCCTTAGCGGTAAATTGTCCCTAGGGCCAGTTCATAGACCATGCCATGATCTCCCTTAACTAGGAGAAAGGTTCAGAGGTTGAGTTGGTGATCCCTGAGGATGGGAGTCATCACTTCCACCAGGTGAAACTGAATCAGATCCCTGTCTGTTCTGAGGGACACTGGGGCTAGCCAGACCATGGTAGCGGAAAGGCCAGTTTCTCCAGAGCTGTACACCGGCTATGTGTGTAGTGTGAACCAGGCCCATGGACAGGACTTTTTCTGCCCTATGGCCCTGGTATGTGGAGTTGGGGAGGTGACCCAGAGGTGGGGCACAGTTAATCCTCAGTTGCCCAGAGACTGCATTCTTGGGAATCAGTTGCCCCCAATTTCAGGAGCACTGAGAGGGGTGGCCGTCCTGACTGAGAGGGGTGGCCGCCCTGACAGTTCCGTTTTTTGGGGGTACCACTCCTAAGTGGAGGGTACAGGAGCCCAGATTGAGGGGCAGGGTGAGTCAGAGCTCACCCCTTTCCCCTGTTCAGCCACAGTGTACAGACCCTGGGCTAATTGGCCAGTCTCAGGATACCACCCCTGAACTGGTTGGAGGTTGAGTGGAAGTAGGGTGCAAAATTCCCAGGGTTGCGCCCCACTCTAAGAAACCGCAAAGGTCAGAGAACCCCGGCTGGCCTGGGGCCAGGCTCTTGACACTGACAAGTGTTAGTGGCATTTGTTGGTTACTGTTCCTATGGGCAGAGTTTTCCTTGGGTTTGGGATGGAAGTCTGATCCAATGGCTGGAATGGGCCACATCACTTTGTTGGCCATGGTGGTACTGTCTGCCTTCTGGGATGCATCTGTGAGCAAATTAAGGTTAGGCGCTTCACAGATGGGGTCTGCAGATGAGGAGAAGGGTTCCCCATGGGTAAGTCCAGTGGCTCAGAAGAGTGTAGAGAGAGGGACCCAACTCAGTTAAGAAAGGCATAGAACTGATAAGTGCTCCTGCATAACAGGGCCTTCATCCATGTTCTATTGCCTAAGCAGGGAAGCGCATCAAGGCATTGATTAATCTACCCTGATGTTTGTCTGGAGAGGGGTCGTGTTATACTTGGCTCTCTCTGCAGAGTCATCCCCTAAACCCTTTGCCCTCCAATTTTTGCTGAATTCATTTTTGTTGGCTTTAGGACTCTGCACACTTTTACCACTTCTGATCAGTTCCAAAGTGCTTGTGATCTCTCCTTAAAACATGGTAAAATTGGCTTAATTTCCAATTGGCACATTAAATGTACTTGTAAGTCCCTAGTAGGTTGGCACTTCCTGTGCCCAGGGCCTGTAAATTAAATGCTGCTAGTGGGCCTGAAGAACTGATTGTGCCACTCACTTAAGTAGCAGTTTAAATATTTCTAAGGGCCATTGCAGCCTGTGTGGACAGTTTCAAACTGCAATTTTTCAAGTAAATCTTTTGCCAGGCCCAATTTTTTTTTTTAAATAGATAAGTCGCCCCCAGGGTAGGCTCTGGACAGCACAGAGGGCTTGTTGAAATATCTTTAAAAAGTGGACATGTAATCTTGAATTTGGTATGTCCTGGTAGTGAAAACTCTTAAATTTGTCTTTCACTACTGCAAGGCCTACCTCTCCCATAGTATAACATTGGAGTTACCTTATTATATTTAATATGTGTAATTTCCAAATGGAGACACGTGACCAGATCATGTTTTTGTCTTTGGAATTGTAATGAAAAATCCTAACTTCTGGTGAAGTGGAATTTTGAATTACAATTTGAAAATGCCTCTTTTAGGTTAAAAGCTGAGGAAGAGAGAAAACGAGTGTTGTGTATGTGATGAGCAAATAGAAATGGCTGTAAAGAGTGAATGTGATCAGAGGTATGTGGTTGATGATGGATTTGTGACTGGTGAAGAACCAATAGTTACAGGAATTTATTATGTTTGTGGCCAATGGCTTATTTTAACCTTCTAAATAATTAGAAAGGAAGCACCTATCTTGCTTTAGTCTTTCCTCGTGTTTATCATGTGAATGAAATGAGAGATAAGGATGATATTATTCTTAGAAAAGTGAAACATGGTATTGGACAAATATTGACAGATATGTTTGGTACTTTGATGCCTTCTATTGGTGTGGCTTTGCATTATGTGAAAATAATAAAGCTATCTACTTTGGTGATTTTTATTAACTACAAACACTGCAGGTGGATTAACCCTTATTTATGGCGAGTTAATGGCTATGTGTGCAGATGCAGAGGCATCTTGCTTTGGATAGTCTTCTTGCAAAAGAGGGCGGAGTCTGTCATGTGTTAAAGGTCCAACAGTGCTGCACATTCATACCTGACAATAGCAAACATATTAATAAATATATCAATAATATTACAAGCACTTAGCATGAGTCAAGGTTCTTGAAGAGTTTGGCTTGTGGGAAACAGTCAGCTCATGGTTTAGTAAGATTGTAAAAGGGATTACAAAGGTTGGTGATTGGTTTGGTGATGTAGGTGGAAGCATGCTTGGAAAACCATAAGGGGCATATTCACAAGGAGCTATCGCCGAATTAACGGCACTTTATCGCAGCCAAAGTCGTGATAAATTTACCCCCCCATTCACAAGCTGGTGTTAACAGCCCACAGCACCAGTTTACCCGCGATAGCAGCCGCAAAAAACATCGCCACAGAGGACCCTTGCAAATATCGCTAATGAGATGCAGAGTAGGCGTTCCCGTGACTAAGCCGAGACAACAGCACACCTCAACATTCACAACGGCCAGCCACATCCGCGATAAAAACACAAAACAGGCAATAAGGCGCGTTAGCACCAGGAAATCTACACCAGCTCTGACCTGGTGTAAAGTCGGACGGCAGCCAGCACCACAAAAGGGAGCACAGCCCAGGGCCAAATCCGAAGGACAACAGATGCCATGGAGCCAAACATCATGCGGCCCCGACACCCAAGAGGGCCACAACACCCACCGCCACCACCCCAGGACCACCCCTCGCTGGCACCCCCCAACCAAAGACATGCCACATCAGCCACACCTAAACATGCACAAAATATTCCGCCTGATGCCGCACAATCACAACTGGTGACATGGATGTGTCGTCACAGAAATGACCAGCACACATTCACTTTCGAAGCAACAAATGAAACTTTATTAAAATGAACAACGAAATTAAATGAAGACACATGGCCGCTCCCATCCGGACAATACGTAGGTCACAGCCTTTAAGACAAAAAACATGATGAGAAGTTGTGTCCTGCGCACATCAGAGGACAGAGAGAGAGCGAAGGAGAGAGAGAGGAAGAGAGGGAGAGAGAGAGAGAGTGCCACCCCTGCGCACCCAGGCCACACTGCTCACCTGCTGCCACCGGTGTGTCTCCGTGCCGGTATGTAGGGCAGTTCACCAGGTCACACATCTCATTCAGAGCCATCAGCTGAAACAGAGCCCAGATACATGACTGGCAAAGTACACACACTTGCACAAGACAACATCGCCTGCCCGCCCATGCACACCCAGGCAGAGGCACCCCAACCCCTCCCGCCACCCATCGGAGCATGCCCGCCATGCACACTCAATGCTCACCTTCCGCCACCGGTGCATAGACAGGAGGTCCCACCACGTGCCGCTGCAAGCCACAAGCCCGGGGCCCGCGGACATGGCACCCTCCACATCATGCAGCCCCACTCCGCAGGCCACCAGGTCTCACGTTTGGTACTAGGTCTTGATTACTCCATGGCAGAGGACATACCAGTGCACCCGGCATCATCGCAGGCTGCACACCCGCTCAGCCCAATGGGTGCCACCAACTCTGGCATCCCGGAAGCGATGCCACGGGGCAGCTTCCCGCTGGCTCTGGCCTACACTGCGGTCCAGCATGTCACACAAAACCTGAGCTGTCCGGACCGCCGGGACGGGGCATCATCGCATGCTGCACACCCGCTCAGCAGCTCAAGGTGCCACTGACTCAGTGCACCCAAAGTCACCGCCCCGTGGAAGGGTGCCTGTGCCGTCCGCAAAGCCTCGGATGCCACTAACCCTGTGCAACCCCAGTCTGTGCCACGTGGTGGTAGGCCCGTGCCATACTCCAGGCCTCGGATGCCACTAACCCTGTGCAACCCCAGTCTGCGCCATGTGGTGGTAGGCCCTTGCCATACTCCAGGCCTCGGATGCCACTAACCCTGTGCGCAGCAACTCATGGGCCCTATATGAGTGCGAACCGTGGGGCGTCCGTCATCCAGTCACCACCGGAAGAGGGGAATGTGACGCCGTCGGACCCTTATGTTGGCGGAGTCACATGGCCTGTGACGCCTGTGCCGGATGGGTGTGGTGTGTGTGAAAACCTGCCCTCAGGGAGAGGCCGTGACATGCTGACAACTAGACCAGTGACCTGCACACCACCAGCGAGTACGGCTGCGACGGGTAGCAATGAGGGCCCCCCTCGGTGCGTAAGCGGAGTGGACTGGCCTGCCGTACGCCGGACCAGCGCAGGGCCTGCAACAATGACTCGTGGGCTCTGGGCGTGGTCCAGTCCATGTCCAGACAAGGAAGTGACTGATACGTGTGTCCCTGCTGCAGTGTTCACGGAACCCGCTACACAAGATGCAATGTCGCACCCCCTTACTGGCATCCCACAGGATGAACATCATTGACGCAAGGAAGGCACTGTCCCCACATTCATCCACACATCCACACAGGAATGACGTAAGACATCACACAGCAGTGCGTCACTGGATGTTTATTTGCACATCCAGTGCAGTCATGCAGCTGGAGCGGTACAGGGCAATGCCGAGCACACCACACAATATGGGCCCGTGGAGGGCCAGCCAGTGTCCATCCCGGGATGACCTGTACTGCAGAAGAGGAAGGGTACAGTCCGCAGTCTGTCCGCCGTGTCATTGGTCGTCAAACAGCATGTGGCAGTCCATATCGCTGTCCAAGGTGAGTGCCTCGGAGTGTATTGGGGGTCAGTGGTAGGTCTTGAGGCCATGTGCGGCACCAAGCAGAAACAGGCAAGGTGGCGGTAATGGATGCTAGTGCCTGGTCCTCCTGACCACAGTCCCATCCACGTCCTCGTTCCCGGGTGTGTGCCCTGCCCCACCTGTGGGTGTTGCAGTGCCAGCTGCGGCACTGTGTGCCACTGACTTATCAGGGGCCGGAGGAGGATTGTCGGCCGTACTGTGTGGCAGTGACACATCAGGTGCCGGAGTGGATACACCTGCCGCACTGGGAGGCACTGACACACCAGGGGGCAGAGATGTGGATGGTGTGGGGGCAGCAGCATTCATCATCGCCACGCCTTGTGGCAGCAATGCCATGACGAGGACATGCAGGGCACGGTAGATCCCAGCTACATTACGCTGATGTGCAGCGGAGGCTGCCATCCTTTCCGCCTCCATCCGCACCATGTCCTCCATGAGCCTCTGCATGTGTGCCAGCTCAAGGCTGGCATCGCTGGGGCCACTGTGAGCGGACAGGTATTCTTCCCTCCGCGTCAAGACTCCAGAGATGTCAGTCAGGGCTCGCTGGAGACCATGGGGCGGACATAGATACCCAAGGATGGTGTCCAGTTTGTTAGCCATGAGCTCGAACCCCACCCAGACCTGCTCGGCTGTCTCCCTCTGGCCCTCCAGCACACGGCGTTGGAAGGCCATTTGTTGTTCCTGGGGGTCTTGGGAGGGTGCCGGGGCTGTGGGTGCCTCCTGCTGGGTGGTTTGGGTGGTGGGTGGGGTCTCATGGATGTAGCTGGGCTGCCCTGATCCTGGAGGTGAGTTGCGGAGGTGGTCAATGAGGTCTTGGATGGTTTGGATGTCGATGCTGGTGTTGTCCTCCTCCTCGTCATCAGTGAAGAGTGGCTGTGACTGCTCTGCAGGAGGTGTTGAAGATGCCCCTGTGATGTGAAGGGGAGATGGTGTATTACAATGTGTCCGCATGTATGTAGCCGCATGGTACAGGTTGACATTCAGACAGCATGGCATTGTACATTGTTTCAGTGTGTGGGTCTGGGCAAGGACCCAGAGTGATTGTGGGTGTGCACTGTGCCCTGCTTGCTTGTGCATGTGTGCCATTGTGGCCATCTCCCCCCGTCACCCCAGTACCTGGTGGTCACTCACCCTGTTGCGGTTGTGTTGTGTCCTGTCGAGCAGTGTCCGGTCCCCCGCCTCCGGCCACAGTCTCCACACTGATGACTGTCGACACCAGCTCCTCCATGTCATCCAGCTTCAACTGTGGCGCTGGGCCCCCACCTCCGGTCTGCGTTGCTGCCTTCAGGTTGGCGGAGAGTTTATCCTTGGTCTTCCGCTTGATGTCATTCCATCACCTCTTGACCTCGTCCATTGTCCGCTTGTGCTCTCCGACGGCATTCACCTTGTCGACGATGTCCCGCCATATTCCATTTTTGGTGCCCAATGACACGTTGGAGGTGACGAAGAGTTGTTAATGGTGTTCCATCACCTCCGTGACTATGATCCTGTTCGCCTGCGGACTGAACTTGGTCTTCCTGGTCTTCTTGTCCCTGCCCTTCCCTGTCCCCGAGGAGCTTGTGGGGTTGCGCTCGTCCTCTGCGCCTGCTCCGGCTGCCTCCATGGTGCTTGTGTGTTGGTCAGTTTGTGTGTGGGTCTTTTTCCTGCTTTTATGGAGGTTTCTGACGCCTGCCAGGTGTGTGTTGCAGGCCTGGCGCTGCTTGTCGCTGGTTTTCTCATCGCGCTTTGGCCCATCGCGTGATTTTTGGTGCTGTGGTTTGTGTTTTTATCTCCATCGTGGTGGTTGTATCGCGGACTTTGTCCGCGGTTTCGGCAGGCTATCGCATGGTACTGCCTTGTTGTGAATTCCACGTTGACACAGGGTTATTTTCCCGTGATGGGCTGCGTTATTGAAAGTTGCGTTACGCTACCCTTGCGGTAGTTATCACACGTTCTTGTGAATATACCCCTAAGTCCATTAATAATTATTCCTCTTTATAAACAAGAGGCATGTGAACGGGCCTAGAAGCCCCGCCCGTTTGGCCCCGCCCCACATACACTAGCGGTATGCAACGTCTTCCCTCCCTTTCCCCACTATGATGGACAGCTTAATCAAAGGACCCCGGTGCTTTCGGCGCGGTGGCAAAGTTGCAGACACACAGGTCACTGGGCAAAATTCTTCAGGTCCTTTACGCAGCTGTAGTGTAGGAAAGGCACAATACATTTACCCAACGAGGTAGCACTTACTGATTAGCCAGTAGAAAGTACTCCAGCTGAGTAGAGGTATTGCACAAAACGGAGGCATCTTCTTGGATAAATATGCAGGGTAGGTGTGCAGAATTCGTGAGCGTGGTTAAGCAGATGTGCCTTCTCTCCATTTCCAACGTGAAAAGTTAGCTGTAATCCTTGATGGAGGTCTTTGCATCCTTGATTTTCTCGAGCGCAATCCTCGTGTAGAATTCGTGAGCGTGATTAAGCAGATGTGCCTTCTCTCCATTGCCACCCTGAAAAGCTAGCTGTAATCCTTGATGGAGGTCTTTGCATCCTTGATTTTCTCGAGCGCAATCCTCGTGTAGTTCCTGTGACCAGGAGGTTCCTTCTCCTCGTCTGCCGCTGAGATCCTGCTCTGACCCTTTATAAACAAGAGGCATGAGAACAGGCTAGTAGCCCCGCCCCACATACACTCGCGGTATGCAACGTCTTCCCGCCCTTTCCCCACTATGATGGACAGCTTAATCAAAGGACCCCGGCGCTTTCGGCGCGGTGGCAAAGTTAGACACACAGGTCACCGGAGACAATTCTTCTGGTCCTTTGCAGCTGTAGTGTAGGAAAGGCACTATACATTTTCCCAACGAGGTAGCACTTACTGATTAGCCAGTAGAAAGTACTCCAGTTGAGTAGAGGTATTGCACAAAACGGACTTATCTTCTTGGATAAATATGCAGGGCAGGAATCATTCTGGGCTGGCACGATGCTCCTGTCACAAAAATGAAACCTCTACAGGAAGCACTTACAGATATAAAGGGGCGCAGCAAAATCTCCGCGAGCACGCGAAATTCCGCGTGCTCGCGGAGATTTTTTGCCGTTTCGCGGAATTTCGCGGAACGCAATTCCGCAAATTCCGCCCACCCTTAATTTAAATACGCCGCAAAAATCCTCTCAATGGAACTCAGTCACGCTGCAGAAATCTCTCTGCAACTCTTAAGAATCCCTTCACACACCACAGGAGTAGGGAGAGTCAGGGTAAAATCGAGGCCAAAATGAAGAAATTAGTATTAGGGTAGTGTCAGTCTAGCCAAGATCACGCCTGTACTCACATGGTATGTAGTAGTCAATTGGTGGAAGAGCTATATTGCAGAAAACTCGCACAATGAGTTCTTTTGTCCGTAGAAGTAGATTAATCCAGGGGTGGAGGTGCTGATACAGGTTATCTGCCCACTGCGCAGATCAAAACATCTCATCGCCAATGTAAAGATCAACCTCAGGCCAAATGAAGATGAAAATATGATCTTTATTGTAGAGTAAATACAGGTGCCTCCAGCTCAGCTTCACAGCTGCAAGTAACTGAATGCTTTCCAAGGCATAACATTCTAGCCTAGCAACAAGCTTGACATTCCATTATATTCAGAACAACTCCACAGATAGTTTGTAAATTATTGTTTTGAATGTTTAATATTGTATATACTACAACTGACATTGAAGTTTTGTTTTACAACAAAATGGTAGGATAGCGGAACGAAATCCGCATATCAGATGTTAAATAAATAATGAGAAGAATCATGATACGTCGATGTTTATTTGTATAAATGATTTAAAATTGAATTGGTGTAACTTTGAAAAATACAGTAATTTCAACACTAACAGCAGTGCGGAAGAGGTCAAGTGCATGTTCACACTTGCAAGTAATCAATAGTCTCTTAACTCTACCACCCAAAAAAGACGATGGTTCCACCAACTGTGAAGTTGCGGTGGGTTCTTCATGGAAGGAACTTACAGGATCACTGACAGTCCTTTCATTCACAACCCTTCCTGATAAGTCCACCCATTCAAAACCATTTACACCATCAAATACCCAAATATTGCATTTACTCCTTACTCCTGCTCTGGAGTTAAATGAGCAGGTGGCATTCTCCAGCACTCTCCACTTAACTTCGGCTGCACTTCTCTTGCTTCACTACTTTCCATTTCCACCAGAATTGCATGGCCAGAGACCTCAATCAATCACTCAGGCGTTTGTTAAGCGCAACTACTCACCCGTAAGGGTCTCAAGGCGCTGGGGGTAGGGGGGGTGCAGGTTCCAGTCCATCAAGGAGGGGGTCTGTCGAAGAGCCAGGTTTTGAGGTTTCTTGCGAAGATGGGAAGCGATGTTGTCTGTCGGAGGTGGAGCGGAAGGGCGTTCCAGGCTCTGGCCGCGAGGAAGGAGAAGGAGAAGGAGCGGCCTCCCGATCTGGTCTTTCTGGTGCGGGGGACCACGGCGTAGGAGAGCTGGGCTGATCGTAGAAATTGGGTCTGCGTGGAAATTGAGTCAGCTGTTCAGGTATGCTGGTCCGGTGTCGTGGAGGGCCTTGTGTGCGTGGGTGAGCATCTTGAAGGTGACTCTGGCCTCGATGGGGAGCCAGTGGAGTGTCCGCTTGCCCTGATTCTTAGAGAGCAGATACATATCTACCTTAAGCCTGACCCTAGTCAGACTCCATGCTGCATTTGACTGAGCTTTATGCTAATTCCCTATATATGAGACTATTATGATTTTGACTGATTATCCACATTTGTGCCTTCTGTATGATACTAATCTTTAATAAATCTTATGGTTTCTAATTTATATCTTGTCTCAAGAAGGCTTTTGATTATGCTATTTGATTTGTTGACAAATCCTACTCTATTCAGGGGCACATTTTCTCAGCTAAACTGGAGGACAAGATTGCACCCATTTCTGTGCAGGTGCTTTAACTTTAGATTATTTAATAAGATAGCATCATTACTGATCAAGGTTCCTCTCAGCAACTGTGCTTAAAGGGGTTTAGGTAGATTCATGCCAAGCTTTCGCTCAGATTTTCCTGGACGTTTGTGCACCATAACAAGGTAACAACAGTTTTAGAATAAATATTTTGATAGGAAATCTTCAGGTCTGTCTCCAATGAATGTGGTTTACAGCAGGTTAGCTGTAGAGGGATCCACACAAGCTAGACGAGAGTCCCAGAGTCAAAAACAACAGTTGATGGACAGAATGCAGAACAATGTCATACATTCACCCCAGTACAGAGATCTGGGCCTAAATCCATCGTTTTTTTGCTCACCATGCCATTCCAGTTTGAACCCAGCCATATGCAGATCAGTCTTGACCCTGTGCCTCATGGGAACAGTCCAGCCCGAACTGCCAAGCCAGGTCCTCCCTGGACTGGAAACAAGCATCCTAGGACCGGTTTCGGGGTTTCACCCCTCTTCAGCCAGGATAGCTTGATTCCAGTGGCATGGAGAGCACGGGACCCACGTCTGGGCATACCCGTCCCACTCGGGGTGACAAATGCAAAAACAGTCCCAGAGTCATCCATGTACCTCCAGTCAACTGAGACTCCTTCCCCGGCCAATAGGCTAGCTGTTTCAGAAACATTCCACCCCAGTCTCAAAAAGCAAGTTCCAGAGCTAGCTGCAGGTTCCCACAGAGACCAAGTCTCTGGTGTCGCTTAGATCCATTCAGGAGACTATTCAACAGTCATGGAACACATGCTTTCTAGTAGAGATTCAAGTGGAGGTCAAGGCAAACCCCTAGGTATGTCATCCAGTTTTGTACTCCAGGAGGCAAAGAAGGGATAATTTGTTTCTTTGAGAACCTTACTTGTTGGTCTCTCTTTTCCACACTTTAACTGATAAGCAGTGTGTGAAGCTTGGGATTTCAAAGAGAACAGGTTTGCATGTATTGGTAGGTACAATTCAACCAATCCCTAGCTGCGCTTCCTGTTTCTCACTTCCTTATATCCTACAGTGCAGTATTATACAGGCTCTGTGAGACTTGCATATTAGTGCAGAAATCCCACAAAGTGCATTATGTAATATCTACCAGGAAACTCTTTGAGTGGCCATGCACTAAACAAATCCCGTTACATTAACATTAACATCCAAGATAGCAAATGCCTCTCTTGCAGGGTCACAAATCTGCTGGATCAGTAAACTGACTCTGTTTACTTTCCAAACTCATCACACTAACAAAACTTTGGTGCTGGGAAACAAAGACACTCAATGGTTCCCATACAGTATACAGAAGGTCTCACAGAGCTGAAAGACACATCTGTGGCAAGTCCTGTAGTCAGACCTCGGAGACTTCTTCTCCTGATCCGCTCTGTCATTCAGAATAAATGTAGCTGCAGTTTAATCTCTGACATACCCGTACGTGTATCATAATTAGATTTTCTAGAGAGTCGAATTAAAACACCAATTCACCCTATGCTAGGTAAACTATAAAAAGTCAACACCTATTTTTTTTTATTTCTTTGATAGTAGGTTTAAGAGGGCCACAGAAGTTTTAAACAGTAGCAAGCAAGATGTGCCTGTATGCTGGGTCCTAGAGTGCTTACATATCTCAAAAATATATAATGAGGTGCCACAACGTTTTACCAGACTGAGAAGATTTAGAGTTTGGTTGTAAGGGCGCTCTGTCATAAACTTGAGAGAGTACCTTGTCTGCCAAACTGATTGTCTGTCTGCCCTTTTATGGCCGGGCGGGCCCTCAGCTTTCCTTCAACGGAGCCCCCATTGGCTCCGTCGATGGAATGGTGTGATGGTTAATGTCTCTCTTGCAGGGTCATAGATCTGCTGTACCAGTGAACCAACTCATTGTTTCTTTTCGAAACTCATCACAATAAAAATTTTAAAAAAATAATGATGCCCTACACACAGGGGAAAACCTTGCTGGGGGTCGGGGTCATCAGTTATTTGTTTATAAATGAAAAAAAAACTTTGATAAAGTCTGGCGTACAATTATCAAAACAGACAGCAGCCATCCACCAAACATTTTTGAACTTGATAGGAACCACCATTATAGCTTTTCCTATCAATGTACAGAGATTGCCGCTGGGCCAACAGTGATCTCTAAATGTGGCAGATGGTAGCCCATCAGGGTGGCAGACAGCTATCAGTAAATCCGGGGTGTAGGAATTATCCAGCCCATTTGTCGGAACCCTCATAAAAGGGCCTCAGTGGGTTAGGCTGGTCTCCAGGCCTCCTGTCCCAGGACAGGGGTCAAACCCCTAAGGGCCTCATTTGCAAACAAATGGCGCAGCATGGCGCCTCAAGCCATTTTGCTGCGCCGAGCTGTGTCATTTTAAAAGCACAGCGATGTGTCATATTAACAACAATACAACACGTCTGTGTGCTTTCCCCTGCGCTGGCACACAATTGGCTGCCATGCGCCAGCGCAGTCACCCTTGCGTCATGTTGCAAGGGTGCCTGCGTTGCGGGGATGATTGTTTTCCTGCAAAAAAGCAATCATTGATGGCATTTTCCTCTTTCTATGCGTGCTGCAGAATGCAGCACACATAGAAAGCGGAAAAGTTGCGCCTCTCCTACACTTCCCCTGGAAAGGTGTAGGATTCTGACGCATTCCCAGCTTTACAAAACTTTGTAAATCTGGGAATGTGTCAGATTTGATGGATGTTGCGTGGGAACACCCACAGAAACACCCATGGAACACCCCTTTCACACAGAGTAGTGCGTGAAAGGGGCCCATAATTACAATGCAATGAAAAGTCATGCAGGATGACTTTACGTGGCCTTGTAAATATGGTCAGGCACTCTGCGCTGCCGGTGCATCAAGAAAAGTGATGCACCGGCAGTGCAATGGCCCTGTAAATGAGGCCCCAAATGGCAAATAAGATTGTGGAACATGTTTGGTGGATGGATTTGTTTTGCTTATATTATATAAAAGCCATTTTTGTTTACCGTAAAGTCAAATTGAAAAGTGCCACCAAAAAGCACTTTTGAAGAAACTTCTGTTTTAATTCTTTTAAAAACACTAATGCAGATGGTACATGCTCCGAACATCAAAAACTGCAAATTATTACCTGTCAAAAATAATGCTATGCCAGGACATCTGGCAGCATGAATTGAGAACAGATTTTCACGCTGATAATGAGTTGACATTAATATGTGAACAGTAAAAATTGCTCAGTATGTAAACTGAATCGTCTTCAGAAGCGATGGGGAAGCTAAAATAAAATATGCAAAGGACTGCAACTCGAAGGATGCAGATGGCACACTTAAGACTTCCCTGAAGCTCAGATTAGCCTTCAAACACTGGTGCACGTCCCCGGGGTGTTCCTGCGATATTCAAGGTGGGCTGTACCAGCATGGGATTGGTACCACCTTTCTGTTCTGAGATGCAAATGAGATGAACAGACCAGATTTTGTTGTGCCTAAAAATACCATTGTAATTCTTTCTGAGTTTTTTTCAGCAGTTACAGAACGCTTTGTACTGGGTACTCCGATGTTTCATTCCAAATATTGGGAAAGAAAGTTGTGTTTATTTTTTATTTATGTTCTTATTAGCAGTTTTATATAGCAGGGACCAGTTCTAAGGCCAGATTTACTGAAGTTTCTCGCAATGGAACGCAAAGCAGCAAGGGAACTTGCTGCATTGCACTGCGTTGTGTGAAGCAGGTAGAGCAGAAATGCACCATGGGGCTTATTTACAAGAAAGTGACGCATCTGTATAGATTTGTCAGTTTCCCTGCACCAGCGTGCAAAACCCTTGCGGCACCATGGACGCGCCGTAATTACAATACCGCGCACCATGGCGCAAGGATTAACAGATGCGTCAGAAATTCTGACGCATCTGTCGGTACAAAAGTCACACATTGCTGGAGTCGTGTCGCGAGCACGATCCAACTCCAGCAATGCATTGGGAGGCCTATTCCTAATACACTGCGTCACTCCTTACGCCTGCTCCAAGCAGGCATAGGGTTTTGACGCAGTGGCATTCTACAAGTGGCGTAGATGTCACTGCGGCACTTCAATGAGGCTTTCCCGCATAGGAACGCCCACCCTGCATACATTATACCTGACGCAGGTATAATGTGACGTTGGGCTTTACAATGTGACGCATCTCCCTAGATGTGTCACGTTGTAAATGGGCTGCAATGTGATGACGCTGCGACACAAAAAGTGACGCAACAGCAGCGCAAAAGTGTTGCAAGGGGCTTGTAAATCTGCCCCCTCATCTTTAAGATGTGGAGCACTTTGGTTCTCTCCTTGCGCTGGTGCACTGTGTGGTGCTTGGCCCATTGCGCTAACACAGGCCCCATGCACCATGGTTCAGTGGTGCCTGCATTACAGGCAGGGTTGTTTTTGTGCAGGAACACAATCCTAAGAGGCAATTTCCTCTATCTCTATGTGATGCGGAATGCATCACATATATAAAGAGTATGTAACAAAGAGAAATAAAAATGTTTCTCCTTGTTATGCCATCCTCAGAAGGTGCACCATTTTGGAGCACTCCCGGGTTTGCTGATTTTAGTAAATCTGGATTGCACCAAATTCCATTGGTGGATGCACGGGGATGGCTGTGCTCCACCCATGAAACACCTACCATTACAAAATGTAACACAGCGTGGCGTAAGCTGCTGCGTTGCATTACATTTCTTTACAAAGTCAAGCTAGGCAGCGCAATCGCCCCTTGCACAGCTTAGTAAATATCAATCAAGAACTCGCATTGATTGCCTTGTGTCGACTTGTGTGATGCAAGGACAATGTAAGTCCTTAGTAAATCTGGGCCTTAAGGCGTGGCAGAAAGCTTTATACGCTAACAAGTTAGAGGTTACAAGTCAAAAAAGCCATTGGTAACCATAATGCAAATACATAGGCGAAGTGTAATATGATGATTTGGCAGACTATCACATAAAATGTACACAATGAGAGACAAATATCAGTGTAAAATGTGAACATACATAAAAGTCAAAGACAGCTACAAATCTAAAAACCATACATATACCTTATTTAAAGATGTTATGGCATTAGTTTCAGAGAGGAATTTCTAAATAGAGAAAGTATGAGGCATTGGAACAGCTGCCATTTCAACTGCACTTAAAGGTCTCCTTGCTTGCCTTGATAGCTGGTGATGTAGGGTTCCACACCCTGGAATCAGGGGTGCAGCCAGTAGAGTGGTACCGGGGTCAAGAGGTAGGGGCAGCCTGCCCTTCACCAGCTGTAGTAATTTTAGAAGCAGCAGCTGCGGCCCGTGCAGGTAAGAGCGGTGGGGCCGGGTGTGGGGGGCATTTTGACAGACGGCGACAAGGGAAAATTAATTATTTCTTTAATTTTCCCTTGTGGTCGTCTGTCGAAAACCCCCCCAACCTTTCAGCCCCCCCACCTCCACCCCCGACCCACCGCTCTTACCTGCACGGTCCGCGGCTGAAGCAGTCCTTTCAGATTTCTTCTAACACAAAGCGTGCTTGGGGCCTGTCTTTGTGTTTACACTGTGGGCTGGGTGGGAGGAGGAGGGTAAGGAGAAAGTAAAAGATAAATGAGAAATGGAGGGGAATAAAGGAATGAAAGAAAATGAAAGGGTAAAGGACGGAAAGGAGAGGAGAGGAAAACGTGAAAGAATGGGAAAAGAAATTAAGGATCAAGAGAAAGGACAGAAGGACGAACAAAAAGGGCAAGGAAAGAGGGAAAGAAAAGGGCCGGAAATAAGGAAATCAGGAGAGAAGGGAGAAAGAAGATAAGAAAGAGTGAGAGACAGAAGAGGGGGAACTGAGAGACAGAAGAAGGTATAGGGAGGAAAGTGTGAAAGAGACGAAGGAGATGAGAGAGGGGTGGAGCTGGGGAAGAGAGAAGGAAAGACAGGTAGAATGGGGAGCTTTGAGACCAGTAAGCAGAGGCGCAGCCATCAACAGTGCAGAGGGTGCAGTGACAGCGAGGTCCAGGGGGGTGGTTCACCCATTGCACCCATATTACTTTTTTTTGATAGGAGCCCATGGTTCTTGTTTGTATTAAGGCCCATGACACTAAGGCTACAGCACTGCCTGGAGGCCCTTGCAGTGAAGGAACCATTTGGTTTTTAACATGCTATTGTGTTTGTAGTCAGTGAGTGTATGGATACAGAAGAGAAAGACAATTCCATCCCACTCTTCTGTTTTGTGGCTTACATCTTTTTCACACACCAAAGCTGGTAATAAAATGCACTCCACACTTCTTGTGCATGTTACATATTCTGTAAATAACAAATAACAATGTCCCAACAGGTAATATTCAAAGACAGTTGTATAAAGCATGCACAATAGTTTCAAAAAGGAGGAGACAGGGAAACATTAATGGTTGTTTGACCAATGCAAGGAGCAGTCTATGTTTAGAAAAAGTTAAAGAGCAGTATCAGCACTGTTTACATTGAATGTGCGTGTAACCCATACAATCTTGGGCACATATGTGCTCGTGAGAAACAAGGTGAACAGCGCAAGTGAAACAGTGAAAAACGACGCAAGAAAACCAGTAATGTCAATAATTATGAAAACTTCAAGGATTCAAAATCATTTGTTACAAAGATTGAAGGAGGCTAACAAGTTGATGAACCAGAAAATTGCACCCAAAGTTGCACTGGGTGGTCGACGGCGTTTCGACCTGTAGTCAGTCCAGGTCCTCATCAGGACCAGGTTACAAATTTATAGGTCCTGTATGGAAACTGGGGCGAATTCCAATTGAGGGAACATCAAATCATGCACTCAAGGTATGGTGTGCAGGTGGATAAAGAGAGAAGAGGGGGAAGCACCGCTAGCAGGTGTGCCCAGGGTGAAACCGGTGTGAGTAGGTCACACGGGGCCGGAGTGTGATTCAGGGTGCCCAGTATCCGTGAAGAACGGTAGTATGGATCATAAGCCGGTGTTTTGAGGAGGACGTCTGGTGTCCGTAAAGCACGATAATATTGACCGTAAGCCGGCCTCGTCAGGAGGACGTCCGGGAACGTAGACTGGTGACTCCGTGTCAGAGGAGCCCAAATAGAATGCAGAGGTCAGCCGTGGGAGACAGGATCTTCTGTATGCTCGGTCAACATCAGCGTGAGTCTGAGTTGCCCCAGCATACAGAGGAACCTGTGCTTTATGGACACCAGACTCCTTTGTATGTAATACGTAATGAACACAAGTTTATACATTGTATTCACATACCATGTTAACTTACATCCAATTGCCACACGCTACAAGTGGTTAGTGTACACAATGAGTACAGTAACCATTTGTATGTTTAGGACAATGGAGGAATTGACTTGTATTTAACCGGCACTATCATTTACATTCAGAGCTTCCCCACACCTAGAAAGTGGGCTTCTGGTTGGCAGAGGTATGCACCCTGTCCAACCAGGAACCGCAGTCCTAGTCAGGGTAAGTGAGATACAAACTATACATTTACCTGTGCTCACCCTCTGGTAGCTTGGCACAGAGCAGGCAGGCTTAACTTAAGAGGCAATGTGTAAAGTATTTGTGCAACACTTCAAAGAGTAACACAGTGAAAACACCAAAAGAAGACTCCACACCATTTTAGCTAGATTATGGTCTTATAAATAAAACAAGACAACAACGACAAAAATCTAGTAAGTAGAAGTCGAGATATGAATTTTTAAATATTAAAAGTTAAAAAGAGCGCTTAGAAGCAATAAGCGCCTATTGGGTTATCAGGGCGCCCTGGACCGGGGCAAAGTCAAGAGTTCAGGCCGACCGTGATGGAGCGCTGGCTGGATACAGAAGCCATGCAAGGCCAGCTGAACAAAAGGACCTTGATCCTGGTCGCAACAGCGAGATGCGGAGTACAGCCAAGCAATGCATCGGTGTCGATCCCATCCCAAGTGAGCTTGCTGCGCTGCCCTACGCCAAAGTGAAAGGGCAGGAACGCATCATATTTATGCAATACGGTGCATTAATGCCCTTTCCCCCTGTGCTGGTGCCGCTTCGGCAGCCTAGCGCCAACGCAGGCACCCTTGCACCATGGTGCATGGGTGCCTGTGCTGTTGGTAGGATTGTTTTTGTGCAGAAAGGGGCACCTTCCTGCACAGAAACAATCCATAGAAGCTTTTTCCTCTTTCTATGCGAAAAAACGAGGAGAAATGAAGTTATTTCTCCTTGTCTGGCTCACCTTGGGAGGCATAAGGTATTGACTTTTCCCCAGGTTTACATGCTCACGTAAATCTGGGAAAGTATCAACATCCATGGGTGTTGTATGGGAAAAACCACCACAATGCCGATGGAACACCTCCCTAGCGCAGAGTAAGGCAACGCAGGTATTTGCACTGCCTTGCCTTACTCAATATCTATGAGGCCATTCAAAGCCACGCATAGTGGTTTTGCGTGGCCTCATAGATATGATTTTGTGATTTGTGCCGCCGGAACGTCACAAAAAGTGATGCTCCAGTGGCGCAAGGGGCTCGTAAATATGTCCCCTAAGGTTTAGGAGGGCAGTTTTGATGTAATGTGTAGGTGACTGGTCACTGGTTTGTAAGAAGGCGATTCTTTTGAGGTTGTGTGAGGAGATTGAATTTTGATAGCATTTAAGATATCTAGCTCTGGAGATTGTGGTAAGAGGATGTTTTGTGTTGGGTATGTGATCACTCAGTATTCGGATTTATGGAGGCTTTGTCTGGAGAAATGTACTGCTGTACATGGCACATCTCTCGACCTAGCCGGGGTCCTTTCCTGCACATAATCAATAATGGCGATTTATGACTTCTATGTGTGCTGCAGGATGCAGCACACATAGAAGTAGCAAATTGTCATAATTTAATGATTGTTTATGTGCAGTAAGGGACACCTTCCTGCACATAAAAAATAACTTTTGGCGTTTTGGTCTTTCTATGTGTGCTGCATTCTGCAGCACACATCGAAAAAGCGAATACGAGGAGAAATAAAAGCATTTCTCCTCGTTTCGCCATTCTAACACCTGCTATTAGGAGATATGTGCTGTAATAAAGTGTGAGTCAAGCCACCATACCTCTTATGTGACTCATGCTTATAGGTGGTCTGGTCCTTTTGCCGGCATTCTTTTATGTGCTGTTGCTTTAGTGTAGCTGGATTGACTATGCAAAGGATTAGGACAAATCTAATAATTTCTGTTTTTATTTTAGATCACCATTCTTATCCCAGGTATGGCACACATTCCCACATACATCTTGTAAATACAGGAGAGTTTGTTGCACTTCACTCCACTTCTTGCACAGTATAAAGGAGTCCTTCTTTGTGTAAGTTAAGTGCTCGGATAAGTGCATCTTTTTTTAATACTATAGATATGACTTTTGTTAAGGTGAGTGAACACCACATTTTCATTGGATGTCTGTCATTTTCAAAACGCTTTAAAATGCTTCTGTGTGTCAAGCGTGAGTCACACCGTGTTGGCAGTGGCTCACCCTGCCTGGAACACTCTTCCCTCTATGAGAGGCTTCCCCTACTAACTAGCCCCTGAATAGGATACTTTTGGAATTGGACTGATTAAGGCCGCAATGTCCATCTTCCCTTGACTCACACTCCGTGATCTTCTCTGGGTGCCAAATTCTGACTGAGCCTTCTTGTCCTGCCCACTGCTTTCCACGCCCACCCCCCACTTTGCTGGGATTTGTGTATTTGTGTATTCCCTATCCATCTGGATCTGCTACCACATCAGCAGTCTTCAAATAATTTGTGTAATCTCGTACTGATGATGACCTGAAATCACTTCGGTCAAAACGCCGTCAACAAAGCATGGTTTATAACATGTTTCAAATTGATTGTGACCCCACTGCTTATGTTCTGTACAATTTGTAATCATGCCTTTGGCGCTGTCACCATAACACGTCCCTCACTGCGCCGCTCACCCTTTCACAAGCACTATGGGGCAGATTTACGTTAAACTAACGCAGCACGGTGCAGCAAGTCATTTTGCTGCGCCGTGCTGCGTTAGTCTGGAAAGCACAGGGATGCGACATATTTACAAGAATATGTCGCATCTCTGTGCTTCCCCTAGCGCTGGCGCACAAACTGCTGCCATGCGCCGGCGCAGGCACCCTTGCACCATGGTGCAAGGATGCCTGCGTCGTGGGGATATTGTTTTTGTGCAGGAAGGGGCACCTTCCTGCACAAAAACAATCACTACAGGCATTTTCCTCTTCCAATGCGTGCTGTAGAATGCAGCACGCATTGAAAGAGGAAAAACGAGGAGAAATGAAAACATTTCTCCTCGTTGCGCCTCGCTACGCCACCTCTAGGGTGGCGTAGCATACTGACGCATCTCCAGAGTTACGATTTCACGTAATTCTGGAGTTGAGTCCTGTTTCATGAGTGTTGAGTGGGAACGCCCACTGCAACACCCATGGAACGCCCCTTCACCGCAAAGTGCTGCGTGTGAAGGGACGGTATTTACAAGGAGAGGAAAAGTCACGCAGGGTGGCTTTTCCTCTCCTTGTAAATATAGAGGAGCCCCCTGCGCCACCAATACGTCACGAAAAGTGACGTACTGGTGGCGCACGGGGCTTGTAAATCTGCCCCTATGTGTGCACCTTTGTGATTACATCTTTTGAAGAAAGAGTATTGCTGTCCAAAATTCATGTTTTGCCGCTAAAACATCTGATACACATTGTGATACTCAATTTTGGTGTCTCTCCCTTTTTGTTTGCTTTTTATGTTTGTTTACATTTGCTTAAATTGCCCATCAAATATTACGTGTTGAGACACTGTTGTTTGTTACCTCTGTGTGTAATGGTGACATGCTTAGCATTCATTAAGCATAATATAGAACATATGTGCATAAATTACATTTATACTTTCCGGTGAAAATTATGTGGTCTATGGGGCAGATTTACAAGCCCCTTGCGCCACTTTTGCGTCATTTTTAACATGGGAAAAGTGACGCAAAAGTGGCGCAAGGGGCTTGTAAATCTGCCCCTATATGTTTGAGCACATTATTGATTTTCTTTCTCCAACATGGTTGTAATTTACAGCTGGGAAAAACATAGATCCTGATTTACAAGGGTTTTGTGTAAGTTTACTGTTTTTTGGTATTCACAAATAACAAGTTTAATTTTACTACTATTAATGTTATCACTGCGGACACTCTGCAGTCAGAGCGGAGACCTCCACACTTGAAAAGATATGACAGGCCTACCTACCTTTTTTATGTTCTGAGTCTCCGCCACGAGTGGGGAGTATCAGCACACAATTACTATTAGTAAAATTAAACTCATAGGGGCAGATTTACAATGAAAGTGACTCAGTGCGTGCTGCAAGCCATTTGACTGCGCCACACTGAGTCACTTTTAAAGCACAGGGATGCAACATATTTACAACAATATGTCGCATCTCTGTGCTTCCCACTGCGCTGGCGCATAAACTGCTGCCATGCGCCGTCGCAGGCACTCTTGCACCATGGTGCAAGGATGCCTGCGTCATGGGGAGATTGTTTTTGTTCAGGAAGGGTTCCCTTCCTGCACAAAAACAATCTGAAAGCCGTTTTTCAACTTCTATGGGGTATATTCACAAGAACGTGCGATAAACATCGCCAAAATAGCTTACTGCAACTTCTCACATCGCAGGAAAATAACGCCGTGTGAACGTGGCATTCACAACACGGGGATACCGTGCGATATTCGCATGACAACGCAGCAAATGTCCGCAAAACAACTACAGCGACAAAAATCCAAACCCTAACGCGGAAAAAGTTGCGTTGCGCCCAATGGCGATGAAACAACCGTGATAACCAGCAGGAGGCCAGCAATACCCACACACCATGCGTGAAGAGGCACCATAAAAGGACCCAAAAAATACACCAACAAGTAAACGAACTGCGGAGCACCATGGAAGCACCTGGACCGAGTGCTGAGGCCAACTCGAACCCCACAAGCACAACGGAGGACAAGCCCGGAACCCCGGGGTCGGGGAAGGGCAAGGAGAAGAGGAAGAGGAAGACGGGGTACCAGACTGCAGGAAAACAGGATCCACCGCACGGTGTGGACAGAACACCACCAACAACTGTCCGTCACCACCACCGTGTCATTGGCAAGACAAATGGAAACATGGCAGTCCAATGAGATGACTGCGTAGGACTGAACCAGCTGTGGGCACATCACCCATGAACAACATACTCGCAACCCCCCAACGTAGTCCATGTAGGAAATCGGTCTGTGTGTAAAAATGTCAAAGTCGGTAGCAGGCCAAAAGGTGTGTCCACCATCACATGTGACAACAGTACCTACCGTCGCATACCACACCCACCTGGGCGGACACAGACTGTCCAGAACGATCACAGTGACCCACATGCCAAGAAGTCGGACCTCATACCCACATTGGTGACGGCACGGAGCTGCACAGGTCTACCAGCAACTATCCCAAACCACCAAGTCTGGCGCACAGAGGGGGACCTGCCAATAGGGACTCTACCACTAAATGAAATGCGTCATCCAGTCCCACCCTGTGTACGGACAATGCCCAATGAGGCACACAAATTGCCATCCTACCCAACACTCATCACAGTTGAACACAAGTGTGGCAGCGTAGACTTTATTAGCATGTGCGTGTAAGTACGGGCAAGACAAGGGCCACAACATGCAGACCAAGGCATCAGACAATCACAGGCAGCATAGGAATGCAGCCATGTCCACTGTTGTTGTGGGAAATGTGGACTCATCACCAGCATGCAACAAGGTGTTGGGACCTGTGCCATGGGTTACCATCAGTCGTGGCTGCTGGAACGTCGTTAGTCGTCCATGAAAGCGAGCGCAGCTTCCTGTGCAATCAGTTCCAGGAGTACGTCATTGTCCAGCTCAAGGAACACGAGGGCGAGCCAATCCATCAACTGGTCTGGACAGATGTGCTCCATCCACGCCGTCTCACCAATCCGCAAAACAGCCGAATAGGGGGGCGCCTCAATGTGTTCACTGCACACGAGGAATTGTGCAAACTCCCATGTCCAACTGCCAGCACATATGCCAAACATCCAGGCATCCCATGAACGTGAATCCCGGTTACACTCATGGTCGTGGGCCAACAGGGGGCCCACACACAAGTCATAATCCAGTTCAGCTACTGTTGCATTGGATAGGCAGACATCCATGGGCCACTCGAATATGCATGTTCGACAGTGGAACCAGGGTTGGACGCAGGTGACGTACGCAAGACGGAAGCTCAGACGGTAACTGATGCGCAACACTGCAAGTGGCAGGGCCCCCAACATTTGCAGCATTCGGGCACGGTACAGTCCCAAGTGACTGGGGTTGTGCATGTACCCGTGATGTTCGGCCATTGCGGTGGTGGCACTCGTAGAACTGCCACTCCACTGACCTGCGGCAGTGATGTGGATGAAAAGCCACAGCTCTGAGCAATGAGTCGTATGGGTGTGTGACGTCAGGACGTATGTGCTGTTGTGTACGTGAGTGTGAAGGCCATTCCATGCAAGAGTACCCAGGCAAGGGCCTCTGTGTGTGGGGTGTGGATACGTTGGTCCTTCATCATCGCTGTGTGAAGTGTGGGAGTCGTCTTCATCTGCTATGATATCTCTCCCAGGTGGTGTCTGCTGCATGCTGTATCCAAGGTCGGAGGTGCAGATGCCCGTCCGCCTCCTGTGTGGAGACAAAGGAGCATTCATCCAGTCTGACTACTGCTTGCAATGTGGAAATGTGATGTGGTCTACACACTGCAAATGAGGCTAGGCCTTAGGCCCATGGCGCACCAAGAACTATACACACGGCAGTTGGCATGCATGAGCCAAGAGCCCGAGCGGACTGGCGCACCTTGTACATTCCACCGTGCGCGTGCGCCCTCCGGCTGCATGCAACATTGCAACATTGCACATCGCGGCCCGTGTTGCGCAGACACTGCGACAGGGGCACACGCATATGTACATTTCCTGACCAGCCCAGCACACGACCATGCCCAGAGCCCGGAGATGATACTTCACACGCCTATGCTGGACGTGCGTACGCAAGCCCAGCCCACTCCGTATACGTATAAAGGGTGGGACGACAGAGCTACATGGACAAGATCTTCCACAATGCCCGAGGGGACAATGTTGCGCCTGCCTGCCATGTCACGTGACGCAATCATGAAGGGACCATGACTTGCGGGGCACAGAGTAGAACTGCGTGCGGCACGGCCCGCGCAACATGGGACGGTGACTTTTGTTGCACTGGGTTAGAGGCACCCGGAGCACGTCGGCCGGCACGGGCATACCGCCACGGGTCGGGGACTCACGGGTCACTGAGGTAGGGCCAACTGATGCTGAGCTGGGTGCGCAGCCTGCGATGATGCCCAGTCCTGGCTGTCCGGGCTGGTGAGGGTTGGTGTGAGCCCTGCTGGACCGCAGTGTAGGCCGGAGCCTGCGTGCGACGCGGGCCTACCGCCACGTGTCGTTGCCTCAAGGTTCACGGAGTTAGTGGCACCTATGATGCTGAGCGGGTGTGCAGCCTGTGTTGATGACGTGTGCACTGTTATGGACTCTCCCATTCCGAAATCAAGGCCCAGATCCAGGTGTGTGACCCAGTGGCCCGCGGGTGGGTCCGCGTGATGTGGAGTCTGCCAAGGTCGCGTGTCCCAGGCTCGGAGCACGCACCGGCACGTGGTTGGAGACACACCGTTGGCGGAAGGTGAGCAGTGAGGCCTGGGGGCGCATGGGCGGACAATGTCCACGGGGCAGCGGGAGGGGCTGGGGTGCAGCAGCATGTGTGCGCAGGGGCGGGCGAGCGATGTTGCTGTGTGCAATGGTATGTACTCTGCCATTATTACATCTGGACTCCATTGCAGATGAACGGACATGGTGGACTGCAGTGGATACTTGCACGTGGTTGGAGACACACTGGTGGCAGCATGTGGGCTGTGGGGCATGGGTGCGCAGGGGCAGCTGTCTCTCGCCCTCTCATCCTTTCACTGTCTCTCTCTCCCTCTCTGTCTCTCTCCCCCCTCTCTCTCTCTCTCCCTCTCTCCATCTCTCTCTCTCTTTCTTTCTTTCTCTCTCTCTCTATGTTTTGATGAGCGCATGACACACGTTCTCAATTCGGATTTTGTCTTGCAGGCTGTGGCTTCCAGATTGTCCGGAGTGGATCCGCAAGGACTAATCCAATTTGTTGTTTTGTGTTGTGTATTAATAAAGTTTTGTTATGGGAATTTCACAGTTGAATGTTTGATTATCCTTATTCTGACCACACATGTGTGTTTGTTGTTGTATGTGTGCGACATCAGGGTCTTTCTCATCTCGTGGTTTTGTGAGGTTGCTGTGGCATATCTTTGTCAGGGGTGGGTGGGCCGGGGGAGGGCCACGGGTTGGGGGGAGGTCCTGGGGGTGGTGGGGGTGGGTGTTGTGGGCCTCTGGGCTCTCCGAGCTGCATGAGCAGTGGCTCCATGGCAACTGTTGTTCTTCAGGTGTGGCTGTGGGCTGGGCTCCCTTTTGTGGTGCAGGTAGTCATCCTGCTTAACACCAGCAGAAAGCAGGTGTAAGATCCCTGCTGCTAGCGCGGCTTATCGCCTGTTTTTGGTTCGCATCGCGGATCTGGCTGTTCGTTGTGAATGTCGCGATGTGGTGTTTTCGTGTGTTTTTGCACGGGAACGCCTACTTTGCATCTCATTAGCGTTAGTTGGCGGTGTCAACCGTGGCGATGCTTTTTGCGGCAGCTATCGCTGGATATGTGGCGGTGTAGGCAGTTAGCACCAGCTTGCGAATGGGGCGTTAATTCTGTCTCCACTTTTGCTGCGCTAAAATGCCGATAACTCGGCGGTAAGTCCTTGTGAATATGCCCCTTTGTGTACTGCATTAGCACACATAGAAGTTGAAAAACGGCATTGTTTCAATGATTGTTTATGTGCAGGAAGGGAACCCTTCCTGAACAAAAACAATCATTAGAGGTGATTTCCTCTTTCTATGTGTGCTGCAGAATGCAGCACACATAGAAACAGGAAAAAAACCGAGGAGAAATGAATACATTTCTCCTCGTTGCGCCTCCCTACGCCTCCCCTGGGGAGGCGTAGCATTCACATGCATTTCCAGATTTACGATTCCTCATAAATCTGGAATTGTGTCTGGTTCCATGGGTGTTGCGTGGGAACATCCATTGCAAAACACATGGAACGCCCCTTTCACGCAAAGTGCTGCGTGTAAAGGGGGCATATTTCCAAGGACAGGAAAAGTCACGCAGGGTGGCTTTTCCTGTCCTTGTAAATATGGAGCAGTAAAATGCGCCACCGGTACGTCACAAAAAGTGACGCACCGGTGGCGCAAGGGGCTTGTAAATCTGCTCCTCAGTTTTTGAGTACCAAAAAGTGCAAAAGCGTACCTTTGTGAATCAGGCCCTTGGTCACCTGGCCCACTATTTGTATGTGAAAAAGAGAAGATTCAGAAAAAAGTCTATTTTTTAATAGTGCTGTAAATAGAATCCCAATATTTTACAGAATTCTCACTACGTACCAGGTCATAAAAAAACACAGCAACCTTTTCCTGTTTTTGACACCAAAAAATGGTGCTTGCGCGAACTCTGAGTTCTGTCCCTGTGAGACACCTGCACTGATGGCTGAATGATTCTCATTAAGCTGTTTTATGTGGGCAGGTATTAGATGTGGCTTGATTTGACATCCCCTTGGTGTGTGCTGGGACCTAATGCAGCAAATTGCCACCACCATTAGACTCTAGTGTTCACTTTTTCATCCATCTATTAAGACAATTTTCATGATCAAACAGAGACGCGGATCAAAGGCAGGGACCGGACAGAGTGCACTGGCTGGAGTGCATCAGCACTTGTCTCTCAGAGGACACACAATATGAAATAGGATTCATGCTCTGCCTGGCTCTGACAGTAGCATCATTTAAAGAACGCCCCAGCATTGAACCAAGAGCATCGACATTGAATGCAAGGGCCAACATATAGGGTTGACTGCATTGTCAATAGCCCAGAGTGAAAGGTTACTCAACTTTGGTCATCCATAGTAACATTATTATCTGATATCTTTGGATCCAGATGCTCACAAATAATGTTGTGGATGCAGTTTATCGGACAGTGCAAAGAACTAACAGCCAAAGAAGAGACGTTAGTGATTTCAGTGATTCGTTAAGTTAGAGGAAAAAGCTAATATGTTAAGTGCATTTGTGTAGCACTCAATCTGCCATTGGTATGTCACAGGTGCACTTTCAGTAGATCCGATTATTCAACCGGAGCAGAGTTGACATCGAAACCAGAGTCTGGTTCAGCTTCTGAAGATGTGCTATCGGTAGTATGAACAGGTAGGTACCTGTTAGGTGAACGCGTCAACTTCAACGAGTTGCCTTGATACATTTTGGTGTTTGAGAGATGAGACTGAAAGGATGCAACAAACTGCTTTTGCATCCTTTACCTCTGTAGTTATGGTCATTGCTCGAAGTATGTATGTGTGTAAGGCAATAGATGACACGGACTGCTCTTGGTACTGTAATGGCCACTTAATTGCATCTTCGGACACTTGCTGGATGTGTCTTTGGAAATCTGACTTCATGTGTTGGATTTCCTGAATGCGTGTGATTTGTCTTGGCTCAGAGTGCTGTTGTGAACATTTAAGAAAACTGACCTGGATACACTGAGTTAAGGCCCTGCGCACTCACCCACTAATGTCAGTTATCCTACTGACACAAATTACAACCAAATAAACAAGAATAGTGGGGATTTAAAATTTAAATAAAAACACACGGTACACCATAAATATATAGTTCATGTAGTATATTTATCTTTATATATAATGTGGCATAAAAAAAAAGAGAAATGAACATAGCTTCAGTTTGGTAACAATCATAGTAATCTCGCATTGAAACAAATTTAACAAGAACAAGCACTGAAGTTTGCCAAAATTCAATTTACAATCGGCCTGTTGAAAGAAACTTGACATGAACAAGCACTGAAGTTGCCAACACATGTTTCGCGGAAATACCAACCCACTTCTTCAGGGCTAAGAACAAGAAACAAAAAAAAGAAACGAGATATAGGCTAAAGAACAATTGGGCTCATAATTTCACATTTACTGCAGAACATGGTAGTATAAAGGGAAAGCAAAAGACATAAAGACAAAATTTCAAGACAATGTTTTTTGACTTTAAAAGACCTTGTGAGATACAATCAAAAGATCATTTTGATTTGTAGGTATGTCTTTTATGGTGTGGTTTGAGAATTTTTCTATTTTTCTAATTCTAATTCAAATTCACTCCATAAATTTGAGATAAACCACTTTGATCTTATTCCACAAGGTCGTTTAAAGTCGAAAATGATTGTCTTGAAATTTTGTCTTCATGTCTTATGCTTTCCCTTTATTCTACCATGTTCTACAAGAAATGTGAAATTAAAAGCTCAGTAGTTATTCTTATGCATATACAGCGGGGGCTGGCACTGGTAAGCGCGTTGGGGCGGGGTGAGGTGGGGTGGGAGCGGGGGAAGACAGACGACGGAATAGGTATGATAAAATAAATAAATAACACCTATTCCGTCGGCTTCCCCCCTGCAGCGCCCTGCCCCGCCCACCGCCTCACCATGCTTACCTGTGCGAGCCACCGCTGTGCATATATCTCATTTCTTTTTCCTTTTTCTTGCTTTTAGCCTGAAGAAACTAATTGGTATTTCCACAAAACACATGTTGGCAACTTCAGTGCTTGTTCATGACAAATTTGTTTCAATAGGAGATTATTTCCATTGTAAATTGAATTTTGGCAAACTTCAGTGCTTGTTCTTGTTAAGTTTGTTTCAATGCGAGATTACTAGGATTATTACCAAATTGAATTATGTCCATTGTGCACATGTTTCTGTTTTCAAAATTACCACATTGTATATAAAGATGAAGATACTACATGAACTATATATTTATGGCATACCTTGTGTTTATATTTAAATTTTGACTCCCCACTATGTTGTATACTGTTGTGAACATGGTGGAACCCAACTTTAGGCACCTGCTAAAATGTAAGATGTAGAAGAGGCAGCCAGTCAAGAATGTAGGCTTCTTTGAGTAACGGCGAACGGGAAGATAAGTATTCACCCTGGAACACCCTGATGCCAAATCATCACACTCTGATCCTATCGCTCACCACTTATGAATCCCATTGCAGTCATGTTCCTAAAGGTGAGAGATGAACCTGCAAACCGCATATCAGGGGAGGGAACTATGGACAAGGCTTCCTTGATTTTGCTGCCCATCAATATTGGCCTTATAGAATGTAGGCGTGGGTGATACTAGGGTTCTTGAATTTGTTGCATGTAGCACACTCTCAGTTGATCTATTAGCAATTTTACCCGGGCTACTCATATCAGGGGATAAGAAGCCCTAAACTAGACCTTAGAAATTAGACAATTCCTTGTATTATACATGACATTCCCCTGTCACTAAATCTGCCAATAAAAGAGCAAGATTGCCAAAGAACTCTGTGCAATACTGTGTGTCTATCAATATCAGAGCATCTCAAATAGAAATAGGAATAAAAGACGCATATTCAACTGCATAGTTGTCAATTCAATTCAATTCTTTATTAAAGTTGGAACTCAAAATGAGGTCCACTTAAAAATTCCAAGAAGAATCACAAAATAAAACAGAATTTTACATTATACATATAAAACCTTAACCATAAAATATTATCCTTGAAAGTAACAAAAAACAAATCACTGACATTTTTTTATAAAGAAAGAAAAAACGCAGCATCAGTTCATGAAAATTCAGATTCATACAGACAAAATCTCAACCATGAGAACAGCACAGGATAACATATACAATTATAACAGGTACATCATTCAACCTCGCAGCAACAGTTGGGTGCAAAATTCTGCAGGTTGTATAAAGATACTAAAGGAACTAATATTACAAAAGATGAAAACATAATCGTAATGAAGTTGTATTTTGAAATACAGTTAAAAAATTCTCTAACTGCAACAGGTAAAATGAAGTAATTATGTACACCTTTTCATAATGATACAAAGAAAAAATGGGTGACGTTGAATCAAATTAGTCAAACCCGCAAATAAAAAAATCTTCATTCAATATAACAGCAACAGTGAAGTGCAAAATCCTATAAATACAATTGGGATACTAGAATAACAACAGAGAAAAGATAAAGACCGAAAATGCAATGAAAAATGGATACAAGTATAATTCCTTTACCACAGCAAATAAGTAAAATTAGTTATGTATACAATTTCATAGAAATATAAGAGAAATGTGAGTGACATAAAATCAATTAATCTAAACCTCATGAAGGAATGAGGAATGTGACTGAAATATAAAATCTAGACGCCCTATCTAGGGCAATGATGTTAAATGAAGATTAAAAATGGGATATGATAAGAAAAAATGAATGTCCTGCCTGCGGTCATAAAAACCTCCTATCTAAAGTGGGGAATTAGTATAAATGGTTTAAAGTACGATTATGAAGCTCTGAACTTAAAACAAATTTAAAAACACCTTAAAAAACTTGAATATTTTAGAACAGACTAATTCATTCTTTGGGAAGAGGAGGAACTCACAAGCTGTAACTTCAGTTTTAATGTTATTCTGTAAAAACAATGGACGTAACAGACGTAGGCGATATGGCAGTAAGGCTGGGCATACAAACAGAATATGATCAATGTTCTGAATGCCAAGATTACACAGATTACAGTATCCCCCTGTGCTCGCGTGAGGGAACCAACTTGCCGTTAAGTCATTTAAGGAAAGAAGGTTCATACGGAATAAGATCAACAGACGGCGAACCCCGTGATCTAAATTCAAGGATAGATATTTCTGGGTAACTCTCGGGTTACAGGAATTAACTGTTGTCTTCAATCTTTCCTTCAGACAGCAATTCTTGAGATCTCTTTGAAAATTAATAGTGCACTTGTGCTTTTTATGAAAGCTTTAAGTTCCAAAGGTGAAAGAGAGACACTATCTCCTCTTGTGTGCAAAAAATATTTCATGCTGAAGTGAAGTCACGTGCAAACGAATAATTGTCTGCCTTTGCACCAAAGATCTCTCGACTCAAGAAACGCCTAATTGTATTTGAGTTGCTATTCTTTAGCAAATAACCCCAATAACCCCACCGAATCACTTTAGCTAAGCTTTGAACAAAAGATCTTATTAAACCAAATTCCAGACGCAGAGCTGGAATCGGGACCAGAGTATTGAAGTTGTTTAGTTTACGTAAAATCTGGTCCTCTATTTTATCAAGGAAGCTCCAATCTTCTATTTGAATGGATTCGATAGCATAAAGAAGTGTTGGCAGGACCTTTTTCATTATAGAATCTACGTAAGCCATTAGTATGTGACATTACTTTACAAGAGCTATGGTCAATGTGAGGCTTGTTCTTAGTATTGCCAGCTATCATTTTTCCCAAGTAAAGATAAAAGTCTACAGTCTCAAGTTTCTCGGAGCCTATGCTCCAAACGAAGTTACAAGCTTTCCTGTTCTTTCTGTTTTTTTTTTTTTTTTAAATCAAAAGTTTCTTTTTAGAAGTGTTTATCTTCAGGTATTGTGGCACCGTATATTTTTGTAGAACCTTCAACTTCCTATTCCACCCTATTGGAGTTAGATCCATAATTATAATATCATCTGCACACATTAGACATGGAAATGGGCGGCCGCCAATCTTCGGTGAGTCACCCTCTCGGGAGGAAAAACAATCTGGATGATCAGCTACATAAAGGGAGAAGAGAATCGGTGCTAATAGGCAGCCTTGCTTCAGGCCGTCTTTTGTAGAAATTAAGGTTGCGAGACCTTGATCTACTCCTAGAAGAACCTGAGACCACATATTGGAGTGCAAAGCAATAATAACACATAAAAGGGGGGTGGGATTCCCATTTTTTGAAGTTTTTTCCAGTGTGTTGGGCGATCAATCTTATTGAATGTTGTAAAATCTATAAAATCCACAAATATATGTGACTTGCGAGTTAGAGTGTATTTCTCTTCAATTAGTTTTAACATGCAAATATTATCTGTGGTACAATGATCTTTCCTTAATCCGGCTTGTTCTAAAGGAAGGATTTTCTCTTCAAGTACCCAATCATTAAGGTAATCCAGGACGCTGCGTGCGAAAATTTTCCCAACTGAGGGGTCGATTCTGATCTCGGTCAGTAGGGCTCCGAATCGGATTCGGCTTTACCGGATCCGAGTCGGAGGCTTTGTTTCCGACCGAGTCGTACTGAGGTCCGGACGCCCAAGTACGATGCGATTGAACGCGAAATTGCCGACCGACTCGTTTCCGGGTCCGAACCGCTCCGTCCGACTCGTTCGCACTCGATTCGTACCGCGCAATGGAGACGTTTCACGACCGAGCCAGTACGATGCACGATCCGGACAGCCGGATCGAGTCGGAGCCTCCGACACGAAAAAGCTCTCGGAGGCGGACTTCGGGGGTCCATGCCGGACCCCCCTTCACCCGTAGCCGTACGAGTCGGACACAGGGGGGACCCATGGGTCCCCCCTATACATGCGTGTACGGTGCGGATGGCACCAACGCGTACCCACTACAGGGGGCCCCCTTGTGCGCAACGGCTCAGACTTCAATGGGAGTCCAACCGAACCGAGTCCGGCAGCATACGGCCACATCGTACTCGCTCGGTCGGACTGCAGGGGTCCGGCTCGGTCGGAAAACAATCCGGATCCGGATCGGTCGGAGAGCTTTCCGACCCAGATCGGAATCGGCCCCTGAGTCTAAAAGGGCTATTTGCCGGTAATTACCTGGATGGTGCCTAAGGCCCTTTTTGTTTCAACTCTCTTTATTGAATATAAATTGTACAGTGAAAATCAAAAGAAAGCATACGATAGAGTACATCCCCAATAAAATAGTGTGCAGATAGAGTTCTGTACAGATCGAAGCTAAAATGCGCATCAAGGAGGAGTAGGGAAACAAGATAGGTGGAATAATGTGCTATTTCTTTGATGTAAACTACTGGTGAAAATTATTGTAGGAGGGAGTCTCCATAAGTTAATGACAGATGATGTGGGGAGTTTACAGAGTTAGCCCCAGTGCGTAAGGAACGTAACTGGGGTGCGTGTATATCCGAATAATATTGCACTCCTGAGATAAGAGCAACATATTGTTATTGGCGGGGTTTGGGGATGATGAAAATAGAACTCAGCTTCCGAACAGGGGAGGGGAAGACAAAACACGGGGAGAGGGAACACTGGAGGGAAGATTGCGTTCAGATACTCACTGGTGAGAATGATTAAAGCCTTTTTGGGGGGGGCAACTCCGTTCGGGTCTAACGGAATAGGGGAGGTCTGATGCACACCTCTTGAATAAGGCGTAAGGGGGTCATCAAAGAGCTGTAAAGCTCTCAGGCAAGGGGGAACCAGGCAAGAATGCTGTATCTGGGAGAAGTGCTGGATTAGTGGCTGCCAGGTGTGGCTGAATTTGGTGTCTGTGTGGTTAATTCGGGCAGTAAGCAGCTCCGAGGCTAGGACTTGCCATAAGCGGAGAAACCACGTGGCGATAGGAGGGGGGTCAGGTTTCTTCTAAAAAAGAGCAATGGATTGTTGTGCTGCCCCTAACATATGTGTTATTAAACGCCAGTCTGAATGGGTCATGGCTACCAATGGTGAAGGTCTGATGCCTAGAAGAGCTACTTTCGGAGAGCTAGGGATAGGGAATCCAACTGTATCTTTGATGTGGCTAAGGATTTCCTTCCAGAATAACGTCAGGGTGGGGCAAGACCACCAAATGTGGAAGAGGTCGCATCTATCGTTCTGGCACCTCCAGCAGGTTGGGGGAAAGCTCGGAACCATATGCTGGATGCGAGTAGGGGTAAAATACCATTGTGTCATAAGCTTGTAGGCCGATTCACGTTGTGGGATGCTTTGATACTTTTTGGGGATGTCTCGCCATAGCCGGTCCCAGTCCTCCGGGGGAATCTCCTCGCTAAGGTCCGCATTCCATTGTTTTTGATAAGTGTGGGGTTGAGATTTATGCAAAGGTTATAGCACTTTGTAAGTGTGGGAGATCAGTCCACTAGAGCCCTCAAAGTTGCGGACTAAAGTCTTGAAGGCCATAAGCTCTCTAGTCGCCCCTTGTGTGTAAGTGGGAGATGTTAACCAGTGTCGTAATTGGTAGTATTGCATCTGCGCTGTGCCAGTGAGGTGGAATGATTTTTTTCACTGGTCAAAGGTTGAGAAATTTGTCGCCCTGAAAGAGGTCTTGGATTATGCGACATTCGCCATCCGTCCAGGAGCTAAAGGCCCGAGGTTGCAAAGCAGGGGGAAAAATGGGGTTGCGAGCTATGGGAGTATTAAGAGAAGGGAAGGTGGTCAGGCCCCACAATGATGCCAATTTGTCCCATATGTCCAGGACCGTTCTCGTGGGGGTGGCTATGTATGCACTCCGGGGCCGAGCCCCACGAGGAAGCCAGGCAAGGTCCTATAAAGGTCTACATGCGACCGCCCGGTCCATATGGAACCAGTGCTTTTTGCTTTCCCGGACCACCCATTCTGAGATGTAGCGAAGATGGCAGGCCCAATAATATTCAAGGAGGTTGGGGCATGCTAACCCTCCTCGATCTCGGGGCAACATCAAGACCTTGTTAGAGAAGTGCAGGCGAGATTTGCCCCAGATGAAGCTGATTATATCCCGTTGGAGAGATTGAATATCGACTTGCGGGATTGGGGTAGGGAGAGTTTGGAATAGATATAAGATCTTTGGAAGGAGTGCCATTTTTACAGCGTTTATATGTCCTAGCCAAGGAAGAGGGCAGTTACGCCATCTATGTATTTCCTCCCGTATGGCGTGTCTGTAACTCGGCCAGTTGGCTTGAGTCCAGGTGGAGAGCAAAGGAGTCAGGTCCAGGTCTCAGACCATTTCAAAGGGATCAGATTTTGTAGATCTCGTACCTCTGAGGTCGGCAGGGTGATGAGGCCGGGGTAGTTAAGGAGAGGAGGAGGTCGTCCGCAAACAGCGAGATCTTATGTTCATAACCTCTGAGGGGAATGCCCAAGATATCTGGTGAGCGGCGAATGGCGATCGCAAGAGGTTCCACTACCAGAGAAAAAAGGAGTGGGGATAACGGACATCCCTGCCTAGTGCCTCGGTGAATGGGGATGGGACAAGTGACACAGCAATTAAATTGGATACGTGTAGTCGGTTGCGTGTATGGAGCCATCAGCCTAGAGATCATGATGGGACCGAGTCCTATACGCTTCAAGACTTCTTTGAGAAAGCACCAGTCTACCCGGTCAAAGGCTTTCTCAGCATCCAGTGACACCAGGCAGGCGGGTATGTCTCGAAATTGGGCTTTTTCAATCAAATGGGCTATGCGACTAATGTTTTCTGCGCCCTGAGTGTGTTGGATAAATCCGACCTGGCCTGGATCGATGATACCAGGTAGGTGGGGTTCCAAACGGTTAGCAAGGATCTTTGTGTAAATCTTCGTGTCGGTGTTTAGGAGTGCAATGGGGCGGTACAAGGTGCAATGAAAGGGATCCTTCCCCGGTATAGGGACTAGGACTACCTCAGCTTCTGACATTGTTCGGGTGAGACCAGTGGCATCTGCGAAATTATTAAAAAGGTGAAAGAAGTGGTCTTGGACCTGCGGATAAAAAATGTGATAAAAGGCCACAGGGAGGCCATCGGGACCGGGAGTTTTCCCTGTTGGAAGCTGCTTCAGAGCTTTTGCTATCTCTTCCTGTGAGATTGGCTCCTCTAGCATGTTCATGTGGTGGGAGCTAATGGGGTCCCAGGGACAGGAATCCAGAAACGACCCAATCCTCTCCGGGGCACAGGGTTCGTCCGCATACAGCTCTCTGTAGAAGTTTGAGAGGGTGAGGGCCTTGTCGGACTCCGATGTGGCCCAAGTGCCATCCGCACACAGAAGTTTGGAGATATGGGCGCGCGTGGTCTGGGCTCGTAAGCGCCGCGCAAGGCATGTCCCAACTTTATCTCCACCTGTGTAAAATTTTTGTTTAAGAGCAAGTAGATGGCGTTCCGCCTTGTTAGTGCGGTGTAGCCGAAGTTGTCCCTTATTGTGAGGTGAAGGGTGTTGGTGGTCTTTTCGTTCTAATGTTTTGATATTAGTAGAAAGGGACGATTCGAGAAGGCGGGCCTCTCGAGTTCGGGCTATCGTAATGGAGGAGATTACTCCCCGGACGGTTGCCTTAAAAGCATCCCATCTGATGGCTTCCGAAGTGTCAGAGGTGTTATTAGTCAGAAAAAAACCTTGATCTCTTTACGGATCTCCGCCAGGTCAACAGGGTTGCGAAGGACCTGAGGGGGTTGTCGCCATCGAGGCTGAGTGTTGTATCGGGGGTTGGGAGGCGAAAGTGATATCGCGATGAGCGCATGGTCGGATATGGAAATGACAGACATTTCTGCAGTGATTAAAGTTCGAAGCAAGGGGAGCGAGAGGAAGTAATAGTCAATTCGCGAATAGGAGCGATGCACGTGGGAGAAAAAGGAAAAGTCTTTGGTCTCGGGGTGGAGGTATCTCCAGGCATCAAGTAAGCCCAGGTCGGTAATGGTGTTTTTAAGAGCTGCTGACATAGCCCCAGTACCTTGATATTGTTGTGCACTACGGTCCCAGCCAGGATCTCACACCAGGTTAAAGTCGCCCCCAAGGATAATCGCCTCTTCCGAAAGTTTCAAGAGGTCACATAAGTTGGAACGCAAAAAGGTATCTTGGGCCTGGTTAGGAGCGTAAATGTTTAAAAGGGTCAGAAGTTGTATGCCCCAGCGTATGTGGATCTTGAGATACCGGCCTTCCCTGTCTTTTGTCACCTTCTGGGCGGCCCCCGCCAGACCAGCCTTCAGAAATATGGCCACTTAGCATGAAAGGGGTGGGCAATGGGTGTTGTGTGGGCAGTCTGCCACAACACCCATTGATTTTGATGCTGCCCCCTATTTACAAGGGTAGCGTAAATATGGGGCAGCGCCAAAATTAAGACCAGGGAACATCTGGAATTAACATGGTGAAACAAGGAGAAATGTTTAATTGCTCCTCATTTTGCTGTTTCTATGTGTGCTTCATTGTGCAGCACACATAGAAACAGCAAATCACCATGAATTATTTTTTATGTGCAGGAAGGGACACCTTCCTGCATATAAACAATCATTCCCTCAACGAAAGCAACCGTGCACTATTGTGCAAGGGTCAGTGGTAGCTCCTCCGCTAAGGCAGAAGAGCGTTGCCCCACTGCTTTTAAGCAGTGTGGCGAAAGGAAAAATAAAATGATAATAACTTGTTGTTAATATCATTTTATTGTTTCCAGCTGCTTTGCAGGTGGGCGGGGCTGCTCTGCTCTCAGAGCAGTTCTGGGGATGAGTGGTTTGCCCACTCCAAGTGCGCATGAATGCTTGGCTGACTCTCTGGGGCCGGCCAAACAGTCATGCGCACTTCGCATGTTCTCCACGCAGGCTACATTACAGCCTGCGTGGCGAATATGCCCAGGCCCCAAGGCTCTGTCTGAGAACTGAACTACTGCACTCAGACCAATCACAATGCTGCTCTGCAGCATTGTGATTGGTCAGGGGAGCCTGGGTGCCTACCAATCACAACGCCTGGGTGTGCTTCCTGGTTGCTGTTCCGGGCCGAGTCCGACAGAGGAGAGATGGAGCAGAGACGCGGGATGCAGCGATAAGGTACGTTTAAAAAAAAAAAAGTACATTCCCCTTCCTCCTCCCCCTCCACCCCGCAACCCCCGATCTGTGCAGGCTGTCACTGGCAAGGGTACCTGCGTTGGTGCTAGGCAGCTGAGTTTAGTGCCAGCACTAGGGAAAACGCAGCAGGGATGTGCCATACCATTGTAAATACGGCGCATCCCAGCGTTTTCAGAATGGCGGAGCGTGGAGTTAGCAATTTTTGCTTAACGCCACACTTCCATGTTCACTTGTAAATATGCCCCACTGTGTTTTGATGGTTGTAATCATTGGACACAATATGGTGACAAAAGTGAAGATATAAAGAAGGAGGATCAGACTATTTGGCTTGACTGACGAAGAGGTGTTGGAAAAATATTGCTTCCCTCCACTTGTGATTCTGGACATTGCTGAGGAATTGAAAGTGGCACTCACATCACCAACGATCTAATCCAATGCCATACCTGCCCACTTTCAAGGTAACAGTGTAACTGCATTAACTGGCAACTAGTTCCTTTCAGAGGACCAGTGGAATCACAGCATGCATCTTTCAGCTCAGCAAATTCAGATGTGTTCGCCAGGTCCTAAGTTGCCCAAACAGGTGCATCTTGCACTATTTCTCTATGTCGAAAACCTCTCATGACATGGGACCACAATTTTAGTGAATAACTCTATTGCCATACATGCTTGGAGCTATAGACTGTCCACATGTCACACTCCAGTGAAACCCGCAGAATGCACCTCTGTTTCAGATTCAAAACGTCTGGTACTTCCTCAAAGTGTGAGCTGTCTGTGATGCCAGAGCATACGTCCCACATGCATACGTCAATTTCCCTGACAGTTTCATCTTGTGTCACTCAGTGATTTTTGTACAGCTACAGTCTGCATAAGAGCAATATTCCCACACCTAATACCCACACACAGGGGCCTACAGTTACATGTATTTTAATGTGGCATATATATTTTATCATGTGAACCCCACTCTTACCTCGGCATCAATTATGCACATAAATGATTCTGCATATCCTCTATCACTGCATCTGCTTTCCCCTATCGTTGTACCTCTCTTGACAGAGCACAAATGCAAACATGAGGCAGTGCTTCGATAAGCTCAGTGCATGGTCTAGATGCCTGGGTAGTAGTTTGGGTGTCCTCCTCTACTCCTCAGTAGTGAGATGCAGGATGGTCTTGGCCTGCTCTGTGTTGCACAATTTCACATTGCATCACACTACACATATTGACCTGAACTTGGCCCAGTCGCGGCTGGCTTGTACCAAGGGTGGTGAGGCGATGGGGCACAAAAAAAAAAATGAATTGACTTACCTTTCTAATTTGCCGTTGTTCTCTCTCCGGTGTCTTCTCTCCTCCTAGAAGCTCAGGACCATGAAACTGCACTTCCCATCCTGGATCTGCTCTCACATCATGAGAGCAGAGCCAGGATTGAACAGCAGGCTCTCTCAGCACTTCTAAGAGTACTGGAGGCCTGCGCTTTCTCTAACTCAGCTGTCTAAGATAGCATGTCTGGCTGGCTGTCTCAAGACGGCAGGCCAAAGAGACATGCACATTTTGAAGCGCCCAGCTCCCTGCTGTTGCCACTCAGCAGCACTGGCCCCACCCTGTCCTGACACTTAGTTCGGGACGGCTTGCTGAAAAATAAAATGAAAATAAATAAACTTTATTACCATTTTATTTTTCAGTTCTTGGGCTTGTGGGGCGACGCTCCTCCGTTTAAATGGAGGAGCCGCCCCTGACGTGGCCCCTTTTCGAAACCAGGTATCTATCGTAGCAGTGTGTTGACACAAAAGGGGTGGAGTGGGTGTCAGGAAGTCATATTTCACCCGATTTCTCACAGCTGGTGGTCTGCCACACTGTTCTGACAAGGTTGGGTCAATTTTGACATTTGATTAGAATATAAGCCCATAATTCATACCTTTAGAAAGCAGTCTCCATATGTAGTAGTTAAGTCTACAGGGAGATAGACTGGATGCTGTAAATCATTGGCTCAATCACAAACTTCCCTGGCTGTGCCTTTTGCAACACAGAAAGGTTGTGTGAAATGTCCCTATCCTTCTTAATAACTTCAACTTATGTTTAAGGCGACAGCACACAAAAGTTGTCCTTTATCATGTATGAGATTGTTTCTTCAATAAGTATGTGGCGTGTCTTCTAATTCCCCATGTATTTGTTGTGTAGGACTACGTATATGGGAAATGCTTATTACATTAAACGTTTGGGAAGTACAACTGAGGATAGATTTCTGTCTTTAGTGGGGGATTTTATTTATAGAAGAGGTTTCCTTCTCCTTTCTCTCATAGTATTAAAAAAAGAAATTATGTCAACTTACTGGGACTGTTCATGCGGAAAGCTTCAGAAGTGATGCAGGCTGTTTTATAAATACTTATTGCTAATATAGGTAACTTTTTGAGGAAGGCAAGAAGGCAAGAATAAGGGTTATGTCACTTTTTGGTATTAGAGACAAGTTGAGCACGAGAGTAAAGGACATCTCTAATTATTTTGAGAAATCTGTTTTAGGGACCATTTTCATTTCCATATTCAATTTTGGAGAAAGCAGCAGTTTGCACAGCCATTTTTAGGTCTGTAGGGAGGAACTAGCTCAAGGTCCGTAACATTTTTAGTTTTCAATAGGCAGTGTTAACCCTGGCTTTAAAGCGGTCTAGATGAAGGTTTGAGCCAAGTGCCTAAACAACGGATTCGGCAGTCAGGGCAAAATCTTGCCATTTTGTTTTTAGGAGAGGATCAGAAATTAATTTATGGGGACTGATGTAGCGCAAAATCAATTTTTTATTGTAGTGGTGCATTATAATCACACGTGTAGACTGCATCCGCATATTGCGGCACATGCATCAACATAAGGAATTGTGATTCCTTAATAGCGATTATTAAGGAATCGCTATTTAGAATCGCAATTCCTTATGCATGTAGGAATCACTAAATAAATTGCGATTCCTACACATTCCCTATTAGCGAATCGCAAATTCCAATTCGCTAATAGGGAATGCCTTCCCATTCATTCCTATGGGCCTAGAGGCCCGTAGGAATGAATTGGGAAACCATTCGCAACTTGCGATTACCAAAAGGTAATCGCATTAGAGCTGCACATGCTATTAAGGCGCTAGGGGGCCAAAAGGCCACCCCGATGCACCCATAAAATTGGCATGTGTGCACATGTGGCGCACACACATGACCCAAGGGCACGTGTGTGCTCCACATGGCACTTAGAAAAATGCAATTTTGTGCATTTTTCTAAGGAATTGCAAATTACCATTAACTTGAAGTTGATTGTAATTTGCGATTCCTTAATGCAAAGTCGCATTCTGAGAATGCTTCTTGCAAATTTTGCGATTACCTATTTTGCGAATGGCTTTGGGCTTGATGCATCCCAAAAGGCTAATTACCGGTGGCAAAGGGGCCGATTCTGCGAATTGGCCTGATTGCGACCGGTAATTAGCTTGATGCATGTGCCCCATAATCCTTTGTCGTGTAACTTAAGTGTTATGATTTGTAATGTAATAACACGAATGTGATGTGTTTAGGCCAAAATGTAGAATACGTGAGGAATTAATGTGGAAAATCAGATGTAACCAGCAGAGAACATAACTGAAACGCTCGTGTTGTGCAGCTGACAATCATTTTATTATTGAATGTGCTTATTAATCGTGTCATTTTATATGTAGATAAAAATATTAACTGTATATGTCGCAATTTCTATACAACTTTGTAAAGCTCATGTTCCATTCCTCTTATGTTAGCTGAATTTTGTTGGCCTGAAATGCATTTTCCCTGGAAGCTCTCGCATTAGAATTAATAGTTGAATTTCATGTATATGTTGGATTCTGCTCTTCCTCACGTTTGTGTTGCAGGTGGAAGAAGCACCCTTGTTAGTTAGAATAATGTCTTTGTTTTAGGAGTTAGGCAAGGAGAGAAGATGATAAATTGGGAGTTAATGCAGATAAGGAGAACTGTTGCATCTTCCCACTGGAGAAGGCCTGGGAATCAAGGTCAACTTGTTACTGTTCAGGAGCATTGCCGTCCTGTGGAAAAATACCTATGAGAATGTGGCCTGATCGGATGGCGTGACCCGAAAGGAATCATGGGAAGACACCGGGATATTGGAGTAATGCGAGTAGGGAAAGAGCCCCACTTCTTCTTTGCCTTTGTAGAGATAGCATCCTAGAACGAGCTCGGTCTCAATAGCTTCATGCTGCCCGACCCATTGAAGTGGAGAGACCTCTAAGGAAGACTCCACACACTGACACCTTAACCTATTCTGCCTCGAAGAATGCTTGGATAGGGATGTCACGCTAGTGCTAGTGTTGGGACAGATTAATGCTTTATTTCCTTCAGCCCTCGATGCAGGGGAACTTAGACTCCTATTTCTTGATCTTTTGCATCCTAATTCTTGAATTAATTGTCTTGTGCATGTTGCACCATCTCAACCTTATTCGTAGATTTGGCTTTATGTTGGTTCCAATGTATTTCTAGACCCTCATCTTGAGGTGTCTGTATGTCCAGCTATTTTTGGCTTTGTAATAAATTAACTAACCTTACTTAGTAGTCTGTGGTTACTATGGGTCTAGAGAAACTGTAATTGAATTGATAGAAATTGTTAACGACTTTTCTCCACTCCACGCTCTCATGCTGAGAAAAAGTACCATCGACTTGAGGTTCTAGAACAGATCTAAAACATCCAGGCCCGGCACCTTCAGAATTTAGCGACACATTTATGAGCCTCTTTGCGTCGCTCTTGCACCACATAATGTGGTGCAAGAGCGACGCAAATGTAAAATGAGATTTATGAAGCCACGCAAGGCCAACTTACTTGACCATGTGTGACTTAATAAATCACGAGGGAGGCGTTTCCATGGATGTTGCGTGGGTGTTCTCACGCAACATCCATGTATTTTCATGCATTCCAAGATTTACAAGAACTTGTAAACCTGAGAATGCACCAGAAAAAACGCCTCCCCAGGAGAGGCATAATGAGGAGAAATATCTTTATTTCTCTTCGCTTTTCCCTCTTTCTGTATGTGTTGCATTCTGCAGCACACACAGAAAGAGGGAAACGCCTCTCAGGATTGTTTTAGTGCAAGAAGGTGCCTCTTCCTGCACAATAACAATCCTGCATACAACGCAGGCACTCTTGCACCATGGTGCAATGGTTCCTGCATAGGCACTAGGCTGCCAAAACGGCGCCAGCACAAGGGAAAAGGACAGCAATGCGCCACATTGGATAATTACGCCGCTTTCCTGCCCTTTCCCTGTGATAGGGCAGTGCAGCAAGGTGACTTGCTGTGCTGCCCTGCACCACAAATGTCAGTTTTATCTGGGCCACCCGTGCTTGCTTTTAGAAAAAACAGGCGGACATAGTGAGAAGATTTTCATTGCTGTTGATGCTCAGGTAAAGCTGAGCATTGTCAACAGTTTGGTGGAAGGATTTCCAGAGGTTGACCAGCATGTGACTAGGATGCTTAACATATTGATTGAAAAATAAAGGGACTAGTATAGAACCCTGGGGAACATTGGAGAAAACTATAGATGATTAGGAAAGAAGGTTCCCAATATTTTCTAGTTGTAGGCTCGTAACTGGGGAGAATTTGAACCACCAGAGCATCCTGTTCATAATACCCATTCTCTTGTTAGGGGTATTAAGTCAGATGTTATGTTCTACCATTTGAAAGTTTACAGAAAGATCAAGTAAAACTAATAGTTAGGAAAGGCCTTCAACAAACCTCTGCAAGGTGTCATCTACAGTTCTGAGGATACTAGTTTGAATGCTGTGTCTGCATTGGAAACCTGGGTGACATTTGCCCAAATTAGGACATTTTTCAAATATGATAAACTAGTTTTCTTGCGACACGTCTCCAGATCCATTCTCAAAATAGAGATCTCTATAGTGGATCTGTAATTTTGTACCTGTTCAGGTTCAGGATTTAGTTTTTTTTCCAAAAGTGAACACACTTGACTAACTTTAAGGAGAGATTGGACAGATCCATGGTCAAGGGATATGTTTATGAAACAAAGCCAGTAAAGGATGAAGGCCAAGTTATGTTCCTTAGCAATAGATGGAAGAATAGAAGCAGCAACTACTTTTGAGTACTTTATATTTGAAAAATGTGTTGTACATTTATCAAATATTGAGTCTAGGAATACATTTGAGAGTGGGTCAGTGGACTGTTTCAGTGATTTCTTTTCTTAGCAAGTTTTGATTGGAGAAAGGAAGATTTGGTATTGTATAAACTTAATTTGTAGATTTTTCGTATAGAAAGTAGCTTAGCCAATTATTGTCAAAGGATGTTCACTGTGTATTCCACACAGCAGATAATTTGGAACAGTGGGAGAGATTTAAAATACAATGTGTGTCCTGGCCAGGGAATCAATAAGGTGAGAACAAACAGGGCTAGGAAAATATATTTGTTAAAATAGCTAGTAGAATGAATTATTAGAACATGAGCACAGACTTAACCTCAGGTGAGAGATTTAATAAACAGCTGATAACAATGAACTCTATAAAAAGTATAGCTGTAAGAACAACTCTTACTATATATTCAAAGTCATTAAGGACTAGTTTTGAGGTTTAGGGCTGGAGTTCATAGGGTAAATTTCAGTGTCTGGCCCACTAGCCCTACATAGGCCCTAATGAGCTCAAACAGAAAGGGTGGTTGCATAATGTTATGTGGCTGGTGGTGCATAAAAGACATGCCAAAGGCAAGCCCTCCTGTATTCATCCACAATATGTCAGCGGAATTGCGGGCCAAAAGGCACATTTCCTGCTGGAACAGCAGCTGTGTTATACAACGGAAGAACTATGGCCCTTATCCTGCCCAGAGGCCATGTTGCAGGGTGGGCTGATTTGCCATCTTTCCTCCCTGGGAATCTGTCAGATAGGTATGCACAACAGGCAGGGTAGAGACAAGTGGGTTGGATCAAGTTGGCTACCCCTCACACTCTACATGTGCTCCTAGTCCGAGCTTACTCAATGTACAATCCTTCCCCAAACATCACTGCAAGATTTATGAAGTGATTTTGGAGAACAATGTTGATGAACTCTGCATCAAAGAGATTTGCACTTGGCATTTCAACTAGAGCTGATTTACATCTGGTCATACTAGAGGGCTATGGCTTATTTCAGGTAGATCAAGCTATCAAGAGAGAGGGGTAGAGTGTCACATATTTTAAAACTCATCTTGCCTTTTCAGCACTAGCAATGCTGAGATATAATCGCATGGGCACTCTTATCTGTAACGTTGGACCCAATGCTAATACATTTATTTCCATTATTCTCTGCAATAGACTACCAGGCCTTTCAGGAGCTTACCTTGCAACACTTCTGTGGCTATCCAGTATAGTTGCCTCGCAATCTTCTAATCTGATTGCCCTGGGAGGTGTTGACATTTAGGATGATACACTGGGGATTATGTAAGCACCTGGCCTCCTCAAAAACTTAGGGGGATTGAAGTTTTGTAAAATGCTTAAACATCCTGTTCATATTAGGAGGGACACACTTTCAATCACATCTTTTCCTCCTGGAAGGCTTACAACCAGGTGGACACTCAATTGATTGCTTGGTTGGACTGCTATCTTTTCACTGATACGGCTTAGCTCTCAAGAGTCATAGATAGAGACCTCAATTCACCACCTCTTCTGGTCTCCTCAGGCAATGTTTTAACTTCAATCTGCACCAGGCATCCCAGTTTTTGTCAGACTCAATGACCTTCAATATCCAGGAGGCTGGCTTGTTTAAACCCCTTGACAGTTCGTATGGCCATTTAGAGCAGACAATAAGTACACCTTTTACTCCTCCTCCTTTGGCAAATATCTCAAACATTTGTACACATCTGAGCGAAGATCTCTAAGAATAGGTGTTAGACAAGCAAAGGCCAGCGAAGTGAGGACTAATCTAATGAAAAGCGCAATTTTTACAAATTTCACTTTAAAGTAGGGGTGGGCAAAATGTTGAATTCTGCCCATGGAATTGGCTGAATTTGGCAACTCTGTAATATGGAGTTCCAGCCAAATTCTACCAATCATCGAGTGGTCGTATTTTTTCAGCGAGGCTCCAGAAATGCAAGCGCAAGCAAGATTTGCCATCCGCCAGTGCCATTTTGTAAAACGGGCAGTCGTGGGTAGTTGCAAGCAGTCACGGTCATAGGGCTGCTTGTCGAATAGATTTGCTGCTGCTCAACTAGATTTTTTACTAAAGAGGCAGCAAAATCAACTCGAATGGCCGGTGCTCTTGTGCACCACATGGTGCTGTAGGCACTGATGTTTCAGTGCTGCTTGCGCTACTGGTGCTAAATTGCAAGGTGAGCAGCACAATATGCATACTTCCTGCCCATTGGTGGAACTCAATGGAGTGTCACAGGGTTTTTATGTAACTCTGCGGAATTCCGTGGAGTGAAACTCCACGAGTTCCGCCCAACCCTACTATAAAGGTATGTTCTTATGTATTGGCAAAGCTCACTATCACCCGTTTGGGTATCCTGGTGCTGAGCAGGTATGTGTGCCTTATCATGCCTATTGTAGATTGGTTGTGGAACTCAAGAAGAGAGGGGGAGCCACTGATGTGGAGTGGGAGGCCGTTCTATGTGACTGTTCAAGTAGGTGGGACCTAAGGTGTGTAGTGCCTTGAATGTGTGTGTGAGGAGTTTGAATTGAGCACATAAGTGTATCAGGAGCCAGTGGAGCTCCATGAGGTGCGGTGTGATGTGAATTTTGTGTGGGAGGTTGATGATGAGCCTGGCTTCTTAGTTCTGGTTGGGGCGTAGTCTTCTAGTTGGCATAGAGGATGACTGGTGACTGGGGATTGAGTGACAGTTTTTCCAGTGTTGCTTGGGTCCCATTTAAAGATCTTCCTCAGCATCCTCAGGGGGGTGTGGAAGCAAGATGTAGTGATGGAGTTTACTTGTCTGGAGATGTCCAGTTTGCTGTCAGTTATTATTCCAAGGTTCCTGGCACGGGTGCTGGGTGTGGTTCTGGGTCCGAGTTTAGCTGGCTAATAGTTGGAGTCCCATGATGTGTTGTTCTTGCCTAATATCACAACTTCTGTCTTGTGGTGAGCTTAAGACAGTTGGCTTTCATCCAGTTTGCGACTTCAGTCATGCAGGCAATTAACTTGTTTCTTGTGTTGAGGTCTTGTCTGAAAGGTGGAGTATGAATTGTGTGTCATTGGCATAGGAGAGGACGTTGATGTGTGCATAGATGATATTGGCCAGAAGGATCATATATGTGCTGAGTGAAGAACCTTGAGGCACTCCACACATGAGTTTGTGGGCTTCTGAGGAGTAAGGTGCCGGGATGGCAGCTTGTGTTCTATCTGTTAAGAAGGAGCAGATCCAGCGGAAAGCAAGTCCTTGGACTTGCCAATCTCGTGAAGGCACTGTATGGGGTGTGAGACCGTGTCAAATGCTGCAGAGAGGTTCAAGAGAATAAAGGCTGCTGTGTCGCCTCTGTCAAGGATCATGTGGATGTTTTCTGTGGTGGCAATGAGTGCTGTTTCTATACGGTGGTTAGGCCTGAATCTGAACTTCATAGAGCCAGGGAGCGGGCGGTTTTTAAGGTGGTCAGTGAGGCATCAGTTAATTAGTTTATCTAAGACCTTTGCTGGATATGGAAGGAGGGAGATGGGTCTGTAGTTGGAAAGTGTGGCTGGGTCAGTGGATGGTTTCTTGAGCAGGTGGGTGATGGTGGCATGTTTCCAGGTGTCCGGGTATGTGGCTGAGTCGATGGAGGAATTGAGGATGGGCGTTAGGCTTCGCTAATCAGTAGCAGTCCTTTGATGAAGGCGTTGTGGAGGCAAGGGTCAGATGGGGCTCCTGAGTGTATGGTCTTCATGGTATCAGCGATTCCGATAGTGATGGCGGTGGTCCATGTGGTCACGTTTCGATCATCGGCAGTGATGGGAAGTTGAGTTGCGATGGCGAAAGGGTCTGGTTGAGGGTTAAACTTGTCATATATATAGTTGATATAGTTACAGAAAAATTTTGAGGGGGATATTCACAAGAACGTGTGCTAAATATCACCAAAAAATGTCAACGCAACTTTACACATCGCAGTCCATCGCGGGAAAATAACCCCGTGCTAACGTGGAATTCACAACACGGCGGTACCATGCAATAGTCTCCTGAAACCGCGGACAATGTCCGCAATACAACTACTGCGACGGCGTTAAAAACACAAACCCCAACACCAAAAAACATGCGATGAGCCCATTCGCGATGAGGAAATCAGCAATAAGCAACGCCAGGCCTGCCATACACAAACGGCAGGCGGGAAAATCACTACAAAAGGAGAAAGAACACACAAACACAAAATGACCAACACCGAAGCACCATGGAGGCAGCCGGAGCAGGCGCAGAGGACGAGCGCAACCCCACAAGTACGCCGGATGACCAGCCCGGGACCACGGTGACAGGGAAGGGCAAGGACAAGAAGAAGAGGCAGTCGAAGTACAGTCCGCAGGAGAATCGGATCCTGGTCACGGAGGTGATAGAACACCATCAACAACTGTTCATCGCCTCCAATGTGTCATTGGGCACCAGAAATGGATTATGGCGGGCCATCATGGACAAGGTGAACGCCGTCGGAGAGCACAAGAGCTCAATGGACGAGGTCAAGAGGCGATGGAATGACATCAAGCGCAAGACCAAGGAGAAACTCGCAGCCAACCAGAAGGCAGCAGTGCAGACTGGAGGTGGGAGCCCTGCACCACAGCAGGAGCTGGATGACATTGAGGAGCTGGTGTCGACAGTCATCCGTGTGGAGACCGTGGCAGGAGTCGGGGGACCGGACACTGCTCGACATGACACAACACAACAGCAACAGGGGAGTAACCACCAGGTACTGGGGGGATGGGGGGAGATGGCCACAATGGCACACATGCACAATCAAGCAGAGCACAGTGCACACCCACAATGACTCTGGATCATGGCCCTGATCCACAGACTGTCACAATGTACAATGCCATGCTGTCTGAATGTGAACCTGTACCATGCGGCTACATACATGCGGACACATTGTAATACACCATCTCCCCTTCACATTTCATGGGCACCGTCAATACCTCCTGCAGAGCAGTCCCAGCCACTCTTCACTGATGACGAGGAGGACACCACCAGCATCGACCCCCAAGCCCTCCAAGACATCATTGAACTCATCCGCCAATCACCTCCAGGACCAGGGCAGCCCAGCTGCATCGAGGAGACCCCACCCACTCCACAAACCACCCAGCAGGAGGCACCCACACCCCCGCTGTCTCCCAAGACCCCCCGAGCAACACATGACCTTCCAACTCCGTGTGTTGGAGGTCCAGAGGGAGATGGCTGAGCAGGTGCGGGTGGGGTTCGACCTCATGGCTACCAAACTGGATGCCATCCATGGGTGTCTAGGTCCGATCAGGGACCAGCTCCAGTCCCTAACGGACACCCACGGCCCGCTCCATGGTCTCCAACGAGCCATGAATGACATCGCTGGAGTCCTGACTCGGAGACAAGAACACCTGTCCACTCAGAGTGGCTCCAGCGATTCCAGCCGTGAGCTGGCACACATGCGGAGGCTCATGGAGGACATGGTGCGGATGGAGGGGGAAAGGATGGCAGCCACCACTGCACATCAGCGAAATGTAGCTGGGATCTACCAGGCCCTGCATGTCCTCATCATGGCATTGCTGCCACAAGGCGTGGCGATGATGAATGCTGCTGCCCCCACACCATCCACATCTCCACCCCCTGGTGTGTCAGTGCCTCCCAGTGCGGCAGGCGTATCCACTCCGGCACCTGATGTGTCACTGCCACACAGAGCGGCCGACAATCCTCCTCCGGCCCCTGATGTGTCAGTAGCACACAGTGCCGCAGCCGGTACTGCACCACCCACAGGTGGGGCAGAGCACACATCGAGGACGTGGATGGTATTGCGATCAGAAGGAGGCACTAGCATTCATTTCCGCCACCTTGCCTGTTTCTGCTTGGTGCCGCACATGGCCCCATGACCCCCGATACACTCCGCTGCACTCACCTTGGACCGCGACATGGACTGCCATATCCTGTTTGATGACCAATGACACGGCGACCACACTGCGGACTGTACCCTTCCTCTTCCGCAGTACTTGTCATCCCCGGATGGACTCTGGCTGGCCCTCCACGGGCCCATATTGTGAAGTGTGCTTGGCATGGCCCTGTACTGCTCCAGCTGCAATACTCCACTGGATGTGTAATAAACATCCAGAAACGCAATGCTGTGTCATGTCTTTCATCATTCATGTATGAATGTGTGGATGAATGTAGGGACATTGATTTCCCTTACGTCAATGATGCTCATTTAGTGGGATGCCAGTCACAGTGTGCTACATTGCCGATTGTGTTCGGGGTGCCGTAGACACTACAACAGGGACACACGCATTAGTCACTTCCTTGTCCGGACTTGAACTGAACCACGCCCAGAGCCCCCGAGTCATTGTTGCAAGCCCTGCGCTGGTCCGGCGTACGCCAGGCCAGAACACTCCGCTTACGCTCCGAGGGGGGGCCCACATAGCTACATGTCGCAGGCGAACACGCTGGTGGTATGCAGGTCACTGGTCTAGTTGTTAGCATGTCACGGCCACTCCCTGAGGGCAGGTTTGCACACACACCACACCCATCCGGCACAGGCGTCACAGGCCATGTGACCCCGTCAATATAAGGGTCCGACAACGTCACATTACCCACTGCCGGTGGTGACTGGATGACGGACGCTCCACGGTTCTCAATCATAAAGGGCCCATGAGTTGTTGCGCACAGGGTTAGTGGCACCCAAAGCCTTGCGCCCATCACGGGCCTACTACCACGTGGCGCTGACTGGGGTTGCACAGGGTTAGTGGCACCCGAAGCCTTGCGCCCGTCACGGGCCTACTACCACGTGGCGCTGACTGGGGTTGCACAGGGTTAGTGGCACCGAAATAGCTGAGTGGGTGTGCAGCCTGTGATGATGACGTGTGCACTGGAATGGTCTTTGCCATTGATGACTCAGGACTCAGCGTCATGTGTGGGACCTGCTGGGCCGCGGGGCGGCTCCGCATGATGTGGACCATGCCATGGTGGCGGGACCGGGGCCTGGAGCTTGCACAGGCACGTGGTGTGCCCACTGGTGGACACACCGTTGGCGGCAGGAGAGCAGAGGGCCCGAGGTGCGCACGTGCGGACAGCCAGCGCTGGCCGACAGGAGGGGGTGGGGTGCGGCTGCATGCGTGCGCAGGGACAGACAGGCGTTGTTGCCCTGTGCTGTGTGATGGACTCTGCCATGATTGACTCTGGCCTCGATTACAGGTTGCAGACCTGGTGGCTTGCAGTGTATCCCGACACGTGGTTGGAGACACACCGGTGGCAGCAGGTGAACAGTGGGGCCTGGGTGCACAGGGGCGGCGGTGTCTCTCTCTCTCTCCCTTCCTTCCTTCCCTCTCTCTCTCACTCTCTCTCTCCCTTCCTTCCTTCCCTCTCTCTCTCTCTCACTCTCTCTCTCCCTTCCTTTCCTTTCCTTCTCTCTCTCTCACTTTCACTCTCTCTCCTTTCCTTCCCTCTATCACTCTCTCTCTCTCTCTCTCTCTCTCCCTTCCTTTCCTTCTCTCTCTTTCTCTCTCTGCCTTTCTTTCATTTTCTGTTTCTCTGTGTCTTGCTCCTTTGATGTGCGCATGGCACACGTTCTGATTTTGTGCTTTATTTTCCAGGCTGTGACATCGAGATTGGAGTCTTCCGCATTGGTGTTTTGTGTTGTATTTCAATAAAGTTTTCGGTTGTTACTTCAGTGCTGTGTGACTGTTTCTCGTTCTTCTGGCCACACGTGTGTTATTTTTTGTCAATGTGCGTCATCATGCGCTTTTTGGGGCTCTTGTGTCGTGCACGGTATGTGTATGTCGGGGGGGCAGGGGGGTTGGCGGTGGGTGTTGTGGCCCTCATGGGTCTCGGAGCTGCATGATGAATGTCTCCATGGCATCTGTGGGTCTTCAGGTGTGGCTCTTGGCTGGGCTCCCTTTCATGCTGCAGGTAGTCGTCCTGATTTACACCAGCAAAAGGCAGGTGTTAAATCCCTGGTGCTACCGCGGCTTATCGCCTGTTTTTGGTTCGCATCGCAGATCTGGCAGTTCGTTGTGAAAGTGGTGTTGTGGTTTTTTCGTGTGTTTTTGCACGGGAACGCCTACTCTGCATCTCATTAGGGTTAGTTGGTGGTGTCCACCGTGGTGTTAGATTTTGGGGCAGTTATCGCGGGAATACTGGCGATGTCTGCAGTTTGCACGCGCTTGTGAATGGGGTGTTAAATCTATCTCCACTTTTGATGAGTTAAGGTGGAGATAAATCGGAGATAAGTCCTTGTGAAAATGCCCCCGAGTGTATTGCAAAGGTCTTGTGAGGGGTGATGTTGCTGGAGGCAGCAGAAGGTGCAGTGAAATCTTAAAAATTGGTGAAGGTTTCCTTGCTGCTGTTAGTGCTGGCATCAATGTAACCTGCAAGATCTGTGCTCTTGATGTTCTGTATCTGCTGGTGGTAGATTCTTAAGGCTAATTTGAAGATGTCTCATCTGTAGTGTCTTGATGTGTTCTCCATTTGTGCACAAGTTGCTTGCAGGGGTGTTTCATCAGTCTGAGTTCCTATGTGTACCAGCTGGACTGTAGTCGGGCTCTTGCTATTGGGTTGCGCTTGAGGGGAGCTAGGGTGTCAGCAGATGCAGTGATCCAGCTGTTGAGGTTCTGGATGACTTTCAACAGGTTGCTGGTGTGCTCAGGCCAGTGCACGGAGAGGGCAGAAGCCCACTCCTCTTCTTTGATGCTTTTCCAGCTGCATTAGACAATTCTGGAGGTGGTAGGTCTGTGGTGTAGAGGTATTGATATGCTGAAACTGATATGGGAGTGCTCTGTCCAGGTCATAGTTGCTAGCTTGTTGACTGTGATTTTGCTGATTGAGGAGTACATCGGGTCCAATAGATCTCTGGTGGTGTGGGTGGGTTCGATAATGTGCTGGGTGAGGCTAAGGTTTCTGTGATTTTCTAGAAGGGCCATAGAGTTTTGGTCAGTGCAGTCTTCTAGGTGAAAGTAAAGTTGATGGCGAAATTGGTGTGGGGTCATAGTAGTCTTCATATGAGGGTTCAACCCAGTGAGAATTTGGCTGTGATGCGTATCTTGAATGTGAGGTGCTGCATGTATCTGGTGAGGGTGTCTGTGTGGGTGGTGCAGCTGATGGTATCTTTGAATATGATGGTGACTCCGGGCATCTGCTGGTGGCCTTGCCTGTCAATCTTGTAGCCGGCAGGTATGACTGTAGTGATGTTCGGTGCAGAGGTTGGATTTAGCCATGTTTCCATGAGGAAGAGCATGTCTGAAGTTAGAGTGACGTAGGTACCATATCTCTGCAGCATGTTTGGTGAGCGAGCAGGTGTTGAGGAGTATGCATGTAAGTGTGACATGTAGTGTGGATGGTGTTTGGTTTGTGTGAGCTGGTGGCTGGTTTGAGAAAGTGTGAGTGAGTGGGGTGGTGGGTGCTGTTCGTGTGGAAGTGGCGGGTGTAGGGCGTGAGACTGCATGAAAATTTGCAGGAGGTGCATGGAAATGCTCCTTCTGTTTTGTGTGGTGTGGCGCCACAGCAGTTTAGTGAACGGTACCCGGGGTTGAGAGAAACAGAGTAGCAGTGGGTAGGGGAAGAACAAGAGTTCCCGGTGCTTGGCGCTACCCAGGCACGGACGGGTGCAGATAGGCTTATCTTTGGTGCTCCTTCGGCAAGCCAGCAGTGCGTCCATTGCCCATGAACCGTGCTGCAGCTGCCATTATGTAGGCCCAGTAAGTGGGAGGGGCACAGGGTGTGTGGATGAGAAATCAGTGATGTCACTTCGTGTGCAGATGGACAATGGGAAATGAAGTCCTCTTGCTCTGTTTCTTCTTTTAAAGACGGTTTTGGCAGGAAATCAGTGATGCCACTTCCTGTGCAGATAGAAGATGGTAAATCCAGTGATGTTACTTTCTGTGCAGATGGGTGATGGTAAAGCCCCAAGAGTAAAAGCTTCATTTAACACTGCTTGGATCTTGAGGGTGAATAACATCTTAACAGAAGGAGGGTGGGCGCACACTGCCCCACATCCCAGCACTCAGTTTGCCCTGATGCATCATAGTAAATGCAGTGCATGATAACACTTAATTCGGTGTCAGGCTTTAGTTTTTCACCCTTGTTGGTGCAGGCAGTGCTGTGTATCTCTAGACACGTGTTTCAGGATAGTTGTCCTTCTTCAGTAGAGAGCAACACGTTCTTTTTGGGGGTGCTGGAAATGCTGCCCAAAGTCTTCTCAGGTCTCTATATCACTCGTTGGGCGCAGGTGCATCAACCAGAGCTCGTCAGCTCATTAGCTCAAGGGAGCCTTTTCAAACAGGAGGAGGGTGGGCGCACACTGCCCCACATCCCAGCACTCAGTTTGCCCTGATGCATCATAATAAATGCAGTGCATGATAACACTTAATTCGGTGTCAGGCTTTAGTTTTTCACCCTTGTTGGTGCAGCCAGTGCTGTGTATCTCTAGACACGTGTTTCAGGATAGTTGTCCTTCTTCAGTAGAGAGCAACACATTCTTTTTAGGGGTGCTGGAAATGCTGCCCAAAGTCTTCTCAGGTCTCTGTACCACTCGCTAGACGCAGGTGCATCAACCAGAGCTCGTCAGCTCATTAGCTCAAGGGAGCCTTTTCAATCAGTAAGAGGGTGGGCGCACACTGCCCACATCCCAGCACTCAGTTTGCCCTGATGCATCATAGTAAATGCAGTGCATAATAACACTTAATTCGGTGTCAGGCTTTAGTTTTTCACCCTTGTTGGTGCAGCCAGTGCTGTGTATCGCTAGACACGTGTTTCAGGATACTTGTCCTTCTTCAGTAGAGAGCAACACATTCTTTTTGGGGGTACTGGAAATGCTGCCCAAAGTCTTCTCAGGTCTCTGCACTACTCACTGGTCGCAGGTGCATCAACCAGAGCTCGTCAGCTCATTAGCTCATTAGCTCAAGGGAGCCTTTTCAAACAGTAGGAGGGTGGGCGCACACTGCCCCACATCCCAGCACTCAGTTTGCCCTGATGCATCATAGTAAATGCAGTGCATAATTGTGAGAAGTTGGCCTGGTATATGCTGTCCAGTAATTATAGTGGGCACCTTGCACCAGTCCAAACAACCCCTTATTGGAGATAGGTTAAAGACAACCTTTATTGAAAGCTATCCTAGTGGTAGCTATGGAGAGCAGCCTTCAGGCTAAGTCTTGAAGGAATGTAAAGCAGCTTGTTTTACCAGTCTATAATCTCTTGAGTGACCAAATGAAAGAGGACCACACCAGGTATATATTTAAAATATATGTATTTAGTCTTAAACACACCCCTCTAGTCTCTTTATGAGGCTAGAGTTCGAAGTACATAAGTTACAAGTCGAATATCAACAGTAATAGCACAAATACACGTTTGAGCCCTAGGGGCGTACCAAACCATATACCAATAAAGTGGTATAAGAACCACGACTGAGCTAGACACAAGGCCTAGAGCCTGTAGAAGTGCTTGGACCCCAAGGACCCACCCAAGGTAGTGACACAGGGGACCCACGGGAGACGCGTGCAGTGTGAGAACAGAGCCGCGAGCCACCGTTGACTTCTATGGGGAATGTCGCGGTTGGAGTTTTAAAGAAAAAGGGCACTTGGAGGAGGACTTGGAGCAAACCCCTTTAGAACTAGGCCGTTCTAGAGTCAATACCCACGGGAGCACCGGAGTACTTGAGTTACCTCACCCAGGGGAGCCGGGTGCATAGGTGTCTTTCGGGGTCGGGTTTCGTCGTCGTTATCAATGGCGATCTGCTGCAAAGTGCTGCTGGCGGCCAAGTTGAAAGTGTCCGGGTGGATCCAAGGATGGATCGAAGATCTGAAGAACCTGAAAGCAGAGGGGACAGAGTCTGGGTCACTAGCCAGTGACCAGGAAGGCGATGAGCAGATGCCCACCGATGTCAGGTGCTTCAGGTAGGTTGACGGTCATCTTGACTCTTCAGCCACGAGGTCCAGGAGGCGTCGATGACAACCAGGAGCTGGATTCGAGCTGTTCCACAATGTCTGTCGATTGCTGCGGTGTCGGCGACCGGATTGGAGCCAACAAGCCTTGGCAACGGCAAGTCACGTGGAAACAAAGAAAGGACGTTGATGCAGACCAGCAAGGTCTGGGGGACTCACCCAGTGAGGGTAAGTCAGGGCACCTCTGGAGCAACCAGGAAAGCCCAAGCAGAAGAAGAGTTACCTTCGGGAGGGCCCACTAGCCAACAGACTAGCGACCGCAAAGGAGCCTCAAGTGGACGCACTTGGAGCTGGCTCACATGACACTCGTGGAGTGGAAGACAGTGATCTTCGGTACAGCCGGTGCTGGAGATGTGGGCTACTTGGAGCCCAAAGCACAACTTCATGAAAGACCAGGAAAAGGATGCACTTGCAAAAGTTCTTGGTGTCCAGGGGTCACGGTCCCACGTTACCCACGACAGCTACGGGTCTCAGCTTCGCTGGGGACTCAGGGCAGCCTCGGGGAAGTCTGGAAATCTACCTCTGGTGATGCAAAGACTTCGGCGTCTGGCGGGAGCTTCAGCGATGCAGACCGGACAATTGCTTCTTAGGTGCCTGCCAAGCAGGGGAGTCACTCCTTGACCCCAAGGGAGATTCTTCAGTCCTCTAATCTTGAAGTAGAGCGTCGAAGGTCCAGGATTCGGCTTCAGAGTTTCGTCCAGGGTAATCTAAAGTCCTAAGGACTGGGGTCCCATACTTATACGAAGTTAGGGGGTTGGACATACTCTGGGGACCCACCTATGGGAGGGTCAGGGAAGAGGGGTGGTTACACCCATTCCCTTTGTCCAGTTTCGCACCAGAGCAGGGGCAGGTAGCCCCTGCAACCGGTTTGAACTGGCATATGCACAGGGACACCAAATGTGCCCCCAGTGCAGGACTTCAGAGCACCAGAGAGTGCTCCCGCCCAGCCCCAATACACACTATCCTGTCTGGGGAGGTGGTTACACCTCCCTTCGACAGGAAACCTATTGTCCAGGCCTCCCCTGCCGGAGTTTCAGTCAGCAGCAGGAGGCCAGACCCGTGTCTGTGGCAGCGGCATCCATTTTGTGATGCCAGGGCTCTGTAAAGAAGTTACCGGGTAGGTCGGTGGGTACATGTCTCTCCCTCTAGAAGGGTGGAATGCTACCCCCGCCGCCAGGACTGGCGGGGGGGTAGTATTCCAAGATGTTTGACACCAAACACGACATGTTTTGGTGCAGCCAGTCCAAAGTTAGCATTGTACCGCGAGGATATAATGCACTTAAGAGTATATGGTCAGGCTGTACCACAAACAGCATCAGAGGAGGGACTCCGAACGCTGCAGAGGGGCTCTGCTCATGCAGGGGCACCCTCTCACATAAAAACCAAGCACTCTGCCTTCAGGATTGTTAAGGCCTGCCATAGGAGTGACTTATAGGTTTATATGTGTGTGCAATGGTAGTGATATAGGTAGCCTATATCACAGTAAGGGGTGCATGCACCACCTTACCCAGGCTGCAGTAGCAGACCTGTGGTGTCATTTTGGCTGGCCTTCCAGGGGTGGCATAATACATGCTTCAGCCCCTGGCAGGCCTCTGGGGTACCTATGCCCTGGGTACATAGTATACCATATACTAGGGACTTATAAGGGCACTCCAGATTCCAATCAAAGATGTACCTAAGGTACATGGAAACCATTTTAGAGAGGAAGCAGCTAGGCTGGGGTTCTGATTAGCAGGGCCCCAGCCAGACTAAAGTCGAAAAACAGTGAAGCATCAGCAAAAAGTGGGGGTACCCATGTGAAGCAGATCCTACTCTCCTACACAACCCCCCCCCCAAACGCAGGGACATTAAACTAACCTTGACCAGTTGAGTCTTCATGTTCTAAGTGGAAGTACCTAGAGAGTCCATCTGCATTGGCATGGTTACTCCCAGGTCTATGTTCCACTGTAAAGTCCATCCCCTGTAGGGAAATGGACCACCTAAGCAGTTTGGGGTTTTCACCCTTCATTTGTTTTAGCCATAGGAGGGGCTTGTGGTCTGTTTGAACAAGGAAGTGAGTACCAAACAAGTATGGCCTCAACTTCTTCAGAGCCCAAACCACAGCAAAGGCCTCCCTCTCTATGGCTGACCAACGTTTCTCTCTAGGGGTCAGCCTTCTGCTAATGAAAGCTACTGGCTGATCCTGACCTTCATCATTCAATTGTGACAGTACAGCCCCTACCCCCAATTCAGATGCATCTGTTTGGACAATGAACTTCTTGGAGTAATCAGGACTCTGGAGAATGGGAGCAGTGCACATGGCCTGCTTCAGGTCATCAAATGCCTTTTGACAGCTAGCTGTCCACTGAACCTTTTTGGGCATTTTCTTGGAAGTTAAGTCATTCAGGGGTGTCACTATTGATCCATACCCCTTGACAAATCTCCTATAGTACCCAGTCAGGCCTAAGAAGGCTCTCACCTGAGTCTGGGTAGTTGGAGCAACCCAGTCCATGATGGTCTGGATTTTGCTCTGCAGTGGTTGAACCTGGCCTCCACCCACAAGGTGGCCCAGGTACACAACCTGACTCTGCCCTATCTGGCACTTGGTGGCCTTGATAGTGAGGCCTGCCTTTTGCAGGGCCTCTAAAACATTCCTTAGGTGGACCAGGTGATCCTCCCAGGTGGAGCTAAAGACAGCAATATCATCAAGATAAGCTGCACTGTAGGCTTCCAGACCTGTGAGAACTGTATTCACCAACCTTTGGAAAGTGGCAGGTGCATTCTTCAGACCAAAGGGCATTACCACAAATTGATAATGCCCACTAGGGGTTGAGAATGCTGTTTTTGGCTTTGCATCATCAGCTAGCCTGATCTGCCAGTAGCCAGCTGTTAGGTCAAATGTGCTTAGATACTTGGCTGAGGCCAAAGTGTCTATTAGCTCATCTGCCCTGGGTATTGGATGGGCATCAGTCCTAGTGACTGCATTGAGACCCCTGTAGTCCACACAAAACCTCATCTCTCTTTTCCCACCACTGGTGTGAGGTTTTGGCACAAGGACCACTGGACTAGCCCAAGGGCTATCTGAGGGTTCAATAACTCCCAAATCCAACATTTTCTGGACTTCTGTCCTGATACAGTCCCTGACATGGTCAGGTTGCCTATAAATCTTATTTTTAATAGGCAGACTGTCCCCAGTGTCCACTTCATGAGTGCACCAGGTGGTCTGACTTGGAGTCAGAGAGAACATATGTCTGTACTGATTGAGCACTTGTCTGCAATCAGTTTGCTGCTGAGCAGTGAGGCTGCCTGCCAAGGCTACACCATCCACTGACCCATCATCAGGGTTCTGTGAGAGCAGGTCAGGGAGTGGGTCACTCTCTTCCTCCTGTCCCTCATCAGTAGCCATGAGCAAGCCCATGTCTGCCCTGTCCACATATGGTTTCAGTCTGTTGACATGGAGAACCCTGTGGGGACTCCTGGGTGTTCCTAGGTCTACCAAATAGGTAACCTCACCCTTCTGTTCAACAATGGTATGGGGTCCACTCCATTTGTCTTGGAGAGCTGCTGGGGCCACTGGCTCCAACACCCACACCTTCTGTCCTGGCTGGTAAACAGTCAGTACAGCCTTTGGTCATGCCAGGCTTTTTGTAATTCCTGGCTAGCCTCAAGGTTTTTAGTTGCCTTTTTCATGTACTCAGCCATCCTGGAGCGGAGACCAAGTACGTAGTCCACTATGTCTTGCTTTGGGGGCTTGAGAGGTAACTCCCATCCTTCCTTCACCAAGCACAATGGACCCCTGACAGGGTGACCAAACAAAAGTTCAAAAGGGCTGTAGCCAACCCCCTTTTGAGGCACCTCCCTGTATGCAAATAAAAGGCAGGGCAAGAGTATGTCCCATCTTCGCCTAAGCTTTTCTGGGAGCCCTTTAATCATGCCCTTTAAGGTTTTGTTGAATCTCTCAACTAAACCATTGCATTGTGGGTGATAGGGTGTGGTGAACTTGTAAGTCACTCCACACTCCTTCCACATTGCCTTCAAGTATCCAGACATAAAGTTTGCGCCCCTGTCTGATACAACCTCCTTAGGGAAGCCCACTCTTGAGAAAATTCCCAGGAGGGCTCTTGCCACCACAGGTGCTGTAGTGGTCCTAAGGGGAATAGCCTCTGGGTACCTAGTGGCATGGTCCACCACCACCAGGATAAACCTGTGCCCAGATGCTGTTTGGGGATCCATGGGACCAACAATGTCAATCCCCACCCTTTCAAAGGGAACCCCCACCACAGGTAGTGGTATCAGGGGGCCTTTGTGGTGCCACCTGCCTTCCCACTGGCTTGGCAGGTTACACAGGAGCGACAAAACTCCTTGGTGTCTTCAGACATGTGGGGCCAGTGAAAGTGAGGGACAATTCTGTCCCAAGTCTTGTTCTGGCCCAGGTGACCTGCTAGAGGAATGTCATGGGCTAGGGTCAATAGGAAGCCCCTGAACTTCAGAGGTATAACCAACCTCCTGGTGGCACCAGGCTTGGGGTCTCTACACTCTGAGTACAAGAGTCCATCATCCCAATACACTTTATGGGGACCACTAGCATTCCCAGCAGCCTCAGCAGCAGCTTGCTGTCTGAGGGGTTCAAGAGAGGGGCAGCTCTGCTGCTCCTGGCTCAGATCTGCCCTGGAAGGGCCCCTGTCCCTAAGAACTCAACCTGATCAGGCTCAAGCTCCTCTGGGACAGTTCCTTCCTCAGGACTGAGATCATCTCCCTGAAGAGACTGATCTTCCTTCTGAGCCAAGGGGGAAGGCACTGCCTTTACCCTACTACTCCTCCTCTTGGATGGCACTTGGTCCATTGTTCCAGGATCCAAGGCCTGTTCAGTGTTAGGCATTTTGCTCTGTGACCTGGTCACAGCAAACACATCTGCAGGGATGCCCAGCATTTCTGCATGGGTCCTGAGCTCCACTTCTGCCCAAGCTGAAGTTTCTAGATCATTGCCAAGCAAGCATTCAACTGGTAGGTCTGCACTCACCACAACCTTCTTAAGGCCAGTTACCCCTCCCCAGGAGAAGTTAACAACTGCCAGAGTATGGTCTGTTCTGACATTGCTAGCATTGGTCACTTGGTACATTTCACCAAGTATAATCTGCCCAGGATCCACAAGGTCTTGTGTCACCATGGTGACACTCGCCCCTGTGTCCCTAAATGCCAAAGCCTCTTTTCCATTGATTAATGGCTGTTGCCTGTACTTGCCCAGATTGCTGGGACTCACAGAGGAGGTCACATCCATGCCTCCATCACAGACTAGGACAGCCTGAGTGAGTTCTCTGACTAGGCCAGAGCTCATCTCATTACCCAGGGTCAACCCTACTAAACCCTTAGCTTGAGTACTCCCACCACCATTTGTAACTGTACTAGGGGGAACAGGTGCCTTAGGGGCAGTGGTGGTGGCTGGAATAGAGTCTTTGGACTTGGTGCAATCACTGGTCCAGTGGGTCTTTTGCTTACAGACCTTGCACCATGGTTTCTTTTGGCCTTTTCCCTTGTTAGACTGTGAATCCCCACCTGAAGAAGATTTTTGGGGGCCTTGTGAAGACTTCTGGTCTTTACCCTTCTCCCCACCCTTATCAGAGTTTTTAGAATCTTGCTTCTTTGGGTCACCACCTTGGTTCTGTACCTTCTGCCTCACCCTGGTTCTGACCCATTTGTCTGCCTTCTTTCCCAATTCTTGGGGAGAGGTCAGATCAGAGTCCACCAGGTACTGATGCAACAGCTGATTTTGACAGTTATTAAGAATCTGCTCCCTCATGATAAGATTGTACAATCCTTTGAAGTCACATACCTTACTGCCCACTAACCAACCTTCCAGAGCCTTAGCAGAACAATCAACAAAGTCCACCCAGTCTTGAGTCTGTGCTTTTTGGGTATCTCTGAACTTTAACCTGTATTGTTCAGTGGTTAGGCCAAACCCTTCAATCAATGCACTCTTCAAGACTGTGTAATTGTCAGCATCCTCTTCTCTAACAGAGAGGAGCTTATCTCTACCTTTGTCTGCAAAGGAGAGCCACAAGATTGCTGCCCCCTGCTCCTGAGGGACCCTCTGTACTTTACAGGCCCTCTCTAGAGCAGTTATCCATTTGTGGATGTCATCCCCACTCTGGTAGGGAGGGACAATCTTGCTCAGGTTTCTATGGTCATAAGACCTTTCCCTATCTCTGGGGAAATTGCTGCCACCATGGGACTCTAGTCCCAACTTTTTTCTTTGTCTATAAAGATCTAGGGACTCCCTGTCTATAGCCAACTGCTGTTTTCTGAGCTCAAGCTGGGCTTGTTCATACTGAAGCAGTCTCTTTTTCCTTTCATGAGAGGATTCCCTCCTATGAGAAGAAACAGAGGTCCCTATTGAGGTGTCAGAGTGGTTAGACTCCTGAGAAGGAGATCTAGACCTTCTGGGCACACTCCCAACTCTTCCTGGGGGGACAAAGGGGAGGTCATTCTGAGTCTCCTCCTCATCCTCAGGAGTAGCTGCATTGTCCAGGTCAGGATCATTGTCATCCCCCTGGCCAGTTTCAGAGGTCAGGTCCTGGGCATTTTCATCCCTGGCCCCTCCCTCATCTTCTGCCCCACCCTCTCTGCCTACCCTTGCAGACCCTATGGGTCTTCTAAGATCATCTAGCAGAAGCATCTCCAGGAGACGTTGGGTGTTGGCACTTTTGCCTGTCTTCAACTTCCTAACCTTGCACAACTCTCTTAATTCCAAGAATGAGAGGTTGTCATATCTGGATGGCAGGAGCCCACTGGTTCCTGGCAGTGAAGACATTACTAGTGTGGTGTGGTGTATGCACTACCTACTCTAGTGTGGCCTACTAAACTCTCTTGAGTTGTAGAAAGGGTGTGCTATCCCTTAACACACAACTCTAAGTTCAGTAGAACTTACTGTATCCTAAGCTTGAATTATATGTACCTAAGGTACCCTTAGTGGTTTTCAGTTGATCAATTCAATTGAGATTATCTGGTAAAACAATAGCAAGCTGGAATCCCACACGCTGCACACCAATGTGAGAAGTTGGCCTGGTATATGCTGTCCACTAATTATAGTGGGCACCTTGCACCAGTCCAAACAACCCCTTATTGGAGATAGGTTAAAGACAACCTTTATTGAAAGCTATCCTAGTGGTAGCTATGGAGAGCAGCCTTCAGGCTAAGTCTTGAAGGAATGTAAAGCAGCTTGTTTTACCAGTCTATAATCTCTTGAGTGACCAAATGAAAGAGGACCACACCAGGTATATATTTAAAATATATGTATTTAGTCTTAAACACACCCCTCTAGTCTCTTTATGAGGCTAGAGTTCGAAGTACATAAGTTACAAGTCGAATATCAACAGTAATAGCACAAATACACGTTTGAGCCCTAGGGGCGTACCAAACCATATACCAATAAAGTGGTATAAGAACCACGACTGAGCTAGACACAAGGCCTAGAGCCTGTAGAAGTGCTTGGACCCCAAGGAACCACCCAAGGTAGTGACACAGGGGACCCACGGGGGACGCGTGCAGTGTGAGAACACAGCCGCGAGCCACCGTTGACTTCTATGGGGAATGTCGCGGTTGGAGTTTTAAAGAAAAAGGGCACTTGGAGGAGGACTTGGAGCAAACCCCTTTAGAACTAGGCCGTTCTAGAGTCAATACCCACGGGAGCACCGGAGTACTCGAGTTACCTCACCCAGGGGAGCCGGGTGCATAGGTGTCTTTCGGGGTCGGGTTTCGTCGTCGTTTTCAATGGCGATCTGCTGCAAAGTGCTGCTGGCGGCCAAGTCGAAAGTGTCCGGGTGGATCCAAGGATGGATCGAAGATCTGAAGAACCTGAAAGCAGAGGGGACAGAGTCTGGGTCACTAGCCAGTGACCAGGAAGGCGATGAGCAGATGCCCACCGATGTCGGGTGCTTCAGGTAGGTTGACGGTCGTCTTGACTCTTCAGCCACGAGGTCCAGGAGGTGTCGACGACAACCAGGAGCTGGATTCGAGCTGTCCCACAATGTCTGTCGATTGCTGCGGTGTCGGCGACCGGATTGGACCCAACAAGCCTTGGCAACGGCAAGTCACGTGGAAACAAAGAAAGGACGTTGATGCAGACCAGCAAGGTCTGGGGGACTCACCCAGCAAGGGTAAGTCAGGGCACCTCTGGAGCAACCAGGAAAGCCCAAGCAGAAGAAGAGTTGCCTTCGGGAGGGCCCACTAGCCAACAGACTAGCGACCGCGAAGGAGCCTCAAGTGGACGCACTTGGAGCTGGCTCACAGGACACTCGTGGAGTGGAGGCCAGTGATCTTCGGTGCAGTCGGTGCTGGAGGCGGGGGCTACTTGGAGCCCAAAGCACAACTTCGTGGGAGACCAGGAAGAGGATGCACTTCACTTGCAAAAGTTCTTGGTGTCCAGGGGTCACGGTCCCACGTTACCCACGACAGCTACGGGCCTCAGCTTTGCTGGGGACTCAGGGCAGCCTCGGGGAAGTCTGGAAATCCACCTCTGGTGATGCAAAGACTTCGGCGTCCGGCGGGAGCTTCAGCGATGCAGACCGGACAATTGCTTCTTAGGTGCCTGCCAAGCAGGGGAGTCACTCCTTGACCCCAAGGGAGATTCTTCAGTCCTCTAATCTTGAAGTAGAGCGTCGAAGGTCCAGGATTCGGCTTCAGAGTTTCGTCCAGGGTAATCTAAAGTCCTAAGGACTGGGGTCCCATACTTATACGAAGTTAGGGGGTTGGACATACTCTGGGGACCCACCTATGGGAGGGTCAGGGAAGAGGGGTGGTTACACCCATTCCCTTTGTCCAGTTTCGCGCCAGAGCAGGGGCAGGTAGCCCCTGCAACCGGTTTGAACTGGCATATGCACAGGGACACCAAATGTGCCCCCAGTGCAGGACTTCAAAGCACCAGAGAGTGCTCCCGCCCAGCCCCAATACACACTATCCTGTCTGGGGAGGTGGTTACACCTCCCTTCGACAGGAAACCTATTGTCCAGGCCTCCCCTGCCGGAGTTTCAGTCAGCAGCAGGAGGCCAGACCCGTGTCTGTGGCAGCGGCATCCATTTTGTGATGCCAGGGCTCTGTAAAGAAGTTACCGGGTAGGTCGGTGGGTACATGTCTCTCCCTCTAGAAGGGTGGAATGCTACCCCCGCCGCCAGGACTGGCGGGGGGGTAGTATTCCAAGATGTTTGACACCAAACACGACATGTTTTGGTGCAGCCAGTCCAAAGTTAGCATTGTACCGCGAGGATATAATGCACTTAAGAGTATATGGTCAGGCTGTACCACAAACAGCATCAGAGGAGGGACTCCGAACGCTGCAGAGGGGCTCTGCTCATGCAGGGGCACCCTCTCACATAAAAACCAAGCACTCTGCCTTCAGGATTGTTAAGGCCTGCCATAGGAGTGACTTATAGGTTTATATGTGTGTGCAATGGTAGTGATATAGGTAGCCTATATCACAGTAAGGGGTGCATGCACCACCTTACCCAGGCTGCAGTAGCAGACCTGTGGTGTCATTTTGGCTGGCCTTCCAGGGGTGGCATAATACATGCTTCAGCCCCTGGCAGGCCTCTGGGGTACCTATGCCCTGGGTACATAGTATACCATATACTAGGGACTTATAAGGGCACTCCAGATTCCAATCAAAGATGTACCTAAGGTACATGGAAACCATTTTAGAGAGGAAGCAGCTAGGCTGGGGTTCTGATTAGCAGGGCCCCAGCCAGACTAAAGTCGAAAAACAGTGAAGCATCAGCAAAAAGTGGGGGTACCCATGTGAAGCAGATCCTACTCTCCTACACACACCCCCCCCAAACGCAGGCACATTAAACTAACCTTGACCAGTTGAGTCTTCATGTTCTAAGTGGAAGTACCTAGAGAGTCCATCTGCATTGGCATGGTTACTCCCAGGTCTATGTTCCACTGTAAAGTCCATCCCCTGTAGGGAATGGACCACCTAAGCTGTTTGGGGTTTTCACCCTTCATTTGTTTTAGCCATAGGAGGGGCTTGTGGTCTGTTTGAACAAGGAAGTGAGTACCAAACAAGTATGGCCTCAACTTCTTCAGAGCCCAAACCACAGCAAAGGCCTCCCTCTCTATGGCTGACCAACGTTTCTCTCTAGGGGTCAGCCTTCTGCTAATGAAAGCTACTGGCTGATCCTGACCTTCATCATTCAATTGTGACAGTACAGCCCCTACCCCCAATTCAGATGCATCTGTTTGGACAATGAACTTCTTGGAGTAATCAGGACTCTGGAGAATGGGAGCAGTGCACATGGCCTGCTTCAGGTCATCAAATGCCTTTTGACAGCTAGCTGTCCACTGAACCTTTTTGGGCATTTTCTTGGAAGTTAAGTCATTCAGGGGTGTCACTATTGATCCATACCCCTTGACAAATCTCCTATAGTACCCAGTCAGGCCTAAGAAGGCTCTCACCTGAGTCTGGGTAGTTGGAGCAACCCAGTCCATGATGGTCTGGATTTTGCTCTGCAGTGGTTGAACCTGGCCTCCACCCACAAGGTGGCCCAGGTACACAACCTGACTCTGCCCTATCTGGCACTTGGTGGCCTTGATAGTGAGGCCTGCCTTTTGCAGGGCCTCTAAAACATTCCTTAGGTGGACCAGGTGATCCTCCCAGGTGGAGCTAAAGACAGCAATATCATCAAGATAAGCTGCACTGTAGGCTTCCAGACCTGTGAGAACTGTATTCACCAACCTTTGGAAAGTGGCAGGTGCATTCTTCAGACCAAAGGGCATTACCACAAATTGATAATGCCCACTAGGGGTTGAGAATGCTGTTTTTGGCTTTGCATCATCAGCTAGCCTGATCTGCCAGTAGCCAGCTGTTAGGTCAAATGTGCTTAGATACTTGGCTGAGGCCAAAGTGTCTATTAGCTCATCTGCCCTGGGTATTGGATGGGCATCAGTCCTAGTGACTGCATTGAGACCCCTGTAGTCCACACAAAACCTCATCTCTCTTTTCCCACCACTGGTGTGAGGTTTTGGCACAAGGACCACTGGACTAGCCCAAGGGCTATCTGAGGGTTCAATAACTCCCAAATCCAACATTTTCTGGACTTCTGTCCTGATACAGTCCCTGACATGGTCAGGTTGCCTATAAATCTTATTTTTAATAGGCAGACTGTCCCCAGTGTCCACTTCATGAGTGCACCAGGTGGTCTGACTTGGAGTCAGAGAGAACATATGTCTGTACTGATTGAGCACTTGTCTGCAATCAGTTTGCTGCTGAGCAGTGAGGCTGCCTGCCAAGGCTACACCATCCACTGACCCATCATCAGGGTTCTGTGAGAGCAGGTCAGGGAGTGGGTCACTCTCTTCCTCCTGTCCCTCATCAGTAGCCATGAGCAAGCCCATGTCTGCCCTGTCCACATATGGTTTCAGTCTGTTGACATGGAGAACCCTGTGGGGACTCCTGGGTGTTCCTAGGTCTACCAAATAGGTAACCTCACCCTTCTGTTCAACAATGGTATGGGGTCCACTCCATTTGTCTTGGAGAGCTGCTGGGGCCACTGGCTCCAACACCCACACCTTCTGTCCTGGCTGGTAAACAGTCAGTACAGCCTTTGGTCATGCCAGGCTTTTTGTAATTCCTGGCTAGCCTCAAGGTTTTTAGTTGCCTTTTTCATGTACTCAGCCATCCTGGAGCGGAGACCAAGTACGTAGTCCACTATGTCTTGCTTTGGGGGCTTGAGAGGTAACTCCCATCCTTCCTTCACCAAGCACAATGGACCCCTGACAGGGTGACCAAACAAAAGTTCAAAAGGGCTGTAGCCAACCCCCTTTTGAGGCACCTCCCTGTATGCAAACAAAAGGCAGGGCAAGAGTATGTCCCATCTTCGCCTAAGCTTTTCTGGGAGCCCTTTAATCATGCCCTTTAAGGTTTTGTTGAATCTCTCAACTAAACCATTGCATTGTGGGTGATAGGGTGTGGTGAACTTGTAAGTCACTCCACACTCCTTCCACATTGCCTTCAAGTATCCAGACATAAAGTTTGCACCCCTGTCTGATACAACCTCCTTAGGGAAGCCCACTCTTGAGAAAATTCCCAGGAGGGCTCTTGCCACCACAGGTGCTGTAGTGGTCCTAAGGGGAATAGCCTCTGGGTACCTAGTGGCATGGTCCACCACCACCAGGATAAACCTGTGCCCAGATGCTGTTTGGGGATCCATGGGACCAACAATGTCAATCCCCACCCTTTCAAAGGGAACCCCCACCACAGGTAGTGGTATCAGGGGGCCTTTGTGGTGCCACCTGCCTTCCCACTGGCTTGGCAGGTTACACAGGAGCGACAAAACTCCTTGGTGTCTTCAGACATGTGGGGCCAGTGAAAGTGAGGGACAATTCTGTCCCAAGTCTTGGTCTGGCCCAGGTGACCTGCTAGAGGAATGTCATGGGCTAGGGTCAATAGGAAGCCCCTGAACTTCAGAGGTATAACCAACCTCCTGGTGGCACCAGGCTTGGGGTCTCTACACTCTGAGTACAAGAGTCCATCATCCCAATACACTTTATGGGGACCACTAGCATTCCCAGCAGCCTCAGCAGCAGCTTGCTGTCTGAGGGGTTCAAGAGAGGGGCAGCTCTGCTGCTCCTGGCTCAGATCTGCCCTGGAAGGGCCCCCTGTCCCTAAGAACTCAACCTGATCAGGCTCAAGCTCCTCTGGGACAGTTCCTTCCTCAGGACTGAGATCATCTCCCTGAAGAGACTGATCTTCCTTCTGAGCCAAGGGGGAAGGCACTGCCTTTACCCTACTACTCCTCCTCTTGGATGGCACTTGGTCCATTGTTCCAGGATCCAAGGCCTGTTCAGTGTTAGGCATTTTGCTCTGTGACCTGGTCACAGCAAACACATCTGCAGGGATGCCCAGCATTTCTGCATGGGTCCTGAGCTCCACTTCTGCCCAAGCTGAAGTTTCTAGATCATTGCCAAGCAAGCATTCAACTGGTAGGTCTGCACTCACCACAACCTTCTTAAGGCCAGTTACCCCTCCCCAGGAGAAGTTAACAACTGCCAGAGTATGGTCTGTTCTGACATTGCTAGCATTGGTCACTTGGTACATTTCACCAAGTATAATCTGCCCAGGATCCACAAGGTCTTGTGTCACCATGGTGACACTCGCCCCTGTGTCCCTAAATGCCAAAGCCTCTTTTCCATTGATTAATGGCTGTTGCCTGTACTTGCCCAGATTGCTGGGACTCACAGAGGAGGTCACATCCATGCCTCCATCACAGACTAGGACAGCCTGAGTGAGTTCTCTGACTAGGCCAGAGCTCATCTCATTACCCAGGGTCAACCCTACTAAACCCTTAGCTTGAGTACTCCCACCACCATTTGTAACTGTACTAGGGGGAACAGGTGCCTTAGGGGCAGTGGTGGTGGCTGGAATAGAGTCTTTGGACTTGGTGCAATCACTGGTCCAGTGGGTCTTTTGCTTACAGACCTTGCACCATGGTTTCTTTTGGCCTTTTCCCTTGTTAGACTGTGAATCCCCACCTGAAGAAGATTTTTGGGGGCCTTGTGAAGACTTCTGGTCTTTACCCTTCTCCCCACCCTTATCAGAGTTTTTAGAATCTTGCTTCTTTGGGTCACCACCTTGGTTCTGTACCTTCTGCCTCACCCTGGTTCTGACCCATTTGTCTGCCTTCTTTCCCAATTCTTGGGGAGAGGTCAGATCAGAGTCCACCAGGTACTGATGCAACAGCTGATTTTGACAGTTATTAAGAATCTGCTCCCTCATGATAAGATTGTACAATCCTTTGAAGTCACATACCTTACTGCCCACTAACCAACCTTCCAGAGCCTTAGCAGAACAATCAACAAAGTCCACCCAGTCTTGAGTCTGTGCTTTTGGGTATCTCTGAACTTTAACCTGTATTGTTCAGTGGTTAGGCCAAACCCATCAATCAATGCACTCTTCAAGACTGTGTAATTGTCAGCATCCTCTTCTCTAACAGAGAGGAGCTTATCTCTACCTTTGTCTGCAAAGGAGAGCCACAAGATTGCTGCCCACTGCTCCTGAGGGACCCTCTGTACTTTACAGGCCCTCTCTAGAGCAGTTATCCATTTGTGGATGTCATCCCCACTCTGGTAGGGAGGGACAATCTTGCTCAGGTTTCTATGGTCATAAGACCTTTCCCTATCTCTGGGGAAATTGCTGCCACCATGGGACTCTAGTCCCAACTTTTTTCTTTGTCTATAAAGATCTAGGGACTCCCTGTCTATAGCCAACTGCTGTTTTCTGAGCTCAAGCTGGGCTTGTTCATACTGAAGCAGTCTCTTTTTCCTTTCATGAGAGGATTCCCTCCTATGAGAAGAAACAGAGGTCCCTATTGAGGTGTCAGAGTGGTTAGACTCCTGAGAAGGAGATCTAGACCTTCTGGGCACACTCCCAACTCTTCCTGGGGGGACAAAGGGGAGGTCATTCTGAGTCTCCTCCTCATCCTCAGGAGTAGCTGCATTGTCCAGGTCAGGATCATTGTCATCCCCCTGGCCAGTTTCAGAGGTCAGGTCCTGGGCATTTTCATCCCTGGCCCCTCCCTCATCTTCTGCCCCACCCTCTCTGCCTACCCTTGCAGACCCTATGGGTCTTCTAAGATCATCTAGCAGAAGCATCTCCAGGAGACGTTGGGTGTTGGCACTTTTGCCTGTCTTCAACTTCCTAACCTTGCACAACTCTCTTAATTCCAAGAATGAGAGGTTGTCATATCTGGATGGCAGGAGCCCACTGGTTCCTGGCAGTGAAGACATTACTAGTGTGGTGTGGTGTATGCACTACCTACTCTAGTGTGGCCTACTAAACTCTCTTGAGTTGTAGAAAGGGTGTGCTATCCCTTAACACACAACTCTAAGTTCAGTAGAACTTACTGTATCCTAAGCTTGAATTATATGTACCTAAGGTACCCTTAGTGGTTTTCAGTTGATCAATTCAATTGAGATTATCTGGTAAAACAATAGCAAGCTGGAATCCCACACGCTGCCACACCAATGTGAGAAGTTGGCCTGGTATATGCTGTCCACTAATTATAGTGGGCACCTTGCACCAGTCCAAACAACCCCTTATTGGAGATAGGTTAAAGACAACCTTTATTGAAAGCTATCCTAGTGGTAGCTATGGAGAGCAGCCTTCAGGCTAAGTCTTGAAGGAATGTAAAGCAGCTTGTTTTACCAGTCTATAATCTCTTGAGTGACCAAATGAAAGAGGACCACACCAGGTATATATTTAAAATATATGTATTTAGTCTTAAACACACCCCTCTAGTCTCTTTATGAGGCTAGAGTTCGAAGTACATAAGTTACAAGTCGAATATCAACAGTAATAGCACAAATACACGTTTGAGCCCTAGGGGCGTACCAAACCATATACCAATAAAGTGGTATAAGAACCACGACTGAGCTAGACACAAGGCCTAGAGCCTGTAGAAGTGCTTGGACCACACGGACCCACCCAAGGTAGTGACACAGGGGACCCACGGGGGACGCGTGCAGTGTGAGAACACAGCCGCGAGCCACCGTTGACTTCTACGGGGAATGTCGCGGTTGGAGTTTTAAAGAAAAAGGGCACTTGGAGGAGGACTTGGAGCAAACCCCTTTAGAACTAGGCCGTTCTAGAGTCAATACCCACGGGAGCACCAGAGTACTCGAGTTACCTCACCCAGGGGAGCCGGGTGCATAGGTGTCTTTCGGGGTCGGGTTTCGTCGTCGTTTTCAATGGCGATCTGCTGCAAAGTGCTGCTGGCGGCCAAGTTGAAAGTGTCCGGGTGGATCCAAGGATGGATCGAAGATCTGAAGAACCTGAAAGCAGAGGGGACAGAGTCTGGGTCACTAGCCAGTGACCAGGAAGGCGATGAGCAGATGCCCACCGATGTCAGGTGCTTCAGGTAGGTTGACGGTCATCTTGACTCTTCAGCCACGAGGTCCAGGAGGCGTCAATGACAACCAGGAGCTGGATTCGAGCTGTCCCACAATGTCTGTCGATTGCTGCGGTATCGGCGACCGGATTGGAGCCAACAAGCCTTGGCAACGGCAAGTCACGTGGAAACAAAGAAAGGACGTTGATGCAGACCAGCAAGGTCTGGGGGACTCACCCAGTGAGGGTAAGTCAGGGCACCTCTGGTGCAACCAGGAAAGCCCAAGCAGAAGAAGAGTTACCTTCGGGAGGGCCCACTAGCCAACAGACTAGCGACCGCAAAGGAGCCTCAAGTGGACACACTTGGAGCTGGCTCACATGACACTCGTAGAGTGGAGGCCAGTGATCTTCGGTGCAATTGGTGCTGGAGGCGGGGGCTACTTGGAGCCCAAAGCACAACTTCGTGGAAAACCAGGAAGAGGATGCACTTGCAAAAGTTCTCGGTGTCCAGGGGTCATGGTCCCACGTTACCCACGACAGCTACGGGCCTCAGCTTTGCTGGGAACTCAGGGCAGCCTCGGGGAAGTCTGGAAATCCACCTCTGGTGATGCAAAGACTTCGGCGTCCGGTGGGAGCTTCAGCGATGCAGACCGGACAATTGCTTCTTAGGTGCCTGCCAAGCAGGGGAGTCACTCCTTGACCCCAAGGGAGATTCTTCAGTCCTCTAATCTTGAAGTAGAGCATCGAAGGTCCAGGATTCAGCTTCAGAGTTTCGTCCAAGGTAATCTAAAGTCCTAAGGACTGGGGTCCCATACTTATACGAAGTTAGGGGGTTGGACATACTCTGGGGACCCACCTATGGGAGGGTCAGGGAAGAAGGGTGGTTACACCCATTCCCTTTGTCCAGTTTCGCGCCAGAGCAGGGGCAGGTAGCCCCTACAACCGGTTTGAACTGGCATATGCACAGGGACACCAAATGTGCCCCCAGTGCAGGACTTCAGAGCACCAGAGAGTGCTCCCGCCCAGCCCCAATACACACTATCCTGTCTGGGGAGACAGGAAACTTATTGTCCAGGCCTCCCCTGCCGGAGTTTCAGTCAGCAGCAGGAGGCCAGACCCGTGTCTGTGGCAGCGGCATCCATTTTGTGATGCCAGGGCTCTGTAAAGAAGTTACCGGGTAGGTCGGTGGGTACATGTCTCTCCCTCTAGAAGGGTGGAATGCTACCCCCACCGCCAGGACTGGCGGGGGGGGGTAGTATTCCAAGATGTTTGACACCAAACACAACATGTTTTGGTGCAGCCAGTCCAAAGTTAGCATTGTACCGCGAGGATATAATGCACTTAAGAGTATATGGTCAGGCTGTACCACAAACAGCATCAGAGGAGGGACTCTGAATGCTGCAGAGGGGCTCTGCTCATGCAGGCACCCTCTCACATAAAAACCAAGCACTCTGCCTTCAGGATTGTTAAGGCCTGCCATAGGAGTGACTTATAGGTTTATATGTGTGTGCAATGGTAGTGATATAGGTAGCCTATATCACAGTAAGGGGTGCATGCACCACCTTACCCAGGCTGCAGTAGCAGACCTGTGGTGTCATTTTGGCTGGCCTTCCAGGGGTGGCATAATACATGCTTCAGCCCCTGGCAGGCCTCTGGTGTACCTATGCCCTGGGTACATAGTATACCATATACTAGGGACTTATAAGGGCACTCCAGCTTCCAATCAAAGATGTACCTAAGGTACATGGAAACCATTTTAGAGAGGAAGCAGCTAGGCTGGGGTTCTGATTAGCAGGGCCCCAGCCAGACTAAAGTCGAAAAACAGTGAAGCATCAGCAAAAAGTGGGGGTACCCATGTGAAGCAGATCCTACTCTCCTACAATAATAACATTTAATTCGGTGTCAGACTTAAGTTTTTCACCCTTGTTGGTGCAGCCAGTGCTGTGTATCGCTAGACACATGTTTCAGGATACTTGTCCTTCTTCAGTAGAGAGCAACACATTCTTTTTGGGGGTGCTGGAAATTCTGCCCAAAGTCTTCTCAGGTCTCTGCACCACTCGCTGGTCGCAGGTGCATCAACCAGAGCTCGTCAGCTCATTAGCTCAAGGGAGCCTTTTCAAACAAGGGTGAAAAACTAAAGCCTGACACCGAATTAAGTGTTATCATGCACTGCATTTACTATGATGCATCAGGGCAAACTGAGTGCTGGGATGTGAGGCAGTGTGCGCCCACCCACCTCCTAACAGCTTAACAGAATTTATTTTACACTGGCTAGGTCTTTTTAAACCGTGTTTGCAAAACGTCTACGGTTCACTCCCGTCTAGACCTATGCATCAAACTGGTACATTTTTCAGGGAAAATATTATTATGATATATGATTTGATTTTCATTTTTTGGGTCTCCTTTGTTGGCCATCTAGCATTCCCATGCTGGGGAAGTGTTCAATCTACCTTTTTTGTCTTTGGAAGAAGCTTACCAGGCCATCAAGGGCTTTACATCTGGTTCTCCTAAAGACAATTACCCTTTATTTGTCTTGCAGCTCCTGGCCTCATTGGAAAGGGAGGTTGTTACTTCACTGTTGACAAACCATAATCTTGACCCTACTTAGTTGAAGAATTTTCATTCCATTACACTTCTCTCAGCTGCTCTGAAAATGAAGGACATTCACTTGGAAAGACGATTCTGCAGATCGCTTGAAAATCATAGTTGTCTTGATGTTAACCAGGCAGGTTTCTGCCTGAAACACATTATGCAATCATCATCTCGGTGTTGTTGAAAGAAATTTGGGCTGTCAAGATGAAGGGCAGACAGGGGGCTCTTTTGTTAAGCTGACCTCTCAGCTGCTTTTGACAGAGTAAAATCATGGAACTCTTATAGATTGTCTCCATTCTCTGAGTTTCTCTGGATCAGGCTTGCAATGGTTCAGTTCTTTCTTGACATAAAAGTTCCAAGGGGTTGCATATATTCAACTGTTGGGTGAACTGGTGAGATCTTAGTTTACAAATCTATTTGTATGCTAATGGTGTTCAGCGGAAATTTCTGTTTGATCAATACTCTTCAAACAGTATAGGTTGCCTGCAAGACAAACTCATGTGTGAATGTCCACCAACTGCTTACCACTGAATGGGCATAAGACAAAGATTCTAGTGATCAAATACATCCACACGGACTACTGTTCTTTGGCCCAAGGAGATCTTTCCCCACCTAGTCGATTCTGTCAGAACCCTTATCACCTGTGACCTTTGATACTCGGATATAGAAGGTGTACTTGACAGGATTCAAGACTCTGCTTTTTCTAACTCCCTCTATGACTTTTATACCTTCAGATATAGAAGTCAGAGAGGCTATACTTTCAGATATAGAATTATGGTGGGCTACTAGGGCCCTGGAAAGCTTGTGGTTTTTATACCAACATTTTGCATTGAACGAGTCATAGTTGTTGCTGGGACACTCTTCCTGTAAAGTTTAGTGGTGGCAGTAGCAGCTGGTGTCAGGGAAGTGTGGTGGGCAGTGCTGGGGGAGGGAAAGCCTAGGGGGGCTGTAACAAGCAAAACAATAAAAAAACAAAAATGACCTGCCGGTCTTCTATTTGCTGCTCTGCTCGCTGGTCTTCTGCTCCTCTGGGCACAGGCTGAAGCTCCCAGCCTCCCCTACGGCCAATCCAGAAGCTGCTCTCATACCCATTAGAGCAGTCTCGGGATTGGGTGGAGCGGGCTTGTTTTGCGCTCCATCGGGAGCTGTGAGCCTGTGCCTTGATGGAAGTGACCCGTATAGGGTCACTCGGGTTACTACACCACCTCTCGGCCTTACCTATATCAATGAAGAGTCGGTCAACCAGTAGAGAATGCAAACAAGCAGTTTATTATCTATACTCTGCAGAGGAGCCCAAATACAACATGCACCATGTAATGCTTGCTAATGGACTGCCTCAATAATCAAGCACCACATAGTATGATACATCAAACACGTCATAAACCTCTAGAGCACGCCTACAAGGGAAAGTTACAGGTTTAGGGATACGTACTTTAGGGAGGCAGAGGGCCGTACATCACCAGCCCGAGGCAGTCACACGGTATCTCTTAGCCAAGGTCAGCCAGCTGCATCCCTTCTCCTCCCAACGTAGGAGAGGTGCTGCAAATAGAATATTACTTACGCACACAGAAAGGCTTATTCCTAAGCAAGGCAGCGCCCCTTATTGGATAAAGAAACGAAACTGGGCGTATACTTATCAGGTGAACAACAAGTGTCATGGCGCAGCTGTCTGGGCCTACCTCGTTCGCAGTTTAGAGCTCACTGCGTGCTTAAACATAGCCATAATGTAAGATGGCGGCCAGTATACAAAATGGCTGCCACCTATCCAAGACTAACCTATTCTGTAAAACATCATCTTTCTTAATATAGCTCAGTGGGTTGTCAATATAGATGACTACCACTGCTATATTTAGCTATATAAGGCTAATCTAATAGCGTAACATAAGGGGCATAGCCCTATGATTATTTTGAAACCTACAGACCCTCCTTTTAGCGTTATAAGCTAAATATAGAAGTACAGAGGCCATCAGGCAGGGTCTTTATCAGTCGTCAGCATGAGGAAACCGGGGGGGGGTATGCAACTGTACAGAACTAAGGCGAGATTCTGTTGAATTCGAATCTTTAGTCCTCGAAAATGCCTTTGTCGATATCCATCAGTTCTTGAAGTTCTTTCAGCATCATAATCGCATCCCTGGCTTTAGACTCACTTATTGGAACAGAGGGGGTGAGTTTAGCCAAGCAATAAGTGCAACAGGATGGAAGACAATTCACACAAAGGCAACAAGTGAAGATGATCCCTGCAACTACTACTAACCCCATGAGAATCTTCCATCCCCATGTGAACATTAGGCCCCAGAACCACTGTGTCAGAGACCCTGTACCGTTATCTTCATGTATTTCAGAGGCTAACCTATGGAGTTTCTGAATAGCTGAATAAACGGTAGGGGCGTGGTCTGGTATGTAAACGCAGCAGCTGCTACCAATCACACGACAGGCTCCACCCCTGTCTGCAAGAATGACGTCAAGGACAATCCAGTTTTGAAGAGCAACGAGCCTGGTCGCCTGAAGCTCAGCTGTAATATTCATGAGTATACCAGCGGTAGTGTTAATGACCGCTTCCACTACTCTAGTAAGATGGCGAATTTGCCTACTATTATACATAGGTCCCCATAGAGGCAACAATCCCTTCATAGCATCAGCAAATTGCTGCATCGTGGTATCTGTCTGATCAACATCTTCAGTGTTGATAATCCTCTTTACTCGTGACAATGAGGTACCCCTTTGCTGCAACTTATGATCCTTATGATAATTGGATGGGGCGAAGTAAACTCGGGGTAGAAGGAAAGAAACATAACAGCGTCCTGCCCACCCCCTAGGGAGCCATACATGAGCATGTGTCCCACAGACAAAATATACATTTGGGGGTGTCAGCAAGGGTGGACTACTTGTCGTGGTCAATGTAAACGTATAATTACAATGACTCTGCCTCACAGGAACACTCCCAAACCCTTCTACACAAAATGGGGCTGGTGTATCAATTATTGGAATGGGTAGGACCTCACTATCTGAGATATTTCTCTCATGAAAGGATCTAAAATACTCTGTTATATTAAACCCTTGGAACTCCATCATCTCATCTTTTACCCAAGAAATGTTTGCACTTTGCTCATAAACATTCATACAGGCATCTGGATGCAAAGTACCTGCCTTCCCTCCTTTTCCGGGAGTGTATCCCTGGTGCATCACTATGTATTCCAACACTGCTTCATAATCTTCTTTAGTCAGTTGGGCAGTATCTGCATGTGAGTGGGTATACACTACAGTAAGGAGCTGGAACCATGCTTCACAACTCCCTAGATATGACAGAGGCAAGGATATAAGAAGATCATTCTTATGAGTCATAGAAGGAAGTAAACCACAGATCCAACACTTTGTCGCATTAGTCGTTTGGTGTACTTCATGGAGCATCTGAAGAAAAGCATTTCCAAAATACGTCTGCCTATGTCTTTCTTTATGTGGAGCTAGGGAAACAAACGAATGCTCAGGCGGATCAGGAGTAGTCCCTATCAGAACGTGCATTGGATGCTTAATTTCTAAATAAAATATCACACCAAACAATATAATCATAACAACAAAATGCAGAATAAAACCACAACTTTGGTTTTAGTGGTCCAACTAGGCCATCCAGGATCATTTTGACCTAAGGGTGGGGCCGCCAGAGGCTGCTCCTCTTGCGCGACAACTCGCCCAAACGGGAACATATCTAACACCTACTTTCTACAATAATGATGGAGTCACTTGCGACCTTCTTCAATCAATGATCAACTACGCCAAAGTCCGTTCTAAGCCCCTTTGGTAGGCTTCTATTGTCCATCATACTGTAACAGGTGACTTCCTCCGCGTGGGGCCTTACAGTCTAGGCCTACTCAGTAATCCAATCCTTCTTTGTGTCGGTTGGGGTGCCCTCCTGGCAAACACCCACAGCTCACTCGAAAGTCTAAATGTTTCAAAGCAGTGCACCAGTGTCTCTCTTTTGTGGCAGGCACTACAGATATTGTGCTCTTACCATAAACTCAAATCCATAACTCTCTATTTCCCTCTGGTGGTCTTCTTTTGTCGTGGGCGTAGATCATATCTTACAGACCCAGGCACTGTTTGATCAGAAAAAAGCAACAAAGACTCAGGCTCAACAAAGCTCCCAGACTCCAACACTCGTTGTTCAGTGTCAGAGGACTCTCGTGCTGCCCTTATTTCGGGAGGCACAGCTTCCAATAACACATCTTCGTTCTCTTTTTCTGTCTCCGTCCAAGTTAGCCGAGCATCTGAAAACGGGATGAACCTTGGTACGTGCTCACATTCATGATCTCCGATTCCTTCTTGGACCCATCGGTCATAAGGGAGTGGCAGCGGTATTCTTTTGGTATGGTGGGCATGTATCCAATTCTTTCTCCCATCTACCTTCACTGCAGTCCTCGTTGCAAGGAGGACTTGCTTCGGTTCATGCCAACGGGGCTCCAGAGCCTTTGTCCTCGCAAAGTTTCGGATCAGAACCCAGTCACCGGGCTGCAACTTATGTCCGGGACTCTCTGGAAGTGGTCGCAGTGACTCTCCGATCTGCTGATGAATAGAACGAAGATTTTTAGTTAACTCATACAGGTAATCTATCATCATCGGATACTCGATCTCACTAAATCATTTTGGCCTAGGGACACCCCATATATTGGCAGGGCGCCCGAAAACTACCTCATAGGGAGATGGACCAGTCCTCGTGTGTGCGGTCATTCTTGTGGACAAAAGGGCTAATGGTAACGCATCCGGCCACTTCAGGCCTGTGCTCTCCTGGATCTTAGCTAGCTTCAACTTGAGCGTTCCATTATATTTCTCCACAAGACCTGCAGATTGGGGGTGATTTGCTGCATGAAACTTCTGATATATGTGCAACCCTTCACATACCAACTTCGTGACTTGGGCATTAAAATGGCTGCCGTTGTTACTCCGGATCACCCGAGGCAAACCGAAACGAAGGAAGAACTCTTTTATGAGTGCTTTCGACGTTGCTTTAGCAGTATTTTCCTTCACAGGGTACGCCTCCACCCACTTACTGAAAGCACACACGACCACTAGAAAGTACTTCAAATTATTCACTCGTTCTAGCTCAATGAAGTCCATTTGGAGAACCTCAAGGGGAAATGAGGGTGGTGCGAAATTCCCAGAAGGCACAGGAGTACCTTTCCCAGGATTATGCTTTAAGCAAATCATACGTTTCACTAAATGGGCAGCTACCATGGGAATGAGATCATTTCGCCACACTGGGTCTAACAATTTACAGATCCCTTTTGCGCTAATATGAGCGGGACCATGAGCCATAGTGACAACTGGGAAAACATATGCATTGGGCAACAGCCATCTCCGGCTGTCAGACAAATCAGTCCAGCACCCATCCTCATCTAGAGTACCTGTCCTTTCCTGCCATACAGTCACTTAATCTGTTGTGGACTCATTCTGTATGTCCTTAACACTACTTACAGTGTTCTCATGCATCGCATTATCAGGTACCCACCTAGCAGGTCCTGCCACAAACATCTTACTCATCTTCGATCTAGCAGTTTCTCTAGCTGTTTGATCTGCAAATGCATTGCCCCTACCCACGTCATCTGTAACTACCTTGTGGGCACTGCATTTTATTATTGCCAGCTTGTTGGGTAACATCAAAGCCGACAGCAATCTATGGATCAACGGGCCATGCTGTATCTTCAGCCCATGGGATGTCAGGAACCCCCTTTCCGCCCAGAGCAGCCCAAAATTATGAGTGACTCCAAACGCGTACTGGCTGTCGGTGAAAATATTAACAGCCATCTCCTCACTTAACTCACAAGCTCTCAACAGGGTTACTAACTCAGCAGCCTGGGCAGATTGATATGGGACGCGGGAAGTCTCTACGACTGTGCGCAATGTGGTAATCGCATATGCGGCAGAAGTAGTGCCATCTGGTAGCTTAAGGCAGGAGCCATCGACATATAGTTCCTCTTGGGGGTCAGATAAGGGAACATCAGTCAGGTCTACTCGTCTCTTCCTCTGTTCTGTACATACAGTCATGTGCATCTGCATAATGACTCGTCGAAGGGAGGGGTAGTAATGTGGCTGGATTCAGAGTGACACATCGTTTAATGGTGACATGTGGAGCGAACAAAGTTAGCTCATATCCAGTCAGACGCGCACTAGTAAGGTGCTGCGTCTGCGTTCTATTCAATAGAGTGTCTACAGAATGGGGTACCATGAACGTTAGGTCAGTGTCAAGAACGAGCCCTGCCGATTGTCTGATTGCAATTGCCACTGTGCAAGCATCTGTTCTATCTAGATTGGACTATGCAAGTGTGCTCTATCTTGGTGTCAATAAGACCGAGATCTCAAGACTTCAGAGGGTCCAGAATGTCGCCGCCAGAACTCTTCTTGCCTTGCCCAGTCGCTGTCCCACCTCTAGTACCATTCAGGCGGCTACACTGGCTGCCAATGGAGAGGCGGTTGGAGTTTAAATCTCTCTGCTTTGCTTTTAAGATCCTGAAATCCTCTACCTCTGGTATAATATCTGGCCTGCTCTCGACCTACACTCCCTCGCGTCATCTGCGCTCTGCAGGCAAACATTTGGTCTCTATACCACGTGTGAAGAGGGCCCGTGCTGGTGGTCGCTCGTTCCGCGTCCTGGCTGCCAAGCTCTGGAATGATCTTCCGTCCCACATCCGGAGCATGGACAACTATCTGACCATCCGAAAAGCGCTAAAGACCCATCTGTTCCCTCATTAGGCCCCCCTTCTTTTGATCCATATGTCTTCCCTGGCTCTTCTTGTTTTCTCTTAGGAGGGATACTCGCTGTTTAGCCTCTATTTTTGCTCAGCGCCGGGACGCCCCGTTGCTGGGGCAGCTGTGCGCTCTACAAGTTATCTTAACATTAACTGCAGCAGCGGCTCTCAGACAGCTCGGGAGTGCTCTAGCCACATTGTCAAGGACTGCAGAAAAATAAGCACAGGGCCGATACTTACCACCGAAAGCCTGTGCCAAGACACTCAACGCACAACCATTCACTTCATGTACATACAATACAAAGGGCTTCCTATAGTCAGGAGTACCAAGGACAGGAGCAGAACAAAGCGCATGCTTCAGTTGCTCGAAGGCATGCTGACACTCAAGCGTCCACGGCAAGGGTTCACACACACCTTTCATAGTTAAATAAAGGAGGGGTTTCACAATCAGAGAATAGTTGGGGATCCAATGTCGACAGTATGAGGTAATTCCAATGAAACCTCGCACTTCTCTCTGTGTCTTTGGCACGCCCATTTTATTGATTACAGAAATACGTTCAGGTGTCAATCTTCTACCCTCCTTCGATAGGAGGTGACCTAAATAGGTAACCTCCTGTCGACAATACTGAAACTTAGAAAGGGACGCTTTATGTCCATTTTGTGCCAGATGCATTAACAATTTGACCGTGGCTTCCTTACATCCTTCTTCAGTATCAGAAGCCACGAGGAGATCGTCAACATATTGCAACAATACATTACCAACCGGAAGCACTAGCGAGTCCAATTGCGCTTTCAAGGCTTGACTATATATACTAGGACTTTCAGTATACCCTTGAGGAGCGCGACAGAACACAAAGCTTCTTCCAGATAAATTGAACCCGAAAAGATACCTGGAATCTGGATGAATCGGAATACTAAAGAACGCATTCTTCAAATCAATCACAATCATACTGAGCTGTAGGAGGGATCATAGTCAAAACTGAAGTGATATCAGGAACAACAGGAAATTGTGGTACCACTATTTTATTAATTTCCCTAAGATCAATAATAAATCTGTACACATCAGAATGGGCATCAGGTGAATCTGTCGGGGCCTTTTTAAGAATCGGAAGAATAGGACTGTTGCACACATTAAAAACTGTTTCCTCAACCACACCAGACGCAATTAAATCATTTATGATTTTCAACAAAGCAGTCTCTCCTGTCTGCGATATTTTATACTGTGGAATACGAGGCAGAGAAACATTGTCCTTAACCTGAATAGACACTGGCGGTATCTGCAACAGTCCTATGTCCGTGTCACCTGTAGCCCACAGCATACTAGGCACGTCCTTGAACTCATCGGGGAGAGGGGCGTCTTTGGCAAAGTGTTGCTTCGCCCGTGCCACATCAGGTCCAATCGTCATGTAAACACCGTCTGGGGAACAGAAAATGGTTGCATGCAGCCGTTTCAACAGATCAAGCCCCATTACATTTTTCCCACAATTTGAAGTCAAAAGGAACGACGATTTCACTGAAAACGGACCAATTGTCAAAGCAAGGGGCTTGGAGATGGGACTAACAACCGGCGTACCTGAAAATCCCACCGAAACATTATTCTTGCCAGACAGAGCTGCCCCAGGGACCAGCGAACGGGAAACGGAGCTGTTCATAGCACCCGTGTCAATCAAAAACTTTTGAAAGGTACCAAGCAAACCCGCAGCGACAAAGGGTCCACGTTGATCTACATTCACCGAAACTGGTCTCCCACCCTGTCCGTCCCTGTCCTAGCTGTGGATGAACATCCCTGTTCCTTCATCTACATCATAATCCTCGCGACAATACTGTCGTCCTCTAGGATCATCAAAGTAATTCTGATCCTTTTCAACATTCTCAGTTTGTTCTGGTCTTCTCTCACCCTGACTTCCTGTTCCTCTACCACGTCCCCGAAAACCCCCTCTTCTAGGGATCCCACCAGCCTGTAGCAATTCAGGGCACTCATTTCGCCAATGCCCCTCCTTCCGACAATATGCACATTGATTAGGTCCCACAGGTACATATGGAGCACTCGCTCCACCACCTCGCGGTACGGACCATCGCTGCTGCACTTGCGGCTGACCCCTTCCTCTTCCACTACTTCCCTGCACCTGCTGCAACAACACCTTTGTCTTCAATTCCTTCCCTTTCTTCTCTACAACCTGCCTCTGTTCGTTCTCTCGATGTTCATAATATTGTGCCATACTCAATATTCCCGAGGGATTGGACGTGGACCAGGTACTTTCCGCTGCCTTCATCCGGGCTGCAATCTCAGGAAGCAAATTATTAACAAACCTGTCGACAAACAGCCGGACTCCACCATCCACTGACAAATCCTGACCACTGAAATCCAAAAACACCCCCTCGTACCTAGTAAAGAAATCTGACACACTCTCCTCTTTCTTTTGACAACATGCTGTAAGTTTACCCCAATCCACTTTCTTGGGAGCAATAAACGAATGCATGTACGGAATAATTCGGCCAGGCAAAGCTAACACTTCGGCTCTTGGCTTCTCACCTGGCTTACGTTCTTGATCCCACAGCTTTATCTGATCCCATGTTGCTCCTAACTCTACCACGTGATCCACCAAGTGCACCTGCCTCCATATATCAATCGGCACCAGGAACCCAAAAAACAACATAATGTCAGCTAACGTCATAACTGTTGAACCGGCCGCTTCTGTCAGTTCTTTATAATAAGCAGTCGGATTCTTTCTGGGATCTGGCAACTGACTTTTAACCCCTTCCGTGCTCCCGTTGGCCAACGGCCGTCGCAAGCACTACCTGGCTAGTGCTGCGCACGTCCGTTGGCCGACGCGGCACCGCCCACTCTTTCAAACCGCTGCACCGCGGCGGAATTCGCGCTGCGGTTAAGCGGTTAAGAGAAAGTACTTCGCTTCTCTTCCAGGGGGTATAAACCCATTGTTCTTGAAACCGTGCCCCCTCCCGGGGCCAAACAATGTCACCCACTCCATTTATTTCTGCTGGTGTCTCGGGATGATATATGGGGTGAACTTCTCTCATAGGGAACTGCGCTAATGCTGTGGAACCCTCTTTAAGCATCCTACCTCGATATTTTAACAAAGTAGTAACTTTATTCAACACAGCAGCAGGATCCATACCGGAACCATACACTTCATCTCGTATCTCAGAAACCTCCCTTGGGACCTCAGCATTAAAGCGCTGCTCCCACAAACTCATCAGCATCGTACACATATGCTTAAGCGCAAGTTGTTGCATAAGCGGTTCATACTGTCTCATCACACTCCATACATCCTCAACCATATAGGTCGGATTTCGAATCCACTGTGCAGCCTGATTCGCCACCATCTCCTTTTCCTGATTACTTACTGCAGAACGCACCAACACCCTACTCACGCGTTCTTGCACTTTCGCTCGACTTCCCGGGGACATTCCACTCACAGGCGTTCTGTCAAATTGCATCATGGAAAGTGAAACATCCGCCGGTGAAAGAGTGGATGAAGAGACAGGTATCATCAATGAACGATCTTGACTAGAGGGAGTAAAGAAAGTCGAACCAGAAAATGCAGAAACAGGTGCCACAGATGGAGAGCTATTACCCTCCAACCCGGACATCGATAAAGCAGTATAATACCCAGAAGGCGTCAAATGTAGACCTGGAATGTTAGGAGGAGGAGGAGGAGGAGGAGGACTGGTGGGGCCAAGAAGCTGGAACAATAGGATATATCCGTAGAGGAGCATAAGGTGGTGGGGGTTGGGTGTCTAACAAATCTTCAACAAAAGCATCACCTTCATTTTGAACGACATAACTCTTCTCAGCTTGCAGCCGAAACACCCTATCAGCGCACTCAACACCTTTATTTACTGTCGCTTTATCATAAGCCATGGCTTTCTGCGCGATCGTCAGCGCCTGTCTTTTCCTCGTATTTTTTTCCTCTCTAATTCGTCTGCCAAACCCTCAACATATCAAACATTGACTGCCTACTCTTCTTAGCAAACAGCTTTCCATCTAGAAAATTCAACTTTTGTTCATCGAACGAGCCAACAAGTGGCCACTGCAAATCAGCATTGTCCTACGTATATTTATGCCATAAGGTGCCAAACATAATAAGGCCAATACCGTGCTCTATGTACATATCAAAATTCGGGGTACCCTCTGGAGGAGCAGGTTGTCTTTCCTCCAGTCGATCATTTGAACAACAACATCGACATACAAAACATCCAAGTTTACTAAAACACGGCATCTTAATATAAGATACTTACACAATTCCCACTGCGCAAGCGCAAAGCAAATCCACTTCTCTGTCCGAAAATCGTACACAAAATACACTCAAAAATCAGCACGAACATACCTCTTAAGGTATGCGATACAACACGGCCCAAACAGCCTTTCACTAAGCACCACCTAAGAATCTCTGTTACATGTATGGATAGCCCACCTCGACCCTGTTGTGATTAGGCACGATCTAAAGCCTATCCCGCATCTTGTAGCTCGTAGAGCCGTTAACGACTCTCAAACCACCACGAGATTCAGCCCCAGCACTCGTTCACACAATACAGTTCAAACTCGTTATTAAAGCACAGCCCAAGTAGCTTGTCCACAATACTTAAGGGTACAACTCAAGGTTCTGCCTTGTCAAACGCGGTCCGGCACTGCCCGTGAGGTTCGCCACTAAGGCTCATCTCATCTGTGGCTCAAGACCACTGAGATACAGCTCGATGGGCGACCTCACCCTCACAGTCCGGTACCACTTATGGAGCACAGACCAATCGGTTCTGTCTCCCTCAAGTCGGTAGTGTGGCTCCGTCCACGAAACACGCCCCGAAGGCCCTGCCCCTCCCGGTGCTACCCGAGAACCACTATGAGACGGGTCTCAAAGCCCGAATCACCCGGAGCAATTCAAGTTCACACCGAAAGGGGGTCAACGGTCTGCCTCGCATGGTTCAGTCCAACACCACCTCAGGACTGGCACCAGTACATTTTCAAGTACTAAAACGTACACAAAGTCACTCACCTGTCAAACGCAGGTTTCACACGTGATTCTCTACCGCCGACTCTCCAGACCAATCTGGTCTGCTCCAAGGTCTCGCCGTCTCTGGACCCCGGCGTATCACCACTAGGCAGGGCACCCTCGATCAGACGGGCCAGGCAAGCCACAGAAACAGAGCTCTATCTTGTGGGGGCCCCCGATCCGCCCGCTAGACCAGCCTGCACCCCGACCTCACGACCCGTTTACGGGTGTGATGGGTGATTAATCGCGGGGTCCCTGTTCGGGCGCCAACTGATGGAAGTGACCCGTATAGGGTCACTCGGGTTACTACACCACCTCTCGGCCTTACCTATATCAATAAAGAGTCGGTCAACCAGTAGAGAATGCAAACAAGTAGTTTATTATCTATACTCTGCAGAGGAGCCCAAATACAATATGCACCATGCAATGCTTGCTAATGGACTGCCTCAATAATCAAGCACAACATAGTATGATACATCAAACACGTCATAAACATCTAGAGCACGCCTACAAGGGAAAGTTACAGGTTTAGAGATGCGTACTTTAGGGAGACAGAGGGGCGTACATCACCAGCCCGAGGCAGGCACACTGTATCTCTTAGCCAAGGTCAGCCAGCTGCATCCCTGCTCCTCCCAACGTAGGAGAGGTGCTGCAAATAGAATATTACTTACGCACACAGAAAGGCTTATTCCTAAGCGAGGCAGCGCCCCTTATTGGATAAAGAAACAAAACTGGGTGTATACTTATCAGGTGAACAACAAGTGTCATGGCGCAGCTGTCTGGGCCTACCTCGTTCGCAGTTTAGAGCTCACTGCGTGCTTAAACATAGCCATAATGTAAGATGGCGGCCAGTATACAAAATGGCTGCCACCTATCCAAGACTAACCTATTCTGTAAAACATCATCTTTCTTAATATAGCTCAGTGGGTTGTCAGGTGCAAGGGTGTCTGTGCAGAACGGGACACCTTCCTATACATAAACAATCTTTAAAGGTGATTTGCTCCTTCCATAAAGTATTGCTCCTCGTTGCGCCAATCTAATGCCTGCTTTTGCATGGCGTTCGTTTTTGGTGCTGCTTTAGATTTACAGATACTTGTAAATCTGGAGCAGCCTCAAAAAGCAATGGGTGTTGTGGTGGAACGCCCACATCAACACCCATTGCACGCCTCTTTCAAGCAGATACCTGCATGATAGGTACCATATTTACAAAGTGGCGTTAAGCCATGCAAAATGGCTTAATGCCGCTTTGTAGCTATGGTTCACGGCATTGATGATTTCTTGCAACACAGGCACCATTGCACCATTGTTCAAGGGTGTCTGTGTTGCAGGGAATGATTGTTTATGTGCAGGAAGGGACACCTTCCTGCACATAAACAATATTTAAAGGTGTTTTGTTCGTTGTATATGCGCTGCAGAATGCGGCACACATAGAAAGAGCAACAACGAGGCCAATCTAAATCCTGCTTTTGCATGGCGTTAGTTTTTGGCGCTGCCTCAGATTTACAGGTCTTTATAAATCCTTGTAAATCTGGGGCAGCGTCAAAAAGCAATGGGTGTTGCGTTGGAACACCCACAGCAACACCCACTGCAAGCCCCTTTCACGCAGATACCTGCTTGAAAGGGTACCATATTTACAAAGCAGCGTTAAGCCATTCAAAATGGCTTAACGCTGCTTTGTAGATATGGTGCAGGGCATTGTGCCACTGGAACGTCAAAAAAGGTGACGTTCCAGTGGCGCAATCTCCTTGTAAATATGTCCCCAAATCTGTTAGAAGGCTTAGGTTTTGAATGGACTGCTCAAACCTCATTGAACAGGCTCATGAACAAATAAATCACTTCATTCTTTTCTTGACTGGCTTTCGGCTTGCAAGACTTCACTGCCAGGGGCATAGCTACTATTGGTGTAGCAGGTGCAGTGGCACCGGAGCCCTGAGCCCCAAGGGGCCCATTTACCCCTGAATATTTCTGTATTTTACTACACCAACAGCAGTCAAAGGGCCAATTTTCTTGCTGGCACCAGGGCCATGGCATCCTTGCTATGCTACTGTTCACTGCTGATACCGGTGGCTGTTTTCACAGTCTTAGAGGGGCACTTAGAGTAAGTCAGGGCACTAGAAATTACAGTTTAAGAGCTGACCTTATTTTGTGTTAGGGGAAGGGTGGTCCTTTAGCTCCCTCTTAAGAGAAGCTCATCTTGGCATTGTGCCAGCTAAAGGTCTGAGTGGTGAAGAACCCAATTCTCACATTGGCTTTTCTTGTTTTACAGTAGCGGGGGTTATGCCCCAGCACTAGGAAGGAGTGCAGGAGTGTCTCTATGAACAGCCACGTCATTACAAAGCCTTACTCCTTAATAGGACACATAAGATCGTCAGTAATAATGTTGAGGTAAGTTCAGAGATAGCCGTACATTTCTCTAGAAATGGAAGTAGGGAACCCAGAGACTGCATTGTGATGGAAAGTGCTGGTCAGGAAAGGAGGCCAAATATGATTAATTAAGCCAGGGTGTGGCAGTTAGGTCAAAGGTGGCCCGAGCAGCTTTATGTCCTCGGCGTGGTCAGAAGGTTCTGGCAGAAACTGGGCAGGGGGAATAGTAGCTTTGGGCACTGCAATTTCTGATTGGACTTGTTACTAAGATATACACCCGGCATGAGTGTCTAGATATAGCGATGTGGGAGGAGTGCTTATAGATATTCATACTGAGAGAATACCATTTTAGGCTTAGTAATGGGGCACCAGTGAAATAGCTTTATGCCCAACAATGGGTCAAAGTCTTTGCTCACTTGTAGCAAGGGGTAGTCAGCTGAGATTCAGTAGATGTTCAAAGGAAGTAATCCAGGATCATCTAGTTTGTAAGGAGGGAGATCCAATGTCTTCCTAACTTCTGGCATAGAAACCCCAAATCCAACTATCCTTGCTCTCCTCTTCTGCTTTCTCACTGAGAGTGGGGCAGTTCCTGAATACTATGTTGACTTTCGCTCACTGAATGGCACAAGGGCTGCCTGGGGGAGCCTGAGGAAGTCCTCTGCATAAGGGCCGGGCTCCTCAGGTAACCACACAAGCGATGGTGAGGGTCTTCCCCCAAAAGAACCCGTGCGCAGGGGAGGATGAGCGACTTTAGATAATGAGTTGAGCATCAGTTATGCTGGATGAGAAGGCCTCGCCCACAACTTGTAGCATGCTTCATCACAGGCTTTCTCAACACCCCCCCATAAGATGGTACAACCAGGGCGGACTCAACCTCAGTACGACGGGAGTTCTTGATAAATGATACTCGATAAAGGAGGGATCCAGATCGTAATAGCTAAAACTATCTCAATATAAACCCAAGGGATTTCCTTTATTAGTGGGCACCCTTCGTAATGTTTAAAAGCATGGGTGGAAGGTAACCAGGTAGAAGGACTGGTTTATCCTGTTCAGGCTAGGATGTTCTGCCCTCGCTTGTGCCAAAAACTGGTCAAGGGCAATCGTCAGGGCTTCAAGGTTCCCTTTCACTAAATCTGCCTATATAGTACACACAAACGTGAGAAAAGGAAAGAAATTCCTACTTCCACACTAATGCCAATTGCAAAACTTCCACATTAATGCCAATCACATAACCTGCAGGACAAATCACATATTGATATAACTCATGCTTATTTTGAAAAGATGACTACTGTATGCTTATTTCGAGCAGCACACAATAGTAATGAAGGTGCGACACAGCACTGCAAACAAAAAGCAAAACACACAAGCTCAGTGAAAGGTGGCCTCACCTGTACAGCTGAAAACTTACCCTAACTTTGGATTTTTAAGGCCTCATGATCTGGTCGAAGAGGGGTACCCCCTGTAGTCACACACCCGGTAGGTCCTGGCCATGGACTGTGGCGGGGGCACAAGCACATCTGGCATTTCCCCGAACTCGGAGCACACCAATGTGGCCTAGCAACAGGAGGAGGAGTAGGAGCTCGAACCATGGTAGAAGACATGGTATATCCCTAATCCCTTGGGTGCTCCATGCCCCTGCGGCAGAGATACTCACTCCAGCATCTCCGCTGCCAGGGTTCAGAACTCCCCAGACAGGTGTATGGCAGAAATCTGACAGCAAACTTACTATACATCATAATTTCAATGATGGTAGACTCCACTACCTCTTCTAAGGGGATGGAGACTCAAAGATCTTACTACCAAGTGGAGAGTTCCACCTGAAATTAGTGAGTAATATCTGGATAGAGATCTTGACTAGGCCTAGCAGGAAACAAACGTACTGAGTTCTCCACATGTATCTATCCAACAGTGTCCTTATGTATGTTGAAAATACAGTACATCACCCGTATTTTTTCAAATAATCTGAATGTGTGGGGAACTGGCCTTAACAACGCAGGCTGAGCCACGTGTGCCATTTCCCCGCAAGCGTAACAATGCTTGCCTGAGCCATGCATCTGCCTAAACCACGCATATATGTGGTTAAGGCAGATAGCAGTCTAGTGTCCCGATGGGCGGGGAGAGGAACAGGAAGCGTCAGAACAGGAAGCTCCAAATGAGGACAGGTACTTACCGCTGGGGCCGGGTTTGGGGGGAGTAGTTTTGAGGGGTCGGTTTTAAGACTCAGGGCGGGGAGGGGATCGGGGTAGTTTTTTGAAGGGGGACAGGGTTTTAGGGCTCAGGGCGGGGGGTCGAGGTGATTTTAAGGGCTGGGGCTGGGTTTGGGGGGGGAGTTTTTAGGGGTGGGGGTTGGTTTTAGAACTCAGGGCGGGGGGTTGGGGTCGTTTTTTTTTAAGAGGGGCAGGGTTTTTGGCCTTAGGGCAGGGGAAGGGGTTGGGGAAGTCTTAAGAGCAGGGTGTAGGGAAGTTTTAGGGCTCAGGGTGGGGGGCTGGGATTGGTGTGGTTTTTGGTAGGGGGCAGGGTTTTAGGCCTAAGAACAAGGAGAGGGGAAGGGGTAGTTTTAAGGTTAGGACAGGGTTGGTTTTAGGGCTCAGGGCCGGGGGAGGGATGTAGGGGGAATAGGATTTTAGGGCGGGGGAGTGGTAGTGGTAATTTACCATGCATATCCCTTTAGTAAACATGCCTTTACAACTAAAGTTGTTGTAAAGGCATGCGTGGTAAAGGAATGTATGGTTAAGACGCATTCCTTGTAGGGACCTAGTTGTAGAGGCATGCGTGGTTCAGCCATGCGTGCTTCTGTCATACAACCGAATATGTGAGACAGCTGTCTTGTGAAACCCTGACTGGAAAATAATAATTTTGCCTACCTACCATATCTGCATATTCCATGTGTCCATTGTACTAAATGAGACCTCGTGCTTTGCACATAAAGTCAGCACTGCCAGTACTAATTTAACACATTGTATCTGCCATGCTTTTTTACTGACTGGGGATTTAACTAGTTGAAGAGCAAGAAGAAAGTGGTTTATATGTCTGTTCTTGGCTTGAAATTTGTTAGCATTTGTTGATGTATCTAAAGTAAACAACAGAACAAAACTCAACATATAGAAGGCAAAATAAAAATACAATTAAAGCTGAACATGGCACAACAAAACAGTCAAAACATGCCACACAACAAATATGCCCAAACCTTCTTGCCACACATTAGCAACTCCAGAAATCTAATTTATAATATGGTGGCAAAAAGTGTTTACACCAAGCATTGACATTTTGTAGCATCATTAAGTATTCAGTAGAACATGTAAGTAGCTGATTTTCATGTATGTTCTGGTTCTAAAAGCTGTGTTCCATCTCTCCATTCCACAATCACATTTTTGCTTGACTGTGATTCTGAATCTTTCTGTTGATGTTTTTTGTATGTCCGCCACCACCAGGTGTGTGGGCTCCTAGGAATAAACCTAGTTTATTCATCTCTTGAGGTTGTCTTTACATGCCACACTTAAGTTACCATCAAGGACATGAAATAGCACCAGTTAAAATTCATTGTTATCCGGCCACATATCCTTTGATTTTTCTGGCTAACATGGTTCTATTACTCAAAATGACATTAACAGCCAGATCTACTTAGGCGAGACACAGCTAATATTGTAGTGCGCGTCGCAGGTGAGGCGAGGGAACATTGAGGCGGGTAGGCACTACACCATGGGCTTAACGGTACAACACAACTCTATCCAAGTTCATGCATCCCCTGTTTCTTGAAACACAAGCACACCATATATATCCTGCACGACACTTGAACAAGCAAAATATATAAGCTCTTATCGTGTAAATTGCTTATGATACCTGACAATTTGTATTATATGAGCAAAATGTGACTTGTGCTGGCATTTGCTGAATAACATAAAAAATGTTGTAATTTTTTAATTCAAAATAATAATAATTCAATAATTCAATAAACAAATTTAAACAAAATAAAACAGCCAGATTTACTAAGCTTACTAAGCAGGAAAATGCAAAGGTTTATTTTGGATTTACAATACCATGCAAGGCCTGATTTGCATGGTCTTGCGTGGCTTTGCAAAGAAATGTAACACAATGCAGTGGCTTGCGCTGCGTCACATTTCTTGGTGGTAGGCGTTCCATGGGTGGAGCATGGGTGTTCCAGTGCATCTACCTATGGATTTCACTCAATTCCAAATTTACTAAGGTTTATAAAGCTGGAATCGCGTGAAATCAGTACCCCTTCTACTGAGAGGCTAACAAGGAGAAATATGTTTATTTGTCCTCATTACTTCTTCTTTGTATGCATGATGCTTTTTGCATCACCCACAGAAAGAGGAAAATGCCTCTTTGGATTGTTTTGTGCAGGAAGATACCCCCTCTCACACAGAGACGTTTTAAGGCATGGGCAAAGTGGGCTCTGGCCCAGGGCCCCAGCCTTTTAGGGGGGCCCCTGATAGATTCAGCTTTGTTCTCCACACAGTCCTGCCCTGATGACCTTGAATGATTCTTAAAGAAAGATTGTTTTAAATACCACTTTCTTTTAGTTTATTTTTAATACGGGTGATGAGTGGTAGTCTTTTACAGACATTATTCGGAGAAATGTTGTGTTTATGTTTTTTAACACCATGCAACATCCATAAAAAAAGTTCCTTTTAGATCGAAACAGGACCTCACATTTGAGAAATTACAGTGGCTCACAGAAATTATTTGTAATAATATTACTGAGCTGCTATTAGAATATAGAAAACACACATCACTATCCCTGAATATTAGATGAAAACACACTTAGAATTTGGACTAGTGTGCCCCTGCAGTGTCAGTGACCTAGCCAAAATCAACATGAAAAAGCTGAAATTGGATCATAAATTCAAAGCTGTTCCAAACGGGGTCCCCCAAAATACGTTTAGCCCAGGGCCCCCAAAATCCTTGAGATGTCCCTGCTCTCACACCAAAACAATCCTATCCTGCAGCATGGTGCAAAGTTGCTTGTGTTGGCGCTAGGCAGCTATAAGCGCGCCAGCGCTGTGAGAGAGCTCAAGAGTGCCCAGTGACGTACTGGGGGGGTGTTGCTCCGGCCGGCACGAGTTTTGGGAACAGCGGCCTCGCCACCCCGCCCCCCCCCCCCCCACTCTTACATGAGTTTGCTGGGTGGCAAAGTGCCTGGCTACGCCACTGAGAGTGCCATTTCGCCATTTCTTTGTACATACAGTGCTCTTCAGTTCTCTCCCATGCACGCAAAGCTGCGCAGCAACTTGCTGTGCTGCACTGTCTTGCAGTTGAATTCTCAGTAATTCTGCCCCTAAGCCTATTGCTGTTTCAATAGCCACAATTATTGCATTTTTCCATGCAGCTCAAGGTCTGAGACATCACAGAGCTCCTAATGAACTGCTGATGAAGGGGGAATGTTTGCTCTTAATGTTTCTGATCGTTCATGAACGGCAGTTCAACACTACACAATTCAGAAATTATTTTATGTGTATATATTAAAAAAATGATTATGTGCATGCTTGTACAAATGTGGTTACACACGACTATTGTCTAGCCACCACACATGGGAGCTCTGCCAGGCTATGCATGCCACCCCACGCACGCCAGGGCACCTGCTGAGTGTGACTTGTGTTCTTGCACAGGAAAGTGTAGGCGAAGCAGCCTCACTTTCTTCTTGTCTCGTCGCCACTTGCTTACCTGCTGGCTTCTGGCTCTAGATGGGAGCCTATTCCTGCCAAATCTGGGCTTACAACCTGACAGCAGCAGGGAGAGCCTTGAAGAGGGAGTAGAACCAGCGCTCTCAGCTGGGCCTTATGTCTGGGAACAGCTGCTCTGGTGGAGAGATGCCATAACGCCCTGGACTCCTCCACCGGAAGCCCGCTCTCTGAAAAGAAGTGTTTACCTATCCAGAATTACAGCAAGTTAATTAATCAGCACTTCCAAATCTTAGAGCCAGCTGTTAGAATTTGGTTGAAAACTCATCCATGGCTCAAAAAAGAAGTCACTTGATTAATTTGGCAGTCTTGACAGCACATATTTTTTATCATGTCCCCCTACCTGCATAGATCATTAATATACCAAACGATAAAGAGTATTTATAACTAATTATTTATATTTAACCGGCTGTGGTGTCACTTCCTCGTGTTAATCATAAGGAAGACGCACACAGCGAAGCTTCGCTTGCAGTTTTTTATTAAGTAAGTACAGACACCCACCTGGGGTAATAGATGTAATCAGCACAGCAAGTATCCCCAAATAACACTTTACTCAAACCCAGATACAGAACATTTGGGCATCAGGACACCACAACATTACACAAAAACTTCAGCAAAACACTAGGGGGCATATTTACAAAAGAATGGCGGAGCGTGGCGTTAAGCCACAATAACTAACGCCACACTCCGCCATTCTGAAAACGCAGGGATGCACCGTATTTACAACAATACGGTGCAACCCTGCGTTTTCCCTAGCGATGGCGCTGAACTCAGCTAGCCTAGCACCAACATAGGCACCCATGCACCATAGTGCAAGGGTGCCTGCATTGAGGGAATGATTGTTCATGTGCAGGAAGTTGTCCCTTCCTGATAAACTATCCAGAATGGCGATTTGAAACTCCTATGTGTGCTGCATTGTGCAGCACACATAGAAGTTGCAAATCATAATTTTTTTAATGATTGTTTATGTGCAGGAAGGTGTTATATTCCATCTAGGTACACCATATAGGCGCAGGTAACACTGCAACCTTTCACCTATATCCTTCCCTACATTTCATACATAACGGTTCATAGGGACTGACCTTTTACCTAGATACGACACTGCATTCAGAACGCAGATTTTTCCCTGGTTCAATACTCATACATTATGCATGAGGCTTCTTGGAAGCACAGCAGGACTCACAGCAGGACGAACATCTCCTGTATAATATCTATGTTAAAGTTCAGGCCTGATGTCATCCTTTAGGCCGACACAGTAACGCAGCTAGGTAGGACCCCTGGGGAGACCTATGGGTATACACATCATGTCTTGCTTAGACAGACAGAGGAGACCGTGACTTCCCGGCTGACACACTGACCAGAGACGCTGAGGTTCCTGCATGCAGACGCTCCAGCTTGCAGTGGTCTAACATCCCTCGCGGGGTGTCCAACTCGAGACCAGGGCGGGGTCCCACATTCTCTAAACTCTCAGGTAATGGGGTGGACTAGATCCTAGAGGGATTCTTGGCATAACACCTACATAGATGCTAGATACATTCAGGTACATCTAGTTAGGGAGGCATCGTAGGAGTATGCACTTTTATCATGTGTTTTATGTACTTGTATATACTCATGATTTCTGCAAGATGGTAGAACTATACCATCCTTTTACTTTCATAATATTGCTAATCATATATCTCTGCTACTGTCTAATGGTTGTTGCAGCTCATATATTTTACACTAGAATAACAACAGTTCAATAAATACTTATTGAAACGCCCAGACTGTTTATTCTGTGTATCTCTCTGAGACAAACTAAGTGAGCACGAGTGACTGAGCGAAAAGTAGTATATTGTTTCCACGCTCCTGGGGGATCAGGGTTGTCATGTTCTGAGGTTGCCAGAAACTATTGTCTCCCCGATAAGAGGAGACTCTAGTGGCACTGTGAGCTAGCTAATACAGACAGGCTAACGTATCTGGTGGGGGTGCACGGAATCCGTCCGCCACCAAACCCACAGTTTATGTTATCCAAACGCGCAGATCCTGTATAGGTAATATAGGAACTACACAACAAAGGGACACCATCCTACACATAAACAATCACTCATGGCGTTTTGCTGTTTCTAAGTGTGCTGCACAGTGCAGCACACATAGAAACAGCAACAAAGAGGAGAAATTAAGCATTTCTCCGCGTTTCGCCATGTTAAGACCAGGTGTTTCCTGGTCTTAATTTTGGCTTTCTTCATATTTACGCCACCCTTGTAAATAGGGGGTAGCATCAAAATCAATGGGTGTTGCGGTGGAACGCGTACCACAACACCCATTGCTCACCCCTTTCACGCTAAGTATAGCGTGAAAGGGTGCCTTATTTACAAGGCAGAGTTAAGCCACGTTAAGTGGCTTAATGCTGACTTGTAAACAAGGCGAAGCCCCTATCGCCACAGGAACGTCGTTAAAAGTGGCGTTCCCATGGTAATAGGGGCTTGTACATATGCCCACAGAGCAGAAGACTGGTATAGAGCAGAACACAAAAGCTACAACACATTCCCCCCTTAAAAAGAACACAATGGCAAACTACACTGGTACCAGATCAGACCAAAACAACAAGAATTTAACCCCTTCCATGCGTCGGACGTGCGGGAGCCGTCCGACACATAAGTTCTAATGTGCGTCGGACGGCTCCTGCACGTCCGACGCCATTGCAGAAGAAATCCCTCTGGTGCAGGCACCAGAGGGATTTCTTTTACTCCCCCAAAGCCTCGGGAGCTGGGGAAGAGATTCCCCAGCTCCCGAGGCCCCCCCCGTTTCTGTGAAATGACGATCAGCGCGCACGTTGCGCTGACGTCATTTCGCAGAAACCGAAACTGAAATGAGCCTTTAGGCTCATTTCAGTTTCACTTTCTACGTGCTCAGGGGGCTATCTCAGCCCCCTGAGCACGTAGAGAGACGGGAGAGGTATCATTGGAAAGGGGAGAATCTCCCCTTTCCAATGGCACCCCTCCCTCGTGGATCCCTGTTTGGGAATCGCCCCAGGAGGGCGATCCCCAAGCAGGGATCCACCCACTAGACACCAGGGAGGGGGGAGCGGCCCCTTGGGCAAGGGCCTTTTGTTCCCCCCAAAAGATTTGGCCAAATTCAGTCTACAAGGGGGCAGAAAGCCCACTAAATGCCAGGGATTTTTTTTAGGCACTTGTTTTTAGGGTGGGGGCTGCCCAAAACGGGCATTCCAATGCCCCCACCCCCCGCCACAATGACAGCCCTTCTGCCCCCCAGGGGGGGGGGCAGAAAGCCCACTAGACACCAGGGATTTTTTATGGGAAATTTTAATTAGGGTGGGGGCTGCCCAAAACGGGCATGCCAATGCCCCCACCCCCACCACAATTACAGCCTTTCTGCCCCCCCTGGGGGGAAGATGGGGGCAGTAGCCTCCAATCTGCTCCCCCGGGGGGCAGAAAGCCCACTAGACGCCAGGGATTTTTTGGGGGGAAATTTAATTAGGGTGGGGGCTGCCCAAAATGGGCATACCAATGCCCCCACCCCCAGCCACAATTGCAGCCTTTCTGCCTCCCCCCGGGGGGCAGATGGGGGCAGTAGCCCCTAATCTGCCACCCCGGGGGGGGGCAAAAAGCCCACTAGACGCCAGGGATTTTTTTGGGGGCAATTTGAATTTGGGTGGGGGCTGCCCAAAATGGGCATGCCAATGCCCCCACCCCTGCCAAAATTACAGCCTTGCTGCCCCCCCGGGGGGCAGTAGCCCCCAATCTGCCCCCCTGGGGGGGCAAAAAGCCCACTAGACGCCAGGGATTTTTTTTGGGGCAATTTGAATTTGGGTGGGTGCTGCCCAAAATGGGCATGCTAATGCCCCCACCCCCCACAACAATTACAGTCTTTCTGCCCCCTGGGGAGCAGATGGGGGCAGTAGCCCCCAATCTCGCCCCCCGGGGGGCAGAAAGCCCACTAGAAACCCAGGATTTATTTTTTATTCGTGTAGGGGTGGGGGCTGCTCAAAATGGGCATGACAATACCCCCCCAGAGAAATTCCAGTCTTTCTGCCCCCCCAGGGGGGCAGATGGGGGCAGTTGCCACAATGCGCCAGAGATTACGCTGGCTTTTTTTATGCGTGGGGGTGGGGGCTGCCCAGACTGGGCATACCAATGCCCCCACCCCCACAAAAAATAGCCACAGTCTTTCTGCCCCCTTGGGGGCATATCGGGGCAACCCCCCCCCCAGATTCCCCCCCAGGGAGGCAGAAAGCCCACTAGGCACCGACTTTTTTTTAGCAATGTGCCTACCTGTCTATTTTGGGCCCTAGCGCAGCTGGCACATAGGGAAACCTAGCAAACCTGTACATTTTTGAAAACTAGACACCAAGGGGAATCCAGGATGGGGTGACTTGTCTGACTCGCACCAGGTTCTGTTACCCAGAATCCCTTGCAAACCTCAAACTTTGTAAAAAAAAAACAATTTTTTCCTCACATTTATGTGGTGGAAAGTGCTGGAATCTGCATGGATCCACAAAATTCCACTCACCCCACATTCCCCAAAGTCTTCCGAGAAAAATGGTACCTCACTTGTGTGGGTAGGCCTAGTGCCCGCGACAGGACACGGGCCAAAACGCAACGTGGACACACCACATTTTCCCAGTGAAAACAGACCCTTTTTTTGCAAAGTGCCTAGCTGTAGATTTTTAACCCTAGCTCTGCCGGCACCTAGGGAAACCTAGCAAACCTATACATTTTTGAAAACTAGCCACCCAGGGGAATCCAGGATGGGGTGACTTGTCTGGCTCTCACCAGCGTCTGTTACCCAGAATCCCTTGCAAACCTCAAAATGTGTCCAAAAAAACACATTTTCCTCACATTTCTGTGGTGGAAAGTTATGGAATCTGCATGGATCCACAAAATTCCACCCACCACGTGTTCCCCAAAGTCTTCTGAGAAAAATGGTACCTCACTTGTGTGGGTAGGCCTAGTGCCCACGACAGGAAACGGCCCAAACCGCAACGTGGACACACCACATTTTCACAGTGAAAACTGGCCCTTTTTTTGCAAAGTGCCTAGCTGTAGATTTTGAACCCTAGCTCTGCCGGCACATAGGGAAACCTAGCCAACCTATACATTTTTGAAAACTAGACACCCAGGGAATCCAGGATGGGGTGACTTGTCTGGCTCTCACCAGGTTCTGTTACCCAGAATCCCCTGCAAACCTCAAATCACTTTCTCAAATTTCTGTCTGGGAAAGTTCTGGAATCTACGTGGATCCACAAATTTCCTACCACCAAGCGTTACCCCAGGTCTCCCGATAAAAATGATACCTAACTCGCGTGGGTGGGTCAAGTACCCGCGACAGGCAAGGGCCCAAAACGTATTGAGGAGACATCAAAATGACCTATCACAAAACAACCTGATTTTGCAAGGGGGGTCACCTGGGTTTTTGGCCCCGGGCTCGGCGGCCATCTTAGGAAACTACCAAACCCACACATTTCTGAAAACTAGACTCCCGGGGGAGTCCAGTGAGGTATGGCTTGCGTGGGTCCCCCAACGTTTTCTTACCCAGAATCCCCTGCAAACCTCAAATTTAGCTGAAAGAAACACATTTTCCACATATTTTTGGGTGGAATCACTGTGCCAGCACAAATATCCTACCCCACCGCGTTCCTCTCTGTCTCCCGAGTAAAATGATACCTCACTTGTGTGGGTAGGGCAAGGGCCTGTGACTGGGAAGAGCCCAAAACATAGGAATTTAGGGTATAGCACTGACAATTCTAAGCGCTACATTTTTTTAAAAAATGGGTTTTAGCGAATTCTGCATTGGACACCCACACAAGTGAGGTATCATTTTACTCGGGACACTAAGGAAAATGCTGTGGGGTAGGACATTTGCGCCGGCACGGTGATTCCACACAAAAATATGTGGAAAATGTGGTTTTTTCAGCTAAATTTGAGGTTTGCAGGGGATTCTGGGTAGGGAAACGTTGGGGGATCCACGCAAGCCATACCTCGTTGGACTCCCCCGGGTGTCTAGTTTTCAGAAATGTGTGGGTTTGGTAGGTTTCCCTAGATGGCGGCGAGCCCGGGGCCAAAAAACCAGGTGCCCCCCCAAAAACCAGGTAGTTTTGTTATAGGTAATTTTGAAGTCTCCACAGTACGATTTGGGCCATTTCCTGTTGCAGCCACTATGCCTACCCACACATGTGAGGTACCATTTTTATCGGGAGACCTGGAGGAACTCTGGGTAGTAGGAAATTTGTGTCAGCCCGGTGATCCTACAACTTTCTCACCCAGAAATGTGAGAAAAAAATTGATATTTTCAACAAAATTTGAGGTTTGCAGGGTGTAGGACTTGGCCTTTTTGGCTAAAGTTCCCTAAACTTTTTGCTTTCCCCCTAGACTGTTTTCCTGACATAGAGTTGCCAATTTAGATGCTTTGGGTACTTTGCCACTGCTGATCAGTGTCAAAGTACAAGTGTTCCCTGTGTAAAGTGTAATGGTAATTGGTTGGCCATGATTGGTAAGTTTGCCTTACTAGTAAAGTCCCTAGTGATGTGCACTGTGTGTGCCAGGGCTAGTAATGCAAAGGTGCGCGGAGAAGGGAACTCAGGCCTGCAGTGTAGGGCCTGCGCGCAGTTTGCTAAGTTAGCATGTTTTCCTGACAAGTGTAACCACTTGTCAGGCCTTACTTTCCCTTTTGCGTACACATTGGGCACCCCTGTGGTAGGTCCCGGGTAGCCCCTGGGCGGGGTGCAGTGTAAGTAAAAGGCAGGACATATACTGAGGTGTGTGTTATGTCCTGACAGTGGAAAACGCTCCATTCCGTTTTTCACTGGTGAAAGGCCATTCTGCCCATAGGGCAGAATGGGGGAGGCTGGGTATTGTGTTTGTTAGCCTAGTTTCCCATAAGTTTAAAATGGAGAGGTGAAGTTTAGTATGTATGAACTCACAGCGGCATAACACATCTTTCTATGAAAGTGGTTTTATCACTGTGTGTTCAGAAGCCACACTTTTAGAAAGTGGCTGAGTTTTGTGCTTTAAGCATTTCTGTGTGTCTCTGCTGAATGTGGATTGACTGTCTGGATCTGAGAGGGGAGAGGAGCCGGGGGAGGTCTTGACCCAGGGAGGGGTTGAGATGGCACCAGACTGACCTTCAGCTGGAGAGCAGGCGAGGAAAAGCACCGGGAGGTGAAGAGGCCTGGGTTGCGGCTATAAAACAATTGACCCATCTCCTGCTGAGTGATTAAGGATCCAGAACCCCAGTATCAAAGGGAGAAAGGTGACACTGGGAGGTAGACACCCAGAACTGATTTAGGCAGGGGTCAGGGACCCCTGAGCACAACAAACTTCAAAGACGTTTAGGGGTATAACTATGAGAGCTGAGATCCCTGAACGTTGGAATAGAAATGGATTGAGACTGAAAAGGCTTGGACCCATTTCGTGGTCAAGAGGAATCTCTGCTAAGGAAGGAACAACTGAAGAGACTGCTGGGAAGGACCAACCCTTGCTTCGTGATCTGGGGCTGGTCTGCAGTTTGCTGTTTTAACCAAGGAAGAGGCTGTTGGGACTGTGCTGTGTGCGCTGGGTCCCCCTGCTTGAAGAAGACTGTGCTTTGTGCTGTGTCTTGTAACCCCAAGGGCCCGAGGTGAGCTGGCTCCCTGTTTGGAAACACAGGAACAAAAGTTTCTGTAGAAGTTTCAAGCAACGCGGTGGGCGCATGTTGTGGCAGCTTGAGACCCTCGGAAGGTGTGCCCTGTGATCTTGGACACACGGAGGAGAAGTGAGACTTGGACGCGCTGGGTGCGTGTCGTGGTGCACAGGAGACGTTGGCGAGGAGCACCTGGTCAACGTGTGCACCGAAGGTGAAGTGAGTCTCGGACGCGCTGGGTGCGTGTCGTGGTGCACAGCAGGCGTTGGTGAAGAGCGCCTGGTCAGCGTGTGCATCGGAGGTGACGTGAGACTCGGACGCGCAGGGTGCATGTCGTGGTGCACCGCAGGCGCTGGTGAAGAGCGCCTGGTCGGCGGGTGCATCGGAGGTGAAGTGAGTCTCGGACACGCAGGGTGTGTGTCGTGGTGCACAAGAGGCGTTGGTGAGAAGCGCCTGGTCAACATGTGCATCGGAAGTAGAGTGAGTCTCGGACGCGCAGGGTGTGTGTCGTGGTGCACCGGAGGCACTGGTGAAGAGCGCCTGGTCGCCGAGTGCACCGGAGGAGAAGCGAGGCTCGGACACGCAGGGTGTGTGTCGTGGTGCACCGAAGGCGTTGGTGAAGAGCGCCTGGATATCGGGGAGTTGGAGTAAGTCTCAGTGAAGCAGCGTGCGTGCTTTGGTGCAACCTGGGACTGTGGAGGGAATCGGCTGATCATCGTGTGCACCGGAAGAAAGTGAGTCTCTGCAACGTGGTGTGCGGGTCTTGGTGCCAACTGAGACCGCAGGAAGGAGTGCCTGGTGAGCGTGCACTCGGAGGCGACGTGAAGTCCCATCAGCGTTGTGTGTGTGGCTTCGTGCCAGAGGAGACCCGGAGGGTGCTGTGGTGAAGTGCACCCGGAGTAACGTAATCTCAAGGGCGTGGGGTACGTGTGCCCTGCGGCCGCCTGAGACCTTCCTAACAGTCGCGGATCAGAGCGGCAGCCCGGAGGAGCTGAGCTGCCAGGCCGAGCCGCTGAGGCCCTTTGAGAAAGTTCTACACGGAAGGCCCAGTTCGCTGAAGGAGGAGAGGAGAGTGGGGTAGCGCCCCCAGGTAATGTGGATCACTGCCTGGGCGAGGCGCGGGCTTGGAGGGACACTCTCACGGCCTCTCAGACCTTCTGGCGGCGTGAGCCTTTGCTTCGGCTCAGAGTGGGGCCCATACTGCGTCAGGAGCAGCAGCACTGGGGCCAGAGTGAGAAGCTGTACTTTGTGTCATCGTTGATATGTGTGGAGGGCAACTGTTATCGAAGAGGCTGACTGTCGTAATACACATTGCCAATATTGCTGCTAACGAACTGCAGGACTGTCTTAGGATGCCTGACATTATTTCTGCGTAACGAAGTACACGATTGTAGCGCTGCGCATTGCATTATTTCTCCCTTGCAAAATACAGGATTGTAGCGGCCTGCATTGCATTTATTCTTCATTGCAAAGTACATGATTGTAGCTACGCATTGCATTATGCCTTCATTGCAAAGTACATGATTGTAGCGGTGCGCATTGCATTATTTCTTTATTGCAAAGTACGTGATTGGGCTGTGACGCATTGCATTATTCCTTCATTGCGCAGTACATGATTGTAGCGGTACGCATTGCATTATTTCTCCCAGTGCAGGTACCGGGGTGTATCGTTACGCATTGTATTATTTCTCCTGTGCCAACGCATTATTGTTTGTCCATTGCAACGTGTGTGATTCTAGCATTATGACCAGCATAGCATTTTGAAAGCATTGTTTGGGATTTGAACCTACCAACCAGCCGGAACGAATATTACCCTTTATTATATGTTTGCTTATGTATTGTGTGGTCTGATCGTATATCTTTTTACATAAAGTTTATACTCGTTTTATCAAGGTCGTGTGGAGTCCATTTGTGGTGTCACCAGTGGGTTGCTGTGAGCATGGTTACACATACTGTACACTCGTGCCTTGGAGATAAGCCTGGCTGCTCATGCCTAGCTACTAAGGGGGTGAGCAGGGCTATCTCAAACGGTGTCCTTACTTGGCCTAACGTTGAGGGAGGAGTCCCGGGTCTCGCATTTAGTGACAGTGGTGCGGGACGGGGACTCCGGCTTCCAACACAGGGGATTCTGGGTAGGGAAATGTTGGGGGACCCACGCAAGCCATACCTTGCTGGACTCCCCCAGGTGTCTAGTTTTCAGAAATGTGTGGGTTTGGTAGGTTTCCCTAGATGGACGCCGAGCCCGGGGCCAAAAACTCATGGGACCCCCCTTGCAAAACCAGGTTGTTTTGTGATAGGTAATTTTGATGTCGCCTCAATAGGTTTTGGGCCCTTGCCTGTCGCGGGTACTTGACCCACCCACGCGAGTGAGGTACCATTTTTATTGGAAGACTTGGGGGAATGCTGGGTGGTAGGAAATTTGTGGATACACGCAGATTCCAGAACTTTCCCACACAGAAATGTGAGAAAAAAGTGATTTTTTTCAGCTAAATTTGAGGTTTGCAGGGGATTCTGGGTAGGGAAATGTTGGGGGACCCACGCAAGCCATACCTTGCTGGACTCCCCCAGGTGTCTAGTTTTCAGAAATGTGTGGGTTTTGGTATGTTTCCCTAGATGGCCGCTGACCCCGGGGCCAAAAACTCATGGGACCCCCCCCTTGCAAAACCAGGTTGTTTTGTGATAGGTCATTTTGATGTCGCCTCAATTGGTTTTGGGCCCTTGCCTGTCGCGGGTACTTGACCCACCCACACAAGTGAGGTACCATTTTTCTCGGAAGGCTTTGGGGAATGTGGGGTGGGTGGAATTTTGTGGATCCACACAGATTCCAGAACTTTCCACCACAGAAATGTGAAGAAAATGTGTGTTTTTTTGGACACATTTTGAGGTTTGCAAGGGATTCTGGGTAACAGAACCTGGTGAGAGCCAGACAAGTCACCCCATCCTGGATTCCCCTGGGTGTCTAGTTTTAAAAAATGTATAGGTTTGCTAGGTTTCCCTAGATGCCGGCAGAGCTAGGGTTAAACATCTACAGCTAGGCACTTTGCAAAAAAAAGGTCCGTTTTCACTGTGAAAATGTCGTGTGTCCACGTTGCGTTTTGGGCCGTTTCCTGTCGTGGCTACTAGGCCTACCTGCACAAGTGAGGTGCCATTTTTCTCGGAAGACTTTGGGAAACGCAAGATGAGTAGAATTTTGTGGATCCACGCAGATTCAATAACTTTCCACCACAGAAATGTCAGGAAAATGTGTTTTTTTTTTACAAATGTTTAGGTTTGCAAGGGATTCTGGGTAACAGAACCTGGCGAGAGCTAGTCAAGTCACCCCGTCCTGGATTCCCCTGGGTGACTAGTTTTCAAAAATGTATAGGTTTGCTAGGTTTCCCTAGATGCCAGCAGAGTTAGGGTTCAAAATCTACAGCTAGGAACTTTGCAAAAAAAGGGTCCGTTTTCAGTGTGAAAATGTGGTGTGTCCATGTTGCGTTTTGGGCCGTTTCCTGTCGCGGGCACTAGACCTACCCACACAAGTGAGGTACCATTTTTCTCGGAAGACTTTGGGGAACGCGGGGTGGGTGGAATTTTGTGGATCCACGCAGATTCCAGAACTTTCCACCACAGAAATGTCAGGAAAATGTGTTTTTTTTTACAAATTCTGAGGTTTGCAGGGGTTTCTGGGTAGCAGAACCTGGTGAGAGCCAGACAAGTCACCCCATCCTGGATTCCCCTGGGTGTCTAGGTTTCAAAAATGTATAGGTTTGCTAGGTTTCCCTAGGTGCCGGCAGAGCTAGGGTTCAAAATCTACAGCTAGGCACTTTGCAAAAAAAGCGTCCGTTTTCACTGTGAAAATGTGGTGTGTCCATGTTGCGTTTTGGGCCGTTTCCTGTCACGGGCACTAGGCCTACCCACACAAGTGAGGTACCATTTTTCTCGGAAGACTTTGGGGAACGCGGGGTGGGTAGAATTTTGTGGATCCATGCAGATTCCATAACTTTCCACCACAGAAATGTGAGGAAAATGTGGTTTTTTGGACAAATTTTTAGGTTTGCAAGGGATTCTGGGTAACAGAACCTGGTGAGAGCTAGTCAAGTCACCCCATCCTGGATTCCCCTGGGTGTCTCGTTTTCAAACATGTATAGGTTTGCTAGGTTTCCCTAGGTGCTGGCAGAGTTAGGGTTCAGAAATCTACAGCTAGGCACTTTGCAAAAAAAGGGTCCGTTTTCACTGTGAAAATGTGGTGTGTCCACGTTGCGTTTTGGTCCGTTTACTGTCGTGGGCACTAGGCCTACCCACACAAGTGAGGTACCATTTTTCTCGGAAGACTTTGGGAAACACAGGGTGGGTGGAATTTTGTGGATCCACGCAGATCCCAGAACTTTCCACCACAGAAATGTGAGAAAAATGTGGGTTTTTTTACACATTTTTAGGTTTGCAACGGATTCTGGGTAATAGAACCTGGTGAGAGCCAGTCAAGTCACCTCATCCTGGATTCCCCTAGGTGTCTACTTTTCAAAAATGTATAGTTTTGCTAGGTTTCCCTAGGTACCGGCAGAGCTAGTGTTCAAAATCTACAGCTAGGCACTTTGCAAAAAAGGGTCAGTTTTCACTGTAAAAATAAAGTGTGTCCATGTTGAGTTTTGAGCCGTTTCCTGTCGCAGGCAGAGGCCAACCCACACAAGTGAGGTACCATTTTTATCGGGAGACTTAGGGTAACACAGAATTGTAGAGTAACTGTTATTACCTATTGACTTTCGATGCATTTCTGCCTTCCAAATGAAAGACAATGTGTAAAAAAGAAGTCATTTTGAAATTGACCTATAATTCTCATGCTACTATGGGTACTCACAATTTCGGAAATGTGCAAATATCTACTGTTTCTAAACTCTATATTTTGTTCCAATTTCAGAAATACATAGGTGTCTCCCATACCGATTTTTCTATGTATATATTTTCCCAAATTAATTGCTATATACCCGGTACATAATAAAAAACCATTGCAAGACGCTGCTCAGTTATTGGCTCTGGGTTCATCGGATTCTTGGTGAACCTACAAGTCCTATATATCCCCACAACCAGAAAGGTCCAGCGGATGTAACAGTATATTGCTTTCAAACAGATGTCATAATTAGAAGAAGTTACAGGTGAAAACGTTGACACAAATGGCTGTTTTTTTCAACTAATTTTCAATTTTTCCTATATTCAACGGTTAGTTTCTATAAAGAAACCTTGAAGGATCTACACAAATGACCCCTTGCCGAAATCAGAATTTTGTCTACTTTTTAAAATGTATAGCTTTCCAGGATCCATTATTGATTTCATACCCATTTCTACCATTAGCTGGAAGGAGGTTGAAAGCACAAAAAATAGCAAAAATAGGCTATGTCCCAGAAAAATGCCAAAACTGTGTAAAAATGTTTTTGTTTTCTGACAAAAGTCTGCTTGTGCCTGAAAGCTGGGAAGATGGTTATTTCAGCACCACAACCCTTTTTTGATACCATTTTCAGGGAAAAAACCATACGCTTTCATCTGTAGCCCTTTTTTCCCATTTTTCTCCAAAAAAACAAAATTTAGCTGTATTTTGGCTAATTTCTGGGTCCCCTCCAGGGAAATCCACAAACCCTGGGTACCTTTAGAATCCCTATGATGTTGGAAGAAAAGGACGCAAATTTGGCGTGGATACCTTATGTGGTCAAAATGTTACAGGGGCCTAAGCGCGAACTACCCCAAATAGCCAAAAAAAGGCTTAGCACAGGGGGGGGAAAAGGCCTAGCAGCGAAGGGGTTAATAAACCCACTTGAACACGAAGAACACCCATAAGCCTAATTGTACCAAACCATCATAATTCACCACCATAGAACCACCATTTACAGAAACATAAAAAGCACAAACACCTTCATATTTGCATGACTAGCAATCACACAAAATACACACTCACAATCCATAAACACCATCCACAAAGGACATATGTTTGTCACTTCATCACACACAGGCCAATAACGCGACCCACACACATGCAAGACAACAAGATAGGAGCAGGGAACAAAAGCTTACTCTGTATAAAGCTCGATAGAGTGGTGACAACATCAATCAACGCATTGAGCATGCCAACTCAATGAAAGTACATTCTACTGTCACAGAAGCAGTGGTTCTTCCATACCACAGTGGGGGAAACTTTCACCTACAGCTTGAGCATATCCCCTCAATGGTCCTGCTATCAAAAGTAGAATCGGCAAAAGGCTTCCCATTCATGTGGAGCACATTAAGTCCATGCGCATACATAAATGGTGTCACTTGACCTACCAACTCTGCAACAGGCATCCCACCCAATCATGGCAAGATAGGTATTCCACCCACTAAAGCAAAATGGCCATTCTTCACAGGCAAGAAAGGGGGTCCCCTACTCATGTGGATGAACCAGCCATGTGAATCCAAAACCTTATTTCTTAGTGGAAATGTCATACACAATGCACAATGCAAATCTGCAGTGGAACCATCACTCTCCACGCAAAATGCCCTGTGGAGTTGTCACTCCCACCAATAGCACAGAGTACCTTTCGTCAGTACAATTGAGCTTTGGGAAAAGTCATATTTTGGGGCCCCTGTTCATAGTAACTTTCAATGGATTTCCCACTTTCAGTTAATACAAACCTAATGATGCCAAATTCTATGAACAATGCATTACAGAAAGAGGGACACTCAAAAACTGCACAAATCTCAAGCTGTTTCAGTATCCGCCAGTCAAATAATACCAAGAGAAAGCACAAACAATCATTGGTTAGGCCAATTATTTTTGCTCTCGGATCTAGATTATTTTTTGTCTTGCAACCACAATATATCATATTAAATTAGGTATCCAACCAATCTCTTCAGCCCATTGTAGGAAAGACCTGGCCGCAGTGACTTTGCGGATGTATAATGTACTAGACCATAGTATTAATGTATGATATATGGACATAGTACTTGAATTGTAGCTATAATTTTCTGATACTCGTCAAATAAATAAATCTCCCCTTTCAACTGGCATTCTTGCTGCGACAGTGAAATTCAAAACATTGCTCATCAGATTTTCACAATCTCATTGGGTGAAATCTAATATGTTTCTCCTAATTCTCTTTCCCCACCTTGCCCTGCCTCCCCTCTTTCTATGTTTAAACTTCTCTGGCTAAACACTGACATCCAACTTATCAGAGAACAGAAATGGGAGGGCTGGAAGACAAGAGAAGAATATGGAGGTAAAGAGAACACTACAGCTAGAGAGGTGAATTAGAGGGAGAAGACAGAGATATAGATGAGCTAGAGAGGTAGATGATGTAGTGGAGATGTACAGTAAGCGTAGAAAGGCGAGGTAGCCAGAAAAATCAATACAGAGAGGTAGCAATATGAAGTGGGATGCTGAGCAACAACAGGAGATAGGTATATTTTTATCTGAGGAAGGGAGGCATAGTTTCATGTAAGGAGAAGGAAATATAGAGAGGTCAGACATTTGTTGATGTATGCTGGTCCTTTTTTGTGTGCATGGCCTTGTAGGCGTGGCTCAGCATCTTGAACTGGCATCTCTTCTGAATCGGGAGCCAGTGTAGTTTCTTGAGATGGGGTGTTGTTTGGGTCCTTCTGGGGAGGTTGAGTATGAGTCTTGCCACCGAGTTCTGTATTGTCTGTAGTTTCTTCAGGAGGCGTGCAGTGATTCTACGTAGAGTGTGTTTCCGTAGTCCAGTCTGCTGGTGATGATGGCCTGTGTGATGTTTCTTCTGGTGTTTGCCGGGAGCCACCTGAAGATCTTGCAAAGCATGCAACGGGTGTGAAAGCAGGTGAATGAGACTGCAGTGGCCTGTTTCTTTATGGTCTGTTGGGGCAGGGTGTGTGCTGGCTCCACGGGCCACCAAGTGTCGGTCCATGGCAAGGTGTTGTTCCCAAAGATGAGGACTTCCATGTTTTCGGTGTTGAGTTTGAGACTGTTGTCCTTCATCCAGTCTGCGACGTTTATCATGCATCTATGGAAGGTAGCTTTTGCGGTGGAGGGATCTTTGGACAGTGAGAGGATGAGCTGTGTGTCGTCAGCGTAGGAGATGATGCTGAATCCGTGTGATCTAACGGTGATGGCCAGGGGGTCATGTAGGTGTTGAAGAGGGTCAGGCTGACAGACGATCCTTGGGGGACTCTTCAGATGATCTTCTTGGGCTCAGAGGTGAAAAATGGGAGGCAGACCCTTTGGGTTCTGCCAGTGAGGTATGAGGCAATCCATTTGAGGGTGTTTCCTTGAATCCCGATGTGGTGGAGCCTGTTGATCAGGATGTGGTGGGAGACTGTGTCAAAAGCGGTGGGCAGGTCCAGGAGGATGAATGCTGCTGTTTCTCCGTGGTCAAGGAGGGCTCTGATATCATCTGTGTCTGCGATCAAGGCTGTCTCAGTGCTGGAGTTAGCTCAAAATCGGGATTGGGAGGGGTCTGTGAGAAGTTGGCCTGGTATATGCTGTCCACTAATTATAGTGGGCACCTTGCACCCGTCCAAACAACCCCTTTTTGGAGATAGGTTAAAGACAACCTTTATTGAAAGCTATCCTAGTGGTAGCTATGGAGAGCAGCCTTCAGGCTAAGTCTTGAAGGAATGTAAAGCAGCTTGTTTTACCAGTCTATAATCTCTTGAGTGACCAAATGAAAGAGGACCACACCAGGTATATATATAAAATATATGTATTTAGTCTTAAACACACCCCTCTAGTCTCTTTATGAGGCTAGAGTTCGAAGTACATAAATTACAAGTCAGTTATCAACAGTAATAGCACAAATACACGTTTGAGCCCTAGGGGCGTACCAAACCATATACCAATAAAGTGGTATAAGAACCACAACTGAGCTAGACCCAAGGCCTAGAGCCTGTAGAAGTGCTTGGCCCTCAAGGAACCACCCAAGGTAGTGACACAGGGGACCCAAGGGGGACGCGTGCAGTGTGAGAACACAGCCGGGAGCCGCCGTTGACTTCTATGGGGAATGTCGCGGTTGGAATTTTAAAGAAAAAGGACACTTAGAGGAGGACTTGGAGCAAACCCCTTTAGAACTAGATTGTTCTAGAGTCTATACCCACGGGAGCACCGGAGTACTCGAGTTACCTCACCCAGGGAAGCCGGGTGCATAGGTGTCTTTCGGGGTCGGGTTTCGTCGTCGTTTTCAATGGCGATCTGCTGCAAAGTGCTGCTGGCACCAAGTCGAAAGTGTTTGGGTGGATCCAAAGGTGGATCGAAGATCTGAAGAACCTGAAAGCAGAGGGGACAGAGTCTGGGTCACTAGCCAGTGACCAGGAAGGCGATGAGCAGATGCCCACTGATGTCGGGTGCTTCAGGTAGGTTGATGGTTGTCTTGACTCTTCAGCCACGAGGTCCAGGAGGTGTCGACGACAACCAGGAGCTGGATTCGAGCTGTCCCACAATGTCTGTCGATTGCTGCGGTGTCGGCGACCGGATTGGACCCAACAAGCCTTGGCAACGGCAAGTCTCGTGGAAATAGAAGAAGGACAGTGGTACAAACCAGCAAGGTCTGAGGGACTCACCCAGCAAAGGTAAGTCAGGGCACGTCTGGAGCAACCAGGAAAGCCCAAGCAGAAGAAGACTTGCCTTCGGGAGGGCCCACTAGCCAATGGACTAGCGACTGCGAAGGAGCCTCAAGTGGACACACTTGGAGCTGGCTCACAGGACACTGGTGGAGTGGAGACCAGTGATCTTTGGTGCATTTGGTGCTGGAGATGAGGGCTACTGGAAGCCCAAAGCACAACTTCGTGAAAGACCAGGAAGAGGATGCACTTGCAAATGTGCTCGGTGTCCAGGCGTCACGGTTCCACATTTCCCACGACAGCTACGGGCCTCAGCTCTGCTGGGGACTCAGGGCAGCCTCGGGGAAGTCTGAAAATGTACCTCTGGTGATGCAAAGACTTCGGCGTGCGGCGGGAGCTTCAGCGATGCAGACCGGACAATTGCTTCTTAGGTGCCTGCCAAGCAAGGGAGTCACTCCTTGACCCCAAGGGAGATTCTTCAGTCCTCTAGTCTTTAAGTAGAGCGTCGAAGGTCCAGGATTCAGTGTCAGAGTTTTGTCCAGGTTAATTTAAAGTCCTAAGGACTGGGGTCCCATACTTATACAAAGTTAGGGGGTTGGACATACTCTGGGGACCCACCTATGGGAGGGTCAGGGAAGAGGGGTGGTTACACCCATTTCCCTTTGTCCAGTTTCATGCCAGAGCAGGGGCAGGTAGCCCCTGCAACCGGTTTGAACTGACATATGCACAGGGACACCAAATGTGCCCCCAGTGCAGGACTTCAAAGCACCAGAGGGTGCTCCCGCCCAGCCCCAATACACACTATCCTGTCTGGGGAGGTGGTTACACCTCCCTTCAACAGGAAACCTATTGTCCAGGCCTCCCTGCCGGAGTTTCAGTCAGCAGCAGGAGGCCAGACCCGTGTCTGTGGCAGCGGCATCCATTCTGTGATGCCAGGGCTCTGGAAAGAAGTTACCGGGTAGCCCGGTGTGTACATGTCTCTCCCTCTAGAAGGGTGGAATGCTACCCCCACCGCCAGAATTGGCGGGAGGGGGGTAGTATTCCAAGATGTTTGACACCAAGCACGACATGTTTCTGTGCAGCCATCCCAAAGTTAGCATTTACAGCGAGGATATAAAGTACTTAAGAGTATATGGTCAGGCTGCACTACAAACAGCATCAGAGGATTGAATCCGAATGCTGCAGAGGGGCCCTGCTCATGCAGGGGCACCCTCTCACATAAAAACCACGCACTCTGCCTTCAGGATTGTAAAGGCCTGCCATAGGAGTGACTTATAGGTTTATATGTGTGTGCAATTGTAGTGATATAGGTAGCCTATATCACAGTAAGGGGTGCATGCACCACCTTACCCAGGCTGCAGTAGCAGACCTGTGGTGTCATTTTGGATGGCCTTCCAGGGGTGGCACAATACATGCTGCAGCCCCTGGTAGGCCTCTGAGGTACCTATGCCCTGGGTACATAGTATACCATATACTAGGGACTTATAAGGGCACTCCAGATTCCAATCAGAGATGTGCCTAAGGCACATGGAAACCATTTTAGAGAGGAAGCAGCTAGGCTGGGGCTCTGATTAGCAGGGCCCCAGCCAGACTAAAGTCGAAAAACAGTGAAGCATCAGCAAAAAGTGGGGGTACCCATGAGAAGCAGATCCTACTCTCCTACACAACCCCCCCCAAACGCAGGGACATTAAACTAACCTTGACCAGTTGAGTCTTCATGTTCTAAGTGGAAGTACCTAGAGAGTCCATCTGCATTGGCATGGTTACTCCCAGGTCTATGTTCCACTGTAAAGTCCATCCCCTGTAGGGAAATGGACCACCTAAGCAGTTTGGGGTTTTCACCCTTCATTTGTTTTAGCCATAGGAGGGGCTTGTGGTCTGTTTGAACAAGGAAGTGAGTACCAAACAAGTATGGCCTCAACTTCTTCAGAGCCCAAACCACAGCAAAGGCCTCCTCTCTATGGCTGACCAACGTTTCTCTCTAGGGGTCAGCCTTCTGCTAATAAAAGCTACTGGCTGATCCTGACCTTCATCATTCAATTGTGACAGTACAGCCCCTACCCCCAATTCAGATGCATCTGTTTGGACAATGAACTTCTTGGAGTAATCAGGACTCTGGAGAATGGGAGCAGTGCACATGGCCTGCTTCAGGTCATCAAATGCCTTTTGACAGCTAGCTGTCCACTGAACCTTTTGGGCATTTTCTTGGAAGTTAAGTCATTCAGGGGTGTCACTATTGATCCATACCCCTTGACAAATCTCCTATAGTACCCAGTCAGGCCTAAGAAGGCTCTCACCTGAGTCTGGGTAGTGGGAGCAACCCAGTCCATGATGGTCTGGATTTTGCTCTGCAATGGTTGAACCTGGCCTCCACCCACAAGGTGGCCCAGGTACACAACCTGACTCTGCCCTATCTGGCACTTAGTGGCCTTGATAGTGAGGCCTGCCTTTTGCAGGGCCTCTAAAACATTTCTGAGGTGGACCAGGTTATCCTCCCAGGTGGAGATAAAGACAGCAATATCATCTAGATATGCTGCACTGTAGGCCTCCAGACCTGTAAGGACTGTATTCACCAACCTCTGAAAAGTGGCAGGTGCATTCTTCAGACCAAAGGGCATTACCACAAATTGATAATGTCCACTAGGGGTTGAGAATGCTGTTTTTGGCTTTGCATCATCAGCTAGTCTGATCTGCCAGTAGCCAGCTGTCAGGTCAAATGTGCTTAGATACTTGGCTGAGGCCAAAGTGTCTATTAGCTCATCTGCCCTAGGTATTGGATGGGCATCAGTCCTAGTGACTGCATTGAGACCCCTGTAGTCCACACAAAACCTCATCTCTCTTTTCCCACCACTGGTGTGAGGTTTTGGCACAAGGACCACTGGACTAGCCCAAGGGCTATCTGAGGGTTCAATAACTCCCAAATCCAACATTTTCTGGACTTCTGTCCTGATACAGTCCCTGACATGGTCAGGTTGCCTATAAATCTTATTTTTAATAGGCAGACTGTCCCCAGTGTCCACTTCATGAGTGCACCAGGTGGTCTGACTTGGAGTCAGAGAGAACATATGTCTGTACTGATTGAGCACTTGTCTACAATCAGTTTGCTGCTGAGCAGTGAGGCTGCCTGCCAAGGCTACACCATCCACTGACCCATCATCAGGGTTCTGTGAGAGCAGGTCAGGGAGTGGGTCACTCTCTTCCTCCTGTCCCTCATCAGTAGCCATGAGCAAGCCCATGTCTGCCCTGTCCACATATGGCTTCAATCTGTTGACATGGAGAACCCTGTGGGGACTCCTGGGTGTTCCTAGGTCTACTAAATAGGTGACCTCACCCTTCTGTTCAACAATGGTATGGGGTCCACTCCACTTGTCTTGGAGAGCTGCTGGGGCCACTGGCTCCAGCACCCACACCTTCTGTCCTGGCTGGTAAACAGTCAGTACAGCCTTTTGGTCGTGCCAGGCTTTTTGAAGTTCCTGGCTAGCCTCAAGGTTTTTAGTTGCCTTTTTCATGTCATCCGGGAGCGGAGACCAAGTACATAGTCCACTATGTCTTGCTTTGGGGGCTTGAGAGGTAACTCCCATCCTTCCTTCTCCAAGCACAATGGACCCCTGACAGGGTGACCAAACAAAAGTTCAAAAGGGCTGTAGCCAACCCCATTTTGAGTCACCTCCCTGTATGCAAATAAAAGGCAGGGCAAGAGTATGTCCCATCTTCGCCTAAGCTTCTCTGGGAGCCCTTTAATCATGCCCTTCAAGGTTTTGTTGAATCTCTCAACTAAACCATTGCATTGTGGGTGATAGGGTGTGGTGAACTTGTAAGTCACTCCACACTCCTTCCACATTGCCTTCAAGTATCCAGACATAAAGTTTGCCTCCCTGTCTGATACAACCTCCTTAGGGAAGCCCACTCCTGAGAAAATTCCCAGGAGGGCCCTTGCCACTACAGGTGCTGTAGTGGTCCTAAGGGGAATAGCCTCTGGGTACCTGGTGGCATGATCCACTACCACCAGGATAAACCTGTGCCCAGATGCTGTTTGGGGATCCATGGGACCAACAATGTCAATCCCCACCCTTTCAAAGGGCAACCCCACCACAGGTAGTAGTATCAGGGGGGCCTTTGTAGTGCCACCTGCCTTCCCACTGGCTTGGCAGGTTACACAGGAGTGACAAAACTCCTTGGTGTCTTCAGACATGTGGGGCCAGTGAAAGTGAGGGACAAGTCTGTCCCAAGTCTTGTTCTGGCCCAGGTGACCTGCTAAAGGAATGTCATGGGCTAGGGTCAATAGGAAGCCCCTGAACTTCAGAGGTATAACCAACCTCCTGGTGGCACCAGGCTTGGGGTCTCTACACTCTGAGTACAAGAGTCCATCATCCCAATACACTTTATGGGGACCACTAGCATTCCCAGCAGCCTCAGCAGCAGCTTGCTGTCTGAGGGGTTCAAGAGAGGGGCAGCTCTGCTGCTCCTGGCTCAGATCTGCCTTGGAAGGGCCCCCTGTCCCCAAGAACTCAACCTGGTCAGGTTCAAGCTCCTCTGGGACAGTTCCTTCTTCAGGACTGAGATCACCCCCCTCAAGAAACTGATCTTCCTTCTGAGCCAAGGGGGAAGGCACTGCCTTAACCCTACTACTCCTCCTCTTGGATGGCACTTGGTCCATTTTTCCAGGATCCAAGGCCTGTTCAGTGTTAGACATTTTGCTCTGTGACCTGGTCACAGCAAACACATCTGCAGGGATCCCCAGCATTTCTGCATGGGTCCTGAGCTCCACTTCTGCCCAAGCTGAAGTTTCAAGATCATTGCCAAGCAAGCATTCTACTGGTAGGTTTGCACTCACCACAACCTTCTTAAGGCCAGTTACCCCTCCCCAGGAGAAGTTAACAACTGCCAGAGTATGGTCTGTTCTGACATTGCTAGCATTGGTCACTTGGTACATTTCACCAAGTATAATCTGCCCAGGATCCACAAGGTCTTGTGTCACCATGGTGACACTTGCCCCTGTGTCCCTAAATGCCAAAGCCTCTTTTCCATTGATTAAGGGCTGTTACCTGTACTTGCCCAGATTACTGGGACTCACAGAGGAGGTCACATCCATGCCTCCATCACAGACTAGGACAGCCTGAGTGAGTTCTCTGACTAGCCCAGAGATCATCTCATTACCCAGGGACAACCCTACTAAACCCTTGGCCTGTGTACTCCCACCACCAATTGTAACTGCACTAGGGGGAACAGGTGCCTTAGGGGCATTGGTGGGGGCTGGAATAGAGTCTTTGGACTTGGTGCAATCACTGGTCCAGTGTGTCTTTTGCTTACAGACTTTGCACCATGGTTTCTTTTGGCCTTTTCCCTTGTTAGACTGTGTATCCCCACCTGAAGAAGATTTTTGGGGGCCTTGTGAAGACTTCTGGTCTTTACCGTTCTCCCCACCCTTATCAGAGTTTTTAGAATCTTGCTTCTTAGGGTCACCACCTTGGTTCTGTACTTTCTGCCTCACCCTGGTTCTGACCCCTTTGTCTACCTTCTTTCCCAATTCTTGGGGAGAGATCAGATCAGAGTCCACCAGGTACTGATGCAACAGCTGATTTTGACATTTATTAAGAATCTGCTCCCTCATGATAAGATTGTACAATCCTGTGAAGTCACATACCTTACTGCCCATCAACCAACCTTCCAGAGCCTTAGCAGAACAGTCAACAAAGTCCACCCAGTCTTGAGTCTGTGCTTTTTGGGTATCTCTGAACTTTAACCTGTATTGTTCAGTGGTTAGGCCAAACCCATCAATTAATGCACTCTTCAAGACTTTGTAATTGTCAGCCTCCTCTTCTCTAACAGAGAGGAGCTTATCTCTACCTTTGTCTGCAAAGGAGAGCCACAAGATTGCTGCCCACTGCTCCTGAGGGACCCTCTGTACTTTACAGGCCCTCTCCAGTGCAGAAATCCATTTGTGGATGTCATCCCCACTCTGGTAGGGAGGGACAATCTTGCTCAGGTTTCTATGGTCATAAGACCTTTCCCTATCTCTGGGGAAATTGCTGCCACCATGGGACTCTAGTCCCAACCTTTTTCTTTGCCTTTCAAGCTCTAGGGACTCCCTGTCTATAGCCAACTGCTCTCTTCTGAATCTCAGCTGAGCCTCTCCATATTTGAGCAGTCTCTCTTTCCTCTCATTGGAGGATTCCCTCCTATGAGAGGAAACAGAGGTCCCTACTGAGGTGTCAGAGTGGTTAGACTCCTGAGAAGGAGATCTAACCCTTCTTGGCACACTCAACTCTTCCTGGGGGGACAAAGGGGAGGTCATTCTGATCCTCCTCATCCTCCTCAGGAGTAGCTGGATTATCCAGGTCAAGGTCATTGTCACCTTCCTGGCCAGTTTCAGAGGTTGGGTCCTGGTTATTTTCATTCCTGGCCCCTTCCTCATCTTCTGCCCCACCCTGTCTGCCTACTCCTTCGGACCCTGGTAGTCTTCTGAGATCATCCAGCAGGAGTACCTCTATGAGGCGTTGGGTGTTGGCACTTTTGCCTGTCTTCATTTTCCTAGCAGTGCTTAATGCTCTCAATTCCAAGAATGGGAGATTATCATACTTGGAGGGAAGAAGCCCATTCACTTCTGGCTGGGACCCACTGGTTCCTGGCCCTGAAGACATTACTAGTGTGGTGTCGTGTATGCACTACCTACTCTAGTGTGGCCTACTAAACTCTCTTGAGTTGTAGAAAGGGTGTGCTATCCCTTTACACACAACCCTAAGTTCAGTAGAACTTACTGTATCCTAAGCTTGTTTTATATGTACCTAAGGTACCCTTAGTGGTTTTCAGTTTATCAATTCAATTGAGATTATCTGGTAAAACAATAGCAAGCTGGAATCCCACCGCTGCCACCAATGTGAGAAGTTGGCCTGGTATATGCTGTCCACTAATTATAGTGGGCACCTTGCACCAGTCCAAACAACCCCTTATTGGAGATAGGTTAAAGACAACCTTTATTGAAAGCTATCCTAGTGGTAGCTATGGAGAGCAGCCTTCAGGCTAAGTCTTGAAGGAATGTAAAGCAGCTTGTTTTACCAGTCTATAATCTCTTGAGTGACCAAATGAAAGAGGACCACACCAGGTATATATATAAAATATATGTATTTAGTCTTAAACACACCCCTCTAGTCTCTTTATGAGGCTAGAGTTCGAAGTACATAAGTTACAAGTCAGTTATCAACAGTAATAGCACAAATACACGTTTGAGCCCTAGGGGCGTACTCAAACCATATACCAATAAAGTGGTATAAGAACCACGACTGAGCTAGACCCAAGGCCTAGAGCCTGTAGAAGTGCTTGGCCCTCAAGGAACCACCCAAGGTAGTGACACAGGGGACCCACGGGGGACGCGTGCAGTGTGAGAACACAGCCGCGAGCTGCCGTTGACTTCTATGGGGAATGCCGCGGTTGGAGTTTTAAAGAAAAAGGACACTTAGAGGAGGACTTGGAGCAAACCCCTTTAGAACTAGATTGTTCTAGAGTCTATACCCACGGGAGCACTGGAGTACTCGAGTTACCTCACCCAGGGAAGCCGGGTGCATAGGTGTCTTTCGGGGTCAGGTTTCGTCGTCGTTTTCAAAGGCGATCTGCTGCAAAGTGCTGCTGGCGACCAAGTCGAAAGTGTTCGGGTGGATCCAAAGGTGGTTCGAAGATCTGAAGAACCTGAAAGCAGAGGGGACAGAGTCTGGGTCACTAGCCAGTGACCAGGAAGGCGATGAGCAGATGCCCACCGATGTCGGGTGCTTCAGGTAGGTTGACGGTCGTCTTGATTCTTCAGCCACGGGGTCCAGGAGGCGTCGATGACAACCAGGAGCTGGATTCGAGCTATCCCACAACGTTTGTCGATTGCTGCGGTATTGGCAATTGGATTGGACCCAGCAAGCCTTGGCAACGACAAGTCTTGTGGAAATAGAAGAAGGACGGTGGTACAGACCAGCAAGGTCTGAGGGACTCACCCAGCAAGGGTAAGTCAGGGCACGTCTGGAGCAACCAGGGAAGCTCAAGCAGAAGAAGAGTTGCCTTCGGGAGGGCCCACTAGCCAACGGACTAGCGACCGCGAAGGAGCCTCGAGTGGACGCACTTGGAGCTGCCTCACAGGACACTCGTGGAGTGGAGACCAGTGATCTTCGGTGCAGTCAGTGCTGGAGTTGGGGGCTACTTGGAGCCCAAAGCACAACTTCGTGGGAGACCAGGAAGAGGATGCACTTGCAAATGTGCTCGGTGTCCAGGGGTCACGGTTCCACGTTATTCACGACAGCTACGGGCCTCAGCTCTGCTGGGGACTCAGGGCAGCCTCGGGGAAGTCTGGAAATCTACCTCTGGTGATGCAAAGACTTCGGCGTCCAGCGGGAGCTTCAGCGATGTAGACCGGACAATTGCTTCTTAGGTGCCTGCCAATCAGGGGAGTCACTCCTTGACCCCAAGGGAGATTCTTCAGTCCTCTAGTCTTTAAGTAGAGCGTCGAAGGTCCAGGATTCAGTGTCAGAGTTTTGTCCAGGTTAATCTAAAGTCCTAAGGACTGGGGTCCTATACTTATACAAAGTTAGGGGGTTGGACATACTCTGGGGACCCACCTATGGGAGGGTCAGGGAAGAGGGGTGGTTACACCCATTTCACTTTGTCCAGTTTCGCGCCAGAGCAGGGGCAGGTAGCCCCTGCAACCGGTTTGAACTGGCATATCCGCAGGGACACCAAATGTGCCCCCAGTGCAGGACTTCAAAGCACCAGAGGGTGCTCCCGCCCAGCCCCAATACACACTATCCTTTCTGGGGAGGTGGTTACACCTCCCTTCGACAGGAAACCTATTGTCCAGGCCTCCCCTGCCGGAGTTTCAGTCAGCAGCAGGAGGCCAGACCCGTGTCTGTGGCAGCGGCATCCATTTTGTGATGCGATGGCTCTGGAAAGAAGTTACCGGGTAGCCCGGTGTGTACATGTCTCTCCTCTAGAAGGGTGGAATGCTACCCCCGCCACCAGAATTGGCGGGGGGTAGTATTCCAAGATGTTTGACACCAAACACGACATGTTTCTGTGCAGCCATCCCAAAGTTAGCATTTACAGCGAGGATATAATGTACTTAAGAGTATATGGTCAGGCTGCACCACAAACAGCATCAGAGGATTGACTCCGAATGCTGCAGAGGGGCCCTGCTCATGCAGGGGCACCCTCTCACATAAAAACCACGCACTCTGCCTTCAGGATTGTAAAGGCCTGCCATAGGAGTGACTTATAGGTTTATATGTGTGTGTAATTGTAGTGATATAGGTAGCCTATATCACAGTAAGGGGTGCATGCACCACCTTACCCAGGCTGCAGTAGCAGACCTGTGGTGTCATTTTGGATGGCCTTCCAGGGGTGGCACAATACATGCTGCAGCCCCTGGTAGGCCTCTGAGGTACCTATGCTCTGGGTACATAGTATACCATATACTAGGGACTTATAAGGGAACTCCAGATTCCAATCAGAGATGTGCCTAAGGCACATGGAAACCATTTTAGAGAGGAAGCAGCTAGGCTGGGGTTCTGATTAGCAGGGCCCCAGCCAGACTAAAGTCGAAATAACAGTGAAGCATCAGCAAAAAGTGGGGGTACCCATGAGAAGCAGATCCTACTCTCCTACAGGGTCCAGGTGGTTGTGGTCTTCTAGGTGTTGGGTGAGTTGCTGGTTGATCACTTTCTTGAGAACTTTTGTTGGATCGAGGGAGCAGAGAGATGAGTCGGTAGTTCTTCAATTCGGCTGGGTTGGCGGATGTTTTTTTCAGGAGGGGCCTCACTTCAGAATGTTTCCTGTCCTCAGGGAAGGAGACCACTCTGATGGAGGTGTTCAGGACCTTCCTGAGCTTGTTGCCGATTGTCTTGCTTCCAAGTTTGAAGACGTGGTGGGAGCATGGGTCCGTGGGTGCTCCAGGGTGCACGGAGTTCTTGATGGAGATAGTGTCTTGCCTGGTGAGGAGTTCCCAGTGGGTGAGAAGGTGTTCTGGGTTTGTGTTCCTTGTTGTGAGCTGGTTGATGCTTTCTGCGGCAGAGGGTTGGCATTCAAAGTTTTCGTAGATGAAGAAGTCCACGATGTTGTTGCACAGTTTCTGGGAGGGAGTGATGTCGTACTTTGTGGCTGCGGGATTGGTGAACTCCTTCACGATGGCGAAGAGTTCTTTGCTGTGGTTCACGCTGGCTTTAATGCGGTCTGCTGGGCATTCTTCTTGGTTTCTTCCACACTTGAGAGTGGTCCTGAAGGTGGTGCGGTCTTCTGTGTTTTTGCTGATGCGCCACTTCCTTTCAAGTTGTCGACAGTTGCACTTGATGGAGTGGAGTACCTCAGTGAACCAGCTTGCATTTTTGCTTCATTCTTTGACCTTGGCTGCCTTAGCGGGGGCGATGGCATCGGCGCATTCTGTCATCCACTGCGAGAAGCTCTTTGCTGCTTGTTCAGGGTCATATGTAGAGTCTGGGAGGTGGGAAAAAAAGTGTTGTTCCACTGGTCTTCTGATACCTTTTTCCAGTTGTGTCGCAGAATCTGGGGGTCCCTGTGCTGGGGTACTTTTGGGTCCTGAGATGGTGAAGTGTACACTGTGGTGGTGGGACCAGGTGAGTGGTGTGGAGTGGATGTATCTGACTATCACCGGAGGTGAAGATGGGGTCGAGCATGTGTCCTGCGATGTGGGTAGGGTTGGTGACGAGCTACTTGAGGCCAATGTTTCTCATGCTTTCCAGGAGGTCGGTGGAGTTGGCGTTGCTGGGGTCATCTAGGTGGAAGTTGAGGTCCCTAGGAAGATGTAGTGCTCAGAGTCGATTGCAAGCGGGGCGATGAGTTCCGGGATGGTGTTGCAGAAGCTAGGGCATTGTCCTTGTGGTCTATAGGCAAAGGTGGCTCGGGTGGTGCTGTTACCATCTGTGTGGAGTTGGAAAGTGAGGTGTTCATTTATTGTGTGTCGAGTCATCAGGGGATATCGTGCAGTATATAGTAGGTCTGATGATAATGGTGATTATGCCTCCGTGCTTGTTGGCTCGCTCCTGGTGTGTTACCTTGTAACCTTCGGGGATGGTGGTGGCGATATCTGGTGCAGAGGCAAGGTTAAGTCAGGTTTCTGTGAGGAAGATGACATCGGGGGTGAGCATGCAAAAAAACTGTCCTAATACACCCCTGCTCACGTAATCATCTCATGTGCTTCTTGAAAGTCCAAAGGTCAGAAGACAACATATGAAAGGAAGAGAGTTCTTCTAGGAGCGCAAGTTCTGCAACACCTTATTGCTCAGACTGAGGAAATGTATGATAAACTTTAGGAAATCATTAGAAAACATCCTACATCTCCAGGAGGAGGTCAGTGGCCTACATTACTTACCTGCCTGTTTGGTCTAGTCCCAGTTATTCTGTATGCTGATGTCTATGTTAGGGCCAAGAGTGCAATCATGTTAAGTATGTAACATACATTGCTACATCCATGACCAATGTGAGGATTCAGATGAAAAAGATGATTCCTTGTTTTTCAGGAAGAATAATAGTTAAGGTGCTGCTCTTTGTGGATCAATTGACTAACAAGAATTAGCAAAGCAGTTAGGACTAGCCAAGGCTGAGAAGCTATCGTCTTTGCCAATACCTGTTTCCTTCGCTATGGTTTAATATAACTTTACAATTCCAAGATGGCCTACACATTAGGAACCAAAGTGTCAGCCATCTTGGAATAGTCAAGAAAGATGGCAAACGCATTCCATGATGACTGCAGGCATGTAGAATACAGTGGTGGCCATCTTGGAAAGGTTTCTGTTACAGTTTATGAAAAAACATTCAAAGATGAGCACCCCATGCATGCGCACCCATGGCAGCCATCTTAAAATGATTTTTGTCATAGTCCATTTCGGCCGGAATACTGAGTATTTCATCCTTCTGATGGCAATAAAAAGAGTTGGATAGCAATAAATTGCATTTTTGCATGTCTGTGTTTGCATACTTTAGCACATTAAGGCCGGATCTATTGACTTTGTTAGGGGTACTTCACAAACCACAAAAAGACAATGGTAAATGGCAAAGCTACATTACACTGAATGGTAGAAATGCACTGTTAAACAACTTAATGATACACATATTATTGACCTCAGAAGTTGAAAGACAAGGTGAACTTGCAGGAATTTGAACTTGTGACCATGACGTTAAACACAGATTCCTAGAGTCAATACATTAGTCCTCTGAGACACAAACACAATTTTTAATATGTTTCACTGTGCAGCCTTGCTTGAATCCAGTAATAAAAGTAAATTGCAAAGAAGTGAAAACTCTCAAACTCTCTCAGCGCTCAGAGTGTTGCTTTGTAAATAACATCTCCCTTCTACTTTATATGAAGACAAAGGATACTATTGTGGATGGGAACAGAGACTACAAAGGTCATGTTTATGTTACACGTCTTTGTCAGTGTAACATTAGCAAGCATTACATGTCAACAAAGTGAGAATAATTGTAGCCTTCATATTGTAGCTTTCCTAGTGATATGTTCAATAGAGTTGCCTTCGAAGTACTTGGCAGTAAATTTCAATAAGGGAAGGTCATGAACAGGCAGGAATCTAGACAATGAGCGTGTGTTTTCGAAGTAAGTGCTAGGTAACATGAGTGATGCAATTTCACAAAGTTTGCATTTGGGTCCAAATTTACAAAGAATTTGAAATGTATTTGTGTTACTTTTTTTAATGAAACCTGACACAAAATCCAGGTTTGTATTTACAAATAAACACAAATGCCGATTTGCATTGGCTTGTAATCAAAAGTAGCTCAACACAGTGCTGCCTTGCATTACTTTGAATCAAGGTGGCATTTCCATGGGTGGTGTAGGGGTATTTCCGTGCATCCATCTATGGATATTGATGCAAAGCCATAGCTACAAAGCGTAGTAGACATGGATTGGAGCCAAAATCCTGTATTTCCCTAAAGCTGCTGTAACGAGATGAAATATTTTTATTTCTCCTTGTTTTTACTATTTGCATGTGTACAGCACACATCCCAAGAGGAAATTGCTTTAAATTATAGGTTTTGTGCAGGAAGGGTCTGCTTCCTGCACAGAAACTATGCTGACTATCAGGCAGACCCCTTGCACAATAGCAAAAGGGCGCCTGCGTTAGCGCATGGCTGCTGAAAGTGCGCTAGCTCAGGAAGAAATCAGAACTGCGTCACTTCTTTGTAAAGATGGTGCAGTTCTGACCTCTCTATTTCATGTGACACACCACAGAACCTTTGTTTGCTGCCCTGCGTTGCATCAACTCTTTGTAAATCTTGGCCATGGTATATATCTGCATGCTTTCTGAAATAGCAGTACCATTTGGTTTTGCCTACACTTTATAAAAAAATGACTTAATTGTGAGAAATGTTTGTTGCGGTTTACTAATAGGAAAAATCTTGAATTATACTCCTTTATGATTTCCATTCCAAGGGTTGCATTCTCTGCATGAATAGCGGCATTATATGATGGTCATTCCTAACTGACTGCTAGAAAAAGACCATGGCTTCCCCATCAACCCTGGCACCAAAGGAGATTAGCCTTTTGGGTGTCTCTGCACATGTGCACAGGCAAAATGCAATCACTCAAAATGAAGAGAGCCAATGGGTGAAGTGGGCTGATCCCAAGCTCCATGCTGCATGTTTCGGTGGGCGGAGCAGAATGTGCATGACTACAATGGACCGGTGGATGAAGAGGGTTGACTGAAAGCCCCCTAGGCATGAAAGTATATGTATTTAAGAATTTCTTTGTGAAAACAAAAAGTATTGACTAACAGCAGACCTTAAAAAAGGAAATGGAAGCAGGGTGCTTGTCTAGGGAAGTCATTCACTTTAAGTAAAGAAAGGACTGGGATGAGGAATTAGAACCCAAGTAAGGGCATCACCTGTAACTGAAATGAGCATTTGAAGCAGGCTGGATTGTAACAAAAAAATTGCAAATGCCGCGAAGGGTTTATCAACTCTTTTTATACACTTCACAGATTTTTATATCATATTAGAACATTGGAATGTGGAGCACTCCATTGAATACAATGGAGTGCTCCGAGTTTCTACGGACCGGTAAAGTCCTGCAGAGCAACATTCCAATGTTGTTTGAACAAAGGCCTCTCGGAGCCCGAGGGGATTTCAATCCCTTCGGGCTCCGAGAGGCCTTTGTTTAATTTGTTAGAACATTCTGCCCTCTAGTGGCAGAATGTTCTAATAGGCTTATAGCCCTTCGTAGCTGGTCTATACCGGCTATTAAAGTCCCGCTCCCTTGTTAAAGGCCCTCGCCTTCGGCTCGGGCCTTTAACGCTGGAGCGGGCCTTTAATAGCCAGTATAGCCCGCTACGGCGGGCTATAAGGCTATACTATTTTAATAGGATGTTTCTTCCTCAAATCATAACCGGGGATATTTATCAACACTAGTGGCACAGCAGAGTGATGCAAAGTGGAGAAAAATGTCGATAAAGTATTGACTTTTCAGTGCAAAACTTTTTTTGCACTGGAAAGGTGTCCTTGAAGAAGTGGAAATAAGAAATTGCGCTGCTTTGAGCCACTTTAATCCAAAGTGGCGTTCCATGGGTGGTACTTGGGCGTTCAGATGCTACCATCAATGGATTTTGACATAAAGCCGGATCTACAAAGATTGTCAGACCTGTCTTTGCATTAAAAAAAAAAATGTCTCCTTCAAATTTCTCCAAACATTTTGATCATTGAATCTGTGCTGCACTGTACAGCATATCCCAATGTATGAAATGTTACAAAAATGACCTGGGCTATCCTTCCAGGACAAAACCTATAGTAGACCATTTGCACCAGGGTGCAAAGGTGTGTGTGTGGCTCTATGCAGCATGTGCAACAGGGAAGGGGAAGAGAGCAGCAGCAGACCATAACCCCAGAATGTCTTAAAATATTTCTTATTACTTGTTTATGGGATTCATGTGTGTGCCCTTGTGCACGCAATATATAGTTATGAAAGTACCTCAACGACCGCATGACCTTCTACACGCCCACACGCCAGCTACGATCAACCAGCCACGCCCTCGCCACCGTACCACGCATCCGCAGAACCACCGCCGGAGGAAGATCCTTCTCCTACCTGGCAGCCAAGACCTGGAACTCCCTCCCCACTCACCTTCGGCGAACCCAGGACCATCTCTCCTTCAGGAAGCAGCTCAAGACCTGGCTGTTCGAGCAGTAACTTACCCCCTCCCCCAGCGCCTTGAGACCCTCCCGGGTGAGTAGCGCGCTCTATAAATGCCGTGATTGATTGATTGATTGATTGATGAACTGAAGCAACAGGAAACCAGGAAATAAAGTGAAGATGCGAGTGAGATAATCTCTAAAACCTCTTGAGAGTTATTTGCTGCAACCTTGAATCTCAAATTTACGAATTCTATCAAGTTTGCTTTCCTTTCTTGTAATACTAATTGAACTCTTAAGTAGATTCCGTCCCCACTTCCGCTTGTGCATTAAAGCAACACATCTCAGTCGATCCTTTTAATCAGAGTTGGCATTATGGAAATGAAGTCTTTTGTCTGTTTCTGCTGCCCACTAATCTTGCGTTGATCCCTTGTGCATCAATATGCAAACCCAAGCTGCGGCGTCTATTGATTACATCAGAGATGTAGTGGCTGCAGATCACAGCAAAGCCCTTTTTCATTTGCCTTGATTAATCTGTGATGTTTATCTTTGAAAGGAGGCTCTTATCATAGTTCATTAGCTGGCATGTTCTTCTGCCTTTGCAAAGTGCTTGAGAGTGCAGCATCTAGAGGGCCTTACCGAGGCACCCATGGGACTGCTCCAGAAGTGCAAGCAAAGAAATTCAAAACCTGTCAGAGCACATTGTGCTGGCTGCCCTGGTATCTGGCAAGGAGAGTATGCCCATCTATGAAACTGTGAATTTACAGCTGGCATCACTGGCACATATTGTCACACCATTGGATGTTTTGTGAAGGTTTCTGTCTTTGAACTGGTAGTTGTCGATGATATAGGTAGCCAATGGCGTAACGTAACTTGAGGGCCCCCCCTCCAAAGTACATGGAAGGGGCCCCCCATGCTCCGGACCCAGCCAGGAGGTCTCAGGCCAGGGGCCCGTTGCCCGTGCATAGTGCCAGAGGGGGCCCTTGGATTCGGGGCCCCCCCTGCACCACAGGGGTTGCTGGGGCTATTGTTATGCCACTGTAGGTAGCCCTTTTTTTCCTTCTACGCCAGGCCACATCATGAATATTCACTTATTTATTGTCGAGTATATACTGTAACTTGAGCGGAGCGGTATAGTCACATGCTGGATTGTCGCGTGTTCTTCCTTGGCTTGTTGGGGACGATGGCTATGGAGATGTACCCTTCAAGGCCCATACCTTCTTTATTGAGATGATCTGCTGCTGTAGCACAGCTATCATTAGGTGCAGTGGCACTGGGCTCTAAAGGTGGGAGGGCCTCACTGCACCCCAACTCTATCTGTCTTTTATAATTCAGCCAGGACCAGGGAGTCCATTATTCCCTCCGTGCAATAGCATCTGTGACACCCTTGCTACACAACTGAAGAAACGCCAACCCACCTCTGTAAGTAAGGTTGAAGAAAGAAATGCTATATTTGCTTCCAAAATAGTCTTTTAAGGTAGGGGGTGTCTTTTTGGCTTGATTTTCCACATCACAAGCAGCTTGCTAATCCAAAAGGCTGGTGCAAATATCCAAGTTTTCAGATTTTATGAGGTCTATACGTGATCCTCAGTGTTTGCTAGATCAGGTGTTAGCTGATTTCAGAGAGCGGATCACATGTTGGAGTCCCGCCTTCCAGTCTTTTTTCAATTTTCCAGTTTCGAATGGTGTTCCTTGGGCTGAACATATGGATTTGGCTTGAGCACATTTCTAAAGCCCTAGCTGGAACTAAATTGGATACATTCCCAAATGTTTCAGCAGAACATACAAAGGATCTCAAGGTTGTGGGCCATTTTTTCTGGCGAAGCAATTACAAGGACAAAAGGTCGTATTTTGAATATTACTGGACTGTTTTCAATAAACGGAGCATCCTTACACTTTTTGCTGGAGATAGACTCAAAGATACATTACACAGACAGGCCAGTAAAACTGCTCATATCTCTTGTAGGTAGTGAAACGGGCGGTGATTTCCAACACTTAAAGCACATCAGGGGTTTTCCGAGCTTCAGAACATGTACTGCACACTTGAGAGTTCCACATACCCAAAAGAAACCTCCGCTCAGCCGATTTCGTCCATTCAGAAACCCTGCACATCTGCAGATCCAGAGCGGGTGGAAGAGCCTTCTCCTACATCGCCGCTAAGGCCTGGAACGAACTCATGGTCGACATCATACGCTCCCCGACCCTGCACACCTTCAGCAAGAGCCTTAAAACCTGGCTCTTCGGCTAAATCCCGGAGCTGCACCCACCCCCCCACCCTCCCCCAACGCCTTGAGACCCTCACGGGTGAGTAGCGCGCTTTAAAATTCCCTGATTGATTCATTGATTGAGTGGGTTGAAGAACACCCCTTCAGCAGTTTGCCTAAGCAGTGTAAATGTTAGAGACTCAATGAGCCTCAATGAGAATGAAGGCAGAACAGACTTATACAACACTTGTTGTGTTGTGATACTTAAAATGTTTGTATGAGGAATTTCTAAAAACGCACTTTTGCCTTCATGAAGGGAAGCAGGTATTAAGCCGGAGACAGGAAGAGAATTTACACATAAGATTGAGAAGGGCTGCTGAGAAGGAAGATGTGGCCAGGTCATGTGCCCTGCAAAAAGCAGCCATTTTGGAAGCAAGAATAAGAAAGTACGCTGAAGTGCACTAGCGTTTCGAAACAGGCTTTTATTATGAAGCTGAATTCAGAAAGGACAAAATATGAAATAGATAGTCTGAAATAAAATTGATGTGCTAAATATTTTCACGAGAGACAGGCTCAAAACTTGTCACTTCACGGGCCAAAGGAGAGAGAGAAGGTTAAACCAGCAATGCACAGTGATAATTGTTTGAACCATTTTACTTTCAACCTCACAAATGTTTGCAAACAGTAACTATGAATATTGCCACAGAGAACCAGCGATTAACTATGTAGGACATATTCTATTTATTTACTATAGGAATAGAAAGACATTTAACAAGCCTATGGCCCTCACAACTTTTTTTATAAGGCTTTCATTTTGAGCCTTGTCTATTTGGTCTGTCGCTAAGTTGATGTGTTGATTTACATTTTTCTAAACTCTCGTTCCTGTTCTTAGTAAGCCAGCTTGTCTCCCTCAAACCCCAATTGTTCCTCTTGTGTTCTCGGTGAAGACGTTTCTCTCTAGTATAAAGTAAATCTTTTGGAACCAATTCTTTCTTTAGTTGTAGTATTCTGTTCAATTTTCGGTTGTTGTAGAGCAATATCATTGCCATTTCTCTTGATTTATCTTGAAGAGTAATGTTTTCATTAATGTTGTTGTAATTTTAAAGCTAAACAAAAAATATTTTCGAATTCAATATAATTTACGAATATACGAACTGTCCCAAACAAAAATGCAAGTTGTAAACTTGAAAGAACAACTACATATCAATGCAAATCCAAAAATGCTTGTAAACTATTAGAAGTAATTGACAGTAAATACAATATAGAAAACATAACATTTTCAGAAAATCAAAAAAGAAAAGCATGAGAAGAAAATGAAAAACAAATGAAGGGGGACGTGTTAAGGAAAAAGTATTAATAAATTATGTATAAAATCCAACAACAGTAATACACAATGAAGAGTAAAACTGTCCATTATACATTAAAGCTTATAACCATGATAACATAGAATAAACAAATGAGACATCAAGGTGGTTTATGAATTCCATTGTATATTAAGTTTAGTATAAAAGTCAGAATAAGTAGATAAATAAGATTTCAAAAGCAACAATGTTAATTAGTTTTTAACAGAGACTTGGGGAGGGCTGGCATTTGCAGTGAATTAGTGTTTCAATCAAAAGCTCAACACCAATATAAGAGAGATAAGACCATTATGTGGAAAAATTCTGTAGACATGTCAAGCTGTTCAGCGAGCTGTACAAAGTTGGCACTGTGGCATGCGGTACAGTGAGATGTCGCTCCAAAGGATTCCCTCAGGAGTTTGTTAGTATGAGGCTCCATAAAGCCCAGAGCACTGCGTAGTGTTCCAACAAACTCCTCTCAGTCAGATTCTCAGATAGGCGAGATTTATACATGCTCACTACAATCCATGATGAGAGCACATCATGGGTGGTGGTTTGGGGTCAATTGGCAGATGTTCACAAGCCCAACTGTATACTTGATTACAACAAGCACATGGATGGAGTGGATATGAATGACCAGGTGCATCAGCCATATAATGCATGTAAAACTCACACATGGTAAAAGAAGTTGTTTATCAATTTAATCCAGTTGTCATCATACAATGCGTATGTTGTTTACAGTGAGACCACCACAGCAAGACCAATTTCTTTCCTTGACTTTCACTTGGCCGTAATTGGAAGCCTGCTGTTTAAAAGCAGTAGCCTCTACCTCATTTGCTAGGGAGGACGTAACAAGGCAATTGGATTGGCACTTTGTTAACCGCTTTCCTGCAACAGAGAAAATGTGTTGACCATGTCGCCAATGCAGAGTTTACTCTAAGCAAGGAAAGAGGCAACAGAGTCGGTATTACTGTCCCCAGTGCCCGTGTCAACCAGACCTATGTTTTTCAACTTGCTTCAATTTGTTCCACACAAAAGTGAAGTTTTGGGAAATCAACAGATATCGAGATGTCATTCTGATAGTATGTATCTTACAATGGCTGTGCTTCCATGGGCCACTACTTGACAAGACAAGCAGACTCAAATTGTTTCCTCTAGTTTGGAAATTCTTTACAGTTGGTCTTGATTATGGCCTGCTTGCCATCTTCATCCTCCTTCAGATAATGTAAAATGTTCTGCTCGCTGTATGCAGCACGTGTTCTCTGTGGTTTTCCAGTGCCGCAGCTGCAGGACATGGCCCCCCAGCTACTTCTAAGACAAAAGACGGAGATCACCCCCTGCATTCAGTTCTGCCCCACAGGTCCTTCCTCTGAAGTGAGGTCTCCATACTGCTCCCTTCTTCTTCTCCCAGGTGAATTATTCCGCAATGCACGAGGGGTGGGGTTGTACTCCTTCCCTGTGAATTTTGTAATTGGTGAAATGAACTATCACTGTGTAGGAGAACCCTGTGAAACCTTATCTGATTCTAACCATTTCTTTCTTTTTCCTTTTTTTTTAGCTTTTTATAAATTGCCCGATAATTTGATTGAGCTGCTTACTTAATTTTCCCACTGCCTAGTACTGCCTGAACTTAACACATATTCCTCTCTGGAATTGCCTAATTTTGTGCAACTGCTGTTCAGAAATGCATTTAGAACTATGTTGCAACCTAATTAGAATGTTTTTATTAAGTTGGTAATCGTATCCTGCCCCAAAATGCATGAATAACCCAATTTCTGACAAGTTCTCTTTCACAACACTATTGAGAGAAATGTAGATGGACATCTGATTGTGCATAAGCATTCTCATGCAGTGGAAATCATTCCTCACAAGCTTTATTACAGTAACATCAAGAATTGTGATCTCCTTGGGCCAGAGATCAATAGCTATAGAAAAACCTTACAAAGGTAACTTCACAATTAATCTCTTTGACAATGTTATCACAAATTATATAGGCTGTACTCATTATCACAGAGAGCTGATGCCCACCTCCCAACACCACTGTCACCATAAACAGTGCCAAGCAAGACGCGAGTCACCATTTCAGAGGCAGAACTGACCTTGGCCAGGATATTTCAATTGCAGCACACATACTTATACTCTTGATATTGGAGAAAAATGAGTTTGAACGATGCAGGCTTTGGCCCCAGTTGCAGTTCTTGCTCCGACCACAATCTCCCATGCCCACCCTCCTCACAATAGAACCAAATAAGACAACACATGGTTATTGTTACACTTTGTGGCCTACCTGCCTCCATGCAACTGCTTCATCTACTCCTTTCCATAGTAATTTTCACAGGATCACCCATGATTCTGTCATAATTGGCCTCATTAATGTGCAATCAGCCTGTAAGCATTCCCTGAAATCTACAAGATGCTCAAAGGGGAATGTCGCCACATCATAGGCTTCACTTTGCATTCATTATCTTTGATGAACTTCTGTTCTCATATTACAAAACCATCTACTAAAACAGAGAATGTGATGAATTGCAGCGATGTACTTCTAAACTCCACAAAAACAGCAAACTCCAACTACCCATCCTTCCAGTATCTGCCTACACAATGTTCCACTGGCCACACCTTGTCCTTCATCCTGTCTGTACAATACCAGAAGCCTGTGCACTGCACTAATGCTCAACCTACTTCAAGCCACTGATAGAAGCTGGTTCATTGGAAGGATCTACCACACTCACATTAGCTCAGGCCGGGAGAGATTTTGCCAACCACCAGCCATAGGCTGAGCTACATTTTCCAACAACTCTAACTCAGCAGTAAACAAGCCACTGCTCCTTATAAAAGTAGCACTACTAATCACCTCATTACTCTGCAACGCTTTCTACTCCTGGTACTTCATTGTCCGGTTTCCTGCATTATCTTTTTTTTGCTTGTTGCTTGTTTTTCTCTACTTAGCCTAGTCAACTGTTAACTGTAATATTCACCCCTCTTTTGTAATTAGTGTACTCCTCTGTTAGCCACTCATCTGTACTTTTACTCGATAACATAACTCTCTGAAAGCTTTTTTGAACACTGTACTGCTTAAATTGTATCATTGTCCTCTGTTGCACTGTATGATGTATCCCTGCTGTTTTTTTCTTTCGGCTGCTTCCTGCTGCCCGCCCCCCCACCTCAGCATCCCTCTCTCCTCCCATCCTACTTAATGGAGGCCGCAGCGTAGCCCGTCTGTGCCTGGATCGCGCTCAGTGCTAGGAATCCTGGCTCTCCCACCGCCCGAAGATACACCACCATGAACTTGGTGACATGGACCTTCCACTCAGCAACAACACCGACTGCCACACCTTGCCTCAATCCATGGTGGGACCATTCACCCACTGGCACTGCCTCTTCTCCTGCAACACCGAAGCACCCATACGCACAACAACCACCAACATGCCAGATTTACCCACTGCCTCTTGCTCAACCCACGCTCTCTCTGCAAGCATGCCACAGAGATCTGGGAGACCATCGCTTCCCTCACCCCGATGCCATCTTTCTCAATGAAACCTGCTGCCACCCCACATCCATGCCCAATATCACCTCAGCAACACTAGACAGCTACAAGATTGCACACAGAGTCCGCATGGAGGTGGAATCGCCATCATCCACAAAGAGACCATCCTCTGCACCATCATCGGGGACGATACTACCCCGATCATGGAACACCTCAATTTCCAACTCCAAACCAACTGCAAAACCACCATCAGAGGCACCGTCGCCTACAGACCGCCAGGACCTAACCCCAGCTTCTGCAACACCATCCCGAATTCATAGCCCCGCTCGCCATTGACTCCAAACACTACATCTTCCTTGGAGACCTCAACTTTCACCTCGACGACCTCAACGACATCAACACCACTAACCTACTGGAAAGCATGAACAACATTGGCCAGTCACCAACCCCACCCACATTGCAGGACACAGACTCGGCCCCATCTTCACAGGAAGTGACAGAGTCAAAAACGGCCACGTCACTGAGCCCATCTGGACAAACCACGCCATCGCCCATTTCACCATTGCAGGTTCCCCTGGCTCCACCACCAAGCAACCCAGCACCCATCAACACAGCTAGAACAAACTATCTGAGAGCCAGTGGACCGACGTTATCAACACCTCCCACCCTGACACCTCAACCAATCTAGAACAAACCAGAAAGAACCTCTCCACCTGGATCACCGCCTGCACCGACACAGTCACCCCAATCAAACCCACCAAACACAAGAGACCGCCCAAACAAGCCAGCTGGCACACCGCGGAACTGAGAACCAACAAACAGAAAAGCAATCAGTTTAAAAGGAGATGGCATAGTAGCAAGGAGCCCATGGACTGAGCCACTTTCAAGACATCTTTTAACCAATACCACCAGCTCTTGAAAAAGACGAAAAAGATCACCCTCGCCAACTGCATCGACACAGCCAAGAACTATTCAACATCGTCAGAGAGTTCTCCTACCACTCAGCCACCGAAAACATCATCACCTCCTCCCAGGAACTCTGCGACACCCTAGCAAATTTCTTCCATGAGAAAATCACCACCATCTACAAAAACTTCGAACCCCAACTCACCGCTGCTGACACCCTCATCCTCCTCGCTCCCACAAGCACAAACCACGACCACCTGCTTACCACCTGGGATCACCTCACCACTCAAAACACCATCATGAAATCCATCCACTCTGGAGCAACCTCGGAGCACTGCCCCCACCACTTCTTCAACCTCAGTAGCAGGATAATCAGCAACAAGCTCACCGCCACCCTCAACACTTCCATCACCACGGCCACATTCCCTGAAGAATGGAAAAACGCAGAAGTCAAACCCCTTCTCAAGAAACTTCAGCTGACCTCAGTGACCTCAAGAATTACCGTCCCCTCTCTCTGCTCCCCTTCCCAGCCAAAGTCCTCGAAAAGGCCATTAACCGTCAGCTACCACTATGGATTCCGTACAAACCACAGCACCGAAACTGCCCTAATTGCTGTCACTGACAACATCAGAACCCTCCTAGACTGGGGAGAAACAGCGGCCCTGATCCTCCTCGACCTCTCCGCTGCATTTGACACCATATCCCACCACACCCTCATCAAGAGACTCCACCACATTGTAATCCAAGGAAACACCCTTAAGTGGATTGCCTCCGCCTACCCCCTTTCACCTCCGAACCCAAGAAAATCATCTGCGGTGTCCCTCAAGACTCATCCCTCAGCCCCACTCTGTTCAACACCTACATGACCCCCTTGGCCAACATCGTCAGAACACATGGACTAAACATCGTATCCTATGCTGCCAACACCGAGCTCATCCTCTCACTATGGGAAGACCCCTCCACCACCACGACCAACTTCGGCAGATGCGTCGCCGACTGGATGAAGGACAACTGCCTAAAACTCTACACAGACAAAACAGAAGTGCTAATCTTCGGGAACAACGCCTGATCGTGGAACAACTCCTAAGGGCCTTCTGAACTAGAACCCTCACCAACTCCAACAGACCATGCCTTCAACCTTGGCATTATCCTGGACAGCAAGTTCACCATAAAAAAACAGATCAACAGTCTCCTCTGTCTGCTTCCTCACGCTTCGCATGCTCTGTAAGATCTTCGAATGGCTCCCCGTCAAAACAAGAACTGTAACTCAAGCCCTAGTCACCAGCTGGCTGGACTATGGCAAATCTCTCTATGTAGGAATCACTGCACATCTCCAGAAAGTCTAAAGACCATTCAGCACTCAGCAGTCAGACTCATCATACACCTCTCCAGACGAACCCTCATCACCTCCCACCGCAGGAAGCTACACTGGCTGCCTATTCAGAAGAGATGTCAGTTCAAGATGCTGACCCACAACTACAAAGCCCTACACAACCAAGGAGTACCATATCTCAACCACTGTCTGAGCCTCCACTGACCCACCAGACACCTCTCCCCCACTCACCCCCGCATTCGCCAGAAGCAGTGTGAAGGACACTCCTTCTCCTAACTCGGTGCCAAGTATTGGAACAACCTCCCCCTCTACCTTCAAACCTCTCCCTCGCTGCTGGAATTCAGGAGGGGACTCAAGAACTGGCTGTTCAACTGAACCCCCCCTCTACCGCAGGGCAAACAGCGCCTGGATACCCTCACAGGAGATTAGGTGTGCTTTACAAGTCCTAATTGATTGATTGAGTGATTGATACTTTCCTCTCCTGTTTGCTGACCAAATGGAGGTCTGTGGTTGGCCTATACCTTCTTGGACAGGTGATTCAGGAAACTTGCAGCAAACCACACTTTGCCTGAGTGCAGTGGGCTTTGCCTGAGACATGCCCATCTCTGAACTGCCTTGCCTGGCACATGATGTCCCGTTGGCAAGACATCTTCCGCCAGGAAATCGTGAGGACAGCTGCTGCAATATTCAATGCACAGGTAAGAGGTATGGAGAGGAAAAAGCAGATAGAGGGAGGGTCGACGGTCAGGGGCCATTGAAGAGTATGATGGGGTTGGTTGGGGATAAGCGAAGGCAGCTGGGACAGGTGCAGGGTTTGGGAATGATATTCTCCCTAGAGGGGAAACTGAATGGGGGTAGCAGGCAGCTGCTAAACAGCGTTTATTCCTACCCCCGCTCAGCATGTCCCTTTGTAGCAGGGGGTTCTGCTTCCTGTATGTGTAAAGGACGGGTGAAACATTTTGTGTATTTTTTTTAATGGGTGTACCAGTAATACCAGTTCCTGGTATTACGGTGGGATCCCAAGTTGGTACCTTATAGGCCGATATGAAATGGAGGATAACATGCCGAAATCAGTGTTACCGCACCAATTTCCACATGTAAACCCATAATTCTGGCCTGCTTTTAGCAGATGGATCTGTGTCTGGAAATCCATGCTGTACTACGATGCCCAGAAATACTGGATGCACTAACACCCTATCAACTACAATCCTCATTCAGACAAAAACTGGAATTTTTGGCCAAATCAATAATACTGGGCCACTGATAAGGAGGACCTAAGAATGCTCCGCTCACCTAGCTACAACATCATAAGCTTCACCTTTGTTGCTCAAAGGAAAAGATCAAGAAACTATGATACAGCTATACCCTGTTTGCTGCCATGTGACCATGTTTCCTCGAACTCTTCTCACTGCGATGCTCCTCTCAGCCCTTTACATGACAGACTGGATTAAAGTATACAACCTCCTAAGTCTTCTTTGGTGGCAATAGTTTAGAAGCACATCAACACCTTCACCCAACCATTGTGAAATTTATAAATTCTGTTTTCTCTGGGGTCAAATCCAAATGGAGTTCAAACATGCTACAGTATGGTACACCACTGACAAAAAAACCAGCAGCCTGCACAAAGGCACAGCACGAACAGTTTGCATTTGTGCGTGCTAGAGTTTCCATGCAATAGTTCATTAAAGCCATACCTTTTGGGTTTGCCAGTGCTTGCTTTTAGGTCGAAACAACATTTGGTATTCTGAGCTTGTAAATTACATTATTCAGCTTGTTACAGAACTTCATGCTGGATGTGACTGTTTGTCAACATAAACCTTAAGGTGTTTGCCATCTCGGAAGACAGGAAGGTGCAAGTAAACAGTGGCGCGCGCCTAGGCGGGCCTATTATTGTTTGCTACCATGCATGAAATAAGATGGAAACAGAAGAAATCCAACAATTCGGAAATCTACCGTCGTGTGCGCATCTAGCAATATAAACAGACGTAGCCTCATGCACATCCCTTGATTTTTCATTTTAATTGATTTTTCGGATCAGTCACAGCGGGGCTGCGTTCTCTGACTGAGAGGTTAGTGGCGGAGGCAGACGCCTGCAAACTGAACAAGACACAGCGCGAGTTAATGTAATTCATGCGGTGTTTATTTTATTGATGGTGGGCGGCGGGGACGGTGGAGAGTGGAGCTGGGCTCGAGGTGCTGTAATCTATTCGTCAATGAAAGGGGAACAAGGACAGATGGGAATGTCTGTTGTGTTTATAATGTATCGCCGCGGTCTAAGACGGCCTCACGCCACCTTGGAACACTGGCACCATAGCATCGAAAAAACTGAAAAATGTCCATTCTCAGCATACCTACCATCCTTATTGTCACCAACCCTTATTGCATTCTCTCCTTTTTCTTGGGCCAAATCTACCTTTTCCTCCGATGTCTGAGTCACCCTAATTCTTCCAGACTTCAATGGACTTTCATGAATAACTAAATCTCAGGTTTCTCTCAATTTGTCTACTCATCCACCTAAGAGTAGCACAAATTGTCAGTTTCACATTAATGTCTCAGGCCCAATCTACTTCTGTCACAAAACTGGAGTAAATACATAGGTTTTTGAGAATACAAGAATTACCTAATAACCTATAAAGAACAAGAAGACAAAAAACGTAATCTACTACCGAACTACCACTAACCTTAAGTTCTGGAATGCAGGAAAGCACTTCAAGACCTCCACAGGGTAGTATGCACTATGGGCCAGCTGCAGAAGGTCGCAAACGGCCACATTCACAGAATTTTGGAAAGGGAGGTCTCCGCGTGTAGATTAGTGCATAGCATTTGTAGTGTGTGAGTAGTGTTACTGTAGTACTCATTTATGTAATACAAGATGCAGTTTGTGAATCAGGCCCCTAAAGTTACTACAGCCAAAAAGGTTCCAAAACAGTAGTACATGTACTCTGGCCCAGCCTTGTAATAAGTCCAGCAGCACAAATGGCCCCTCATAGATACTGCAACACACTTCCATCGAAAACAATGGAAATAGGGTACTAAATAAACCCCTATAAGAAATAGTACTAAAATATGAAACTATCTAAAATTATTTCAAATTTGAAAATAATTATTTACATTTTGCTTGATCTGAATGTATGTATAATTAGTATATAATTATTATATTTTTGTAGATTTAATGATAATTTAATATTATATCACAATTATAATAAACGTTAACTCTTTTGTTGAATAGTTATTAGTATTTAAAATTAATTCCATGCATAAATTTTAATAAAGTTTAATACATATAATATAAAAATATTACAGTAGTTGGAATTGTTTTTTAATTTATTTCTTAGGAGTTGTGAGAAAATGCCCTTTTTGCTGGATCACGCCCACTTTTTTTGCTCAGTTTTCAGCAGATTTAGGGCTGGTTTACTGACAATAAACCCTTTGCCAGGCCTAAACCCTCCTTTCGAATACACATAACCCCTCTAAGGTTGTCCCTAAGTGCCCATATGACAGGCTACATGGTATTTAAAAATAAGGAATTGTGTATTTAAGTTTTACAGGTCTTGATAGTGAAAAATCTCCAAAGTCTTTTTCACTGCAACAAGGTTGGCTCTCCCATAGCAAAACACTAGTTTACATTATAAACTTTATAATGTATAACTCTAGTTTTGGAATAGCTAAAACCATAGTTCAAGGGCTCAATAGTAATTTAAAATGCAAAATGATGATAAAGTCAAATTTGAAATTATTATTTGAAAATGCCACTTTTGGAAAATTGGCATTTTTGTGCCTAATGCCTCTAGTGCCCTTTGGGAGATAATCCCCAGCCTTCACCTGGCAGCCTGCTGGGAGGTGTAAATTGCTCTCAGAAAAGGGAACAAAAGGGCCTTGGCTGGGGAGAGGTATGACCTCCGCTTGACAGGATGGTCTAGGGATGTGACAACCATCTGTACCAGCTTCAAAGGCGCTACCCCTGTCACAGGCAGATGTAACTCACACTTAGGCCTGTCCGTGCCACAGTGTAAGTAGCCAGAGTGGCACCAATGCTGAGGGGGGACCTTGTCCCAGAACCTGTTTTGCAAGGGGAGTTGCTCATTACCCTAGGCACATCTTAGGGGTGTGCCCATAGCTCTGACACAGTGAATGAAGATTGTGACATATTGGATTTGGGCAGTGAGATGTACTATGGAATTGTTTAGTGCCAAACCCCCAGGAAGTGATGTATGAGTGGGTAGGGAGCCTTCCCCACCCTCACGCTAGTGTCTGGCATAAAAGTGGCGCCCATGGCTACCTTCTTGAGAATACTTCTGGATCAGTGGAAAACAGAAGAAGGACTGCACCTGCTGAACCAAATGACTGGGACTCAGAAGAACAACTGAACCTGCTGTTTCACCCCAAGGGCTAGACGGGCTCCCACTTCAACCCAGGACAGAAGAGTGGACTTCAACGGTTAGTTGACTAGCTTCCTGTTAAGCTCCAGGAACACAAAAGCTTCAAAAAGCCTGTAATAAAGAAGAGCCCTGCTGACCAGTTCCAGCTCATTTTGCCCTAGACCCTGCTGGTGGCTTCTGGGAGATTGAGTCTTAACTCACAAAGTAGTGACAAAAATATCCTGGACCCTTGGCTGGTGCTGGAGCGTACTCTTTTCCACTGCAGATTGCAAAAGTGGACACTTAAACATTTTCTAAACTTTTTCATAAAAGAACCAGAGTCTACTACAGGACATCTGCCAAACCGCAGCCGCTGTTGTGACATTGCCTACCAGATTCATCTTTCTGATTGCCCCTCTGAATGCAGCTCGACTTCCAGAAAGGTTTTTAAGTCCCAACATGGAGGATTTCACCAGGCTGAGCTTTACCCCAGCTGATGAAAAAAATCCTCCAGAAAAAAGGTCTATCTATCTATCTATCTATCTATCTATCTATCTATCTATCTATCTATCTATCTCTCACTCCACGCTGCTGCTTCCTTCCTCCAGCGGCTATGGCTGGACAGACTGCAAAGTCGGAGACCTGATAAGTGATGCAAAATAGGTAATGTATTAAGTATTTCATGAAAATACATATATTCAAGGGTGCATTAGGATAGAAAATGACGGCCGACACGTTTCGGCCAAATGCCCACTGGGCCTATATATATATTTTCAATGAAAAAAACAAAGGTTAAAGTAATGTTATAGTTAGGTGAATATGTCAGCGACAACATTAACATTTTGAACAAAACAAAACACAGAAATTCACCAGTTATAGTTAGCAGAGCTTCCTATAACTTGCGCCCCCTCCATGCACTGCTGATGACCTCAGATATTACATCACTCATACATGTTCTATGGCATCATTTCTGACAACACTGATGACATCTCAAATTACATCATTGATGACATCACTGATGATGTTATCCAAGCTTCTTTTGCACATATTGCTCTATAAACTAGTATGACATTAGAGCCCCCCCCCCCCCTTCCGTGAGCCTCATTAGGCCCTGGGGACCCCATTTTCCATGGCACTATTTATTTTAAAGGGGAGAGGGCCTCACAGCCCCCCTCCTGAGTCTTATTGGGCCCTGGGGACACTATCTTTCTGGGCCTTTTGTTTTTTTTAAAGGAAGGGGGACCGCATGGCTCCCCTTACATGCCTCATTAGGCCCTGGGGACCCCATCCCCCAGGGCCCTATGTATTTTAATGGGGAGGGGAGCCAAAGGGCCCCCTCCTGGAGCCTTATTAGTCCCTGGGTACCTCATCCCACAGGGTCATATATATTTTAAATGGGAGGAGGCGGCGTGGCTATAGATATAGATATAGATAGTCCAGCGAGTTGTATCAAAAAAGAAATACACTGTGAAGGATCTAGAAACTGTGCATGCTAATACTCTGCATATAAACCTATCATCATCATTCATTTGGATTTCACTAAGAAAAATAATGGAAAGACACAACTCTTTCAAGCAGAATTACTTTTTCTCAGACATATGCCATTATATTACTATTCACTAGCATCCGTGTTCCAGCTTTGGCTTGAAGTACAGTTGCAATCTTGATCAAACCCTTAAGATATGGTTGCATGCATTTCAAAATTCAGGAAAAATAAAATGTGATGGAAAACAGTATTCATTTTATCTGTAGTTAAGTGTCATTTGAATAATAATAGGTCTATAAAATATAAAAATGTCAAGGCTGCAGTCCTCATTGCACACCCTTTTCATCATAAAACAATTTCTTACATAGTTCGTAGCCTAGAATCAAGTATATTGTTCCTTGTAGACACTATGGGGGATATTCTCAAGAACGGGCGATAATTATCGCCAACCTAGGAAAACGCAATTTTACATAACGCCGTCTATCGCGGGAAACTAACGCCGTGTTAACGGCGTATTCTCAACACGCCGGCAACAGGCGATAGTTTCCAGATAACGCGTTAAATGTCCGCGTTAAAATTACCGGGACGCCGATAAAAAAGGAAACCCGAACGTGAAAAAAGTGGCGATGGGCCCAACAGCGATAAAAATATCAGCGACAAGCAGCGCCAGGCTTGCCATTCCCACGTCAGGCGGTAAGAACCACCATAAAAGCTGCAAAAAAATAAAAATAAAAAACAAAACCCAAACAACTGAGAAGCACCATGGAGGAAGCCGGAGCAACTACAGAGGCCAACCAGAACCCCACAAACCCCCCGGAGGTCCGCTGTCTTGTTCTGCGCTGCCTCTGTGGCAGTCCAGGGGGGGTGGTCCTGGGGTGGCAGTGGTCCTGGGGGTGGTGGCGGTGGGTGTTGTGGCCCTCTTGGGTCTCCAAGCTGCATGATTAGTAGCTCCATGGCATCTGTTGGTCTTCAGATGTGGCTCTGGGCTGGGCTCCCTTTATACTGTAGGTTTTCGTCCTACTTAAGACCAGAAAAAAAGAAGGTCTTAAGACCCTGCTGCTAACGTGCCTTATCGGCTGTTTTTGGACCGCATGGCCGATCTGGCTAGTCGTTGAGAATATCGCGAAGTGGTGTTATCGTGAGTTTTTGCACGAAGCGTTAGTTGTCGCTGTCAGCCTTGGCGATGTTTTTAGCGGCAGCTATCGCAGGTAAACTGACGATGTCGGCTGTTAGCGCAGGCTTGTGAATAGGGCAATAAATCTATCGCCACTTTCGTGGCGGAAAAGTGCCGCTAATTTGGCGATGAGAACTTGAGAATATGCCCCTATCTATTCAGGGATGCCTGCTCTCTAAATTCATAGCAGTCGTGGGTGTGCTGTTACACACCGTTTGACACCTTGTTCACATTTAGCAAAAATACATTAAATGAGGGACACAGGGAAGGGCACATTACTGGTCCCGCCTTCCCATTGGGACTCATCATGCTCTCTGCTAAAATTCCTTTGTTCCTACCCATGAGGCAGACTCTTGTCTAGAAGCCTTGCCTTCACCACTATGCCCCTCCTGACTGTGCCTACTGGCTGACTCAGCTGGAAAGCCAGCATCTCCCTTAAGGTTTCCACCAAACATTTCTTACAAGTCTGTAACTTTAGGCCACTTCAGAGGACAAAACAACATCTTACTCTGTCAGTTGAGGTGCTCTAACTCCTAGATCCTCTGCACTTGCTGCTGTGTACCACAAAACAGGGCATTTGGACTGCCTCAAGACTCTTGCTTGTCTCCTCTCATCTTTAAAGTGGATGTTCACCCTTTGAATCAGTTAATAGTTAATTTGAAGTATTATGCTGTTGACTCACATGTCGCATTCCTCTCACAATCTCACCATCTGAAGGTTTCTTGACAATCCAAAATTGGATGAACAAGATCTGGTAAAGCCTGAATGCTACAAAAATGAGTGCTTGCTTACTAGTAGTACCAACTGGTTAAAGAACAAGAGTTTGAGGTACTGCCCCTTTCGAGTTTGTGGTGTTGGTTTTTAAGTCAAAGATAAAGTGAAAACTTGTGGTTATTCCTCACGAGTTGCTCACTATGGACAGCAGGTAAGTCACCTCATGCAGACCCCTATCACCTTATTCTACGTTGTAAATCTTGTGATCTGTGGTCTAAGGAAGATAGACCCAGCTCTTACGAGGACTGTTGTTGGATCCTAAATAGAGTATGGCAACAATCTTTTGGCAGAATCACAAAGTATTCTATTAAAAGTTGCAAGAGTTGCAGAATTCCTCTGCGAGACCAGCCCTTAACTTACCAAAGCAAGCCCATATCTTTATGGACCTGTGGAAATTGTTCTGACTTCTGTCTGCCACATGAATACAGGTTAGGAAATCCATCCTGATACACAGATCTCCCTTTGGTTATGATCCTGATTACGTGAAGCAGTGTTTCACTCTCTAATGCCCAGGAGAATTCTGAGATCAGCTGGGAAATATCTCATGTTTCTCTGACAGAATATCAGGAGAAGGGAGAGGGACAGGTCCTTCACAATTATTGTCAGCTCCGCAGTAGCACCCTCCAGAGGATTTCTGGAAAAATAATCATTTTTTTCTGAAAGGTGTTAAAGACACTCTAATTCCTGTCACTTTGAGATAGTGCTTAAATACACTTCATCAACTTTATGGCAATAATAAAATATACGATTGATTGATTGACATCCCTGTCTGTGGTTTATCCCATCCAGCCTCCTTGGGCCTGCCAACTATGTTGCCTCTTTAGCTGCAGTGTAAAGTTGAAATACATGTGTTATGTAAGAAAGGGTAGCATCGGTATAGAGCAGCACCAGCTATGACTTACTCCATCAACTGTGTCTTATAAAATACAACAATGATCTATATGACGTAACATCAATGACTATATCAATATTTAGCACTTTTTCTCATTAAGATTAAAAGAAAAAGAAGTATAAAACAGAGACCTAAGTGTACTAATCATAATAAGCAGAAAAGGTAGGTACCCTAATAGTTCGCCCAGTGCATATAATATGTGAGCCAAACAAATTTAACAAGAGTAGCAGCACTGGATAATTTGTTCTCTTGCATCAATGACACATGGGTGACCAGATCTGTGCTGTAGTTGTTCTCACATTCGAAGAACACTCCAACTGCCACTTCCACACTTCCACAATGCTATTTTTGGTGCTTTTCAACATTTAAGGGCCGATTGATGGATCAGGGCAATGTGTGAGTCTTTAAAGAGGAGAGCTCTAAGCACAAATTCATGTAAACTCAGAGCATTCAACTATGAAAATTCACACAAGAAAATCTACATGAGACTAGGCTCAAAATAAAAACCACAAAGGTATTTTTAAAATGTAAGAACCAATACAGAAGGCAAAAGAATATGGTTACTCAATCAATTCAGAATACTCAATTGCAAATACATTTAAATGAACATTTGCAGTGGAAGCTCAACCCTAATCTAGTCAACATGCAGGATAGAATAGGGTCAAAGATAATTTGCTATACGGACTGCACAGTAAAGATAGGAGAGAAGGAACATGAGAAATATTCTAAGTGTGGACTGATAAACAAATTAACATGGAGTCTTTTTAATAAAGATGTAAGCGAGAATCCCCGCTCATATCCCAAATGGTGAGTTCTTATACATATGTAGACAGAGAAGTCTTACAGTCGCCGTGGTGCGAAGCAGCAGATACATTGCACTGTACAATAGTAAAACAGAAAACACATCACATGGTATAATGACTTTTGCTCTACTGAATAATCCCGTATTATGTCCCATAACAGAAAACAAATCACATTCAAAATATAAACAACATCTCCGTTTGGCTGAAGGAAATGGCCTTCAATTGAATACAGTTGTACTTTTCCTTCCTTCAGGAACATTACTCACACACAAAGAGAAAATTTAGTAGCGCAAACATGACTGTAAAGATAACTCATTGTTGGACAATTAATGAAATACTAAAGGTCACATTTGAGGCTCTTCCGTGCACAAGCAAAGAAGGAGAAAACATGACAGTGTTTTACTCTGCAAAGAAGCAATTGATGGACTCTGTACATCACACGCATTTGAAAGTCCAATTGAAACTTTACTATGCCCACTCATGGCAACTTTTAAGAATTAGGGGCCAGATGTACAAAGATCTAGAATTGCCATTTCCTAATTGCGATTCTTACCAAATCACAATCAGGAAATCACAACTCCTGATGTAAGAAAACTTGGATCTTTGAAACAGCAATTCCTAGTGGGTCGCAAATCAACCTACCTCATGAATATTAATGAGGAAGGTTGCAATTTGCCACCCATTAGGAATAGTGATTCTCCTAATTACATGCCAAGAGAATCTAGATTTGATTAAAGACACGGAGGCTAACATTATGCATTATTCCTTTAATGCTAACTCCACGCAGCACTTGGAAGTAATACATCTTATAATAAACAGTTCTAGAACAGAATCCTCTTGACATATAATAGTCATGCACATAAAATAGACTGCCTCTTTGAAATGCGTTCAAAAGTAGTGTTCTTTTTTTTTTTTGCAGAGTCCAACGTGAACTTCATCGCTGAGTCATGGAAGGAGTTCTCACAGTATCTCACAATTTCAACAGAAGGGACATTGAAGAAGGACCGAGTTATGCTGAAGTGATCAAACAAACAATGGTGGCTAGGGGACCCATTTGTCGCACAATCACGTGTTGCTGGGAGTGTCAAGAAATAAAGTAAATACACAGTTGCCCACCTCAAGAAATGGTTCGCCACCAGTTAGAACCACAAATAATTCAACAAAAATCACAAAGATCTGAGAGGCAACCAGACAAACTTGTAATGAGATAACGGCAAAATTGCCAAGCATGAACAGATGAAGCGAGAGATTATCTTTGAATATTAGATCCTTTATTTCATATTTGGAGAATTTTGAATACAGCCAACGCGTTTCGTCCGTATCTGGGCTTCTTCAGGGCATCCAAGAAGACAAGCTCCTCGGTTTCATGGTAATTCCCAGTGCAATATCTTTTTAATGAATCAGAGGCTGTACGGCTTGATTTCCTCTGCACAGGAAAGTTCCAAAAACGTGGACGCTGAAAGTCTTCAGTGAAGAGCTGTGCGACTAGAGTTCTTCTCGCACGTATATAATTTAAAAAAGCTGTAGTCAGCATCGCCAGGTTGAACCGTGTCCTGATCTGACGTCAAAGCAGCGTGAGTCTCGATTGGGCAGCGTCAGTATCTGAAAACAAGGAAGAGTGTAAATGCTCTACTGTCATGTAAACCTATATAATAATAGCCATTAATTCATGCAATGAATTTTAACATATAACTTTAACTTGAATAAACTTTGTTCTTAAAACAACACATTTCAGTTATTTACCAATCCATACATCAACCCCATTTCTGGAAGCGCGGGATAATGTTAGCCTCCGTGTCTTTAATGAAATCTAAATTCTCTTGGAATGTTATTAGGAGAATCGCTATTTCATTACAAGAACGGAGGCTACCATCATGCATGTTGGTAGTCCTGTAAAACCACATCCGACAAGTGCTCAATAGGTTTACAATAGTGTTTCGCAAATGTATTCGAATTTGACCAATCAGCAGCTCTGAGGATGTCCTCTAGTCTGCCACCTTTCTAGAAGGATTGACTAGCTTTAGCTCCTCTTATAGAATGCACTTGAAATTCTTTAAGGTCAACGCCAGCTAATTGCATTGTAAATTTGACCCACCTTGCTGTTGTAGCAGACGTTAAGGCCCTGAAAGGTTTCACAAATGAGATTAGTAGTTGATCAACACCATCCGGACGATGCTCACTCATTCTGGAATCATTTTCCCTCATGCAATCTACCACGCAAAGCATCTTGCAAGAGTCAAACTTAGGGTCGAAAATTGTGTTCAACATAGTTTTAGTTCTTCTAATAATTTCAAATTTTACTCCAAAGGCATCATAAACCCTGATACTTACCTCTAAAGCTTCAACATCTGATACACAATGGCAGGAGATTAGACAGAGAAGAGAGGCTAGTTTCATAGAGAGTCTTTTCCTATCCAAATACCTGTTATTAGGCCTTCTGTGAAAAGATCTAGAATTAGTTTAACATCCCAAAGGGTCTCATACTTAGGTCTAGGGGGTCTCCTTAACCTAATGCTGTTAAGAATTCTACATTTTATGAAATTTTTCCCTATGGTCCTGCCGTTTACTAATGCATGTCCTGCTAAAATTGCAGATCTGTGACAATTAAGTGATCTATAACTAAGACCCCTATCAAATTGTTCTACTAAGAAATTACCCACTTGAACTATAGGAGCCTCCACAGGATCCAAGTTCCTCTCCAAGCACCAGCATACCCATGTTTTCCATATACCGTTGCATCTATAGTGGGTGCTTGGATCCCAGGATTCCTAATGGAGCTGTTCAGCCCTTCCCGAAAGACCTGAGATTTCACTGGATCTCCTGACACTTTCCAGACAAGAAGGCTCAAAGTACCTGTCTAAAACAGGGGATGTTCTGTTCCATCTACGTCCCTTAAAAGGCCTTCCTCTACCGGTAGATGTAAAGGAATATCGTAGACCAATTCCAAGGGCGTTGGAAACCAAGCCTGGGAGGGCCCAAAGGGAATTACTAGTACTAGGGAGCATTGTTCCTGTCTCACATTCTGGAGAACTCTCTGGATCATTGCAAAGGGGGGAAAGGCGTAAGCTCGGGTTCCCTTCCAGAGTTTTAGAAATGCATTGACTGTCTGGCATCCAGCAGAAGTATTTCTTCAGTTAAAATGTTAATCTGCTTGCAAAGAGGCCCACCTCCAGAGGACCCCAGAGGCGACAGAGACTTCTGAAATGGTTATTGTTCAGCTTCCAGTCGCTGTAGTCTCACAAGAACCTCTAGTTCCAATCTGCTGCCATATTGGTTTTCCCAGGTAAGTACTCTGCTCTCAGGTTTATCTTGAGTTCTAGGCAGAACATCCACTTTTTTTGGCCAAATTTGCCAAGTCTGAGAATTTTGTACCCCCTAAAAGATTTATGTACGCAACTGCAGACACATTGTCCATTTTTAGCATGACAGTTCTGCCTTGCAGAGACTGCTTGAAGCTCATTAGAGCATAGATGCCTGCTGTCAGCTCCATGTAATTTATGTGATCTCTCCATGTAAGACCATAAATCTCCTGTATGCTGGTTACCCAGGCAAACACCCCAGCCATGAAGGCTCGCATCCGACTCTCGTATATATTCCGGGGAGCTCCCAAAGATAACTCTACCATTCCAGGCATCTAGGTTCTCTAACCACCAGCCCAACTCTTATCTGGCTTCCTGATCCAGGATAACGTTGTCTCCGTATGATGATCCTCCATGTGGGGCTCTCGCCTTCACCCACTGTAGAGCTCGATAGTGTAATGGCCTTCGGAAAATAGCTTGGATAGAAGAGGATAGGAGACCTAAGAGTCTGAACATAGAGATCCACCCTCAGATAGATGTAAAAACCATGTCCTCCCAGACTACGTGTGTTTCCTACAATGGTAGAGAAACACACAGTTTTTTGTTAAAATACCCCTCACACACCAAAAGGGCCCTTGGTGTCATGCTTCATCATAGGAGTCTTCCCGCTGCGGGACGGGGCGTGCTGCAACCTACGACTACGTGGGAGCACAGTTTTTGTAGAAAGACTATGTGTTGTGTAGGAATGTGAGTGGAAGGGTCAGGAGTGAATGAGAGAGTGAAAATTAAAAAATACCTGGCTCGTTGGACTAAAAAACTTTAATATTCCTTTGAGCTGGTATTATTAAAAGTGGGGAAAAGGGTTCGGAGGTATATTGCCTTAATGAACAGTCCCTCCTATGTCTGTCAACATGTTTCAAAGCCCTCCCCTGGCTTCTTCTTCAAGACCAAGAGGATCCCTTCTACACTCACTATATAGTTAGGAGCGATATCTATATGATATCTAAAAAGTAATGTATGTACATGTAGTATTTACTACGTGATGAGCATGCCAAATAACCATGCACAGTATACAATACCTAAATAGGTATACTACTTTGTGATCTGGAAGAAAAAACAACATAGTATTAAAAGGCAAGACATAATCATCATCCATCATGATAGGTGGTGACCTGCAAGGAAAGTGATACGTGATAATATACTCCTTATCCGTATTCTGTGTAACAAAAAATGATGATGTGTCCTGCTATTAAAAAGAAATCGACAATACAGAGACAAACACACATTGAACAAAAACACACACTCTATATCAAAGGACTGCTGTTGGTGAGTCCAAAAAGGAAGGTAAGTGTATCCTTAGAAACGAAAGGTATCATTAAATAGTAATATTAAAATATAGTGCCAAGAGAGAGGTATAATTAGTATTAGGGTTGCCAACCTACTTGATTTTTAAGGAGAAAATGCCCCATGAGCCTTTAAACGGGTGGGAGGGGTGCCTATAGTCACACTCTGAAAATACAAAAATCGGAAAGACCGGTTTTACGAGATCCTGTTGACCATGGGTCCCGTCTTAATGCAACCTGCTGATGCTGATCGGCTATGCCGTACTTACTACTCCAAGGACACTGCCTTTCTGTGTCTAGCCTCCCGCTGGCTCCGTTGAACAAAGGAACTGCGTGGGGTGCGCCTTAAGTGGTGAAACTAATTGAAGTTCCCGCCGTCAATTCAGGGTTCAATCGTTTGCACCTGTGGCAAAAAACCGGAAGTAGTTCCAACAATCTACTGCCTGAGGCGGGGCCTGTGCTCGAGTGTGAAGGCTAGTGTGCCAACCCCGCTCGTGCCATTGACAAAGACTTATGTTGCTCACCGTGAAAAGCCGCCACACTGATATCCCAGCGTCTGCGCCTGACACAAATCCCCCGGAAGTAGTTTCGGAAGAATACTTCCTGTCGCGGGACTCCGCGATGTGAAAACAGGGGCTAGACTGCTAACCTCTTCGTTTAATGTAGAAAAAAGACCTTTCTCAGTGACGACCTCTCGGTCATGGGGAGTGATTTACAACATTCTCCGTTTTATTGCACAAGTCGGACCTATCAGTATCATTAGTGCAAAATAATGTAAATAGTTCCCGAGTAGTTATAGTAGTTATAGAGATACAAGTAAAATTAGTAATCAGACCGGTGTCCCTAAGGAGTTTACGTGTCCTGTATAATCAAAAGAGTATGTGGCACCTTGGTTCAATGCATTATGGCCTCATTGAGCACTTCCTGACCGATTTTTACATCCCATGTGTTTTATGATATATCGGTACAAGGATTACTATGGACTTTCTACCCTTTTCCTCATTTTGCACTAATGATACTGATAGGTCCGACTTGTGCAATAAAACGGAGAATGTTGTAAATCACTCCCCATGACCGAGAGGTCGTCACTGAGAAAGGTCTTTTTTCTACATTAAACGAAGAGGTTAGCAGTCTAGCCCCTGTTTTCACATCGTGGAGTCCCGCGACAGGAACTATTTCTTCCAAAACTACTTCCGGGGGATTTGTGACAGGCGCAGACGCTGGGATAACAGTGTGGTGGCTTTTCACGGTGAGCAACATAAGTCTTTGTCAATGGCACGTGCGGGGTTGGCACACTAGCCTTCACACTCGAGCACAAGCCCCGCCTCAGGCAGTAGATTGTTGGAACTACTTCGTTTTTTTGCCACAGGTGCGAACGATTGAACCCTGAATTGACGGCGGGAACTTCAATTAGTTTCACCACTTAAAGGCGCACCCCACGCAGTTCCTTTGTTCAACGGAGCCGCAGGGAGGCTAGACACAGAAAGGCAGTGTCCTTGGTGTAGTAAGTATGGCATAGCCGATCAGCATCAGCAGGTTGCATTAAGACGGGACCTATGGTCAACAGGATCTCGTAAAAACCAGTCTTTCCGATTTTTGTATTTTCAGAGTGTGACTATAGGCACCCCTCCCACCCGTTTAAAGGCTCATGGGGCATTTTCTCCTTAAAAATCAAGTAGGTTGGCAACCCTAATACTAATTATACCTCTCTCTTGGCACTATATTTTAATATTACTATTTAATGATACCTTTCTGCTTTCTAAGGATACACTTACCTTCCTTTTTTGGACTCACCAACAGCAGTCCTTTGATATAGAGTGTGTGTTTTTTGTTCAATGTGTGTTTGTCTCTGTATTGTCGATTTCTTTTTAATAGCAGGACACATCACCATTTTTTTGTTACACAGAATACGGATAAGGAGTATATTATCACGTATCACTTTCCTTGCAGGTCACCACCTATCATGATGGATGATGATTATGTCTTGCCTTTTAATACTATGTCGTTTTTTCTTCCAGATCACAAAGTAGTATACCTATTTAGGTATTGTATACTGTGCATGGTTATTTGGCATGCTCATCACGTAGTAAATACTACATGTACACACACTACTTTTTAGATATATAGATATCGCTCCTAACTATATAGTGAGTGTAGAAGTGATCCTCTTGGTCCTGAAGAAGAAGCCAGGGGAGGGCTTCGAAACATGTTGACAGACATAGGAGGGACTGTTCATTAAGGCAATATACCTCCGAACCCTTTTTCCCCACTTTTAATAATACCAGCTCAAAGGAACATTAAAGTTTTTTAGTCCAACGAGCCAGGTATTTTTTAATTTTCACTCTCTCATTCACTCCTGACCCTTCCACTCACATTCCTACACGACACATAGTCTTTCTACAAAAACTGTGCTCCCACGTAGTCGTAGGTTGCAGCACGCCCCGCCCCGCAGCGGGGCGGGAAGACCCCTATGATGAAGCATGACACCAAGGGCCCTTTTGGTGTGTGAGGGGTATTTTAGCAAAAAACTGTGTGTTTCTCTACCATTGTAGGAAACACATGTAGTCTGGGAGGACACGGTTTTTACATCTATCTGAGGGTGGATCTCTATGTTTTTCATCTATTGACTTGAGGAGGACGTATCCACCTCCGTTGCTCCTGTGAGCAGAATCTCTTCACTCCCCCCCTTGTTTTTTTGACCTAAGAGTCTGGCCAGCTCTCTCAAGGTTATAGAATCCTGTCTTAACAAAAATCTTATTTCCTTTCGAATCTTGGTAATTCTTTTCCTCAGTAATAGGAGAAGGGACTTTATTGTATCTACTGTAAAACCCAAGAATTCTAGGGATATGGAAGGAACCAGAATGGACTTCTCTTTGTTTATGATAAAACCCAAGCTTTCCAGAAGATTTACCGCCATATTCAGATCCTTTAAAGTCTGAGAGTGATGTTAAGACATAATGAGGATATCGTCCAGGTAAACAATCAAACGTATCCCCCCTCCCTCAGAAAGGATGCAATTGTTCTCATTACCGTGGTGAAGCACCAAGGGGCCAAGGATAGGCCAAAGGGAAGGGCCTGAAACTGAAAGAGGCAGTGGTTCCATATGAATTGGAAGTAATGTTGACACTCTATGACCATGAGGATGGTGAAGTAGGCATCCTTCAGGTCCAACTTTACTAGCCAGTCTTTCTCTACTAACATGTCTCTCAGGAGATGGACTCCATCCATTTTGAAATGTCTGTAGATTAGGAACCTGCCCAGTTCTCTGAGATTTATAACCGGTCTCCAACCTATGTCTTTTTTCTCCACAAGGAAGAGTGTACTTACAAAGGTCATGCATTCCCAAGGGACCTCTAAGATTGCGCCCTCTTGTAACATAGAGACCACCTCTTCTTCTACCACTTTCTGTTGCTCTAAGGTAAGTATTAACTCTCTTGGGTGAGAAGTTTGCAACGGACCTCTGAAAAATGTATTTTGAAGCCTTGAATGGTTTCTAAGACCCCAGGGTCTTGTGTAATTGATTTCCAAGATTGGGAAAAGAACCTGAGTCGAACCCCAACTTTTCCCAGGGAAGAGGAAATATGAGGAATCTTTGTACTCACTCTGAAAGTTGTTCGTTCCTTGTCCACGGGATCTGAAGCCTCTGGTATGAAAGGCTCTCCCTCATTGGGGGTAGAATGCTGGTGAGTTACCCGGCTGGTAACCTCTACCAAAGCCTCTTTGTCTTAAGTTGGGCCTCTGAGCACAACGGCCAGTAGAAAGGCCCCTTCTTCCGGCCCAACCAAAAACACTAGGGTTAAAAACTCTTCTCATATTGCTTTGTGCTTTGTCCAAGGCCGTTAATGTGGCTACGTATTTCCCTATTGGTTTAATCATATCCTCCCCGAACAAATGGCCTTTGGGGTTTTCTGAGGGTTCTTTATCGACCATATCACCTAATTTTGGGTTAATCTTGCTCAGAATAACTCTATGCCGTTCGGTGTTAAGGACTGGATTGGCGTTCCCTAGAAGAATCAGGGCTCTCTGGCTCCAACCCCTAAGTATATTGATTTTCAATGGGGTCCCATTGACATGGGCCTCCTTTGCCATATGCTAAGGGGCCCAGGATATCGAGGAGGTGATCTTGGCAAGCTTTAATGGATCTTTCTATGCCTTTTCTGGGGTCTCTTCCCAGCTTGAATAAAAAGGTGATAAGTTCAGGATCCAGGTTTGGAGTTATGCAAACTTTCTCTTGGATCACTGGACTAGAGCACTCAGCTCTCAGGATGTTACATGTCTCTTTTTCTAGGGGGTTTCTTATCCACCTTTTGATAAAGTTTCCCACATGGACTTGGGGCCACCATTAAGCACTTCTTGGATGCCTGACGTTATGAGGGGAGAACATCTCCTGACCTAGGGGGTCCGTTATAATTCCCTTGGAGGATGACGGCGCTCTTTATCTGTGAAGAGGCCTTCTATGTCCATATCACCCTGATCCAGGTCAAGGATATATTCAGCAAATAAATCTCACTCTGATGCCTTTGATCTTCCATGGTGATATCTTGTGCCTCACTCTGAGCACTCAGTGTTAGTGTCCTGCTTCAGACACCCTTATGATTTGTGCCATGTAGGACACCCAAAACTTTCGAGATGCTTTGACCTCCTGAGTTATTCGAGGTACTTAGACCTCCCATAACATTTGAGGTGCTTGGACCACCCAGTATGCTCATGGAAGTTGCCCCTTCACTATTGTTAACTTGTTTTGGTCTTTTGCCCCCTTTCTTACCGTAGTCAAGTTCTCCCCCGGAGGTTGCTTTCAAATTGCAATCCTCATCATCAGTTAAAGCCCTCTTAGAGAACATCACTTGATGTAGGGTTTCGCGCATACAAGTGCCCATCTCTTGTTGTATAATTTTTTAAATCAGTTCCTCATTTATATTAGGGGCAGGGGCATTAGGGTCCTCAGATTCAATATCAGACATGATATACAGGTATATATATATATATTTTTTTTTTTTTGGTCAATAGCCAATATATAAAAGGTTTAGTTAACCTTTCCCCTTTTTTTTTTGTTGTTGTAGGAAGTACACTAGATGAATAAGTTAGAAAAGCTTCAACTTGGTTTTAAACAGGCTAAAAACTGATGAAAATCGTTCTCAATTTCTGAGCGTCAGCCTTCTTGTAACAGGTGATCGACAGAGACACCGCAACTGTGAAGAATTCCCTGATGTCACGCAGTCTAAATTGATCAGCTGTTTTACTGAGCCGAGTATTTTGCAATATGTGGCAGGGCGTAGGCGACATAGGGCGTTAGGCCGTCAAAGGCTGTTGTCCTATCCGTTCCTCTAAAACTCCTCTCGGCGCGTCCTCTCGAAAGGCACGTCGGGAAGGATCCTCTGAGAAGAGGAAATTGTTGCCTGCCACGGCGGCAGCCTGCTAGGCTGATTACCTCAACGCGCTCACAATTGGAGGGATGTGTCGGGGAACTGAAATTATCGGAAGTCGGGGCACGGAGGGAATTCCTTCTACGTGCCCACGGGCTTGGTGAAATGCGGCGAGCCCCAGGTGAGGTTGCCGGAGTCAAGGGGGTACGCTCCCCTTGAAATGGGGGGGGCGTTTCTCGCCTACCGGCTCAGGGACCAGTTGTTCCGGATGACCCCGGTGGAGGTAAGCGGGCGATCGGGATGAATTGGTTAAATTGAATCCAACAAGTATTAGTAATACAAAGACAACCCCAGTGATAAGTAAAAGAGAGAAGGTTTCCATAAATTGGAAACCTGAACAAATTACTGAAAGAATGTTGGAATAAAGGAAACAGAAGATATATAAAAGGGGGTACTTATCTGTGTGGAGCCGCATTTAAAAGAGGTAGTCTATTCTATGTGCATGCCTATTATATTTCAAGAGGATTCTGTTCTAGAACTGTTTATTTTATGATGTATTACTTCCAAGTGCTGCGTGGAGTTAGCATTAAAGGAATAATGCATAATGGTAGCCTCCGGTCTTGTAATGAAATCGCAGCCATTATAATTTGTGCTTTTGTACATTTGCAGAATAATTTTTGAGGTCGAAAATGGACCGATTCTACCCAGAAGTGCTTTTTACATCTGGCCCTATGTTCTTTAAACATAGTATATACATCACAGTTACATATATTATGTATTAATTAAATTACATATTTACTAGTTTTAAAATCTGCTCCAACACTATTCCTCTTTTTAGTTGGATACTGCAACTTTGTGTTTTTGTCAAAGAATAATATACATTTATTCTGACTTGCCTTACCACTCATACACCAAAGTTGACATATGTTTTATTGTTCCCCTTCTCTCCACCTTTATCCACTCAGAACACTAACTAGTTAGTGACTCCACCCCTCAATAAAAACAAGGGTTCCAGTATGCCCCTCTCCTATAATGGGGTTCACCACACTCTACCTATGTTAGTAGTAGTAGTAGTTGTAGAAGTAGTAGTTGTGATAGTGATGAACTTGAATTGGCCATCTATGTTGTGAAAGTCAAGGTCACTATAAACTTCTGGTGAAATTTGTCACATCCTCATCATCTGTCTCATGCTTTATTTCTTGTAAATGCAGACTACAGTGCCACCATTTGGCATAAATACATTTCTATAATCTAGATTAAGCTGGTAGCTATGCATCAATGTTGTAAGCTGTGTGAGTATTGAAGTGCTCTCAACAGTGCTGACACATACTGTTGAATGGAACAAAGGCCAGTGTTTGATCTTGGGCATGAGTTTATGTTCAACCACCAAGGTGTATTCAGAAACTTTACTCTACCCAACACATCAATTATATTCATCTGGTCTCACCTACAAATTTGGAAAAACATGCAACACAGCCCAAAAGTATTAGCCTCAACTTTAACCACACATTTCAAGCCTTAAACCTTTCTTAGTATTATTGGTACATTAAAATATGATGCCATTTTTTAGACACTTATTTCACAAGGTTAGGGGGTCATTTAGTGTTTGATGGAGCGGGAGCTGAGACATAAGTTGACTGTGCTCCTGCTACATCAAACTGGTGGCTTCCCCACACCATTTAGAGGTGGGGAAACTGCTGGGTTGTCCAAGAAAACCTCATATGGCTCAAGTATGGGAAAAACGTAGCCCAGCAGTCTGTCTGGGATATGCGATGCTCTGTTTAAGGCAGATCATCTGCCACTATCTTTTCCTGCTTGGGTCAATCATGGCAAGCATAGCGTTTACAGGCAGAACAAGAGCAAATTGTCCCTGGTCCTGTGTCCTCTGAATACTGGTTTCCTTGTCAGCCATCTTCTTTCTGAGAGTTATGTGACTCCCTTAAGGAACTATGGGTCAGATGTACTATTACATTGGTCACAAAACTGGTCACAATTTGGGGCAAGTATTTTTGTGGCCAATGAGGAATTCTGTGAACTGATCTATGTACTAATAGGTCAGTTAATAAAATTCTGAATCTGAGTGGGTCACAATCTGACCTACCACATTAATAATCACAGGAATGGTGACCTGTAAGGTTCAGCAGACTACCATTCCTGTTAATATGTTTAAATAAAGAAAGCTATTTCTAAATACAGACCATCTTCCTTAAATAAAACGCTTTTATTTTGAACATTTTTCACTGAAAGTTGTGAGTGGTCCAATGAATAACTGACTACTCTCACTGAACCTTTCTTCACCATTCACAAGTGGAATGGGTTACCACCTCAACTTGGGGGGGTAAGTAACTGTTCAATGTTTTGCGACCAGAATTGCAGTCTTAAATCATTGATACATTTCATACCAATTCAGTATTGGTTGGAAAGCCCAAAATACATCCCTCCACATATAAAATCGGTATCCAGTTGCAATCCCATTTTAGGAGTCTTTAAAACTTTACTGTCTCCTAAAATGGGATTCATACATTGGGAAATCCATTTTTGCAGTTACAAACTTCAGGTAGGGGTGTTTGCAACTGCAAAATGGATGGGGCATCTGGCCCCAAAATGACCTCCAATATGGCAGCCGATGTGGACCGGTATTGTCAGTATTGCTTACTAAACATTTTTCTCACTAGGAATCATATCGCAATTGATCAAGAGGCAGCAATCACAGGAGACCCCACAAGGATCAGAAGCAACATGTAATCATGTGCCTGAAAGAAAAAAGGTTACAGCAAGGAGTGGGATTGAGGATGGCAGTAGGTCAAAGCAGAGAAAAGAAAGTTAGATGAAATTAGGCTTCAATGGACAGCAGCTCTAATGTTCAGGGATTGGGGCTGCTGTACTGATTATTGAAAGACAATGACAACAAACATGCTTACACAGTTTAATGACGGAATATCAAGGAAAACAATATTGAACGTCACAAATATTACTAAAAAATATTGACTACTTTAATATTGCGATCCTATACTTAGAAAGAAATGATAATATTAACCATAAAACTGTCACTATCAAAAATATCTAACATACACAAATATCGTAAGCAGAAAATATAGAAACACCAAATATTGGCACCAAAATAAAATTTTGAGAACAGAGCTATCAATGATCAAAATATCGTTATTCAAACATTAAAAAAATTATACTAACCACATAAACAACCATAAACAAAAAAATAAGCACACATTATTTTCAGTACATTATATAATCATATATATATATAAATATATATATATACACACACACACACACATAAATATATATTTTATTTAATTAACCTAATTTTAACAGTTTATTGTTTATTCTATTTATTTTTAAATTGTAGATCTCAAGGTGGTTAGGTGTTGTTGGCACACATCTACTGTTAAGAAAGTCTGTACATAAATATCTTATCCCACGTTAGTGTTCTAAAAGGAGAGGTGGTCACCAAACACCCTTTAAGAATAAGAATAGCTATATTAAAAGAATCCTTTGAGCACACAGAAATAACAGTCCACAGTAAAATAGTCCAATCCTTTGTATTTTAATCATACTCTTCAAGCCTCTAGCCAACACATGTTGGTGTTATGCCTTTGACTTCATCAGGGTTTAGGGCAAACAAAACACATCTGACTTTGAATCATTTCCTTAAAACAAATATATACAATCCCAGTTCTTACATAATAGTAGCCTTCACCACAAATTACAAATGTGTCTACATACCAAACAAACATTACATGAGGGAACCCATATATACTATTTAGAATTCTCTCATATCAAATACAACAGTTTAAAATGGAGTTTAATAACAATACTGATATATCCACATATTTACATAAACACGTTTTTCATTGCACCCAATTGTGGCAAATTCTAAATTGCTTCTCCACCAAGTGTAAAAAGATTCTGAGAAAGATTCCCAACATTGCATATACTTTAGATAGTAAATCACTGCATGTAATCTAAGAGAAGCTATGTAAATTCACATAGATAGATACACATATAAAAGATATGTATAGCAGAGGCAATCCAGAGAGTGGAAGATGCACACTTAACAAATTTAGATAATATTCACAGTAAACGTATTTAGGGAGAGTATCCCTTAAAACCTACAAATACAAAATATAAACGCATTCACATTTATGCTATGACCAAAATCTTCCTAATAAAAACAAATACTCACACAATTCTACAAAGGATTGTGTCACATGTGAGGATATGCAGCACTACCCAATTGGTCCTGCAGGAAAACTCAGGGGTTTCAATTATAGAAGAAGTTCAAATCCTTGACTCGACTAGACCCTGATCCCATGACATCTATGTCCCACCCGCATATTGACAGTATGTGTAACCAACAAAACCACATAAAATAAGCTTAGCTAAGGAAGATCGACGTCATGGTCTTAGAGTGATTATCACCAATGTGTGCCTGTGTAAGAATAAAATCACCAGAGACTAATCTCTAAAACAGAAGTCTAGAGAAAAGAAGCAGCATAAAAAAGTAATATTAAGAGGCTGATTACGATGTCGGGTGGAAACTTTCCGCCCGACACCGTCTCGGAATCTGGACTGACTGACTCGCGCTCGGCTGTTTCCCCTGACCGATTACGATGCGACAGAACCCTGTTTGGTCAGAGTCCCATTGTTTCCTACGGGAGCCTGTGTTCAGCCCGACAACACTGGCTCCTATAGGGAAATGGTGTGTGTGTGTATAACCCTGAACCCTGTCGCTGGCACCCCACAGTACCTGCCACACAGTGCAGGGTTTTACAGGGGTGTCCCTTAGGTACCCCCTCGGCCCCCAACTGGAGGCCACAGGATGAAGGAGGCCCTGCTAGGGGCCCCCAAAGTCACTTTCCGACAGCTTTTTCGTGTCGGACAGGCCGACTTGGAAAGGCTGCTAGAAACCGACATCGTAATTGCTTGGTCGGAAACACAGTCCATGGAGCTGTACGATACGGGCCCGACCAACACAAATTCTCAGAGAGCCGGTCGGAACCGATTAGGAAAGACCGTGCGGTTTACAATCCGACCCCGAACATCGTAATCGGTCGGTCGGATTGTAAACCGACCAAGTCGGTCGGAAGGGTTCCGATACGGTCTAGGGAATCCGACTGTTGGGAGGAGGCTTTCCGCCGACATCGTAATCGGCCCCTAAGAACTTTAAAGACAATGCACAACATATGTTCTCTAGAAAGCCTTGAAAATTTACCCTAAATGGACCAACATCTCTTTGTCAGAATTCAGACCCATGGGTACCTGTGTATCAAAATGAATTATATATCTAGATTCCAGATGGTGTAGAGAGAGATAATATTCGGATGTTAAATAGTACTCTGTCAAAAACAAAGAAGCATAGTAGATATTGTTTAGTATGTTTCCTTATTGCTCGTAAATGTTCCAGAATTTTTTTCTTTGTGGCTGTATCGGGCATCCTTTCTAAAATTTGCCAATTGGATACACTAAACAGTAGGTACAATAATTGGGATTACACAATATTCTCTTGGAAATTTTTAATTCTCTTTGGCTCATGGGAATTTTGAAACTTAGTATTGTTTTTGCATGCATTACAGCTATTGCACCTGAAATAGCCAGACCTGGGATGTGGGTCCTGATATGTAGTGGAACTAGACTCCTGGTTAGTACTCTGTTAGCGATTAAGAGACTTTATTTACTGAATGTAATTTTTGGGTATTTACTGACAACTTTCGAAAGAATATAAGGTTTATTTCAAGTTTATTTAAAATTGATGATGACCTCAGCTGAGGTCTACAATTTTCATCATCTATTACACTAAAACCAGCACAACAATAGTTGTTTAAAAACAGTGCACAGTTAAGAAAATCACTATCGGGCAGATTTATCATTGAGTTGCGTTGCCCTTGCGCCACGCAAGGTGGAGCAAGGGTGACACAACTACTAAGTCAAATTTATCAAACCAAGTAAGGCCACCTTGCGTGGCCCTGTGTGGCTTGATAAATCTAGAGTAACGCAACTCACTGCGTTGAGTTACTCTGCCCCAGGAGACTTTACATGGGTGGAGCATGGGCGTTCCCACGCATCCACCCATGGATTATACCGCATTCCCAGATTTACAATTACTGGTAGACCTGGCCATGCGTCAAACTGCCACCCCTCCCAGTGTGAGGCAGAACGAGGAAAAATATCTTTATTTCTCCTCATTTTTTCCTCTTTCTATATTTGCTGGATTCTACAGGACACATCTAAAGAGGAAAATGCCTCAGAGGATTGTTTTTGTGCAGGAAGGTGTCCTGTGTGCAATGCAGGCACCCTTGCACCATGGCTCAGGCATGCCTGCATTGGGGCTAGGCAGCACATTGTGCCCCAGTGCAAGGAAAGAAAGCACATGAATGAACCGTATCATGTTAATTATGGAACATTCCTGCCCTTTCCTTTTCGCACAACGCAGCAAGGTGGCTTGCTGCGCTGTGTGAAATAATAATAAATCTGCCTCTAAATTTTGAATACTCCAGTTACCTTAACATTTGGGTTAAAAAGACTTTAAAAACGTTATGTATTAAAGCAGATTTGTTCATTCTGAGAATTCCTAAGCAAATCCATCAAGGCATGTTGTGTGTCCCTACTGTATCTAATAGAAATTGGACTTAGATATCTTAATAAATCTTCTCTTAAGGCAGGACATTAGTGCAGCGTATCTTTTTGACAAAGATCACAAAGAGAGGATTCTAGATGTTTATTACTCCATCTTGCTTTTCCACTCCTCAGCGGAAAAATCCCCATAACGAAGTGACATAATAAATCGTTTCACCTTATGTGAAATTCGAAAGGAAAGGCAAGGTTGGGACAAGCCAAAGGAAATATCAGATGCACAATGTCCTGAATCTAACAAGTAACTTAATCATGCTGATTGGGTTCTAATGGATAATCAGAGATGCCATAGAGTCAATGTTCTGTGAAATCCAATGTTACAAACAAATACTCTAAAGCCCTGTTTAAATTCCTCTCAAAGGTTAAATGATTGCTGGACTCTTGAAACAGGTCTTCCCTAAAGAGAGACCTAAAACATAAGCTGGGAGCATGCATCAATTTATAGCCTCATCTAATTATATAGGCAAAGGCCTGAACAAAAACTCCAATCCAGGCCAGCTCCAGCCTTAGGAGTTGTATAGGAATCACAGCGCTAATGGTGCAGACGTTTTTTTAAATCTTTCGTTCGTATACATTTAAAAATGACCAGTATACAATTGGTGTGTATTCTAGAGCATACATTAAAATAGGGGGAATCTTGATTTTATTAATTTGGATTAGATGGTTAAAATACTTTCTCCTCATAGAATTATAAAGAAGTTGCAACAAATTTGCTTTATTGCTCAAATTAGTAAAATCAGCTCTGTCACTTAATTTACCAGTAAAGGTTCTCTCTAAATAGGGACATTTATCTACTATTTCCAACGTGGACGCTGTTGTTGGTGCTGGTGTTGCTGAAGGGGAGACCACAATCCCCCTAATTCATCTGTTGAGCCTAGGAGGATGGGCTCTGGATGCTTAAAATGCTCTGACACCCAGGCGTTTGACACTGCTGTTGGTGCTGGTGTTGCTGCAGGGGGGGGTCGATCCCCACAATCCATCTGTTGAGCGCAGATGGGGGGGCTCTAGATGCTTGAAAGTGCGCTCTGACACCCGGGCGGGGGGGGGCGCTGCTGTTGGTGTTGGTGTTGCTGCAGGGTGGACCACAATCCATCTGTTGAGCCCAGGAGGAGGGGCTCTGGATGCTTAAAAGCACGCTCTGACACCCGATCGTGGGACGCTGCTGTTGGTGCTGGTGTTGCTGCCGGGGGACCACAATCCCCACAATTCATCTGTTGAGCAAGGAGGAGGGGCTCTGGATGCTTAAAAGCGACCTCTGACACCCAGGCGCGGGATGCTGCTGTTGGTGCAGGTGTTGCTGCAGGGGGGGGCCACAATCTGTGACAATTCATCAGTTGAGCCCAGGAGGAGTGGCTCTGGATGCTTAAATCGCGCTCTGACATCCGGGTGCTGGATGTTCATGGGACCCCCCAGAGAGTTCACCCGGGCCAAGAGCAGGCCCGTCTGTTCACGCCAGAGCCCGGAGGATGCTGGGCTGGGCCACCTCTCTTGGATTTTCCATCTGAAGGTACTTTTGTTTCTGTTATTCCCGGGTGAGCCGATAAGTGGTGTATTTTGTAGCTCTGGTTTTGTTTAGTATGAGCAAAAGGAAAATTGCTAGCACCATATCAGCATCCACTCCTCCAGTGAAATGTACATCCATCAATCGGATGTTTGAAAGAGCCACTGGGGGTTATTAGCACAGAAATTGCCCTAGCTGAAAGAAGTCTTTCCATGAGTGCGGAGTCTGTGTCAGCTCCTCTAGATAACACTCTGCCCCAAGACCATTGTTACGCTCACCCTCCAATACCATAGTTAGCGGTAATGTAAGTGCATCCAACGAGGGCGTGATTGACACTGACAGCCCCCAGCAGGTGGTTGCCCAAAAGAGGACCAAGCAGGGTACCTGGAATAAAACAAGAGAGGCTTTCAGCCAAACAAGCAAAGCCTCAAACCAGGCACCGACTGATCCTTCCTTAATTGCTGTGATGAGAGTTTCCAACTCAAATTCCTTTAACATTGATGCTTTTATGGAAGATTGTTTTACCAAGCTCAAGGCACTCTTACAAGTTGAACTTTCCCCCCTTGTTGAACGACTGAAACCAATTGAATCTCAGTTAGCATCTCTTCCACAGAAATCCTCCCAAATTCCAACGGCCATTTATGCTGACACTTTGGTTATGCAATCTACATCGGCTGGTCAGCCCAACACTCTCACAATCATTACCTCTAGAGATGCAAGGTGGTCACTCCCCAGTAATGATTGTAGTAGCTCTTGTTCCTTAGGCTCTGTCTCTCAGGCGCTGGGACCGACTTTAATTCCAACTCCCAGACAGCAATTACCCACCCAGAGAGAAGTTCCTCCAAATTTTAGGGGAGTTGGCCACCCATTAAATCTCCAAGGAGTTCGGTTGGGTGCACCAATTGCCTTTTTTCCTTATTGAGCTGGAATATTGCAGGCCTTAAGGACAAGATCATCGAACCGGCATGGTGTAACTTTATTGCCACATATGATTTTATTTCATTGCAGGAAACATGGTCCACCGCTTCTATCACAAGTGCTGATTTTGCCTGTTATTCCTGCCTGCGACTCCTTCTTTATGAGGAAGAGCTAAGGGGGTTCTCTCGGCATGGGTGTATCTGAATCTAAATGTTGATGTAATAGTGCTAGAAACAGGAAGCTCTGCCTTTCAAGCTTTGCCTATTAAGGATAACGAGAGTTCCTTTTATTTTTATCTGGTGAACTTTTATAATAATGATTTTATAAAATCTGAATGTGTTCATTATGCGGATGCATACGCATTATTATCTGTTTTTCTTTTTAGAATTAAATCGGTTTTTATTAGCAGAACACATAACATGAAAATACAGTGCGTCGTTGCCTACAACCCACTGGGCCGGCCACAGCACGATCAAAGGAAAGAAACTGGGCGTATGATTCATGAGATGTCTGAATAGACAAATAACACAGCATGTCGCCTACAACCCATCTTGGGCCGGCCGCGTTGGACAAAATAAGGCATTAAACAGTCTTGGTCCTATAAGAAAGGGACAAGAAAAAAAAACTATTGCACCACAAGCATGCATATGGTAAAGCAATAAGGACACACCATGGTCCACTAAAGGCAGTTAAGTCTGCTTTTAAAGAACAAACAAAAAACAAAAAAACAAACCATATAACCTCAACAGATAAAACCCTGTACCTTCCCCCACCCCTCCTCTCTCCCGGTGAGCCCAGAGTACACTCAGACCTACATGTATGTTCCTACATGATGATTGCTGATTCCCTGAGGATCAAGTAAGCTCGTCAGGGCACGCACACACTAGTCTCCCTCCTGACTCTCAGGGATCAGCTTCAAAAGCCTTAAATAGGCGGGGCATGACAGTTCCCGGAACTCTGAGGATAAGATTGAAATAAAGGGGGCCCAGACCTTAGAATATTCAGATTTGTCCCCTAGCGTAGCCATAGATAATCGCTCCATGCCCAGGAGGGACCACAGTTGGTGCAGCCATTGAGAGTGGTCTAGGATCCTGTCTGTCTTCCAGCCCGCTAATAAAACCCGGTGCGCAGCATTCAAAGCCAGGGCGATCTGCTTGCCTTTGACTGAGCGCAAGGGAAAGGTCAGAGCGTTGGGCAACCCTAAGATAGTGTAAGCGGGGAATCTCGGGATGGCAGTGTCAAAGGCCTTATCGATTTCGTTAAGGATCTTGTCCCAGTATCTCGTGAGCTTCGGGCAATTCCACAGCAAGTGAAGAAGGGTACCTGGACTCCCACAGCCACGCCAGCAAAGGCCGTCGCACTGAGAGCTCCACTTGGTTAAGCGAGCCGGTGTATAATACCAGTAGGATACAATTTTAAATGCAGTCTCTGTGTGGCCCATTGAATGTGTGAAATGGAGTGACCTGTAAAAAATATCCTCCCATTCTTTGTCTGAGAGGGTGTGACCTTTTTCCACCTCCCACCGCCTCTGTCCCGCAGATCGAGCCCCCATAGCGCCCTGTGTGAGGAATGTATAGAGTTTGGAGATGAGCTTGCGGTCATCCTTCTACAAGAGAAGCCACTTCTCAAACGGTAGTATGGGAGAACAAGGGTACCCCGAAAAGTGAACCTGGGGTTAACATATGTTTAGGGAAACAATGGTTCAATGTTGGCCCCAATGGGTCCGGTGCAGAAAGTATGGTCCCTGAGGGGGACACAGGGTTATAATTTAAGCTAGACAATTAATCATCAAGGGAGCACAAAAGTAAGGGAGCATATGTAGTGTAAAATAGACAATTTATTTTACACAGGCATGATTTTCAGTAATCAGAGTAATCAGGTGCTCACATGAAGAGAAAAGTGCGTGATGTGACAAAGTGAGGTGAACTAAAAACATAACATCACATTGACAACAAAAATAGGGACTCCGCATGAGTAGTGACCCATAATCAAAGGCCTTCTCGGCATCAACTGCCAGCAGTACAGCCTCCTCCTTTGACCTGTGCACCTTGTCAATTAGGTGGCAAATCATTTTGGTATTGTCCCCGCACTGCCTACTCGGGATGAAGCCCGATCGGTCCGAGTCAATCAAGCCGGGGATGAGAGGGTTTAGTCTGTGGGCCAAGATGCTAGAGAATAGCTTCGCATCTATGTTCAGCAGGGAAATCGGCCGATATGAACTGCAGAACACTGGGTCCTTCCCTGGTTTGGGGATGACAGAGATTGTCGCCTGAAGCATGGAAGCCGTGAGGGTGCCTGTATCTGCAAATGAGTTCAATAAGAGGGTGAGAAGAGGAGCCAGCTCCACGCAATAGGTCTTTTTTTTTTAAACATTTTTTTTGTCCTCATCTCACCAAAGACTTAAGCAGTTTTAACAAGTCGACCTGTGAATTACTGGGCGCCCCTCGACTTACTGCTTTTTATCTGATGCCCCACGGCCTTCCTCTCGTTTCTGAGGATTGGTGTAATCATTGGACACGCCGTATATCATATCAAGTTATCAAGTTGTCAAGTGGAGGAGCCGACCCCAACTTAGGAGAGGAGACCAAATGTTATCAATTCCGGATGTCCCTTCTTGCTCTAAACAGGCCATGCGGAATGCCGCTTTTAACCAGCTTTCTCTATTGGGAGGGAGGGATCTTTCCATCTTATACAAATCTCCCTCCTAGCCAAAATCACAAGGTAGAGTAATAAACCAATGTGGATCTGAGGGAGTCTCTCTTTACATAGTTGTTTACACCAAAAACCACCAGATGGAGATCGATCTCAATTTGTATTCGGAAAACAGCTGTCAAGGTGACCCCCACATTTCTCCAAAATAAACCTAAATTTGCGCAGTCAAAAAACATATGAATGTCATCTGCCTTGCTGAGAAAACACCTCGGGCATACTGGCATGGGAACAGGTGCAAATCTGGCTATTTTGGCCGGGGTATAGTAAAGCCTGTTTAAAACAAAAAAGTGGTTTTTCTTTAACCTGGCAGGCTTGATGTATTTATACAATAACTTAAAAGAGAGTTCAAAAGCGTTTACAGTATCCCGAGCAAGTGGGGAGGAATTCCACACCGATAGCTGAGAGGGGATCTCTTGATCCTCTGCTTCCAAAAGGCTTAAATACCACAACGATATTTCTTTCTTCCTTGGGCGTGGGTCTTGAAATAACTGCTCGAGTTCCCAGTTCCCTTCTGCTTCTCGGGCTTCCGCCTCATACCATGATCTTAACTGGAGGTACTTAAACCTAGAGAATGAGGGACCGATCTTATCTTGCAATATCTCCCAAGGGAGAACCTCATCTGAATCCACCAGATCAAACCACTTCTCCAAACCAGCTCTTCTAATCGGAATCGCCAAACTATCGCCCAAGCAGAGGGGGTCCTCGGAGAATCCCAAATAGGTGCAAAGGCAGAAAAATAACCAATACCCCAGATACGTCTTAGTTTATACCAGGTCGTCAAAGCAGCTTTTAAGACCTTAAGACGTACCCGCTTGAAAAATCTAGGTGTCCCAAATTTATAAAGGAACCCCTTTGTCCACTGCCTCCCTCTACTAAGGCCAGTTCGCCCAATAACCTACCCCACTTGGTTTCCTCGGGAATAGACAACAGCATCCTTACACCCTTAAATTGAAAAACCAGTAAATACCAATTAATATCAGGCAATGCTAAACCACCTTTTAAAGGCTTCCTTCTTAGTTTTTTCCAAGATAACCTTGCACTTTTTTGTCCCCATACAAAACTACCAATTTTACCCTGAATCTTACTAATATTTTTCTGAGAAAAAGTGAGGGGTATCGCACTAAAAAGAAAAGTTAATTTAGGTAGTACTGACATCTTTACCAGATTGACCCTCCCATAGATCGTCAAAGGGAGGTTTTTCCACCTGGCAAAGAGATAGTCAATATCTTTTCGATTTCCATCAAATTTATCTGGGGGATTGCATTCAAATCCTTAACAATCTTTATCCCTAAATACCTAAATTCTCTACTCATAGAACCTTGATTATACACTATGTTCCAGCACATAACCTCGGTTTTTGCTGAGTTAGCAAGATATCCTGAAATTGAACCAAACTCCCTCAACAAGATTTCAAGCCGCTGAATAGAAATATCGGGGTTCCCAGTATAGATTATTATATCGTCCGCATATAAGGCGATTTTGCACTGATAATTTTGCGATTTAAAAGGGCTTATGATGTTATCCAGCCTAATCGCCTGAGCGAGGGGCTCAATATAGATATTGAATAAAAGGGAGATAAAGGACACCCCTGTCTTGTCCCTCTCTGGATTACAAAACTTGGAGTCAGAGAACCATTTAACAAGATCTTAGCTGAAGCTCCGGAATAACAATTCTTTAAAGTCTGCACAAAGATTGGACCCATACCCATAACCTCCAACAACTCCCAAAGATATTTCCAACACACACGATCGAAGGCCTTAGCGGCATCTAAGGCCACTACTGCCAAAGGGTCCCCCCTTATTTCAGCAAGATCGATATTGCCAATAAGTAATTTTGTTTGTTCCTGAAGGGTTCTCCCAACCATAAAGCCTTTCTGATCAATATTTATCAAGCTTGGTGCCAATTTTGCCAATCTCCCTGCCAAAATGCTCATAAAAATCTTATAATCAGCATTTAGCAGGGAGATTGGACGGTAAGAGTCAGCCATCATGGGATCCTTACCTGGCTTCATTATTAAAACAATCGTGGCCTCCTTCCAGGAGCAGGGGATCACCCCAGCAGAGCTATAGACTGAATTATATACAGTGTGGAGTATTGGGAGGAGTTAATCAAGTAAGAGTTTGTAAACTTCATTAGGAAGGGCATCAAGGCCCGCCGCCTTCTTATTTTTTGCCCTTTTTATTTGAACCCTAATCTCTTCCATAGATATAGGTGAATCTAAGAGATCTCTGGCCGATTCTGTTAAAACAGGTAAGAACTTGTCTCTTAACCACAGGCTTATATCATCCTGTGAGGGATCAATATCCTCCTTGTACAAGTTCGAAAAAAGGGACAAAAGGCAATTCTGCATTTCCACGGGCTTGCTGGATACAGTACCAACAATCATAATAAGTTCATTAATAGTGTTTTTTGCCCGATCTATCCTTGCCTTCCAGGCCAATAAGGCCCCTGCTCTTTCCCCATACTCAAAAATTTCCATATTACGAACTTGCCACTGAGCCTTGCATTTCAAGTCTAGAAGGATCCTTAAGTCCTGCCTTACCTCCTCAAGTCTCTTCTCTATCTGTGCCAATTTTCCTGGACTCTCCTGAGGGGTCTGACTCCTTACTTCTTCTAAAGCAGAGATACTACCCTCCAGGGCTTGTAATTCTAAGGTTCTACTCCTATTCTTGGAGCTTATTAGACTACGTAGAGCCCCTCTCAAATTTGCTTTGTAAGCCTCCCACACATACTCTATTGTAGTAGAGCCTATATTAAAGGAAAAAAATTCCAGGGAAGACTTTTTAATTGCCTGTATAATACCTAAATCCAATAACATTACCCTATCCAGAGTCCACCTTGACTGTAAGGAGATGTTACTTGTGAGATATGAAAATAAAAGAGGAGCATGGTCCGAGAGATGACTCGGAAGTACAGATATACTAACAACATTATCTGTAATCTCTCGATTAACCAAAACGTAATCAATTCTAGAGGAATGATGATATTTTTTAGAATAAAATGTGAAACCGTCCGCACTCCCCATCTTAGCTCTCCATAAATCTACCAAATTAATATTGAAAAGCAAATTTTTCATGACCCTCCGAGACTGCCTAAACCCTTTAGCATGACTCAAATTAGATCGATCCTTTACTGGGTCCAGGCGGACATTAAAATCCCCTCCTATTATAAGGGGGGGGGGTTGCCATTATTAAATTGTCCTGTAGCCTGGCGAGATAGGATGGGTCGTCCGTATTAGGGCCATAAAAAGAAGAGCAGGTAATCTCTTCCCCCTCAAAATCTAACTGGGCTATTATCCATCTACCTGTTTGATCTGTCTGAACTGATTTTATCCTACTATTAATACCTTTCTTAACCAGAATTGCCACTCCACGTAAAATTTGATAGTTGCTGAGAATAACAACAACATTGTATCCAAGGGATTTTAGAAAAGATTATTTTCGACTCCAATTTATTTAAATGAGTTTCCTGCAACAAGCACACCTGGGCTGGTGACAACTCTAAATATTTAAAAATTAGTCTTTGCCTCCTCGGACATCTCAGGCCATTCAAGTTCCAGGAGATGAATTGAATATTACGACCCCCTTCATTTTACTCTTCCGCAGCTTGAATACCTTATACCAAGATTTTGAGGGAGTTCCCTGATTAAACCAAGAAGAACAAAGTCAACCTTACTGAACAAATGAGATGAGGAATATTTTTTGCCTTTTTTACCCCAACCCAGTGCCTCACCCTGTGCTCCTCCCCCACCTCCCTCCCAACCCACCCTAAACCCCTGTGCCCCCCAATCCCCTACTACCCTGAGGAACCCTACCTTCCAATAGGCAATCGCCTATTCGGGACAACCCCCTCAAGGCTATATACATTACATAGTGACTACAAAGAATTAGCGGTAGGAAACCGAGTTCTCAAAATGACCTCCACTTCCCCACCCCATAACCCTATAACCCACCCTGCTTCTCCAACTGAATACTTGCTATAAGTACATCAGCTTCCTTTGTCGACCGAATTATGTGCATGTGGTTATTCCACATAACCCGCAAAGTAGCTGGGAACCTTAATTGGGCCTTTGCCCCTAAGCTATTTAATTCTGCCATTTTTTTACCCAGTTCCCACTGTCTTTCAGCCGTTATGTGAGAAATATCAGATCTTATAGAAAATGAAAAGGGAGATAGGTCAGTGAGAGGAGAAGACAAAACCCCTTCTTTAAGAGCTGCAGAGAGGATCTGTTCTTTGATTGAGTATGATAAAAAATTAACCAGAATTTTCCGGGGTTTCTGTCTGCCCATGTTCCTTTTAAAGGGGTCCCTATGCACCCTCTGAATTTCATGGGTTAAATCCGGCCGATATGAACTGCAGAACACTGGGTCCTTCCCTGGTTTGGGGATGACAGAGATTGTCGCCTGAAGCATGGAAGCCGTGAGGGTGCCTGTATCTGCAAATGAGTTCAATAAGAACTCCACGCAATAGGTCTTATAAAAAAGAGCACTGAAGCCGTCTGGGCCTGGCGCTTTTAGGGGCTTCAGACGGGCGATGGAGGAAACCACCTCTTCAATCCGAATGGGAGCCTCCAACCCGTCCGCCTCGCTAGTCGGAAGAGGAGTGACCGCTGCACCGCGTAAGTACTCATGAGGGTCTGCAAGAGTAGGGGGACTCGGCGGTGTAGAGGTTCGCGTAAAAGGCCCGAAAGGCCGCCGCAATATCGGAGTCATCCGTTACCTCCAGCCTGCTGCTGACTGCGGAGGCAATGTGCCAGCATGCAACCGCCTTTATTAGAGCCTACGTAGTATTTATGTTTCAGCCGTAGCACCGCATATTCGGCCCTGTCAAGGTCCAACCGCTTCAGCTGGAGCCGCTCCCTCTCTAACTGGCGCCATATTTGAGGAGCACCCGTGCGTTTGTGAATGGCTTTGAGTTCCTTCACCCGGTCCTCGAGATCCTGACACTTGGCCCGCCTAGCTTTGTTATCGTAAGCCGCTTTGGCGATGAGAGCCCCCCTTGCAACTATTTTAAGCGCCTCCCAGACGGAGTCCAAGGGCGTGGAGCCATCATCGTTGAGTGCTAAATCATGAGTCAGTGTACGTCGGAGGTCCTCCACCACTTGCGGAGACCGCAGGAGTGAGTCCCGTAGGTGCCAGTGTAGTGGGGACGATTGTGCGAGTGGGAGGCGCAAAGATAGGGTGATATGAGCATGGTCCGAAAGGGAGCGGGCCTCTATGGTAGAGGCTTGGGTACATGCCCACGCTGCTTGGGTGACAAGGAAGTGGTCCAGGCAGGCATACGACTTATGGGCAGCAGAATAGAAGGAATAGTCCCTTTCTTCGGGGTGTAAACAACGCCATGCATCCCTGAATCCGCAATCGTCAAGCCACGCCCTCTCGTTTCCCGATATGGCTCCCGCACCGCCTGACCTCGGGCTAGAGCGATCCACCCCTGCATCCATAACCAAATTTAAATCCCCCCACCACCACCAGGGCATCAGGTGTATGAAGAACCTCGGCCAGGGCATTCAGCAGAAATTTCTCTTGGTGCTCGTTGGGGGAGTAGAGTGAGGCTAAGGTGATATTGGAGGAGCCTATGCGTAGTCGCAGCGCGAGAAGGCGCCCCTTAATCTCCGCCACTGTACCCACTACGGAGCCTCTAAAGTGTTTAGAAAGCAGAATGGCCACCCCACCCTTCTTATTTTTTCCCGGGGACCAAAACTGCAAAGGGAACCCTCTGTGCTGCATGCGGTGTGTATCGCGGTGTAGGAGGTGGGTTTCTTGGAGTAGGCACACATCCCCTTTCGTATGTTCCAGCAAAGAGAGTACTGCCTTCCTCTTGGTGGGATTGTTAAGACCTCTGACTTTAAAACTAACTACCTGGACTGCCATCGGTTGGAGAAAAGCCATCGGGCGCTATGACTAAAGCATTGAGACCAGCAACGGGAAACAAATCCCACAGGGGACCATGTGTGTACGTGTAGTCGGACGAGTCCTGGCAGAGGAGCCCTGAATAAAAAGCTCACCGGAGAGAGGACCCTCCCAACCCAAAAACAAAAAAAAACAATCCCAATAACAATAAAGCATCAACAAATAGAAACTTACAAAGTCCATCTCGAAAGCTGGGCAATAGGCAAAGGGGACGGCCAAAGGAATGAGGGACTTCCCCGTGAAGGAACAGAATAATCCCTCCGCCCCCGCCAGACCCACAGAAGACAATACAACCCCAGAGGCACATTCCCCTCAGTCGTTAGCATCTAGGGAGTCCCCTTCTGCGCCAGCCAAAGTCCGGAGAACTGCAGATCGTTCTTTGATAATTGTGGCCGTGTCAGGGCGAAGGCTTTCCAGATCTCGGCCGCCCCGGGGCCCGCGCCGAGGACGCCTCTGTGTGCCATGTTCCGAGACATTTGGATGAGAAGGCAAATCGTCGAGGGATAAATTCAACACCTTGCATGCTTTAGACAGGGAAGGGACCTGGTGCAGCTTCCCGTCCAGATGGAAGATAAGGCGAAAGGGGTGGCCCCAGGCATAGGAAACACTTTTCGAGTGGAGGTGGTTAGTAATGGGACTAAAGTCTCTTCTCTTCTGAAGAGTACTTGCCGCCAGGTCCTGGAATAGCTGTGGAGTATGGTCCCTGAAGTGTAAAGGTTGACAAGAGCGGGCCGCCTTGAGGATCTCCTCCTTCACTGTGTAGTTGTGGACACATATCAGGATGTCAGCAGGGGGGCGGTTCGGCTGACGAGGAGGGCCGACTCGATGGCAGTGGTCTATCTTGACAGAGGACTCCGCTGGGGTGCCCAAGACCGTGCAGAAGAGATCCTGCACATAACCCACGAGGTCTTCCCCTTCTGCCCCCGTTGGGACTGCGCGGATGCGAATATTGTTCCTCCGAGACCTATTCTCCAAGTCTTCGGAGTGCGATTGGAGATCCAGCTGCTGATCCTGCAGCCGCAGGACTTCTTGTTGGAGCACCGCGATCTCTTCATCCCTGGCGGTCGCGGAGTCCTCCAGGGCGACAACCCGCTCCCCCACAGCATCCACATCCCTCCGTACCTCCCGGAGGTCTGCCTGCAGGTCCGTCTTGATGGCCAAAATATCCTCCCTTTGGGAAGCAAACAGGGCCTCTAGAAACTCCCTCGTGACTGCGCTGTCTGGGCCTTCCCCCGCGGGCGTCGCGCCAGAGCCAGAAGCGTCCCCTGACGACTTCAGAAGGAGGTCTCGCACAGATCTGTCTTTTTTGCTTTTGGCCGCCGCCATTGTGGGGCCAGAAGGCTGGACCAACCAGACGACGCGTAAGGCCACCAGAGAAGGGAAGCGCCAGTGCTAGGCGGTCGTCGGCGGGGTGAGCGAGCGCACCGGCCCCAGAAAAATTGCTACCGTGCCCAGGCGCTCCGATGGCCTCGCCGCACCTCCGCCAAAAGGAGGCCCGCACCGCCACCCCCTCTGCACGTGGCGGCAGTGGACAGCAGACCTCGTGAGGCTCCCGAGGGAGGCTCGCGCTCTAGAAGTGGTGGAAGATGGGCACCGGTGCTGTAACTCAGACCGTCACTCGAATGCTCACTGACACCTCAAATGCTTAGTCCCACCAGAATAGTCCTCCTCTCCAGCAAATGTCCAAAATATAGCAGCGGCCCTCACCAGTCCAGCTAAGGAGACACCCAGAGGAAAACCAACAGGAGACCTGAGACTCTGGCAACTCCCCAGTGTAGTAGGCCTCACCTGCAACTAGGCCCAAATTGGCTCCACCGGCCCCAGTGAGTCCACGCAGCCTCTCTCACGGCCAAAACACTCGCTCTGGCGGGGGGCCACCAATTTACCCCCAAAGGGCACCGCTACACGCCGTCTTCAGCAGTGCCGGCCGATGACGCAGTATCTCCTGGCCTCACCTTCGCTCCGTAGGCCCCAAGTAGGCCGCAACCAGCTGCAGGCACTTCAGAGGCCCCAGCGGGCCATGGGGAGGGTCGGAGTACGCCGGCTGCCGTGGGGCGCTCGCCATGCGCCGCAATGCTCCAGATTGGGCCCTCTTCCAGCCGGGGGCCGGAACGGACACACGCTGCGAGCCCACGGGCTTGTGTAAGAGATCTGGCCATCGCAGGCCTCACCGCAAGCCCTGAGTCGAGCCCATGTACTCGCCTGCCAATGGGCGCCGGGGGCAAGGTGCGGTTGCGGGGAGTCACCCCGAGCCTTTCGAGTAGCTGAGGTGGTGAGGCACCCCCGGGTGACGTGGGGCCGCCGCACTCAGAAGGCACTCTGGCGGTCCGCGTATCAGATCCGGTCTCTCCCTTTGTCCTGCACCGGAGCTGCGGGACAGCCGCAGGTCGCTCAATCCAGCACTTTCAGGCGTCGAAAACTCCCCGCTGCCCTCCGCCCAAGGCGCTTTGCTGCAGGGAAGCTTCAGATGGGGAATCCGGGAGCCTAGGGTGCTTTAGTCGATGCTGTAGGCCCGGTGGGAGCGGAGCTCAGGCACAACACGTCCGCTCACTCCGCCATCTTGGCCACGCCCCCTCTGCCATCTTGGCCACACCCCCTGTTTTTCTTTTTAACTTCCGTGAAGCCCCCCAGGGGTGGTAGTTTTGCACCAACCACATTTTCTTCTCTGTGGGGATTTTAATGCCAAGCTACCGTTCGATTTTGAGGTCCAAGGAACTGTGGGCCTCTCAGATAGCTGCGGAAGCAAGTTAGGTTATTACTTAGCCGCTCACAACCTTGTAGACCTGGTCAATTTGTTTAAGGGAAAGGGTTCCTGCTTGGCCTTCTTTAGAGGGTGTGGACAGGCCTCAGTCATTGATTGTATTTTTGTAACTAGGGATTTTTTTACCATTATTCTCTCAGGGCTATATATTGGAGATGAAGTAGGGGGACTACAATGCTTTAATTGCAGTAGGCAGTTTTCCTGTTTTTAAGACTAAAGCCCCTGCCGTATCTATACCGGGCGCCAATCACTCTAATGATGACCTTAGACTCGTTTGGTATTTGAAAGATCCCAACATTGCTCTGGGTCATCTTTTAAAGGAGCATCAGTAAGCATTTCAAGGCAGTTTGGCGGATGCCTGTGGGGTCGGTCTATTAGTTCACTATGAACACATATGCCAATGCAGTAGGAATCATTTGTTAAAGCCCATCCGACATACCCAGGACTGCCCTCGCTAGTTTGATAGTCATTGTTCAGCTGCAAATCGACATCAACGGAAGGCCCTTTTAGAAACACATAGAGATTCCAGGGAGGTTTGAGGCCAGGTCGTTCCTACCGCAGCATTCTAAAGTCAAGAAAGAAAGCCTTGAACAAAAGGGTCTGGGAAAGCCTAGAAATCTCATCATTGAGGAACAGTAGCAAACTGTTCTGTGGCACGGTTAACAAGATCAGGCAAAAGGGTGGCCCAGCTAGCTCCCCCCTGCTTTGTAACGTTTCGGGCACAGATTGGGTCAAGCATTATAGCTTTATTTATGATCTTGCAGAAGAGAAGTGCCACAGTGACCGTCTTTGAGAGAAATTGAGAAATTAACCTTTACTGTCCATCGATTTACCTGAAGAAGCTATAAGGCTGAGCACCGGGGGCAAAGCCCCAGGGCCAGATGGGGTCCCTACGGACCTTATCAAATGTAACATCGATCTGTGTGGACTACTGCTCACCAATGTGCACTAAGATCCCATGCACTTGAGCCGTTTCGAATATTGACCCTAATTTAAAAAAAGATTGTAAGTTGCCCAAATGTTATTGTCCAATTTCATTAATAGACAGCACTGTAAAGATCTTGTGAAGGGTGATCTTCAATCGATTAAGGTCTTGAGCCTACCAGAATAACACTCAGGGCCCAATCCCGATCTCGGTTGGAAGGGCTCCAAATCGGATTTGGTTTTACCTAAACCGATCCAGAGCCCTTGTTTCCTACCGACTCGTTCCCAATTCCGAACGACCAAGTACGATGCGAAGATCGCGTATGCGCTGACCAAATCGTTTCCTGGACCCGAACCTGTCTGTACGCCGTGCTATGGAGCCGTATTCCAACAGAGCGAGTACGATGCACGATTCGGACAGCCGCTTCGCCTCGGTCTCAGCGAGACGAAACGGCTGTTGGAAGAGTACTTTGGGGGGCCGTAGCAGGCCTCCCTTCACCCGGGGCCCTCCGAATCTGTCACGGGGGTGTGCCCATGGGTCCCCCGAACCAGGCATGCACAGTGTGGCGGGCACCATGGGGTGCCTGCCACAGGGTGTAGCTTTTCCCCACCCACCCCTTTTCTGCTATGGGAGCCTGTGTACGCGTCTGTACAAGGCTCCCATAGAGTTCAATGGGAGTCCGAGCGAACCGAGTCCGTAGGCAGCATCATACTCGCTCGTTCGCACTCCCGGAGCACGTCTCGCTTGGAAAGCCCTCCAAGTCCGAGTCGTACGGAGGGCTTTCCTAGCGAGATCCGAATCTAGCTCCTATTGTCCTTTCCAGTAGGATTTCCACTCGGGGTTGGGAACAGTGGAACAGTGCTTGAACATGCACTTATTGATTGGCAAGTATACCATCGCCAAGCACTGTCCACTGTACCTAGCCTTTATGGATCTGTCAACAGCCTTCGACCGTGTAAATAGGACCAATATCTGGTGATCCTGTTGGATTTGGGAGTTGAGTCTGCAGTGGTGAATTTCTTGGACACTTTGCATGAGAACTTATCCTCCAATGGGCATTATGGCCCAGTGGGAGTATTGTGAGATACCTTCCCTTTAGCAAGGGGAATGCACCAAGGATTCATTTTGGCACCATTATTATTCATCATTTACATCAACAACCTGAGTTCTTACCTGGCGAATGCAACTAGTGATGTCCCGAAAATAGCTGATGTGTTTGCTCCTGCATCATTATTATATGCTGATGACGCTGTACTTATATCGTTAAAGCAAATGGGCTGACCCAGTATCACGTAGAACCTGGGAAGTCAATTGGTATGAGAAAAAATTGGTTCTGTAGGGTATTTCTTTCTAGTACACTTTGTTCCTTAAACAGTTTAGACTCGCCACCTCTTTGGCAAATGTAAAAAAGATAAATGAATCCACAAATATAAGTATATGACAAGTCACTGACACCAGAGTCCGTTAGAGAATGAGGAGGTATATTAATATTCATATACCATGAGTGCTTACACTAGCCCACAGGGCCATTGATTTCATATATACAAAGAGTGCACAAATAACATGGGTACAAGATACACAATAGGTGCAGAATGTCACAAATACAAACATTTAAATCCACAAGACACCTTCCTGTACATAAACATACCTTGGCATTTTGCTTTTTCCATGTGTGCTGTACAAGGCAGCACACATAGAAAAAGCAAAAACGAGGAGAAATGAAGCATTTCTCCTCGTATCGCCACCTTATGACCAGGATTTTCCTGGTCTTAAGTTCGGCGCTGCCACCTATTATCGCCTCTCTTGATAATAGGTGGCAGCGTCGAAGTGAATGGGTGTTGCGGTGGAACGACCACCGCAACACCCACTGCACACCCCTTTCACGCTAAGTTTAGCGTGAAAGGGACACTATTACCAAGGCAGCGTTAAGTCACTTAACGTGGCTTTTAGCCACATTATGTGGTTTAACGCTGCCTTGGTAATAGGGCGCTGACCCTATCGCCACCACAACGTCACAAAAAGTGACATTGTGGTGGCGATAAGGGCTTGGTAATATTCCCCAAAATGTCTTTAATTTTTGTCGAAATCGATATTGATCATCCTATGACGTATGTTTTTTTGTATATGAATATATATATTCATTGAGCAACGATACTAAGTACCTAAATAGCGTACTCCATGCTTCTACGGTTTAGTCCTTATCATGAATAGCTAATCATTATATTTCATCATTCCGTCATGCACACACCTAATATAACCATTTATTGGAGTAGATTCTTGTGCCAATAACTCAATGTTGGTTATACCGCCCTGAATGGGCATAATTGATTGGCTCTTTAATAAAAGGATACAAAGTTTTTACCAGAGCGGTCAGAGGTTCAAAAGAGGCACAATCCCATATAACCTCTTTCAGTGAAGCCCTGTATGGGCAAATCATGATGATATATTAAAACTTGGAACACACAAAAGTGATTCTCTATGTGTATCAAATACATCATTATGGTATAGTCACAAGGCAGTATTTCAACCTTATCTTTGGTGCATGATATCCAATTTGATCGATCTTCCCAGTTCCCCGATAGTTAAACATTTATTATCATCATTAATGCAATATAGAGGAGTGTGTATATAGAAATATCTCTATTGTTTAACCTAACCGATCACTCTAAATGAGCCCACAGCTCCTCGTCATTCAAACCCTGTGGATATATATATGAAACCTATAGTTATTTAAGGGAGAGGAAAACACCCTATGGAGGTCTTACCTGGGCACCAGGAAAGTTGTACAGAGTTAGGTAAGTGAGAGGGCGCCTCGTAGCCAATTTCACAAGAGGTTAGGTAAAATATCTATAACCCCCGAGATCCAGTGAGAATTCTCGAATGAAATAAAAATGACAAATCATTAGCCCCAAATGAATTAAAGGTAATTCGTAATCAAAAAAATTATACATATCTCTGGGCATCTTGAACTATTCAAGATTACAGAAAGTCATGTTAACATGGGGTATTTTCTCACCATAAAAGTCGAATGACGAAGAGCGCGGCTCACTCACGTCTAGCTACTCCGATAAACAATTTTCCTTTGCTTGGCCGGAGACTGCAGGGATTTAAGCTGTCTCATGCGCAACCTGCACGCTGGCCGAGCCGTTTGAGAAGAGGCGGGTGCGTACACAGGAACATCTGATGTCCCGATGACGAGGGGGAGAGAGGACCGTTGTCATAGTTACTGTCAAGGAGCTCCGAGGCCGAAAATCTCCATGGGTTGTCAAAAAATGTATAAAAAAGGCCAACAGATGGGATGGCTTGTGTGTTTATCATAAAAGAGCCGAATGTACCAATACAATGTTGTCGATCATTCAAACGGCGTCTGGATTGTGCAAGTGAAATGACCTGTAGGTCTAGGAAAAGAATGAAGTGTGTATAATGTTTAAGCTACAGTGTTGATATCACATTGGTTACGTAAGTCAAGTTCCAGCACGTTATGATGATACAAAAAGAAATACAAATCTACGTTTTCTGTGGTTTGTCCATTATACACAGTTATCATATACTGCTTCACAATCACCTAGGAGGTACATGCTCATATAATGTAATCTAATGTAGCCTTTTAGTAGAGTATATTGATTCTATGTTGACAAAGGTGGTCTGGCATGTAAATAAACAGTATTAATGGTTACAAAATTTCTTATGAATGCAGTCTTGTAATGCATCAATACCCATAGGTTACATAAGTAAAAAACTGTTGTGATTTAGAAGCATTTAACCAGTATTGAGGAGAGAGGCTTGTCTCGAAATCTCCTCCGACTCATTCAACCCATTGTTGACTGTGTCTAGATAATGTATCCACTTGCATTCTCTTAGAATCAGGGTGGCCACCAGGTCACCCCCTCTTGGGTTACATACTACCCTCTCCAGAACCCACCATTTCAGACTGTCCGTAGTGTGTTTGTACTGTTAAAAAAGGTCCACCAGTGGGGCTCATGGTGTTTTACAGCGAACCCTCGAGCAGTGTTGCAGTATTCTCACCTTTATTTTTTATCTTGTCTGGCCCACATATAATTTTCCACATGGGCTGACAATAGCATAGAGGACATCTACCTAGTTACAGTTTGTGTGGTGCTTTAGTATGTATTTGTGGTCGGAGTACGTGAAGTCTTTCCTCTCTACTGTAATTTGCAGTTGCCACACTTAAAATGGCCCACTAGAGGAGGCAACAGCAAGAGCGACCTCAAATCGGGTGCTGGAGCTGGTTTGAGGTAAGTCTTTTATGTTCCTATCTCTTTTGAAAGAAAAAAGCATTTTTTCTTGTGTATCTAGCTCGTCTGATATTAGTGACCAGTGTTGGTTAATGATTTTCTTAACCTCATTACGTCTGGTGTTAAATGTCGTTACACATACTATTCTGGTACTGGATATCATTTACTTAAGGTGAGATGCTTTAAGGATTTCTTTCTCACACGATTAGGAATATTTACAATCACCCCTTTCATTGACACCTATTATTCTTTATTACACAGGCCATACTTTCATTCTCTTTTGTCCTGATGAAGACCCGCAGTGATGAGCACATAACCTAATTGGGTCAAAACGTCGATGATTCCTACAGGTGCTCCCTTTTGCGATCAAGCATACCTCTAGGAGGGTATGAAAGCCATCGCGGACTGGATGAGAGATAACTTTCTTCAGCTTAATGCAGAAAAATCTGAAATAATGTTGTTTGGAGAAGCAGTGGTGAGGTGGTCCCCTAGATGGTGGCCAGAGGAACTAGGCCCTGCCCCAACTCCAAAACAGGTGGTAAAAAAACCTAGGAGTCCGTATAGATCACAAATGAACACTGGAGGAGCATGCCACGACTACTGCTGGGGCATGCTTTCACACACTCAGTCTCCTTCGAAGAGTCTTTCCTCTCCTGCCACTCTTTACGCGGAAAACCCTGATCCAGGCATTGGTCTTAAGCGCCTCGACTACTGCAATGCCTTGCTGATTTCAGCTAAGGAAACCTCCTTAAAAAAACTACAGGCAGTCCAGAACACGGCGGCCCGCTTGGTGACCAATGCCCCTCCCAGAACAGCTTCTCTTCCTCTACTCCAAAAACTGCACTGGCTTCCGGTGCGGAAGAGGATTAAATTTAAGATCTGTTGTATTGTCTACAAATCTTTAAACAATCTGGGTCCTAGCTATCTGACAGATAAGTTGGCCAGATATATGCCATCTAGGCCCCTCAGGTCAGGGTCCAAAGCTCTCCTCCATATTCCACGTTTTAAAAAAGCTTGCATGGGCGGCAAAGCCTTCTCCCACTTAGCTCCACTCTATTGGAACCAACTCCCCATTCATCTACGCCAATGCACCAACTTCATGGTTTTTAGAAAGCTGCTGAAAACCACACTGTTCTGATTCGTCTCTCCTTGGTTAGTAATGGCAGTCATAGCGCGGAGATACTCCTGATGGGGTGATTCGGGCGCTTTATAAAATAAATAAATAAATAAATAAATCCTAGCAATAAGGACATAAGCTTTAATTTTTTTGAATTACTCCTCGGCACCATTATAGAATTTCTTGTCTTCTAATACTGTGTAACATATGTAATGTCTTGTGGATTTAAATGTTTGTATTTGTGACACTCTGCGCCTATTGTGTATCATGTACCTATGTTTCTTGTGCACTCTTTGTATATATGAAATCAATGGCCCTGTGGGCTAGTGTAAGCACTTATGGTATATGAGTATTAATATACCTCCTTTAATCAAGAGAGGGAGGGAGAAGCAGAGATTCATTTGGCTTCCGTTAGGTATAGTCAATATCAAAGGAGATTGAATCACATGTCCTGTTATTACCAGGGTCTTAGGTTAATATACCTCCTTGTTCTCTAACGGTCTCTGGTGTCAATTACTTGTGATATACTTATATTTGTGGATTCATCTATCTTTTTTTAAATTTGCCAAAGAGGTGACGAGTCCAAACTGTTTAAGGAACGAAGTGTACTAGAAAGAAATACCCTACAGAACCAATTGTTTCTCATACCAATTGACTTCCCAGGTTATGCAGGATACTGGGTCACCCCATTTGCTTTAAAGATATAAGAGTGCAGGCGCATGCCTGCGAGGGTGTTTTGCTTCTTTTAATTGTTCAAATTGCGTATTGGTTTCATTCTTTTGCCTGATAAGATATGTCAGATACACTGTCTTATAGTGACGATTACATAGCCAAACTAATACAAGGACAAGAAGGCTGCAGGTTTTTAGGAATGGCAGCTAGCACATTTTAATGTTACTTTGAATGATAAGCTGACTAAATAAGAGAGACTAGAGAAGAAACTCATTAGACTTGACTGCATGGCCACCTACTGACAAAATACCTACAGCCTAACATAATACTGGTGGGTTTGCAGATCAGAAATGAACCCGCTATCTTCATAGACATCCCAAAGTTCAGTGAAGGATTCAGTTTTGTGGCAAACAACTGCTCTAGGCACTGGATGGTGCTTGGGGTTGGAACAGCCCTTGAACAAATCAAGAGTCTGACAGCAGAGATAGCTGAATTGAAAAAAGAAATCCTTGTAGATGGGGCACTTAGCAATGCAAAAGAGACACTAGAAAGGCTAGAAAGAACAATTGCAGATTTCAATACAGTTACCTTGACCTTGACTAAAAAACTTGATAAGTTAGCACAGGATATTCGTAGGTACAACAAAAATGTCACTTATCCCTACATCCCAAAGGATTATTATAAACAGGATAACCAGGGATGATATATTAATAGAACCAGACAAGGCACCTGTCGTTTCGTGACTTTTTCGGAATCATCCTATTCAAGTGGTGCGGATAGCGATCACAAACAACCAGGCACGAGCCTGTGGGCCCACTTGTATGGTCAGGGTCCTAACTTTCAGGACCTCACCCCAGGCCCTTTTTTAGGGGACACAAGATGGATCCCACAGGGGTGCGGTACCCAAGACCAGGGATGGAACAGGAACACGGGTCAGAACTAAGGGTGGAACCGGGGCCGGGGCAGAGCAAGGAAGGCAGTGAGATTCTTCACTCAAGAGACCCATGGGGAGCTACAGACCAGAAGACAAACCTACCGGTGGTAAAACTTACTGGAGATTTAGTAACAACTAGAATCAGGGACCAATCCGACATAGAGTCACATGTGTTAGACCGAGTGGATGACTTAAATAATCCCATTATTAATCTGCCAGATGCACCCTCTTGGTTACTGAAAAGGGAATGCTTTCAAAAGGACTATCCTTCGTACCTCCCACACCCCTAATTGCTTCAACACCAAAATTGAACTTTAACAATTCTTTAGAAAAGTACGACTCCAACATTATTTTTCTAAAAATCACAATCCATTCCAAGAAAAGAAGTCATCTGCAACGAACCTGAGACCTCCATCCACCTTTGTCCCTCCGTCACATTTAATGTCCCATAAGATATTGGCATTCGAACAGGTGGTCATGCGAGATGTAATGAAGAGTTTCGAAAATTAAAAATATATAAGATATAACATGAGCAAGGGGGAACGCCTTAGCTTGGAGTCTTTGGAGAAAGACACCAATATAGTGATCAAACCTGCTGATAGGGGCGGGTCAATTGCGATCCAGGATGCCAGTGACTATAGCAGAGAGATTATGTTGCAACTGCAGGTAGCTGGTCATTACAAAAAAAACTCAGTTAGACCATACCCAGGAGATTGCCCAACTGATACATCAGCTGACAATGTCACTCCTAAATGCCTTTTGTGAATATGGAAAGTCGTAAAGTTAGGATTTTGTCGCAGATTAGGAGTAGCAATGCCTTTTGTGAATACCGAAAGTCGTAAAGTTAGGATTTTGTCTCAGATTACTTTTGTGAATCGGGCCCTCTGTTGTCGAATCTTACTTCAAACCAGCTCCCGCACCTGATTTGAGGTCTCTCTTGCTGTTGCCTCCTCTAGTGGGCCATTTTAAGTGCAGCAACTGCAAAGCTTGTGATCTTACAATAGAGAGGAAAGACTTCACGTACTCCAACCACAAATAAATACTAAAGCACCACACAAACTGTAACTCTGTAAATGTAATCTATGCTATTGTCTGCCTGTATGGCAAATTATATGTGGGCCAGACAAGACAAAAAATAAAGGTGAGAATACTGCAACACAGCTCGAAGGTTCGTTGTAAAACACCAGGAGCCCCACTGGTGGACCTTTTTTTAACAGTAGAAAAACACGACGGACAGTCTGAAATGGTGGGTCCTGGAGAGGGTAGTACGTAGCCCAAGAGGGGGTGACCTGGTGGCCACCCTGACTCTAAGAGAATGCAAGTGGATACATTTGCTAGACACAGTAAACAATGGGCTGAATGAGTCGGAGGAGATTTCGAGACAAGCCTCTCTCCTCTATACTTATTAAATGCTTCTAATTCACAACAGTTTTTTAGTTATGTAACGTATGTGTATTGATGCATTACAAGACTGTATTTATAAGACAATTTTGTAACCATTATGACTGTTTATTTACATGCCAGACCACCTTTGTCAACGTAGAATCAATATATTCTACTAAAATGCTACATTAGATTACATTATATGAGCATATACCTCCTAGGCGATTGTGAAGCAGTATATGATAATTGTGTATAATGAACAAACCACATAAAACGTAGATTTGTATTTCTTTTGTATTATCATAACGTGCTGGAACTTGACTTACCTAACCAATGTGATATCAACACTGCGGCTCAAACATTATACACAGTTCATTCTTTTCCCGTACCCACAGGTCATTTCTCTTGCACAATCCAGACGGCGTTTGAACGATCAACAACAATGTATCGGTACATTCAGCTCCTTTATGATAAACACACAAGCCGCCCCATTTGCTGCCATTTTTTATACATATATATATATTTTTGACAACCCATGGAGATCTTTGGCAGCGGAGCTCCTTGACCATAACTATGACAATGGCCCTGTCTCCCCTTCGTCATCGGGACATCAGCTGTTCCTGCATATGCGGCCACTTCTTCTCAGACGGCTCGGCCAGCGTGCACGTTGCGCATGCGACAGCTTAAATCCTTGCAGTCTCCGGCAACACAAAGGATAATTGTTTATTGGAGTAGCTAGACGCGACTGAGCCGCGCTCTTCATCATTCGACTTTTATGGTGAGAAAATTCCCCATGTTAACATGACTTTTTGTAATCTTGAATTGTTCAAGATGCCCAAAGATATGTATAATTTTTTTGATTACGAATTACCTTTAATTCATTTGGGGCTAATGATTTGTCGTTTTTATTTCATTGGAGAACTCTCACTGGATCTCGGGGGTTATGGATATTTTACCTACCCTCTTGTGAAATAGGCTACGAGGCGCCCTCTCACTTTCGTAACTCTGGACAACCTTCCTGATGCCCGGGTAAGACCTCCATAGGGCTTTTTCCTCTCCCTTAAACAACTATAGGTTATATGTATATATAATATTCCATACATTTTAAACAAGATTTTTACTCTTCCACTTAGGTAACTAAACGTAGGGCCCACATTCTGGAGAGGCCACATTTATAATTTACACTGGAACCTAACCAGATGTCATTTACTTAAGGTGAGATGCTCAAAGGACTTCTTTCTCACCCGATTAGGCATATTTATAATCACCCTTTTCATTGACACCTATTATTCTTTACTACACAGGCCATACTTTCATTCTCTTTTGTCCGGATGAAGACCCGTGGTGATGCTAGATATGAGCACATAACTTAATTAGGTCGAAACGTCGACGATTCATACAGGTGCTCCCTTTTGCGATCAAGCATACCTCACATCCTAGCAATAAGGACAAAAGCTTGAATCTTTTTGAATTACTCCTGGACACCATTATAGAATTTCTTGTCTTGTAATACTGTGTAACGTATGTAATGTCTTGTGGATTTAAATGTTTGTATTTGTGACACTCTGCACCTATTGTGTATCTTGTACCCATGTTTCTTGTGCACTCTTTGTATATATGAAATCAATGGCCCTGTGGGCTAGTGTAAGCACTCATGGTATATGAATATTAATATACCTCCTCATTCTCTAATGGTCTCTGGTGTCAATGACTTGTGATATACTTATATTTGTGGATTCATTTATCTTTTTAAAATTTGCCAAAGAGGTGGTGAGTCCAAACAGTTAAGGAACGAAGTGTACTAGAAAGAAATACCCTACAGAACCAATTGTTTCTCATACCAAAAGACCCTGTACTTATGGCATGGACCCTAAGGGCACTCTGTGCATTGGTAGAGGCGTTTGCGACTTTTATGGGCAACCTGGATTTGATCACTAACTTCAAGAAGTCCCATATCATGGCATGTGGCCATGGCAGGAAAAAGATTTCCTCAATGCCGATTAGTAACCACATCTTGAACAGCGTGAGCACTTTTAGTTATCTTGGCATTGTGTTTGTGGCACAGGATGGCCGGTACAAGATTTCATCTTCCTCAGTCTGTAGGTAGGGGGTCAATTTCTTCTTTCATAAAAATTTACAGCTCCCAATGTGCCCCTGCAGCTTTGTACAGCTCCAGGGTTTGTCATTATCACAATATTTCCACCATACAGACAGAGGAAAATTGCATATGCAGACAACTCCTCTTTATTACCCCCACCACCTCTCATTTTGTTATTCACTTAGTTAAATTTGCTATATATTTCTGAAAAAGCAAACTGGCCCTCATCTTGCTTTGGGTCAGCGTCTGAGCCAGTTCAGACGTCAGTTTAACAAGGTATATTATTTCAGATTGTCTTAACTTAGATAGAGGTTTATCTATTCCGTAGTTGGGGTAAGTCTCCAAGGGTCTTAACGAATTAGGCCTGCCCGTATATTTTCTGCACCTGCCACTTTATGTAAGGAGGATAAGCTGGTGGTTAAAGCTCGCCATCAAGAATATTTTTATTCTCAAAGATTGGACTCAATGAGAGATTATATTATGCTCTTTTCCCACCCGGAGCCTGCCAGCTATGTATCACTTGAGCTCACTTGAGCTTACACGTTGGGAGAGATGTCTCCTTTTGCACTTTAGGGCCAGCACAGTGTGGTGATTCCTGTGTTTCCCAGAGTCCCAAAGCTTTTTGGGCATCTCGGCACTAGCCTGCCCATGTGATGAGTTGTCTGTCCAGACATTGTTGCATTTTATGTTTTTTTGTAGATTTTATAGGCCCTTCTTTTACTCTATCTCAAGCCAGCTCTAAAGAAGTTAAATCTTCGAAGAAGTACAGATGCAGTAATTGATCTTCAGCTCCTAGGTAGCTCTGACGTCTGCCACAGAGTTTGCTCCTTCCTCAAAGTGGCAATAAGATGTAGAAAATCGATGGAGGGCTGAGCACTGGAAAATGTACATTTTTATGCAAGTATTGAGCACAATTGTCATCTTATACAAGATTATGGTCCTGGAATGAATTTTAGGTCTATTCCTCTTTCACTCTAGAGCAGAGGTCTTCAAACATTTGGATGGCGAGATCCCCCTGTCAAAATTTTCAGGCATAAGGACCCCCCCCCTGACAAAAATTTCTAAAACTTGGTACTCCTCATCATCGACAACCATAAACGCCCCCAGTTCCCACAGCAAATCATTTTTACGGTGAGGAAATATTATTAAACAGTGATTAGCAAATCAAAGTTTTGTGGGTGACTGGTTCGGAGACACAGGTTTACACAGAAATCAAAAGTAAAAACAGTCCACTAGACAATTAAAACGGGCCAGCAAGCAGTCAAAAAAAGACCACGCACTGACCTGACTGGCCACCCCTTTGGGCACTGCCAGACTGCCTATAGGCAGGGCTACTGGAATTATGAGGCAAGAGAGGACCAAATTATGCAGCTGTTTTAAACTTGTGAAGGCCAAGCTGTATAGGTGTTTTGCAAGGTACAGGAGACTGCATGAATTTGTGCTTGCTGCAGACAATATTTGTGGTAATAGCACATAAAACAAGAGTAAAAACAGTCCACAGACCATAAAACAGGCCAGCAAGCAGCCAAAAAAAAGCCCACACACTGACCTGACTGACCACCCCTTTGGGCACTGCCAGACTGCCCTATATTCAGGACTACTGGAATTATGAGGCAGGAGAGGACCAAATTATGGGGCAGGGTCCACTAAATTGTGTGGTAAGAAAATGTAAATAATGCTATGTGATGCGGCATATTTTGGGGTAGTACTGCTTTATAATTTTGATATTTTATTTAACACGGTAACACTAGGCAAAGATTTCACCTCCTCAGTACCAGTTTATAACCAAAATACAGCAATAAACAACAGAACGATGTCTAGTCAACCTTGGTGAAGGGCCTTCCACTCTGCAGGAATACATGTCGCCACATTAGAAGTTTACCTGGCCCTTAAAACCCTGGCGGTCTTGTGCAAAGCTAAGCAGTTCACCCACACCTCTTTCCTCCCACCCCCTCCCTTCCATCCCTCTCACCCTCTCACCTCTCCCAACCCCAGATCCCTCTCTCCCTTTGCAGGCCATTTACTTTCACCCCTTTTTACAACTTCTGAACTCTCCCCATTCAACCTCTCACTTCAATTTTAATCATCGCTTGGCGTTCTGTCTTTTCACTCCCCTCATCTCTAACAGTCACCCGTATTTATCTCATGGCCTCTCTCATCCCTCAGCACTTCTCATTCACCTAATCTATTTGTATCTTACACCTCTCCAGTCCCCCCATTCATCGTTCCCATCTCCCCTTTGTTCTTCCACACCTTCTTGAACCAACGTCCCTCTCCCGTGTCACCTCAGCACCCACCCCAGTACTGCCTCTCTTCCTCCATTCCTGCTGTCCCTCACCCATGTTGCATCAAATTCTCTTTTTATCTCACAGATCACCTCCAAGCTATCTGCTCTCCCCCTTTAACAGTAGCCCTCCTCTCTGGCCTCATCTTTCTCTCACACTCACCTCTCCTCTTGTGTTTCTGCACTTCCTTTGCCATTTTGCATTTCTCCTCATCCCTGACCTCTTAAATCGAATTCTCTCACTCCCTTGCTGCCCTCCTCACCTCTCGCAGTTTCTTCTCTCATCCTGTCTCCTCTCACCCTCTCATCTTTCCTCACCTCTCACCTCCTCACCTCTCACCTCCTCCAACTCTTCCATGTATCTCACCTTGCCTCTCCTCACTTCACTCACATCATCACCCCTTCTCTCCAGTCCCCTCTCATACCCGCATCCCGGCTCTCACCTCTGGCTCCACACCTCTCTCCTTGCCTTCCATTCGGCCTCAAATACTCCAATCCCCCCTCCTTACTCCGCCCCCTCGAGCCCGTGATAACCTATGTAGGCTCAAGCCAGCACGGAATTAGGAGAGAAGCAACAGATAACAAACAGCAGGGGTAGAGCAGAGGAATCCAAAAGACAGCAGTGGGAAAAGGATGGGTGTGAAAATAAAGGAGGGTTTTGGATTACAGATCAAGGCAGTTCCAGACAGAAGTGCGACCGGGAAGACGCGACCCCCTTTCTATAACTCCACGGCCCCCCTGGGGGTCGCGCCCCACAGATTGAAGACCCCTGCTCTAGAGGCAGATTTTAAATCTATGGCAGAGCACTTAATTGTGTTTTATTTTTGAATTATAATGGGATTTGAAATTGAACTCGTGGGTGGTAGCGCCCTTTCTTAGGGTTTCGGAATGTTGTATTGTGCACCATTTACCCATTTGTATGATGCTGTGGAATAGGTTTTTATGCCATTGATGTCAACGATTGAGTATTGCTTTTATGGTTTTGTTTCTCCAACCTTTCGCTGCCCGAGTTCCAGTTGTATTTCAACCCTCTTTTTTCCCGCTAAGAGTTAAGATGTCATGTCCTTTAGGTTAGTCCCATCATGTACATACCGATTACATACATTGTGTCCCATCCACACGACATAACGGTCTTACACAGGTGACCTTTTACCTAGTAGCTTACTTCTGTCTCTCCAACATCAGGCTCTTGGTACCATATCTTAATCCCTGTACCCGACGTACATAAACATGTCCCCAGGCATGGTAGATTTATTCTGCTAAAGGTCACCACTTTTTTTCTTCCATGGCCAACAGCCAGCTCTGCATGATCATATTTGTTTAGAAAAGGATTAGCAGGGGATTAGCGAATGTTTTCAAAACATATTGATTCTAGAAAAACCCCGGAGTGATCACTTTAGTATAAAAGACCCTTACTCCCCCTTAGAAACAGAGGAGAATTCCTTCCAGGCTGGATCGAGACTCTGCAGGCTGATCCTTCGACAGGCAGAGACCTGACATCCCTTGCGGGGTGCCATCCTCGAATCAGAGACGGGGTCCTTCATTCAGAACCATAAGGTGAGGGGTTAGCACTTCCCCGGGGAATTCTTGGCTCCATTAGGTTCCATTAGGACATATCCTAGCACTTACACATACATGCTTCACCTACACCTCTAGGTTAGGCACAGTTAGGTAGGCAACGCATTGAAGGAGTACGTCAATGCTACTGTTTTATATAATATGTTCTTATTCATCTTATTAGCACTATGGTAGAAATGTATCTACTTTTTACGATATTAGTACTAGCGATTACATTTGTCTGCTCCTGTCTTTTGATTGTCGCAGCTAACATGTTTCATACTAGACTGATGCTTGATCATTAAATAATTATTGAAACCGTTCCAATCGTCATTCTACGTATTCTGAGAAAAGCAAGCACGAGTGACTGAGCGAAAGATAGCGTATTGTTTCCACGATACCTGAGGAATCAGGGTTGTCATGTTCAGTGATTGCCAGAAACTACATACACCACTGTAGAATACAGGGGGGTGGTAGTGGCACCGTAGAGCTAGCTGGTCTAACCGCTGACTCATCCAGAGTCTGTCTGTACACCAAGCCCTCAGTTTAGGTCATCCAAAATGCGCAGGTCCTGGGGGGTCCTTGGAACTACACGACATGGCGCTGTCAACGTTGGTTTGGTTCTTATATTAACAGTAAAACCTGAGTAGTTCAGTCGTGCTTTCTCAGACAATCCTACTCACACTTTTCCAGAGACGTCTGAAGTGGGAAGGTTAATCCACCTCAGCTGAGCAGGCACACCCTGTGTATTGGCTGGTGGTTTTAGAGAAGCTTGTAAGGACTAAAAGTTCCCATATTGTGCTAAACCCTACCTCCTAAACCTTTACATTTCTCTCCTTTCAAAATGACTGAACCTGCGTGTAGCAGTGGAAGTGCGGAAGGAGACGAATTTGCTAACGCTCTTACCATTACAGAGAACTGCAGACAGGCAGTGACTCTGAAATTGTTAGAACATGGATTACCTGCAACAGGTGGCCATGTCACCTTCGTGATTGAGGCACAAGAAGTGTTCGGATCAGAGGTATTCTATTCCTGGGTGAAATTCCCACCTGCAGATCCACAAATACTATTATTCCACGAATACATTGAAGTGGATCCACCGGAAGAATACATCCCATACGAGGACATTGAAGTCCCGTTAACTTACCAGCAACATAAAAACTGATTTAAAGGCGCCCTAATACACACAACTTCAGTCGTAAGACTAGGTCCGCTCAGCATAGGAGGAGCGACATGGCCGGTCTTAGCTGCTTACACTCCATATCCTGAGATAGACACACTCCCAGTAGGGGAAGTGCGTACACTTTACAAAGAAGTAGTCAGGCTATACAGACCTATAGTCCAGTTCGTCATGCGAACAGTCACATTGCAACCTGTGAGAGCTGCTCCGCCTGGGATAGTCCAGGCCCAGCCCACACCAATAATAAGTCCACAAACACTAAAAGCAAAAATGGGTGCATTCCCATCAAAAAGGGATCAAGTACCATTCTGGATTGCTAAAAAAATAGCACAGTTGGAAGCAGTATTTTCCCGTACGGGTCCGTAGGAGAAACACAGAATGTTAACAATTTACTTGCCAATGGGAATGGTTTCCTAAATTGAGGATTGTACCACATGGGGAACAATCTTTGCTGCAGTAAACATTAGGATACATGGTACCCCAACCATATCAGTTATTCCTGAAGTATTAAAACAGATACAAAATGAGTACGGGGCAGGACCTGCCTTGGACTTGGGGATGAAACTGATGGGTAATTTTGACCAAATCTTAGCAATTATGCTGAGCAACATCAAGGGGGAAGCAGCAGCGGTGGCTATACGCCAACGCCTAAGGGAAACACCTCCTACAAATCAGGAGCATGCATTACTGAAAATTATCGAAGACACATATGCTTCACTAGGCAGAGATAGTTTGGGAGCCAAACCAGGGAAACCACTAGTGGTGAGTAGTTCTGAAAAAGAGAACTCAAAGCAAGCACCCACTTCTTCTAAAAAGAAATGGGATAATAGTCAACCTAAAAATAATAACAGAAACACTTCACGATCAAGGGGTGGGTCTCCCCAACGGGAGTCCTCTGAAAAGAGGTACAACCTTAGGAATCGTGATAACATTAGGAAACCTGACAGATATCAGGATACTGATACACGTTCGTTTCGTTCCTTTCAGGGTTCATCAAAAAGCTTGGAGAGGCAAGGACGGTCAGAACAAAAAATTGAAGATCGACCAAAGGGAAAAAGGGAAACACATTGCACTTCAGATTTCATTATCAAACAAGAAGAGCAACGTAAAGCGAAGGCTAAATTCAAAAAGAAGAAAGTAGCTGGCTTAAAAATTAGAAATGCCCAGGTTACTGAGGACTAAGCTTCTGAACGGGGAATGGACTCTGATGATGCTAGACAGCGCGGCAGAAGTAACAATAGCTGGCTAGACCCTGAAGGAATTTCTGGTGACAGCAGTATTGAATGAATACATCACGGTGGAAACACCTGATACAAGAGTGAGTGTCCCCCACCGTCTACACGAAAAAATTGATATTTGGATATGACATCCTGTTAGCAGAAAAAGATAGGCCGCCTGAATTTATAATGGATTGCTCGAAAGCGTCATTTTGCCTGCTTTTTCCGACCTCGTTTCTGTTTCCTTAAAACACTCATACGCGCGGGAGTGGGCACAAGCGCTAGATCCGGCATTATACCGCAACCATGTAGGGTGGGACGTGGAGTCCAAACACCACGAAATTCCATTAAAAAATACTTCAACTCCACAGAGACAGTACCCTATTAAAAATGAGGCAAAGAAATAGGTCAAAGAAATCTTAGACCAACTAGAATACCAAGGTGTGATTGAAACTTGCACCTCCTCAATGAACAACCCTTTGTTTCCAGTAATGAAACCTGACAACACATATCGTTTGGTTTTAGATTACAGACACTTGAACACATGCACAAAAACATTTGCAGTTCAGAACGCACACAGCGCCGCATTGATGAATAACATCGTGCGGAAAAAATACAAAACTAAACTATATATCTCAAATGGATTCTTCTGCCAAAATATAGCTCCTGAAAGCAGATATTTGACAGGATTTTCTGCCCTCGGCACTCAGCATCAGATTTGTTGCCTACCCCAAGGCTATAGGAACAGCCCCAGGTTATTCTCGGCAAGAGTGTCAGAGCTATTACAAACTTGCGAAGAAGAGGCAGTGTCCTACGTAGATGATATTTATCTGATGGGCGATGAATTACTTGAACACTTGTGCAGGGTGAACAACATAATTGTTGGTTTTGCCAATTTGGGCTACAAATTTAACTTCAAAAAATCAAAAATTGCCCATCTCAGCATCCTATTTTTGGGATATAAGCTGTCAAGTGAAGGCAAAAGCCTGGCCGCAACCTTTTTAGAAAAGTGCGCACTAAACCAGCCTCCAAAGACTCTGAAGGGTTTACAATCCATTTTAGGATTTTTAAATTTCGGCAGAACATACATTCAAGACTACGCAGAAAGAGTAAAACCTTTCTACGACTTAACCAGACCTGATTTCACAGCAAACAAGTGGACTCAGAGACATACAGACACTCTACGTTCAGTTCAAGCTGACATGATAGCTTCAAAACACTTGCAGAAACGAGTAAACGTCTGCAACCTGGTAATACGGGTTGTCCCCGGGTTATCAGGGAATACCTTAATCACGTTCAATGAAGGTGAGACAGTTCCAATCGTGGACAAATCTCATTTGTACACGAATGCTGAGAATAGATTCGCAGCAACAGAAAAAATACTGACGGCAGTACACACAGCTGTAGGGAGAGAAAGAGCACTAGAACAGGGGAAACACATTATCGTTGTGACCCCGATACCAACTTTAGAAGCAGTAACAAAATCCAGCATTCCAAATGCAAAGGCACTGCATCCACGATGGATACAATGGGCTAATTCTCTCACTGCAACAGATGTAGAATACAGATATGATCCTACACTGAAAACACAAGCATTCCTGCAGTACGAACAAGAATACCCTCTCCCGAATGAGATCTTGCCTCTAGATCAGTACGAATACATCATTTATACTGATGGTTCTGCGCAACCTGCCATAGGAAGTAAACAACAATATAGCGCCGCGTGTGCTATAGTGAAAGGTCGGATGAGGGATGATAAGTTCCATCCCAGCAATGCGACTATGCAATCTCTAGGAGATTGTACAGCGCAGCTAAAAGCCCTGATATTAGCATTAAAGTATACGGATCGGGAATTCCCCACACTGATTGTGTGCGATTCATTTTACTGCGTGCAATCTTACAATGAATATCTTCACTACTGGGGCCAGAATGGGTTTAGAGATGCCAAGGGTGGCACGATTAAACACAAATTGTTATGGGAACAAGTGCCAAAGCTGAAAGCATGCCTGCCATGGGCTCAAGTTATTCACACCTTGAGTCATCAGCGTGTTGGCGTACACGTTGAAGGGAATTCACTGGCTGATGAAGCCACCAAGGCGACAGTGCGAACTGCTGCTTTTGCTGCAATCACTCGTTCACACACGAGAATAGACGGAGATATACTAGTAGCTATCAATGCCTCAAAGAACGGCTCACCCGTCCTGCCAAAAGGCTTTCCACTCAAGTACTCCTACAAGTTAGATGCGCATAACACACCTTATGCTCAAATTCCAGGAGTGGGGGATAGAGTAATACCAAATAAAGATCACAGATTAGGTTTAATACTAGCTGCACACGAGGGTCTCGACTCAGCACACGCAGGAGTCACTGCAACAATTTCATTATTAAAGCTGCGTTACTGGTGGTCGGGGCTGACAAAACAAACAAAGGACTATGTCCTGACGTGCGATATTTGCCAGCAGTTGAAGGGTTCCACCATTCACAAGTCACCACAAACACCAATACTGATTTCAAACAGACCTCTCGCATGTGTCTATTTGGACCACTGTGGCCCCTTAAATTCTGACGGGGCTTACAAGTACATCTTGGTGGCAGTGGATTCATGCTCTAGATTCCTATGGGTTTGGCCCCAGCGCTCGGCTGACGCTCGAACTGTTATAAAGGATTTGCGAGTCTTCATCGGGACATACGCAATTGGCCAGTTACATTCCGACCGTGGCCCTGTGTTTAGTTCTAGGGCTTACAAGGAAGCCATGGAAAGTATGGGCGTGGCCTTGCGGTACTCCTCCCCCTACCATCCCGAGGGAAATTCGGTGGTGGAGAGTAAAAACCGGGACCTAAAGCAACCCTTAACAGCAAGGGTATTAGGCACGAGTGGTACATGGGTCAATCACCTATATGGGGTCCAGAGGGCACTCAACAACATGCCAAGAAATTCCTTGGGAGGCCGTAGCCCTTATGAAATCCTGTTTGGGACAAGAATGTGGGTACCTGATCTCGATTGTGCCAGCACAGTGGCGGATGCAAAACCATTTGAACTGAATGACCGTTTGGCTGTTTTACAGGAACTCAATGAATTCCGAGCGTTAAAAAGCAACGTGCAAGTCAAACACACCGCCACTGGGAAAGTGAAACCAATTCCGGCAAGACCTGCCTGGGTCCCGAAGATTGGGGACCTGGTTAGGGAAAAGATCGTGGACAGAAGAGAGTTTGGGCCATCTTACAGAACAGCTGTACCTGTCCTAGCGGTAGTGGGAACAAGAACAGTACTTTTTCCGCCTCTTGCCGGCAAAAAAGAAAAAAGATTAGTCTCCATTGATCTGATCAAACAGCATCATTTGGCCGATCCTCAACAGTGGGCCGCGGGGGTCCTGAGTAGCCGCAGACCTCCTCTTGCTACTATACAGGAAGTTCAGATGGAAAGACTAATAACCTTTCAAGACTCCACTACACAATGTGGAGGAGTAACAAATAATGGAATACAAATCACACCAGTTGAAATTGAAAGACATCAAGAAGAAACAACAATGCAAGTTGCAATTCGGCCCAACAATGATGTCTGCATTAATGTGCCTTCAAACAACACATCTGCCAGTTCTACAAAACCTGTGGAGCTACCGAAGATAGATCGAACTGCCTCTGGCTACTTCATCAACTTCGATGATTTCTCTTCAGATCCAAGTGAACCTGAACAAACGCCACCCACTTCAAAGAAAGAAAAATTTCGCCAATTCTATCTTTTGCTCAAAAAGACCACCTTGGTTGCATATTTGGTTCGCAATAGGGGTAGTATACCTGTTAATTTGGATTGGCACAGTGACTGTCTTTTTTCTGCTTCTGAACGGACATTATCTCCCAGAACGCTCTGCCGTACAATCCGTGAACTTGGTCCTGAAACCACACACATCATCACACCGTGAACAAAGAGACTTGTCCCTGGTGAACATTACAGCTATTCCAATACCGGATGGTATAGTTTGGGATAAACGTTCTTATGATGTATATGGCCCCACTGAACATTTGAAAATTCCACATTTGTTTAAAATGTCTTTAAATGATTTCATTACCCCCAGTACACTATCTCATGATTGGGACATTGAGACTGTAAATACTATGCTCACAGATTTTGAACAATATTCAGCATTTTCTCACAGGGAATTGTATGAGGATACAACTGACTACGATACCATGTTTTGTTACCAGCATTATGGTCATCATGTTTTGCATAGAGCAAGTGTGCCACACACTGCTAATGTGTACCATCAATGGGAACATTGCCCAACACCACCAAAAGATAGTTCTGCTACATTTGCACAGAAGTTCACATATTTTTCAGGATTCAACACATCAGACCCAGAATAATTTTACTACAAACTTGCACAGACTAATGCAAAAGCGAAGAAAATGATGCTACCAAACACAAAACTGATATATTCAGCACCTTTTATCTCCCAACTGTCTATACAGGGTTTCGACTACTGGAGAGACACCATAGACACAAAATCTATCTGGGGGACAAGAGAGTGGCAGTTTCAGGGAACTGAGGCTTTATTTAGAGCTTGCCTCATACCATTACAGATGATTTTCCTGAACAGAACAGTGCAACAGACTACCTGTTATGGGTTTGCAAAAATCAAAGACCTGAAAACACCGAGCATCCCTTCACCCACACCTCGTAAGGATATTTCTAATAACACGCTAACAAGTGAGGGGACACATGGTACAAAAATATAAAATTCATCATCTCCCGATTGGAAGGGTTGGTTGGTTTGGCCTATAGACACAAATATGTGTAACTCAAGATTCAAGGGTACCACCGAAGGGTTTGGTATCCATAGGCCCGACCCACGCTATGTACACATAGACGACCCAGGGGTAGTTACTTCCCATAGTGTTGGGATGTTGTGCCTAGATTGGTTAAAGACCTCGACACTATCACAGGTGAAACAACACTTGTCCCTTCTGTCAGACAACATGGATCTTAGGGATTTCTTGTTAGGTCCCAAGAAACCACGTAGGAAACGCTTCTTATACACCATCTATAATGAGATTTGGAAAGTGTCTCAACAGGAAGCTGCAGATAGACTACGTGAGATAGATAGAAATAACCTAGAAAAGTCTTTTACCTGTGGTAGACACTCTTGTCTCATATTTATTCACTGGGCAACATTGTGTCCTCAGCTATCGACATAATGGAACAAGATTTGTCTATTTCACAACATGGGCAATCACAGCTACGCGCTATTATGCTTCTAAGCTGGACGCTTCACTCATTGCGTTCTGGCCACGTTCCATGGCGATACATTAAAGACACAAATCTGTTTTCGGGCTTACAATCTGACCAACAGACAATTGACCATGGCACGCAGAGATGCGAAGTACACCATGCTGCTCATTGAAAAACTAGAGAAGTTACCTTTTACTGTAACAGAATCACCGTCTACGGAATGGTTAATCCATGACTATATCACACTGCCAATCACGACATTCCAATTCCAGTACTGCCTGAAATATTACCCAGTAGGCAGGTATAAAGCGTTGGGCGAAGGGTACATACGAGAAACCTGGGAGTTACCATACACATATAGGTGCAGGAACAAGGAGGAGGTTTTCTTGAGTGGTTCAAACTGCGAAAAGACCTTATGTGGGTCTTTAGTGTGTGAAGAAATATCGCTGCACAGGGCATGTAATGCATCAATAGCGAACTTGTCCTGCTACCTGAAGGGTTCTCCAGCTGCCACAATTCATCCGGTTTTCGAGTTACTTTCAAACAGGAGTTACTTGATGCTGAATGACCAAGGCTGCTGTGGTATGACGCCCGGCATTGCTTATCTAGTGACCGTCAACTCCAGGGTTATTTGTTGTAAGCAAGTATTGTTTCCCCCGGCTCGCACAGTTAGGGAGGCACCACTGTGGCCTTCACTGAATGTATCCAACATAGGGTTTGATTCTCTGAGCAGACTGCGAGCCATGCTGTTTCAGCATAATGTGGCCTTAACTTCAGCCCGAAGGACTTTTGATCTCCATGTGGCAAGGTCCTCGGCAGAGATACAGGCTCTGGTTCGTACGAACTTCCCTCTCCATTTCGGAGAACTGGTCTATCGTATCTTTAACATGTCTGATATGAGTGGTATCGTACACTTATTTAAGAGCATTGGATCAGGTCTGTTAACCACCTTTCAAACCATTTTCGGAGTGATTCCATCTTTCATACACTCCGTACTTGGAAGCGTTTTTGGAGGGCTTCCTTTGGTCCTGCTTTCGGTAGCAGGCATCCTGATTTTACTTCTATTGCTTTGCAATAGATGTCAGCATCACTCAAGACATGGAGGAAGCACTGCTGGAGTGACGTTGTCGTGAGCGATTGGTGTTCTTAATGGGGTTACCTCTGCTTCAAGAGCTGAGTGAGCATTGGTTCCTGTCTTTCAGACTGGCCTGGTTTGACTGCATCCTGCCAGTATTCCGCTGCCTCTTTTGCAGATTCGGACGCGTGTTGGACCTCTGTCTAACACTTCCATCGGTTGTGCAGCTAGACATAGACATGCACAGTTGTCCACAGCTTATTCCCATGTTGATGATGGCGTTCCTAGAGCATCCACGGGACTCTTCAGCTCCTGTTGGACCGGAGAACGGCTCTGCTACGGATGTGCAGTCATCAGTCTCAGGCACACAGGCATCTACTTCTTCCCCAATGGCTGCTGTGGGAAACAGCGATGACCACCTCTGCTCACTTGATATCATACTAGAGGTACTGGAGGGACTGTCTCCTGCGGATGGCATGTACAGTGATGTTGAGTCTTCGGTGCAGGATTTTTAAACAATCTGGCCTTTCCTGTGCTGGGAACCATTTGGGCAATTTTTAAACATGTACCAAATTGAAGGTCGAACAGACTTTGTTTTTCTTCTCTGCTCTATATGAACATAGTGGCTTTCAAGGTGCTCAGAAAAACAATGACATTATATTCAAAATATGGAGGACCTTTAATGAATGCTTTTTAGGGAAGAATGCCTTCACTATAGATTTTGCTTTTATGGACGTTTTTTAAGTACCTTTTTAGTATGCTTTTAATATAAAGGATTTTTTATGCCTTTTTTAGCATTTACTATCATTACCTAGCTGACCTTGTTGACCTTTTATGAGGAGTGGGTGCCATGTCATTTAGGTTAGTCCCATCATGTACATACCGATTACATACATTGTGTCCCATCCACACGACATAACGGTCTTACACAGGTGACCTTTTACCTAGTAGCTTACTTCTGTCTCTCCAACATCAGGCTCTTGGTACCATATCTTAATCCCTGTACCCGACGTACATAAACATGTCCCCAGGCATGGTAGATTTATTCTGATAAAGGTCACCACTTTTTTTCTTCCATGGCCAACAGCCAGCTGTGCATGATCATGTTTGTTTAGAAAAGGATTAGCAGGGGATTAGCGAATGTTTTCAAAACATATTGATTCTAGAAACCCCCCGGAGTGACCACTTTAGTATAAAAGACCCTCACTCCCCCTTAGAAACACAGAGGAGAATTCCTTCCAGGCTGGACCGAGACTCTGCAGGCTGATCCTTCGACAGGCAGAGACCTGACATCCCTTGTGGGGTGCCATCTTCGAAGCAGAGACGGGGTCCTTCATTCAGAACCATAGGGTGAGGGGTTAGCACTTCCCCGGGGAATTCTTGGCTCCATTAGGTTCCATTAGGACATATCCTAGCACTTACACATACATGCTTCACCTACACCTCTAGGTTAGGCACAGTTAGGTAGTCTACGCATCGTAGGAGTATGTCAATGCTATTGTTTTATATAATATGTTCTTATTTATCTTATTAGCACTATGGTAGAAATGTATCTACTTTTTACTATATTGGTACTAGCGATTACATTTGTCTACTCCTGTCTTTTGATTGTTGCAGCTAATATGTTTCATACTAGACTGACGCTTGATCAATAAATAATTATTGAAGCCGTTCCAATCGTCATTCTATGTTTTCTGAGAAAAGCAAGCACGAGTGACTGAGCGAAAGATACTGTATTGTTACCACGATACCTGAGGAATCAGGGTTGTCATGTTCAGTGGTTGCCAGAAACTACATACACCACTGTAGAATACAGGGGGGTGGTAGTGGCACCGTAGAGCTAGCTCGTCTAAAGACTGGCTCATCATGTGGGGGTGTCCAAAGTCTGTCTGCACAGCAAGCCCTCAGTTTAGGTCATCCAAAACGCGCAGGACCTGGGGGGTCCTGGGAACTACACAACAAAGATTTAAGTCTTCATTATGTTTATCTTTAGAAAATGCTTTCTAGCATAATTATGCAACACCCTCAGACTTATTATCTGTAACAGACCATTTTTCTGTAAAACTAGACAGTTCTAATGGAATGATGTTTGTTTCCGGCCCTAATTCTGTATGTGATTAATAAAATGCTCATGGTGAAAAGTTTTCTAACTGCATCTAATAGTGCAATTTGGCGTTAATTCCCAGGAACTGGATTATTTCCTTTCTTGTGAAGAGGGACAACACTACTCCCTTTCCAAGAATTTGGGAGTAGGCAAGAAGCAAAACAATATTCAAATAGAGCGGGCAATAACTTGGCCCACATTTTCGGGCTATTTTGACTACCTAAGTCAGAATTTAATTGGGTCTCAGAGCAGCAGAAGCTCTAGCTTTGTTTATATACCCAACTATCTGGTCGCAGGAAGGCAAGTCAATGAGTTCAGTAGATGTAACAGGCATCACGTATGCTTGCACACCCTTATTTGGTTTATAGAGATCTTTGATATAGTACGCCCATGTCTCAGTCGATATTTCATTAGCTACCGGGCCTTTTTCATGCCAGAGTTTTAAGGCTACAATACTCCAAAAAGAGCACACATTTCTCTCACTCAGAAGATGCTTGGGCTAGAGAGGACCAAAGCAGAATTTGCAGTCTGTGCATTTGTGCCCTACGATGACTTGTCTTTTTTGCTTCAAGGATTGTATTGATGTTTTGTGCCTGAGAGAACAACCCTATACTGACTGAGGATTAGATTATTTATTTCTATCCAAAACTGCCTTTCAACTTTCTCCTTTATCTTTCCTCCTTTCACAACTCTCTTTTTGTCCATGTTTTTTAGCAGCTTAACTTCATTGGACTTTAAAATTTCATATTTAATAATTGGTTCGTCCATCAATGTACCTTCTTTGGGGATTTGGAGTGATGAAGCCACCAATTCATTAAACATCAAGATACTAAGTGGATTTTAGTGTAGTTTCCCATTTTCTGGTTGAAGGCCTACAGACCAGCAGCCTGTTTACAGTGGCCGGCCCTAATCTTTTCCTCAGATAATTCCAGAGTGGATAAAGGTAGAGCATGATCACTGTATGAAGCATCAATTACAGAGAATTGTGATATTAAGTTCAAGATTGAACAGGATGAAATCATATAGTCTATGGTTATATGGTCAACGAACAAGAGGGGTCATATCTGGTAGCCTAAGCTGGAATATCAGGGTATTTCCAACCTTTTAAAGTAACTACTTCTGACCTTAATTCTTGCAAGAGAAGATTACCTTGTCTATCACTTCAACAGTTTTTTGGGAAACAGAGCCTCCAGAATATTCCAACTATCCTCAAGGTCCGTATGTCGATAGATACTGACTTCCACTTTTACTGACAGTGCAAAGTTATATGGATGTAATAGTTGGTCTGGGGGATACTGGATCGAATCACGAGAAATGTGAAGGGAAGTGTGGTCTATTCTACCACGCTCCCCTCTGTCGGGCATGTGTGGGATTATTACTGGGTGTACGTCATATCCATTCTTTCTAAAGAAGTCAGCATTTAAGATGATAATATTAGGATTCTGCCTAGACCAGAACTCTACTCTAGGACAACTCAATGTGTTTCTATCAGGGAATGATACCCTTTTGATCTACTGAATTAAAAAAATCTTCTGTTGTCTCGTACTGATTAAAATTCTCGACTGTGCTGCTGAACATGAGACACTTTCCCCCTTTCAAGATGGTTTTCGCAAGAAAACCATCACCATTGACCAGGTTTACCGATTCCTCTCGATATACTGGAAGACAGTTTCTATTGGCAGAGGCAGCTTATATGTTACCTTTGTCAACCTCAAGTCAGCATTTGATCTAGTTGCCCATCCTAAATTATGGCGGAGAATAAGTTCATTAGAAATTTGGCCCTCCTCCCACAAAGTACTCCCACCTTCCCACTCTTACTTGAGATGGGCAGGAGGCCGATAGAAGATAAGGCCAGACTGCGTCCACTGTTATTTTGGAGAAGGATATGGGGTACTCCAGATATCAGGGACTATGCTGCGGCACTGCAGGATGTTATGAATGCTGATAGGTTCCACAAAATTACCTCACTCTCCCATATTAAAAAAGGTTGCACTTGCTGGGCCTGAAGGAACTTTGGGAGATCAAGTCACAAGACTCTATCCCCACAAAAATGTTGTTGAGAAAGCATTATTGGTCCTGTTGTATACAGAGTAATGTTGCTATAGCTGCCAGAGTTACATTATCAGGGAAGTTCCCTGATTTCAAATGTACCAGTGCCCTGTAAATCTACTTGGACTGTATAACAGGAAACTTTATTTTCAATTCAGGGAGGATGCGCTTCTTTTGAAAACCTTTTTTTGTAAATAGGTGGCCAATGATACTTCTGTTTTATGTCCTGCTAATAATACTGCTGATGAAACTATATCTCACGTTTTGTTTGCCTGCATTGCTCATGCTCACCCGCATCTCACATGGATCAAGCCCCTTTGTAAGCAATTAGGTACACACAGTCATAGTACTGCACTGAGAATCCTTAGGTCTGATCCTCGTCCACTGTACGCTTGTGCGATTGCTAAATTTTCGAGACGCATGCGGCTCATTAGAAGGGCATCTGCCTCTTAGTAACATCCGAGGCACTTTCTACCTTTGAGGATCTTCAATCCTTGCACACTAGGGTCGTATAATTTTTTTGTGGTGACATTTGTGAGATCCACTGTACTTCCCTGGAATTATGACCCACAATGTTGTTTTAATCTCTTTTAATTTTTGTATGCTGCAAGTAAGTCCTTCCTTTTATGAATAGTCCTCCAGCACAAATTTTTGCAGTGGCTGTATTGTCTGTGGATTCAAATGTTTTAAAATGATGCTGTGTATTATATTTAATTGTACACGTTTGTGGCACTAGCTTGCCGAAATAAAGTTATTTGAAATTGAAAAAATTTATCCCATTTTATTTCAACCAAAGAAATGGATTCAAGTGGTGGAAACAGAGGGGTATGTTCTTATTTCTGTTTAGAGGTGTTTCTTCTCCCACAAATAAAGAAATAAATCCCATTAAGGTACTGGTTTAAAGATAGTTTGTATCTTCAGCAGAGGAGCTTTCAATTGACATCAAGGTATTAGATGTTCTATAATTACTTTCTTCTCTTTTTACTTGAAGGACTGTTGATGAAGATCCGAGCATCTGATATTTGGTGGCTAAAGTATTAAGACTAGATCTTCCACCAATCTCAGAATGGCTCAAGTTCAAGTGCTGCCCGAAATGTGATTTACATTAATCATAGTCGTTCTAGCCACATTCTGCCTTTGGTTGTGCATACGTTCTAGTGACTCATTTATATGGACTAAAGAGTTCATAATGGAAACTTCTTCAACTTTGGTTGTGTTAGTCACAGTTTTGAGTTAAGCCTACTGCAGGAGTTTATTCTTTCGCTGTAGTTGATGAACTAGCAATATCTGTCAAATCTGTGGCCTTTGAGGGGGAGGTCTCTTCATCCTTCCCCAAGATTATATTTGAAACATAGCCACCAAACCTTATTTTTCTCCTGCCCTTTTAAGAAAATCTCCCAGGTTTTTCGGTCTCTTGTTTTTCCTTGCTTTTTTTGCTTTTTCCGTTATTTTAGATTGTACAGGCTCCTTACTTTCTGTTTTTGGTTTCACAGTCATGATTCCCTCCTACGTTGATGATGATTTTGAGGATTTAACCCCTTTATTTATAAATATGGGGTATACTGCTGTGGAAAGCTTCTCACTGGGGAGCGCCAAGAAACTGTGAACATTTCTAAGATCTTCAACTAGAACTTTTTCACAGGAATTGAAGAAATTATGGATTGAATAAATAGAATCCGGCTGCTTTTCCTTTCCCTTAAGTACTTTCCCCTGCAGACAGAGACCACACCTGTGCTGCTGTATCTTTTGCTTTTTGCCATATCGTCTTTTGCTGATTGTTGAGTGGGTGACTCCACTAAAGATTGTAGTTCCGTGATCTGCCCCTTCCTTCCTCTTGGTTAACTCTGATAATATTGCCAATAAATAATCCAAAATATGATCAGAGTTTATGGGAGTTTTCTCCAAGAGTTTTAGAATTGAGTCCACATATACATATATTGTTAGACCTGTCAGCCTTAGTGTGGTCTTTCCCCAAACCTTTTGCCTTCCTCCTTTTTACTGAACTCGTTTTTTCTGGGTTTAGGACTCTGTTCTTTTTTTTTTCTGGAGTTTTATATAGCACAAACTTGGCCCAAAGGTTTCAGGTATCAGAGGGCTTTAAATGAGCACCAGTTGCGTTAAAAAAGTACACATTCATTTTTGTTGGGCACAGGGAGATTAAGTGATTTGCCCAGAATGACAGGACGTTGAGCGTCCCTGCCGAGACTCGAACCCGGTTCCCCAGCGTCAACGCCAGCCGCTCTAGCCGTAAGGCCACATCCTCTACCCTGTTTACTTTACCACTGCTAACCGGTGCTAAAGTGCATTGTGCTCTCTCCTCTAAACATGGCAACATTGGCTTATATCCAATTGGCACATTTAATTTACTTACAAGTCCCTAGTAAAGTGGCACTACCTGTGCCAGGAGTCTGTAAATTAAATGCAACTATTGGGTTTGCAGCACTGATTTTGCCACTCACTTAAGTAGCCCTTTGAACCTGTCTTAGGCGTGCCATTGCAGCCTGTGTGTGTGCAGTTTTAAACTGCCATTCGACCTGGCAAACTAAACCCTAATGCATATAAGTCACCCCTATTGTAGGCCCTGGGCAGCCCAGAGGGCAGGGTGCAATTTATTGAAGTGTTGGCCATGTACTTCTAAGTTTTACATCTCCTGGTGGCGAGAAACTCTTACATTTGTTTTTTTCACTACTGCAAGGCCTACCTCTACCATAGGATTATATTGGAGTTACCGTATTACATTTTATAAGTGTAATTTCCAACTGGGAATAGGTAACCCATTCATGTTTGGTGTTTCTGGAATCACAATTTAAAATCCTAACTTATGGTGAAGTCACATTTTAAATTACAATTCTGAACATGCTACTTTTAGACAGTTGGCATTTTCTTCCCTTTGCCGTTTAGTGCCTGTAGCCTGTCTGTGGTTACATGACTCGGTGTGGGTGACAGTTGGGTGGGTGAGCGTTGTTTATTCCCCCTAGACAGCCACACACAATTGGGAGCGTAGGTGTGCCTGGATGGGCTTTAAATGGCGGGAAGAGAGGGAGGAACTGGGCACAGCCCACTTACACTTGAATAGACTGTGTCTTGCCGCCACCCAAAGGGCTGCATATCCCCCTGCAGTTAGTCTGCAGCCACGACAGGGAAGGCAGGTTGCCTGGGTACTTCAAATGGAAACCTCTAGAAGCTTCTCCCCCACTTAAAAGGCGCAACTCAGTATAAATACTGGACCTAAGACACCAACTCTTCAGTATACTTCTGGACCTGTGGATACTCTGCAAGGAAGAAGGACTGCTGTGCTGCTACAAGGACTGCCACTCTGCTGAACTGCTACTCTAAAGGAACTGCTGCCATGCTGTGCTGACCTGCTGCATTCTTGCCAGGGGAAGATGAACTGGACCTGCAACTTCATCTTGAATCCAAGACCCCAGATTGACTTCAAGGGCTAGTCTGCTGGCCTCCTGATCTGAGCCTTAGGGACATAAAAGGCTCCCCAAACAGCCTCTGGACCCAGCTGCAGCAAGTTCCTGGCCCACAAGCAGTGCTTCACAGGTCCTGGACCCTTCGTGTGACCCATGGGCTCTTAAATGAAGCTTTTGGGCTCTTCATGTCCGCGAACGGGCTTGTTTGCACCGAGACCGCCCGCTTGCACATTAAATCAGCACCAAGCACCGCCAGCCCTTCTCTTCGCACTGCAGCATTGACTGTCCGTGGGGTACTGCCAATGCAAAGCACAAGCCTGCCTGTGCACAACGCCCAGCCTGCTCTTCGCGCCATGCCAACAGATTCCCACAACACTCTCATTGCTCCCCAGAGCCCTCTCCAATGCAAATGGAACTCTTGGCACAAAACCTGAGGAGGTAAACCTTCAGCGGGACTAACCTGGGACTATATCTGACCTGTGCTCCATTGCGGTCAGCCTACTCTTTTGAATTTGACCTAGTCAAGTGTGACCAGATAGCGCAACCGGCGCTGTGTGTTTCACAGCACTATTTTAAACGTTTTTCTTTCAAAATTCATAGCTCCGGTACTACTGATTGGATGTTTGTCGTTTCGGTCTTGATTCCTTTATTGAATTAAGCTCTATTGTTCTAACCTGGTGTGGGAATCTTTTAGTGTGGTGTTTTCACTGTCTTACTGTTTGAAGTGTTGGACAAATACTTTACACATTGCCTCTTAGTTAAGCCTGACTGCTCTGTGCCAAGCTACCGGGGCTTGAGCACAGGTTAACTTGGGGCTTGCTTATGCTCTCCCTGACAAGGATTATGGCTGCTTCTTGACCAGGGCTCACGCCCCAGTCAACCAGTAACCCAATTTCTTACACACACACATATACATATATGTGTATAGATATATATATATTTCAACACAATCCTTCTGAACAGAGGGGCAAACGGGTCGCACTGCCGTAGCTTTTTGCAATTTTTATTTTCTTTTTCTTTACATCCTCATTTGCATGGCTATAGGCGAGACGATCAACGCGTTTCGGTATCTACAAATACCTTGCTCACGATCAACTGACCGCTTGTCACCGCCTAATACATATATTCAAACAGTTGATACCTCATTTCCTGTTTGGTGATGCAAGCGCCCCATTGCATTCTGGGAGATGTAGTTTTTTATATATTGTATATACATTTTAGATACATTTTCAAAAAACTTGTGACCATGCTTATAAAATAAGTATTCAAACTAAATTAAATGCCATAAATCATATTTCTTATTCACACAGAATCATTAATGTCCCTCACATGTTTCAACATATTTCTCGTTATGGTACCCAGTCACTCCTATTTTATCCCTCTGGTGGGACTTCTTATTTGTTTCTCCCAACATTTTTGACCACATTTAGTTGGTACAGTACCCCACAACAAAGATTTATATCCCTCCAATGGGACAAGAATACACCTATTCCATTTGGGACTTAAACTAGTCTGTGTTCTCTGATTTTAGAAATGTTCTTAATTATTGGCATTTATGAACATTTTGTAAGTTGTCACTCGTTTTGTTACATACAGGGGAAGTTATATTATGCATTATCATAGATGAATATATAGTTCCTCTGATTGGTTAAGGCCATACTGTGTTAATGTTCGCAGATTTAAAATGTGGCGTGACTCCTTCTGTCGCAAGAGTCTTTCTCTATTCCCACCACGTTCTTTCTTGGCAACAGTTTCAATTCCATAGAATTTAAGTTGTTTCCAGTCACTTTGATGGTACTGCTCCATGTGCTTGGCCACGGCATTTGTTCTGTCCTGATGTATAGTGGCTCGCACATGTTCCATTATTCTTTTTTTTAATTCACAGACAGTGCTACCCACATACCTCAATGGGCATGTGCATTCCACCACATAAACCACATATTGTGTCTTACATGTGATTAATTCCCGGATCTCCCAAATTTTATTGTTTGCCATATTAACTTATTTTGTTTGTTTTGCAATCTGACATGCCTTGCAGGCATGACATTTTAAAAAACCTTTTGTTTTCAACCAAGATTCATCTTTTTTCTTTCTTTTAAAATGACTGTGAATTAGGTGATCCTTTAAGTTCTTAGCTCTCCTGTAGGTTATCGTTGGATGTTGTCCCACTATTTTACTCGCAGTATCATCTAACTGTAGTATTTTCCAATTACGTCTTAAAATTTTAGCAATTTCCTTACTTTCATATGAGAAATCCGTTATCAATCTAATCGGTTCTTGATCCATTTTTAGTTCTTTCTGTTTTTGGACCAAACATTCCTCTCTTGATTTTTCATTTGTTCGCTCCCATATATATATACAATAAAAAAAACAAAGGTTGCCGAGACGTTATAGTTATGGTCATATTTTACTCAAAACCAGAGAAATTCAGCAGTTATAGGTAAGTATAACTTGCGCCCCCGCAATGCATTGCTGATGACGTCACATATTACATCACTCATGACATGGTCAGTGACATCACTGATGACATCTCAAATGACATTACTGATGACATCATCAACATATTCTCTGATGCACCTACTCACACCCCAATATAACCTTTGATGCACCCACTCCAAATTTCAGACTACCATTCGTGAAACCATTGACACATCAATACCAGTACATACATACCCACTCACTGATTCATAGGTCTACATACACATCCACTCACTCACCCCTACAGGCACTCATACACCCAGTCACTCACCAATACAGCCACTGATATATCCAACCCTACACCCATGCAGCCACTCATACACCGTCAGTCACCCATAGAGCTACTCACATACCTAGTCACTCACCCAAAAAGTCAATCACACTGCCACTTATTCACCTATACAGTTATACACACACCACCTCACTTTTTCATACAGATACTAACACATACTTACTCTCCTATACAGTCACTGACACAAGCACACACTCACCCACACAGACACTCTCACAATCACTCACTCACACATACAGTCATTTATATGCTCCAACACTCACATATACTGCCTTTCGCATATGCAGTTTCTCACCCATATACCACTGAGACATCCATTCAATCACTGACACAGCCATATGCACACTCACTCACCCATAGAGCCCCTTGCAGACGCACTCATGAACCCATACACCCAGGGATTCACCCACTCACTCACACATCCATGGAGGGAGTCACACACCCCCTCATGCATAATCACTCACTTATACAGTCAGTCATGCACCCACTAAATCATCCAAACAGATGCTCATACACCCACTGATTCATCAATACATGTTGGCGTGTATATATATATATATATCTCCACAACCACTTCCGGTATTCGGCGATCGCTCAGCCAGAAGAATGACACAGCAATCCAAAGGTCAGTTTCCTTCAATATTTAATTCCTCATTACAGGCTATTAAGCGTTTTGGCAGGATCCCCTGCCTTGATCACATACCGAGCCAAAGTACGACACTTTTTTTATATCTCACTTGCTACCCTCACGTGATAGCAAACATAGACAACATACTACAATTGCATTTCTTTCGTAAAATTTCAGTTACATGATTATTCTTTGTTTGTTTTTCATACATTTTTTCGCATTTTCTTACTTATTTTTCCTCTTTTTTTGTTTGTTTTCTTAACTTGTTTTCAATAGCTTACTTTCAATAGCTTACTGAAAATGTGTATATCTTTCAACGAACTTTATTGTACCACAGTAGTTCAATAGGATTCATGGAATGTTGGTATTTATTTAAAACATTTTCGCTTAGTGCGATAAACTGGCTCAAAGTGCTCATGTCTGTTTCCATGATGGCAACGATGATACAGACTCAATAATAATGAAAAGTGCAAGTGCTTTGGATCCACAGACTTTCTACTTCTATGCAGTGATTGTCATTAGTTTCAAAACCATTAAGACAATAGCAAGCATAATATATCCGTTGCGTGCATTTCAATATAAAGTACTGATCACTGGCTGTGGGCTCCTTGTGGTTTCTATAGTCTTGTGGCGGGAATAGTCCTACATGGTAACAGGTATACTAGTTTTTCCGCCAAATTTGGGCAACAAACTCCACCATTCTTGATTATAGGGGGAAATTGAAGTGCTAGTGCCTTGAGCAGATCACTTATACATAAAGTGCTAGTGCATTGGTGGGACAGTATCCTCATTAATAGCAGCATTTTTTCGATTCCTCAAAATAAATAAATGATAGTGCAATTTCTGCATTGTGCATTATTTGAAGAAATAAAGTGCAAATGCAATATAGGATAATGTCCAAAATGATAGCAGCATTATAGTTCCATGAGTTAATTACTCATAGATATTTGTGCAAACTGCGCAATATGTACTTTCTCAAGTATTTAAAGAAATAAAGTGCAAATGCAATGTAGGATAATGTCCCAATTGATAGCAGCATTACAGTTTATGAGTTGATGACTCATAGAAATTCGTGCGAATTGCGCAATATGTACTTTCTCATGTATTTAAAGTGCTAGTGCTTTTAGTGCAACAATTATTCCCTCATTGACTCTTTCAGAATAACAGAATTTGTATTGGCCAAAATCTGCATATTAAAAATTCCTTTACAAGAGCTAAAACCAGTATTCCTTCCTATCCCTTATATCCCTGAGGAATTTTCACCTCAAATCTTACATCCATCCTGAAATATGTTTCTTATACTGTTAATACAAATACAAAATGTTGTCTAAAAATATACAAATCTAAAAACAGCCATAAAAGATACAGACTACATCCTAACTTCTTTCTTCTAACAGTAGTGTTGGCTAAATAGCTATTTCAATAGAAACTAATTTCAACATTGTAGGATTCAACTCATGTATTGCACGTTTATATTGATTATGTTAAATGGACATACAATTCTTCATTAGAATTCAACCCATGCGGGGTTTTGCAGTCAAACATCAGTATGTATCGGGACTCTAGTTTTCTTAAGTTGACTTCTCGGTTCCCACCTCTTCTTTTTTTCGGTACTGAGTCAACTACAAAATATGTCAAATCTTCAACTCTACCCCTATGTATGTCATTGATGTGTCGAGCCACTGGGTAGGACTGATCTTTATTTTTAACAGCCCATAGATGCTGTAGAATTCTAATGTGGGCCATATATATTGTACTGCCCACATAGATTAGTGGGCATGTGCATTGCAGCACGTACACCACAAAGTCACTCTTGCAGTTGAAGAAACGTGGAATCCTCCACTGCTTCTGCATGAAAGGCAACTGCACTTCTTTTTTGTTTATTCCGTGCTTGCAGGCTTTGCATTTCAGACATTTATTAAAGTCCGGATTGGACTTAAGCCAGCTTCCACTCTCCATTATCTCTGGGCTGCTATTTACCAGTTCCTGCCTCATAGATCTGGCTCTTCTATATGAGACTAAGGGTTTACGGGAAACTAGACTATTTAGTATGGAGTCTGCTTTAACCAGGTGCCAGTGCCTATTCATGCAGGCTCTCACCCTTGCATGATAAGCACTGTACCTGGTTATCATTCTAATGTCTTGTTTAGATACCTCTTCCGTGTATTTCTTGTCTTTCTTCTCAAAGAGGATTTGTTGTCGAGATTGTTTGTCTACTTTCTCTAATGCTTGACTTAGTACTACCTTGCTGTAGTCCCTCTCCCTGAATCTCTCTGTCAGATCGGTTTGCGCTGAGATTAGTGAGCTCACCTCACTGCAATTTCTTTTCATTCAAAGTTGTTCTGCGTAAGGGATGCTCAGTTTCAATTTCTTCGGGTGGAAGCTGTCTGAGTGCAGTATGGAGTTCCCGGCTGTGGGTTTTCCAAAGGTTCGTGTATGTAGGATACCATTTTTGATGAAAATTTCCAGATCTAAAAAGTGTATACTGCAATCACTTATTGTTTTTGTAAAAACCAAATTGAGTACATTGTCATTAATAGCAGTTATAAAACCATCTGCACTATCAATTGAGTCCTTCCATATAATGAATAGATCGTCAATAAATCGATACCAGACCTTAATATTTTCTTTCCATGCTATCTTAAAGTTTGCCCTGAGCACCTGCTCCTCCCACCAGCCCATGTGAAGATTCGCATAGCTGGGGGCGAAGCAGGTGCCCATCGCTGTCCCTCTGAGCTGTCTGTAAGTGTCCGTGCCAAAAAGAAAGAAATTATTCTCAAGACATAATTTGGCCATATGTAATAACATTTCAGAATGTTGGTACATGTTCAGCAGTCTACTTCCCAAGAAATGTCTGAGTGCCCTTAAACCATCAGAATGTGCAATGCTCGTGTACAACGAGGCTACATCAAGAGTTATCAGTAGGTATTCTTCTTCCCATTGCACATTCTGTAATTTCCTTATGAAATCCCCCGTATCCTGAATATATACGATGGCAGGGACTTCACAAAGTCTTGCAGAAAATAGTCCAAGAATCTGAAGGTAGTTTCAAACAAGCTTCCAATACCGAGATTATGGGCCTACCTGGTGGAGATGCTATGTCTTTGTGTACTTTCGGTATTAAATAAAGTATGGGGGTTATTGAATTGTTGACTTTTAAGTATAGATATTCTGATTCTGTTATCAACCCCATGCCTCTCCACCTTGCTAGTTCTTTTTTGAATTTAATTTGTACCTCCAGAAGGTTGCTGTGTGGGACTCGCTGGTAACATTCTGCATCATTCAATTGTTTTTTGCCTCAGCATTGTATTTGCTTAACGGCCAGAGGACGATATTGCCCCCCTTGTCTGATTGTCTTACTACTATATCTGGTCTTGCCTTAATTTTATTCATGATTTTTTCATAATTCCTTTCTTCTTCCTTGGTGTCTCTGTTAAAATTTTTGCTGGAATCCTTGGCAATTTCTTTTAAATCTTGGATTACTCTATCTGAGAAGAGATCAATAGAATCTTTGGGTAAAGGTGGTATAAAAGTTGATTTTTTCTTAAAATCAGTTTTGCTTGTTCCATAGATGTTAAGACCCATTCTGTCTGCGGTGTCTTTGCACGATGAGTCTGCGCCCAGACCCTCATTGATTCTCTCAAGGTCCTCCAGGTCCTTTAGAAGATTCAAGTCATCTACTACTAGATTGCTTTCTTGTTTTTGATTTTCCATTACTTTGTTTTTCTTACTGGGTTGGTTGTTGAAGTATTTTCTTAATTTCAATTTTCTTACAAAGTTAAAGAAATCAATCCGGGTCTCTGCATAATTGAAGTTCGTTCTTCTACAAAACGACAGTCCCATAAGATAAAATATTCATTTCAGATTCAGATAGATCTAGGTCTGTTAGATTGATTACAGTAATGGATGTGGAAGTCATGCTTAATTTCTCCATTTGTTGTTCTTTGTTCTGCTTCCTGATCTCAGCTCCATGCCTTCTCCTTCTTCTTTGTCGGTTCCTCTGTAACCATGGCCTCTTCCTCTTCTCGGCGGGCCGTGCCTGGAGTTGATGTTTCTGTCTAGGCCTAAAAAACGCATTTCTTCTACTACTGTTGAGGGTTTCTCAGTGTTTGCCATTGCTCTAGCGCCTTCTTTGAGGTCGGTGTCCACTTCCGAGCTCCACTCTGAGCTTGTATCTGTCGTTTTTCTCTTTTCTTTGTTTTTGTTTTTATTGGCGGGTTCTGTTGGATTGGACATTTTCTGTCTGCGTAGAGAATCAAAACGCTTGGCAAAAGTAAATATTTGCCCCCTCTGGTAGTCCAAGCGATCCCTAGTAAATTTTATCGCCTTTCTTTCTTTTATTGATTTTTCGTAGTTGCATAATTTACCTTCCAGTTCTTTTTCAAATTTACTTATCAATTCCGGGGTTGTCAAATTATTAAGTTCAAGTTGGAGACTTTTGATCTCATCCAATATTCTTTCTCTGTCCTTCTTGGCATATTTGACTAATATCTTCATCATGTTATTTGAAGATTCCGCGTTGTTTTTGGCCCACTCTTGGAGAATCTCAGGATCAAGGTTCTCGAAGGTAGGGGCGATTAATATTCCTAATCCACGGGGTACTCTACCAACCTCAAGATATTTATCTAAATATCGGATCTCCCACCATTTAGAAATTTCCAAACGCCTCAGTTTTTCCAGTTTACGCATTAGTGTTAGAGTGTTATCACTTTGAGTGCCACTATCTCTTGGCTGATTTTGATTCACGCCGCTCGTACTCAGTCTCTCCTCATCGAAGACCGATCCTGCAGCTTTTTCGCAGAGTTTGACCCAGTTCTCCATTTCCGCGTGGTTGTAGTTTCACTTTGTATTAGGATAGGTCTGTTTCTTTAACTGGCTTCGCTCCAAGTGCCTCGCAACGTGTCTGTTGCCAGGCACCAGCCTTTCATGCAAATTTGATTATTTTCACGTATCTTTGGTTTGTCCCGTTCGGACGCACTCCGCATCCGCAGACACTCTTCCCCCAATGACTGATTCTCACAGCTGCCTGTCACTCGCCTTTACGGGTTCCTACCTGCTTCCAGGCGGCCTCCGACACTCCGTCCGCGGTAGCTCTCCCGATCAGGATCCTGTGAATCTCGCAGCTTGACTTTATCTTCTGGGGGGGCCTCCACGATGTGCACAGCACCCAAAGCCACAAACGCCAAGTGTCCAGTGGAGGCTCCAAATCAAAGGCGTGTCGTATCAGCCGCGGCTTCTGGCACACTGCTGCTCAGAGGATGAAGTCCACTTGTGTCCTGAGGTCCTCAGGACACAAGAGGACCTCATCGCCCCACCAGCAGTGCGCCAGAAGCCGCGTTTGCAGAGTGGTGTAAAAAGGGGCGTGGCCTCGGACCACCTCTCTGCAACGCAGCTCTGTGGCACTTACTGGAGGTACCTGGTGGGCTAGTTGGCCCCCAGGGACCCTCAGGATTGAAGGGGACTTAATCTCCCAATTTACAACGCGCCAGGGGGCGTGTTTGCACACTTGTTATATCAGGCCCCGCACCCACCCTGCACCACAGTGCAAACGCGCCCCCCTGGCATGTTGTAAGTTGGGGGATTAAGTCCCCTTAAATCCTGAGGGTCCCTGGGGGCCAACTAGCCCACCAGGTACCTCCAGTAAGCGCCACAGAGCTGCGTTGCAGAGAGGTGTAAAAGGGGCGTGGCCTCAGACCACCTCTCTGCAACGCAGCTCTGTGGCGCTTACTGGAGGTACCTGGTGGGCTAGTTGGCCCCCAGGGACCCTCAGGATTGAAGGGGACTTAATCCCCCAATTTACAACGCGCCAGGGGACGCGTTTGCACAGTGGTGCAGGGAGGGGGCGGGTCCTCCGGTGAGTTGCCGGGTACTTTTTTATTTTTTATTTTATGGGAGGGGGGCTGCGTGTCCCCCCTTCCCTGGGACACTTTTGGCCCCGGGGACCCCATCCCCCGGGGCCAGTCAGCCTAGTTTTTTAAAAATAATTTTTGGGGGAGGGGGGGCCGCGTGGCCCCCCTCCAGAGGCCAATTATGTCCCCGGGGACCCCATCCCCCGGGGCCTGGCCAACTTTCTTTTATTTTTTATTTTTTTGGAGGGGGGCCGCGTGCCCCCCTCTTTAAGCCAATTATGGCCCCGGGGACCCCATCCCCCGGGGCCTGGCCTCTCCGTTGGGGACTGTGGGGGGAGCCCCAATGCCCCCACGGTCCCGCCGGCTCCCCGCCTCCTGCGGGAGCCAGCATTGCTTTGCACAAGGGTAGCTGCTGACATGCAGCTCCCTTGTGCAAGCTACTCTGCTTGGTTTTTGGAAGCGAGAGCAGGTTTCCTGCTCTCGCTCCAAAACCAAAGCAGAGTTTGCTATGACAGGGCGGGAGCCGCACGGCTCCCGCCCTGCCATAGCAAACGGCAATGTCCCGGGGGTGGGCACCCCGGGACATTGCAGGAGCCGGCCCTGAGGGGTGGTGGTCCCCAGGGCCATCAAGGGCTCCTGGAGGGGGGCCGCATGGCCCCCCTCCCATCAAATACAAAGCCCCGGGGAGGTGGTGGTTCCCGGGGCTTGGGGGGGCCTACGAGGCCCCCCGCCTCTAATTAATCAAAGCCCCGGGGAGGTGTTGGTCCCCGGGGCTTGGGGGGCCCGTGAGGCCCCCCCATTAATAAAGAAAGCCCCGGGGAAGTGGTGGTCCCTGGGGCTTGGGGAGGCCTGCGAGGCCCCCACACTTAATTAGGCATGCCCCGGGGAGGTGGTGGTCCCTGGGGCAGCGTGGGGGGCAGGAGCCCCCCCATGCTTTTTTTTAAAACAAAGCCCCGGGGAGCTGGTGGTCCCCGGAGCTGCGGGGGGCCGCGAGCCCCCCCGCATTCAATAAACTAAGCCCCGGGGAGGTGGCGGTCCCAGGGGCTGTAGGCACTGCCCCCGGGAACTGGCCCACCTGGGGGCTTAAAAATAACGAAGCGCGGGAGTCCACGCTTCGTTTTTTTTCATTTTCTCGCCGGATTTGCAACCCCAGCGCGAATTCGACCGATTTCGTTTTTAAAAAAATGCTTTTTTTGGCCCTGGGGGTCCCTGTGGGACCCCCTGAGCAGGCCTAGGGGGTCAGGGTGTTTGTACCCTGCCCCCTTTTCTTATTTTTCACCTTTTTATTTACTCATTTCTTGTGACTCGGTTACCGAGTCACAAGATGGCTGCCAACACTTCCTGGTTTTGAGTGTTGGCAGCCAATCAGAGTGAAGCTCGTGCCCGGGAGGGTTCGCGAACCCTCCTCGGTGCTCAGATATCGAAACTTTTCTTTTTCTAATTTCTCAGGAACTACTGAACGGATTTACACCATTTAAAAAAAAGGGCTCTTTCTGAACCAAGGCCTATCTTTTTGCAAATTTGGTGTAATTCCGTTCAGCAGTTCGGGCTGTAGCCTGTTCCAATTTTTCCTATGGAAATTAACATGGGGAAAACGCATTTTGGGACCCCCCTTTTTTCTCGGCCCCCGCTTGACAAATCACCCCGAAACTTTCAAGACAGGAGCTGACCTGAGCGGGCCATTAGTTTTGAAAATTTCGCGAAGATTCGTCAAACGGCGCCAAAGATATTGGCAAAAGAAAAAACGCTTTTCCTATGGAAACTGGGTCCTAACTATAACTACCTACTGGCGACCACCAGTAGGTAATATATATATATATATATATATGGTTTAAAAGGAACCTTCCTACCGTGATGCGCGTCATGTGATCAAGACCCTTTCAGGGTCGAAACGCGTCGTGGCTGCCAAGGTCTTCAAGAGCTGAAATAAAAACTTTGTAACTAGCAACGAATTGTGGTCCATGCTCCATATTCTGGGTGAAACCAGCGAGGCAAAGGTGGAGTACATCTAATGAATATAGCCGGTTCCGACTCTTCCGGCTAAACACGGACCCCCTCCGAAGTTTGGGCTTTGCTGCCACCAAAGGAGCCACTGCTTGGGAACAAGTGAAAAAGCTAATCCGGGAGGATTAACGGCGGCGAGGCCCCCCAGCAAGTGAAACCACGAGTGCGGCACCCTGCAGCTACAGCCACTGCCAGGTAGGCGAACACGGGTCGGAGGACGCGGAGGGCGCTTGACCTGCAGCGGGCTGAGTGAGGGGGAGGTTGGTGCATAATACGAAGCTGGGTCGAGAGGTTTTGCAAGGAAACACGGGGTGAAGACAGCACAAGGCTAGTAAGCTTCAACCTCAGTTTCCAATTAACCTGAACATTTGCTCTAAAGACAACAATGTCAGCCCACGCGCTCAGAGAAAGGGAAGAGGCGACGGCCGATATGTTTGATGATGATAAAGCCCCTAAACTGGACTCAATCTCCCATAATGCACCAATGGGCTCAAGGAATCCAAGTCTAAGGGACAAAATTAAACAACTGGAAAAAATTATGAGAACAGAACAAAGTAAATGGTGGGAAGCCAAATCCCTCCAACGCTATCTAGACGTTGGTAGAGTGCCACGGGGGCTTAGGATATTAATAGCCCCAAGTTATGAAACACATGACAGAGAAATGATGAAAGAGTGGGCAGAAACAAATCTTGAGTCATCCCGAAGATTGCTCGTAATACTTGTCAAGTATGCCGAAAAAGATCGAGCAAAACTGCAAGAACAAATAGAGGCACTTAATATTGAATTAAATACAATGGGGCAGGCAGAGGAATTGGTGAAACTAAAAGAGGAAATGAACAAAAGGCTGAAAAAGGAGGAAGACAAAATCCGCGAAAGAAAGGCATACAAGTTTCACCGGGACCGGTCTGATTATGAAAGTGGACGTATTTTTACGTTCGCTAAAAAACACGATTCATTAAAAGTCTCAAAATTTGGCGGAGCACAAGCTACCAAACAAAATCGCACTGATGACAGTTCAAAGCCAGATGCAACGTCGAACTCTGAATTCAGCTCGGCCTTGGAAAGCGAGGCGGAAGCGGAGACTCGCAAGCAGATATTAAAACAAATACCGGCAAAAATATCACTGGTCGATGAGGTTGATTTTTTATGCCTCGAACGCATGCAATCCTTGCGCCCCAGGAAGCAACCAAACAAACAACAAAGAACAGAATCACAAAACGCCGGGAAAGGCGGAGGGCCAGTAGACGAAGAAACGAACAAAAAACAGCAGAAACGACAACCGAGGAGAAACTGGAGACGGTAATGCAAGATGAGCAATCCAGTAACCAGACAATAATAAATCTAACCGATGTCGTTTTAAATAAAGCAGAAAAACAGGTGTTAGCATTAGGACTCTCCTACTGCCCTGAGAGCTCGTTCAACTATGTGGCCACTAGAATGGATGTGTATAAAAGTGTTCGGAAACTCAAACTAAAGAAATACTTTTTGTTACAAAACAATCTAAGAACTGATATATCAGGCAAGCAAGAACAACAACTTATGGACAATTCTTCACAGTTCAATCTTAACGCATCTGACATGTCAGTGTTACAAGATATGCAGGACTTAATGAATGAAAACAGAGCCTCTAGTCAAAACATTGACGACATAGAACATACAAGCAGTACAGCCAAACAACAGATAAAAGCGACACCCTTCAAGCCTCCTTCTACTTTTAATCCCATCATGCTAAAGGACACAATAGATATATTTCACGAACAAGTTGTTACTGGCATTAAGCACCTTAACCATAAAGTACAAAAGACTGGCAAGCGCAAGACTAACAAACAGGAAGTGCAATATCATCTACTAATGTCTAAACTCAAAGCCAACAATGAAATAGTCATCCGGAACGCCGACAAAGGGGGTAACTTGGTGCTGTGGAATAAAAACGATTATGTCAAGGAAGCCATGAGCCAATTAAGGGACACAGAGTGTTATTGTCGAAGTGACCAATTAACGCTGAGAACTGTATACAACGAGTACAAAATGAAATTGGTAGCATGGAAGAACGCAGGACTATTATCTCTTGATGAATATAAGTTCCTAAAGAATGACAATCCGGTTACACCGATTTTGTATTTTATACCAAAAATACATAAAAAACCCCAGCAACCTCCAGGAAGGCCCATCATTTCGGCCCGAAATAGTCTACTTGAGAAAACATCTAGATATGTAGACTTTTTCCTGCAAGAACACGTGCAACAGCTGACCTCCTATATTAGAGATACGGGTGACTTTTTAGCAAAAATTTTGAATTTTGATTGGCAGGAGGACTATCTTCTTATTACTTTAGACGTTACATCCTTATATACGTCCATAAAACATCTAGATGGACTAAGGGCATTGCAATACTATCTAGCGAGAAGAGGAGCAGATTGTACAAAACACAACATTATGTTGATAAACATGGTTGAATTTTGCTTATGTAACAACATATTTATGTTTCAGAACGCCCTTTATCAACAGCTAAGGGGTGTGGCAATGGGGGCCAGCTTCTCCCCCAGTTATGCCTGCCTCCATATAGGGTGGTGGGAGGAGCTGGTTCTATTGAAAGAGCACACAACGTATGTCAAAAACAACATCAAAGTATGGTGGAGGTTTATTGACGACCTTTTCCTTGTCTGGCAGGGAACAAGAGCAGATGCAGAAAAATGTATCGAAGGGCTTAATGTCAATCAACTCAACTTGCACTTTACAGCGTTAATAAGTGCGGAAAGTATAAATTTTCTTGATGTACAGATCTACATTAGGGATGGCAAACTAGAAACCAAACTTCATAGGAAACCAACTGCTGGCAATGCGGTGCTGCATGCCGGGAGCTCACATCCCCACCATCTAATTCAGAGCATTCCCTATGGAGAGATGCTCCGTTTGAGACGAATCTGTAGCTGCGATAAGGATTTAAGGGTTGCTCAAATGAATAGCAAGATTAGATTCATGGAAAGGGGCTACACGAAAAGATGCATAGACGCAGCGATCAGGAAAAGCAATATATTCCCTAGGGAGACTCTCCTCACAAAACAGACAAAGGATGAGGAACCAAAGGCACAGGAGGCAGAAGCCTTCAGGTTTATTTTAAGATATAATAAACAAGAAAAGGCTATCAGGAACATTATAAAGAGAAACTGGCCCTTAGTTTTAGGTGACCCAGTCATAGGTCATCTACTTCCCAACAGACCAGCCATAACTTATAGCAGGGCACCTTCTATGAAGGATGCCCTGGTTCGAAATGATCCCGGTGGCCTATTGAAGGGTGCATGGCTCAGCCAAAGAAAGGGGTTCCATAGATGCAAGGTGTGTAAGGCTTGCCAATATGGGGCCAGCAGAACCTCCTATAAAACGCCCTTTAGTGAACAAGACAGGACCATCAACAAGGCATTAACATGCAAATCGGACTATGTGGTCTATGTGCTGGAGTGCTCTTGTGGCCTGCGATATGTGGGCAGTACAATACTGCAGGGGCACAAGAGGGTACTCCAACATCTAAGGGCGATCAGGAACACAGACCAGTCCTATCCGGTGGCACGACATTTCAGTGAAGTACATGATGGAGATCCTAAAAATCTAAAGTACTTCCTGATAGACTCCATCCCTCCCAACAAAAGAGGGGGTGATAGGGAAAAAGCCCTCAGACAACCCGAAATGTGTCACATTCTAGATTTAGACACAAAGCATCCGGGAGGTTTGAACGCAACAGAGGAGTTATACACGTCTGTAGTGCCGAGTAGGAAGAAGATAAATAAATAGGAGCAAAGAAACGAATAAAAACTGTACATCATCAAACTTAAAGATATTAAAAATATTGGGATTTGCTACCGCAGCCGCCAACAAAATCCCGCTTTTTAGAACACACACGGGTTAGTGAGGTTTTAAACACATTTTTTGAGTAGATAAGGAGGTAGCACACAGCACTTTTTTTGCACTAGCACAAGTCACTTTGAGTCACAAGGTTTACAAAAGTGATGTTTACATCATAAGTACTGTATAGGCACTAGCACTTTTCTAGTGCTGCAAGTTAATGATATTTATATCATGAACAAGTTGAGGGTATTCATACCTGGATGATCTAAACAGCGATAAAAAGAAAAAAATCTTTTTTAACATAAATTAGATTTTACTTGTCTTTTTATTCAACACAGTACTGTATTGGTTTTATGGTTTTAAAATCTCTGGGATAGAGGTTTAATTTTAATACATTATTCTGGTATTTATACCTATATTGTTTTATGTATTTTGAAACCTGCGATTAACTCCCATGCAAACCAGTAAATCTGTTGTTTATGTCTATTGTTAAACCTGGCTACTTGATTGCACATGTCACTTTAAAAACAAGAAAAACGTTTTAAAAAAATGGTTTAAAAGGAACTTTCCTACCGTGATGCGAGTCATGTGATCAAGACCCTTTCAGGGTCGAAACGCGTCATGGCTGCCAAGGTCTTCAAGGGCTGAAATAAAAACTTTGTAACTAGCAACAAATTGTGGTCCGTGCTCCATTTTCTGGGTGAAACCGGCATATATATCTATAGATATATATATATATATATATCTATAGATATATATATATATATATGTATATATATATATATGTATATTTAGATATATATATATATGTATATATATATATATGTATATATATATATATATATATATATATATATATATATATGTACATATATATATATGTATATATATATATATTATCTACTGGCGGTCGCCAGTAGATAGTTATAGTTAGAACCTATTTTCCATAGGAAATCCGCGACATTCTATTTGAAATAACTCTCTTGCCGGTTGACGTATCTTCGCAAAATTTTCAAACTTTGTGGGGCGCTCCGGTCCGCTCCTACCCTGAAAGTCTCGGGGTGATTCGTCAAGCGGGGGCCGAGAAAAAGGGGGTCCCAAAACGCGTTTTCCCCATTCATTTTTCCATAGGAAACTTTAGACACGGCTACAGCCCGAACTGCTGAACGGAATTACACCAAATTTGGCAAAGAGGTAGTTCTTGGTTCAGAAAGAACCCTTTTTGTTAAATGGTGTAAATCCGTTCAGTCGTTGCTGAGAAAATCAAAAGTAAAAGTACATATATATCTATGGGCACGGAGGATCCGCGCACCCTGAGCGCACCCTGCGCGCACCGTCCGGATCACGAGCTGCATGCTAATTGGCTGTCAACACTCCAAATCAGGAAGTGTTGGCAGCCATTTTGTCCCTCGGTAGAACCAAGGGACAGAAACAAGTGCGCAAAGCGCAAAAGGGAGCAGGGTAGAAACACCCTGACCCCCTAGGTCTGCTCAGGGGGTCCCACAAGGACCCCTGGGCAAAAAATTATTATAATTTTTTTTTTAAATCGGCAGGATGCGCTCAGGGTGCGCGGATCCTGCCGGAAAATAAAATCGAGCGCGGTCTCCCGCGCTTCGATGTAAATTTGCCCCGAGTGGCCCAAGTCCCGGGGGCATGCGGGGGGAGGGTGTGTGTAAATTGTTTATATGGGGGCCTCTAAGGCCCCCAAGCCCGGGGACCGCCACCCCCGGGGCTTAATTTAAAAAATGGTGCGGGAGGGCTCTCCTGCCCTCCCGCAGCCCCGGGGACCGCCACCCCCGGGGCTTCTTTTTAAATTTTAAATAATGTGTGGGGGCTCCAGCCCCCACACGCCCGGGGACCACCACCTCCCCGGGGCACATAGAAAATAAATGTGGGGGTCCGTTACGGACCCCGAGCCCCGGGGACCACCACCTCCCGGGGCTGTGCAATTCAAGGGAGGGGGGCCGCGCGGCCCCCCTCCTGGAGCCCTTGATGGCCCTGGGGACCGCCACCCCCCAGGGCCGGCTCCTGCAGTGTCCCGGGGTGCCTACCCCCCGGACACTGTAGTTTGCAATGACAGGACGGGAGCCTCGCGGCTCCCGTCCTGTCATTGCAAACTGCTTTGGATATTGGAAGCGAGAGCAGGGAAACCTGCTCTCGCTTCCAATATCCAAAGACAATTGCTTTTCCACATGGGGAGCAGCATGTTAGCTGCTCCCCATGTGGAAAGCAATGCCGGCTCGCGCAGGAGGCGGGGAGCCGGCTGGGACTGTGGGGGATTGGGGACCCCCACAGTCCCCAACCAGAGGACAGGCCCCGGGGATGGGGTCCCCGGGGCCATAAGTGGCCAGGGAGGGGGCCACGCAGCCCCCTCCCCAAATTAGTAAAAAAAAAAAAAAAAAGTGCAAGGACGGCCCCGGGGATGGGGTCCCCGGGGCCTTAAATGGCCTGAGGGGGGCCACGCAGCCCCCTCCAAATAAAAAATTGAGGGCATGCCCCGGGGGAAGGGGTCCCCGGGGACAATACAGGCCCAGGGAAGGGGGCCACGCGGCCCCCTTCCCGTTTTTTTTTCATTTAAAAAAAAAAAATGCTTAGGCCCCGGGGGATGGGGTCCCCGGGGCCAAAAGTGGGCAAGGGAAGGGGGGCCACGCAGCCCCCCTCCCTTTATAAAAAATTAAAAAAAAAAAAAAACGACCGGCATCGTGCCGGAGGCCCCGCCCTCCCTGCAGTACTCTGCAAACGCGCCCCTGGCGCGTTTAAGAAGGGAAGTAATTCCCCTTGAATACTGGGGGTCCCTGGGGGCCAACTAGCCCACCAGGAACCTCCAGTATGCGCCAGGGGCTGCGTTGCAGAGAGGTGTACAGAGGCCACGCCCCTTTTACACCTCTCTGCAACGCAGCTCTGTGGCGCTTTTAGAAGTATATGGTGGCCTAGTTGGACTCCAGGGACCCTCAGGATTCAAGGGGACTTAATCCCCCAACTTAAAACGCGCCACGGGCGCGTTTGCACAGTGGTGAAGGGAGGGGCGGGGCTTCAGGTGACATGTGTGCAAACAGGCCCCGTGGCGCGTTTTAAGATGGGGAATTAAATCCCCTTCAATCCTGAGGGTCCCTGGGGCCAACTAGCCCAACAGGTACATCCAGAAAGCGCCACAGAGCTGCGTTGCAGAGAGGTGTAAAAGGGGTGTGGCCTCTCTACACGTCTCTGCAACGCAGCCCCTGGCGCATACTGGAGGTTCCTGGTGGGCTAGTTGGCCCCTAGGGACCCTCATGATTCAAGGGGACTTAATCCCCCAACTTAAAACGCGCCACGGGGCGCGTTTGCACAGATGTCACCTCAGGCCCCGCCCCTCCCTTCACCATTGTGCAAATATTCCTCTAAAATCTGCCGAACTACGAATTCCGATTTACTCACCTGTTATCAGGAGAGACCTCAGTGCTGCATCTTTCAGCCCAGTACTAATCCTGAAAAGTAATTTTAACCGTACTTACCAGTAACTTGAATTTCCTTCCATAGGATATCATTGCCTGCTTTTTGCTGAAAAAGTTTCTGTGTTGATTTTTGAAACATACAAATATTCCTCTAAAATCAGCCGAAATACGAATTCCGATTTACTCACCTGTTATAAGGAGAGACCTCAGTGCTGTATTTTTCAGCCCAGTACTGGTCCTGAAAAGTAATTTTAACCGTACTTACCAGTAACTTGAATTTCCTTCCATAGGCTAACATTGACTGGTTTCACTTGGAAATTCTTCTAAGTGTGGAGTTTTGGAACTTTAAAATATTCCTCTAAAATCAGCCGAAATACCAATTCCGATTTACTCACCTGTTATCAGGAGAGACCTCAGTGCTGCATCTTTCAGCCCAGTACTAATCCTGAAAAGTAATTTTAACCGTACTTACCAGTAACTTGAATTTCCTTCCATAGGATATCATTGCCTGCTTTTTGCTGAAAAAGTTTCTAAGTGTCAATTTTTGAAACATACAAATATTCCTCTAAAATCAGCCGAAATCCGAATTCTGATTTACTCACCTGTTATCAGGAGAGACCTCAGTGCTGCATCTTTCAGCCCAGTACTGGTCCTGAAAAGTAATTTTAACCGTACTTACCGGTAACTTGAATTTCCTTCATAGGCTAACATTGACTGGTTTCACTTGGAAATTCTTCTAAGTGTGGAGTTTTGGAACTTTATAATATTCCTCTAAAATCAACCAAAGTACGAATTCCAATTTACTCACCTGTTATCAGGAGAGAACCCAGTGCTGCATCTTTTAGCCCAGCACTGACCCTGAAAAGTAATTTTAACCGTACTTACCAGTAACTTATATTTTCTTCCATAGGAATCCATTGTCTGGTTTTCAGCAGAAAAGTTTCAAAGTGTCGATTTTCACAAACTACAAATATTCCTTAAAAATCGCCTGTATGACTTAAACGCATTCTTTCAACTGTTTACAGGAGATGCACCAGTGCTGGATCCAGGATCCAACACTGAGTAAGAAAAAGTAACGATAACAGTTTTTACCTGCTAAGTGAATTTCCTTCCATAGGATAACATTGGTGATTCTATGTGAAAAAGTTTCTAAGTGTCAACTTTTAAAATACAATAATATTCCTTAAAAATCACTACTGTAACCAAAACGCTTTTACTCAACTGTTTACAGGAGATGTCCCAGGACTGAATCTAGGATCCAGTTCTGTGGTTAGAAAAGTAATCCATAAAGTAACTAATTGCATTTAACTAGAAATTCACATTGAGCTGAATGTTGCATTGTGTTTGAAAATGTGTTGCCCATTGCAACAACTGTAACTACTGTACTTAAAAGTCTATTGCCTATGTGCAAAGTATTTAAACTAAAGTAATTCATTCTCAGAAAGTTTTTTTGTAATGTAATGTATAATGTAATTACAATGTAATTTAAAAAATAAAATATGTAAAAAAAAATTGTTTCTAAAAATGTAGTAAATCAGTATGACAAAAATTAATATAACAATTAATACATTTAAAAATTGTCATTTACAAAACCTTTGAAATTCACTGAAAAAACCGTAGGTTTCAGACATGTTATAGTTAGGAATTAGCATTTAAAAAACCTTTGAAATTCACTGAAAAAACCATAGGTTTCAGATATGTTATAGTTAGAAATTAGCATTTAAAAAACCTTTGAAATTCACTGAAAAAACCATAGGTTTTAGGGACAGTTATAGTTACTTGGACATTGCACTCGTACAAAACCCGTGAAATTCCCCCGTTATAGTTAGTTCAGCTAACTATAACTCGCGCCCCGCAATGCACTGCTGATGACGTCACATATTACATCACTCATGACATGGTCAGTGACATCACTGATGACATCACTGATGACATCTCAAATGACATCACTGATGACATCATCCACGTGATAATCTGATGCACCTCCTCACACCCTAATATAACCTTTGATACACCCACTCTAAATTACAGACTGCCATTCGCAAAACCTTAGACACTCCAACACCAATAACTACATACCCACTCACTGATTCATAGGTCTACGCACACATCCACTCACTCACCCGTACAGTCACTCATACTTACGGTCACTCAGTACAGGACTATCATATGCACTCATACTCCTATATAGACACTCAAACACCGCCACTCATCCATAGAGGTACTCACACACCTAGTCAGTCATGCAAATAATTAAACACACTGCCATTTACTCACCTATACAGTTATACACACACCAGCTCACTTACTCATACAAATACTAGCACATTCTTACGCTCTTATACAATCACTGATACAAGCACACACTCATCCATACAGCCACTATCACAATCACTCACTCTCGCTTATAGCTATTTATATACTCCAACACACATATATACTGCCTTTCACATATGTAGTTACTCACACATGTACCACTGGGACATACATTCACTCACTAACACACTCTTACACACACTTACCCACCCATACAGTTTATCACAGATGCACTTTTGAAACCATCCACCCAGTGAATCACCCACTCACACATCTATGCACAGAGTCGCACACACCCCTCCCACACAAACACTCAGGCACCCATACAGATACTCAGACAACCATTCAATAACTCATATAGACACTCATGTAGCTATTCACAAACACATGCAGCCACTTACACAGCAACAGACAGACGGATACAGACATTCACCCAGTTTAGTCACTAACCCATGCATTCAGTAAGATACGTTAAATCACTCACTTATAGAGTCAGTCACGCACCTACTAAATCATCCATACTAACACTTACACACCCACTCATTCTTCAATACGTCTTTTCCTATATATATTAAAAATATTTAAACTTTACAGAAACACACAGTCACTGGATGATGTCATCAGTGATGTCATTTGAGATGTCATCAGTGATGTCATCAGTGATGTCACTGACCATGTCATGAGTGATGTAATATGTGACGTCATCAGCAGTGCATTGCGGGGCGCGAGTTATAGTTAGCTGAACTAACTATAACGGGGGAATTTCACGGGTTTTGTACGAGTGCAATGTCCAAGTAACTATAACTGTCCCTAAAACCTATGGTTTTTTCAGTGAATATATATATATGCTCAATTGATTTCTGAAGCTAAGCAGGGTCGGGCCTGGTTAGTACCTGGATGGGAGACTGCCTGGGAATACCAGGTGTTGTATGGTTTCTGTAGCCCCTAAAGGAGAAGGTATAGAGGACATGGAGGCAAATATAATTTGTATTTGTATAGATGTGTATAGATCTCACATCAGCGTGTTGTTAAATAGATTTATTATGCTGAATTTCAAGTTGTATTTTGTTTAGATTCTAATTGTATTGTTCTATGTTTGTAAACAGCCCTGAAGAAGCGCAGCGAAGCGCGAAACACGTGTTGGCTTTGTTCAGACTGCGGCTATGTTTTGACTGCTTAAGAAAAAATAAATAACAACAAAAAGAAATGAACTAAGAAGATTTGATTTTTATTGATGTCTTATGTGTGTATATCTCAGTGATGGTTTTTGATATACTAATATAAAGAATACTGGTGGGGACCAGTATCTGAGAAACGTGAAGCACCGGGCAATTTTCCTGTTACCCACAGTGTGTTTTGTATATATATATATATATATAAAACCACATAATCTCCCGGTTGATAAACACTCAGGTTATTGTAAGCTCCGGACTATTCAACAGGTTCTTGAGTAGCAGTAGTAGTGTCTCCCTAGGAGGTGTTGGTCCCAGCTAAAAAAATAATATTCACATTGTAAAGCATGAACTTATCACCCCTAAGGGTATCTAGGCGCTGGAGGGCAGTCTGGGAGATTAAGTGAGCTATTGCCCAGAGTCACATGATGCTGACCTGAGCTGCCGCCTGGGATCGAATCGTGAGCCCTGTGCTCCAGAGTCAGCCGCTCTGGTCCCACACCACACCTCTTCATGAAAACTGAGTGCTCTATATGTATGTGGACTGCAGGACTTGGGTCCCTTGATATGTCACCAGGTTCAGAAACCATTAAATGACCCCCTGGCCTTGCCCTCCACTTCCATAAGTGTCCGTTTACTAAGGTTTCACCAGTACCATTTACAGAGGTTTCACTTGTGACATAGCTACCATCAGTATGTAAAGTACAAATCTATCCCTATTTTGGATCTATTTTGCGCACCCACCCTAGGAAACTCCATCCCTCTCATCTGCACTGCTTGATACCTTGTGAGCAGTTTCTAACGGCTTTTAGCTGAGCTTCGAATTCGCCAGAGATTTCAGTCTAGCGGGATTTGGCACCCATCTTGGACATGGTATCATAAATAACATGCCCAGCTCTCACACCCTTGCCCAGCTTCAGTTTATCCACTATAGTGGGCTTGTTTTGGTGGATTACCTTATCTGTTTGGTAAGACATATTATCCATATTCTCAAACAGGAGCACTTGGGTAAGAGTGATTAAAAAGCGGAAAGCAATAGGTTGTCAGTAATTAGCAGTGTGGGGAACAGGCTTCTAGAAGCAAAAGTGTGTGATGTGTTCTCCCTACTGAAAGTGTACCTTTATATTCTCTTTTAATAGACCTTATGAGAAGAAAGATATGATACCAGTGTAAGAGACTAAGGATTGAGTTATTCCTGCGAGAACCAAAAACCCTAGACACCCGCAGCAAGACTTGAGAGGCTATTCTCCCTTTTCCCCACTGCAACCCCAACCCTGTTTCCCCCGTGGGATTGATTGCTGGCACCTGTGTAATTTTGTGTGTTGAGGATTAATCTAATAGGGAAGGGGTGTATTATGTTTGCTCCCGCAGATCCTTGTCTTTCAGGTGAGTGGAGCCTTGTCAGTAGGGGGAATGTTGTGGATACTTTGCATACTTTCCATGTCAATTTTGGATTGAGAAGGATACTTTAGAGAGTCAGTATCTACAACTGGAAGGGTGAGCTCTATCACCTGCTGTTTTGCAGTTGAAGAACTATTTCCCAGGGGAGAACCAATTCCAGTTTTCTTTTTACATTGCAATGTATCCACTGCCATAGATATAAGATTTGGGCTGTTGATACCCTTAACAGGGCTTTGCCCCATAGGATTATCTGCCATTTCCAATGAAACCGAAGAAGCTCCTTCAATTCCTTAGGCATTAAAGGCTAGAAATTGGGGCACGTTAGATACTGCTCCAATATGTAGTGCTCTTCTGCATATTTTTTCAGTGCATTTATAGCCATTTCATCCCGCTAGGGAATCGAATTATACAGGTGTCAAAGTTACAAAACATCCCCTTTAAGAATTTCCCATGCCTGGTAAACTTTTTAGCCAGGTTGGAGTAGTTGACAGAGTATCCCCTACAGTGCCTACTGTTGCAAATGCTTCCTGTCTAATGTATTTCTGCTGAATCTGCTTCCTTAACAGGCACTAATTGGGTCCACCAGACTAAAGCCCAACCAGGGATTAGCAGATTATCAATGATGGAGAATAAAGGCACTCTCAAATGTAAGCCGCATTAAACTGTGGCCGTGCTGCAAGCTGCATAGCATGTTGCCACAGCTGCCTCTCTCCCCTAACACACAACACACAAGGTGCTCAGCTCACTTTGGTGAACCCACCCCTCCTTTAAAAGGCGACCGCTGCCCTGCCCTACCCTAATCCTAGACCCACCCACTGTGTCCCCTCCGCACAATCAGCAACAGCCTGAAGATCAGAAACTACCAGCGGTGGAGTAAAGGCTGATCCCCTGCCTGACTTCTTGAGCAGCTGGGCTCGCCACATCAACTCATCGTTACTCTCACTCTTCTTTGGGATTGGACACGTTTCGGTATGGCTGGAGGAGAGACACGCTAGACCTGTCGCGGGCTACGGGTGGAGAGAGGGACACTGTCTGCCGGCCGCACTACTGCAAGTGAAAGCTGGGTGGGCATGAGCATGTACAGTCGCTTCTGCAGCAATCTCCATCAGCGTCTGTGGAATGGCAAAATGAAAGCAAACTCACAAAACCACATATCCATATATGATTTCAACCAAGGTTCATTCTTTCAGTCTCTTTCCTCCTAAGTTCATAACCATTTATGCCCAAGTTCATTTTTTCACACATGAAATATCAACCTGTCCTTGTTTCTTTCTTTACTTTACAGGCCTTGCTACAGCACTTATCACGACCACACAGTCTGTGCCTCTGTAGTTTCACAATATTTTCTGGTGTTCTTTGCTTATTCCTGGGGTTCTCCCAAGCTGGGGTATTGCCTAGTTTCAGGATCCTACATAGGAGAATTTAATGGGTCAGGAGAGGTCTTGTTAGTCAGTCTGCACTCCTCCGCTCTTTTCCCTTTACCTGCCTCTTCTGTTTTCACAATCAGTTGCCTTATATCTAGATATTACCATTTTCATTAGAAGCCTCTTTCATTGCTACTTTGCTTACTCCCAAGTTTAGCTTTTTGTTGACATCTCATTCCATATTATCATTTGTGCACCAACTGTAGTTACCAATTTCACCATCATCAGAGCTGAAAATCTAAAACAAAAAACAGGTATGTTCAATTCAATATAAAACTCTTTCAGAAGGGTGTATTTTCATCCTTGGTTGATTTGTTATTACTGAATTCCCTGCAGCAGTTCTCTCAGAAACAACCGGTACATGGTCAAAAGCTCGAGGGGCTCGAAAAAGAATATCATTTGTATGCAGAATCTGCCAGTAATTATGCAATATGTTCCTCAGGTTGTTGGTCTTGCTCCTGAATGTCATGATGAATCTGATATGCTGAGTGTCAGCCTTCGTATTGTGCATGACCTGTTTGAGTTCTAATGGTTACTTCTCTGGATAGTAGATGCAGTGGAAGGGTAGCACAATTACTTCCAAGGAACCATAGGACGAAGTCACCCTACATAATCCATAAAGCCATCAAACCCCCCCCAAAAAAGTAAACCTAAAAAATGCTGCAGGAAAAGGGAAAAATTAAGGAAATTAAAAATAACACTGGTTAAAAATCAAGACTAAATTTATTTCTTTAAAAAACAAAGCCTTAAAAAAAGACATCTCCAATGACCCAAATGAAAACCTGTAAAAGAAACACAAAACACCCACCCGCACAACACATATGCCCTGTAAACATAAAAAAATATATAGAAAATGTAGAAAAACACATAGAAACTATACATAACTTAGAAAAACAGTACACCTAGAACTACAGCACAATGGTACAATGAGGCCTACGGCATTCGACTAATACATCTACAATGCAATTCTAGTTTTAAAAAAAAACAGATTAATAAAAAACACTAACCTAAACTTATCCTATAACCATCCCCCACAACACTACAACCTCAAAAGGTAATACAACAATAATCTTACCTTAACCGGAGAACAAAGGAATCGGGGAAGAGACAAAATAATTTTTATTTTACTACTAAAAAGTATTGTAATACATAAATAAATGTAAAAAAACTGTTAAAAATGTATTTTATCAAAAATTTAAAAACATTAAAAATAACTATAAAACAATTTAATTTAAAAAAGTCAAGTACATTTTATCTTTTTAAAATATGTCTGACTATACAATGTGTACAATAAATTGCTGATATGCAAAAAAGTATTATGTATGTGAAGAAATTATTGTTAAAATATGTATGTTTGTAAATAAACAAAAATTGTAAAATGTTTAACATATTTGTCCAAAAAATATATAAAAAATAAAAAAGTGTGAAAATGTTTACGTTGTTAAAAATGTATGTGCATGAGAATTATGGTTAAACATTTATAACAATGTATGTTGAAGTGTAAATAATGCAAACTATACAAAAAAAACACAAGAAGTACAGAATTGAATATCTTACTAAATGAGTGACTGAAAAAATGAAACCTACCTCAATCAATCAATCAGGTTACTTGTAAAGCGTGACTACTCACCCATAAGGGTCTCAAGGCGCTGGGGGGGGGGGGGGGGGGGGCAGCTGGTCCGCCAGAGGCGCTGTGTTTCAGTCGAAGAGCCAAGTCTTAAGGTCCTTCCTGAATTGAGGCAGTGACAGTGATTGCCTGAGGCAGAGAGGCAGGGTGTTCCAGGTCTTTGCTGCTAGGTAAGATAAGGATCTTCCTCCAGCCGTGGTCTTACAGCTACGTGGGATGGTAGCCAGGACCAGTTGGGCGGAGCGGAGGTCTCTGGTGGGTGTGTGGAATGTGATTCAGTGGTTTAAGTATGCAGGTCCTGCGTCATGTAGAGCTTTGTAGGCGTGAGTGAGGAGCTTGAAGGTGATTCTTTTGTTGACTGGGAGCCAGTTGGGGTCTCTCAGGTGGCCGGTGATGTGGCTGCGGTGGGGGATGTTGAGTATGAGTCTGTCGGAGGCGTACTGAAAGTTCTGCAGTTTCTTGAGGAGTTTCTGGGTGATGACAGCATAGAGTGTGTTGCCGTTGTCGATTCTGCTGCTGATGAGTGCATGGGTGACTGTCTTTCTGGACTCAGTGGGGATCCACTTGAAGACCTTTTGGAGCAGGCTTAGCGTGTGGAAGCAGTATGATGAGACGGCGTTTATCTGGCGGTTCATGGTGAGCGAGGAGTCCAGGATGATGCCTAGGTTTCGTGCATGGTCTGTGGGTGTGGGGGGGAGTTCCAAGTACAGCGGGCCACCAGAAGTTGGCCCAGGCGGAGTGGGTGGAGCCCATGATGAGGACTTCGGCCTTCTCTGAGTTCAGCTTGGGCAGCTGTTCTTCATCCAGGTGGCAACAGCCTTCATCCACTGTGGGCTCGTTGGTGAAGGAGAGAATCAGATGGGTGTCGTCTGCGTAGGAGACGATTTTGAGGCCATAGTTCCTGACGAGGGCTGCGAGTGGAGCCGTGTAGATGTTGAAGAGAGTGGGGCTCAGGGAGGAGCCCAGAGACACACCGCAGCTGATCTCTGTGGGTTCAGAGAGGAACGGTAGTAGTCTTACTCTCGGTGTTCGGCCGGTGCGGAAGGAGCAGATCCATTCCAGGGTTTTGTCACGGATGCCGGCATCATGTAGTCTTGCGCATAGGGTGAGCGACGGTATCGAAGGCGGCGAGAGGTCCAGGAGGCTGAGGGATGAAGTTTCGCCTTGGTCGAGGAGGGTGCGGATGTCATCTGTGGTGGCGAGGAGGGCGGTCTAGGTGCTGTGGTTGCTTTGGAAGCCGGATTGGGATAGGACCAGGAAGTGATTTGCTTCGATGAACTCAGAAAGTTGTGCGTTGATACCTGACTAAAACAGTGTCATTCTTGAATGTTCACTTGATTACCCAAAATGTAAAGCAGGTCATATTATTAACAATTTACTATTAACATATAAAAATCTACTTTCACCAAAAAAACTACAAATATAAAAAAATTATTCTTAAAAATATATTTCTTCTGCCTTATTATAATTAAACACTGAACCAAGTGTTTCTCCTACAAAGCTAAATAAATAAAATATTGTAACTCCAATCTAAAATGCAATGTGCAAAATTGTAAATATAGAAAGATGTATGTTTCCTACTCTCACTCCAATCTAAACCACATTGGGGAAATCTTTGGGCTTTGAGGGGGGAGATCACCGATTCCCACGCCAATCTAAGCCACATTAGGGAAAGCGTTGGACTTTGAGGGGAATAGATTTACTATTCCAAATCTAATCTAAGCCACACTGGGAAAAGCGTTGGAGTTTGAGTGGGCTAGATATACTATTCCTACTTCAATCTGAGCTATATTGGACTTTGATAGAGTTACAGAATATGCCGAAAATAATTCTAATCTGATACAGAACATATAAATAAATATGCAAAACAAAATAAATAAACAAAGCTATAAAAAAACTACCAATAATTTTTTAATACAATATCTAAATTAAATAGAGAATATTTAAATACATCTAAATTATTTTTATTACATTTCACAAACTACTAAATGAAATAATATATAACAAATTAAAAAATAACAAATATGGTTCAGAAATGTAAAAGTAAAAGTCATTATGAATTTTTAGAGCAATGTAGTCAAATATAAATATTAGATTTAAAAAATCATAAATGAATAAATCGATTAATATCCAAACATAAAAAAATCTAAAGGAAATCCTAATTCTAAAAAGAAATTGTATTCAATTTATTTTCAAAAAAGAAAAAACTCCCCACCCAATTTCCCCCCAAAATATGAATATGAATATTTAAACTTTAAATAAAAATGTAAAAAAATTAAAACTGCAACATAAAGAGGATACATCAATTTAAAACAGAAAATAAAATTACTCCTTATACTATTCCCCATACCCCACTCAACCCGCTACAAAAAATGTAAACTAACTCAAATAAAAAATAATAAAATCCTTTAAACAAAATCATAGCATAAAACAACAATATATTTTAAACCAACAGTACTAGAAAACACTGTGAAACACCGTGATTCTTGTCTGTGTTATTATAGTCCACACTATTCTTCACATCACTATATTATTACAATGATATTTTTGTTCCACAAGATTTTTATTTGATATTTTGGCATGAAACCACTTATACATATGTACCTGTCAATGGCTGGTTGTGCTGGGCATACCTTAAGGTAGTAGATCTTCACTCCGAAGAATGTTCCTTTCCGCAGCCACCTTAGGTAGAAGTGCCCTTGAAAAGAAACCAAATCTAGTAGAGGAAAAACCTGATGGCACCAAAAAGACTTTGGACTCTAGAAGAGGATCCAAGAGAATGGAGCTGGAGAATGTGACCAGGAAGTACAGTCACAGGAAGAAGCTGGTGACCATGCCTCTTTGGAAAGCTGTTGTGTGAGAGTAGGGAGGCACCACCTTGGATTGGGATTGGTAACTAAAATCCAAGATTTCGCCCGCACTGCCTCATATGCTGGAACACAGAAGGAAACACTATCCATGCTGCTTTTTGTTGTACGCAACACCAAACAATAGCTTTCCAGATCAGGCTGACTGGCTCGCAGCATACCTGAGAACAGCTTCTCTCAGACTCCAGGTAAGTTCTGCTGCGGGCTCCACACCCCCATGCATCTTGTCCCCTTTAGAAATCTTGGCAGGCTCTGACAATGGGTTGGAGACCCTATAGCAATATCTCACTCAGCCTTCACTTTTATGTGTTCCTATTCTTCAGCTGGAGCTTGCCTTCCACCATGCTGTATCTGTACATCCATTGCTATTGAATGCTCTTTATCTCCCACTTCACTTATTATTGTATCAGAACAGGGGTTTTCGTATCTAGTGGATGAGCTATTAAGAGTAACTCTTTGCTTCATGGCACTAATGTGGCTCCCATAACAGGTAATTTCTCCCCCACCTACTGAAAGAAAGATGACATGCCATCTTCCCATTTTAAACCATTGTTTTGTTCATTGACTTAGGACTTAAGTAAGGTTACCTCTGATCTAGCAGGGATTGCAACCTTTGTGTGAGTCTGTTGTTGGCAGTTGCTGTACCTAACTTGCGACCCTCGCGACATGTAACTACAGCAGAGGTGCTATTTAGAGTCGGGCGATCATGGTCTATAAAAAGTGAGCATCTCTAAAACCTATGGTGTCCTTGTAGAGGGGATTTTCCTTGTAGTCTGTGTTGTAATTTGTGATTCGGTGGTCCTCTTAGCTGAAGGAACCATTCTGGGCGTGATTCACAAAGGTAAACATACACGTTGGTGTAGGTTTATTATTTTTAAGTTTTCATAAAACTTCATTTTAATAGTAAGTTTACGTGTTCGGAGACTCCGCAGTCAGAGTGGAGAACTCCGCACCTGAAACGATAGGCCTGTCCTGTGTTTTTATGCACGGAGTTCTCCGCCCAGACTGTGGAGTCTCCGCATTTGTAAACTTACTATTAAAATGCAGTTTTGTGAATAGTGATAAAGCGTAAACTTACACAAACGTGTAAGTTTACCTTTGGGAATCAGGACCTCTGTGTTTACCAGATTCTCTCTTCCTGTTTTGGACCTATTTTTGACACTCTGGTGCTACCTTGGGTAAGTGACTCTTGCATGGTGAATGGACTTGAATACCCTTTTTCCATTTCCCGACATCGGTTACAGTGTAGCTTGGTCAAAAGCCACCATTTTGCACTTTCAGCCCTGCTGTTTTATAATCAGCACAGCTCTTTTCCACATTCCCTTTTAAGTGAGGCTGGAGGTTGGCTTTTGTGCTTTAGCTCTGAACTGGATCATATGGGTAAACTGGTGACAGTCATCCTATGTACATCCTACTTCTCTGAGCATTCAACTCTGAGACGTGGTGGTGCCACTCCATCATCACAGACTTCTATCTTTGTATGTGCCTATGTTGCCATATGCTTGTCAGCAGGGCCCTATGGCCGGAGATGATCTTGACTCCACCAATATTTATATTTTTTTAGCTTTTCATTGCATTTGAACACTCTCTGGCTATGTTCCTATTTTCTGCAGTCCAACATGCATATTGGCAGACTGGTTCACTTTTCTTCTTGTGTCGAGGTTTGTGTATTGACCCAGACCCAAGGAGGCCAGACGTTGGCACCTGGCTTTATTCAAATTTGATTAGGATTATCACCAAAAGGTATTTCTCTATCATGCGCATATCAATAGGGCAAGATCAACCCATCCATACATACATTTACAACACCTTGTTCCTGCTTGTTAACCTTGTAACTGGGTCCAATGAGGTATGCTTTTTTTAGTCATCTGAGTGAATGGCCCTGCATATGTTCAGGCAAATGCAATGCAGTTCCTTCACAAAGCATGAACACATCTTGCCAAAAAAAGAAAGGTTGGATGCCTTCAAGGATAGGCTGCCACAAGCAAAAATCTGCAGCTATGTTCATCACCGTAATTTGTTTATTACCTTTGATGAGCAAAATGAAACACATCAGACCAGTCCTTCATCTCAAGTTTTCTACAGTGGAACGAGAGCTCAGAAAGTCTGGGTCATAGGATACTGAATTGTGCTGCTTTGCGGGTGGTTCATAGCCAAAGTAGATGAAGTGGAAGCCATAATGCCCCATTTCTTTCCTTTGTTAATGATCAACAAGGGTTCAGACTTTTTTCCTGTTGGCTCAAAGTTCTTGGTAACTACTGAAAAGAGAAGAGGAAAATTCCTTCGATCATGCCACAGTAAGAGTGGAGCAGTATCCGGGGAGGTGACCAGCTGGCTGACATTTTGGAGGTCCAGGTAGAGGAGAGCATTAGTGTACATGCAAGAAAAAAGATGTTTGCCTCTGAATTTTATCCTCCTTGGCTCAAGAAAAGAAATGCCCTCACAGTGAGAGCCACAAATGTTGCAAACCTTCAAATGCTCCACTCTAGGTATCTCCTTAGCTTGCGCCTCAGCCTCTAAATAGAGAAGAAGGTATTATTGGGTGGTGCTGTGCCTTAGAGGTTGGTGGCACCGTCTTGCACCATTTACTTGGATTTGTTCAGACTTAAATCTGGGGGGAAAGCCTCAATATCCTCTTGAAAGAGGATGGTTCTTGATCTGATGTTGACATGAATTGGACAGCCAGGGAACTAATGCCAGAGGTAGATGGGGACAGGGAGTGAAGCATTTAAATATTTGAAGCATTTGCCTACAAAAGGAATTGCCCTGACTGACTTAGAGAAGAAGTCAAAGTAAAATACTGGTCTACATTTTTCCCACTCATCGATAAGTGTGTCAGATGAAGATGAGCATCGCTCTCGTCGTGCCTGGAATGAGACCTTAAGGCAGTTTTACATCGATATAGAAGCAGACTTGTGTTATGAAGAAGAGGGGGGTTTAACCTGTATCTCTTGTCTATCTTCTTGGTGTGGTAGCAAGCTTTCTCTGTATCATTATGGGAATTGCTCGTCAACAATGCAGTGTGTCTCTGGAACTGACAGTGAGAGCGAAGACCTTAACCTACTTGTGAAGGGATTAGGAACAGTATATAAGGGTACATTTTCAAGCCCAGGGCACAGGTCCTAGAGACATGACAGTGGCCCATCAAATTCAACAGCTATGAGGGTTCAACTGTGATTGACCTTCCAAGGCTTAAAGTGTGAGGACCGTCACAGACAAGAGTGCAGAATGTATTCACACAAGCTCACAAATAGGTAATGAGGGAGACATTCTTAAGTACCAGGTTCCTCTTCACATCTGGGAGCGACGCCTGTGAAGCTCCAGTGATGACACACTTGCACCACCTTGCACCAAGCTTGGTGAATTGAAAATAAATGTTCACACCCTGTGAGATGCAGTGGAACACTTCCAGGGGCTGTATTACAGAAGTGTCCTGGAGGAGCAATGGGCGTTTGCACCCGGTTTGCGTGCCCCCGGGGCACTTAGGTATTACAGAAGGGGCTACAAGCACTTATGCGTGCCCTTCTGTAATACCAATAGCGCTGGCTCACATAAAGTGCCAGTGCTCTCATCAGAGGGAGTTTCCTCATTTGCATGGGGACATGGCCCCATGCAAATGAGGGAAACCCTTTGCCTCTGCACCCGCGGCGTATTGCAGACGTGGGCCAAAGGCAAAGAAGCGGTCAGGAGCGCACTGTCAGTGCGCCCCCTGATGGCAGCCCTCTGGAGGGGAGGAAAGGGGGTCCCATGGGCCCCTCCAGACATCCCCTCACAGGCGAGTGCAGTCACTCACTGAACCCACCTGCAAGGGGATCTCAAATCCCCTTTAACAGTGCAGGCTTTAAAGGAGCCGCACCATTTTTCACATGGATGTGCTGTCCCCAGGGCAGCGCAGGTTCGCGGCTGCCTTGGGGCAGTGCATTCATCCTAACATGGCGCATTTTTCTTGTTTGCGCCAGGTGCACCTTTTAAAAGGTGCGCCCGGCACAACAAGGAAAATGTGCCGTATGTATGATATAGCCCATTGGGCTCTATTACGTATAGGGCGCACATTCCCTGTTTGCGCCACAGCGCACCTTCAAACAGGCGCACCATGCGCACACAAGGAAAAGGGCACCCCATTAGGTTGAATGCTCTGCCCTCAGGGCAGCCGCAAACTCGTGCTTTCCTGGGGGCAGCACATTCAAGTGAAATACGGAGCAGCTGCTTCAAAGCCGCTCCGTGTTTCACTGTGCAGATGGCACCCACCTGCACTTCAAACAGAGGAAAGAGATCCCCTTGCAGGCGGGTGCAGTGAGTGACTGGCCCCCTCTGCAAGGGGATGTCCGGGGGGTCCACAGGCCCTCCTTGACCCCCTTCAGAGGGCTGCCATCATGGTGCTCAATGACAGTGCGCCACCTTTTTGTGGCACACTTGCAGTGTGCATCAGACAGCTTCTTTACCACTGTGCCCGGGTCCATAATACAGCGCTGGTGCAAAGGTGAAAAGATACCCCCATTTGCATGGGGCCATGCCTCCATGCAAATGAGAGAATGCCCTCTTGAGATAGCGCTGACGTGCCATTTGCACCAGAGCTATCTGTATTACAGAAGGGGCCGCACAAGCATTTGCAGTCCTTTCTTTAATACCAAAGAGCACCGGGGGCGCACAAAGAGGGCACAAACACCCGTTGTGCCCCCGGGGCACTTCTGTTATATGGGCCAGGTGAGTAATCTGAAAAAAAAGCACCCATTAGAAAGGAGGGACCAGTTGTATTATTGGCCAGGTCGCAGTGCAGGGATGGATGGTCCAAGCAACTGTGCCTCAAACTTCTTTTTATCAGTCTCGAACAGAGCAAGGGGCCTTGCTGTAAGGATTAAGAGAAATACTATTTTATTCATATTCATGAAGGAGGGCTCCTTCTACAAACCTTATGACAATGAGCCAGGCCAAAGAAAACCGACCACCATTTCTGCATTCACATTCAGAAGCACCAGTACTGCACGCAAACAAGCATTGCCAAAGCTATTAGGTAAGGAATTGGGAAGCTGGTGTGATAGTTGAATTAATTGTATTTCTTATTGCAAACATGCTGCAAAAACAACAAAAAAAGAAAATGCGTGACCACATAAATATGGCGGCCATATTCTTGAAACAAATGTTTCGAAATAAATAATCATCATACATAATTTTATTAGAACAGTATGGTGCTTCATAATAGCCAGGAGTATTTGGAACAAGTATAAAAATATATTTTTTAGTTTTAATAAACATCCCATGGAAATATGATTCTCAGTGGTGCAAAGAAAAAGTGCTGTTGGCTTTCAATTACTCTAAATTGAAGACAGTGTGAGCAGAAAAGGAATACTAAAAAAACAAAAAACAAAAAAGGGGAAAGGATGGAAAGCAAAAAGCACATTGGCAAATGAACTATAGCCCTAACCTGCCCTGGTAAGGAGGTGCACTTCTCTTTACGCGGATGTGCACATTTCATCAGAAAACATGCTGTCACTCACAGTGAAAGAAGCTTGTGGTTAAGGTGGGCTGACCCATTGCTCCATACCGTATGCTGGAACTGGTGGAAGCAAAATATGAATGAAAGTTTTACAGACCAGTGGGTGAAAAGGGCTGACCCAAGCCCATCCAGATATGTATATATTATGGGCCTCATTTATGAGAAGTGTCGCATCGCTGCGTGAAAGCAGCGATGCGACACTTCTCAGTGCGCCTTCCTTGCGACCCGAATGATGCGTCATATTTACTGTGTGACGCATCATGTCGCAAGGAGTGACAGATACGTCAGTTTTACTGACGTATCTGTCAGCGCAAAAGTGGCGCATTGCTGGAGTTGTGTCAGAAGCGTGACACAACTCCAGCAATGTTCCTTTCATGTGAAAGGCCTGCGTCACCCTTACGCCTGCCATGAGGCAGGCGTAAGGTTTTGACACATTGGCATCCTAGAAGTGGCGCAGCGAAATCTCATAGATTTCACTGCGCCACTCCTACGACCCTTTCATGCGGGGGAACGCCCACCCTGCATACATTATACCTGACGCAGGTATAATGTAGCCCAGGGGTTTACGAAGTGACGCATCTACCTAGATGTGTCACTTCGTAAATATGGCGCAACATGGCGCATTATTTACGCCGCTGCTGCGTCACTAAAAGTGACGCAACAGCGGCGCAAAAGTGACGCAGGCCTTCATAAATAAGGCCCTATGTACTTTAGCTTTACAAGTTCCTTTTTGATTATATGAGGGTGGCGAGGCAGCTAAGGCCAGACCTAAAAAATTGTAGCCTTTTTCTAAAGGGACATCAGCAAGATGCATACAGTGGTCATTGACTGATCGCCCTATGGCCAAAGCATCTTTTTGCACTGTAAAAACTTCTGTTCATTGATAGAACTGTACCAATGGTTACTGAATGACAAATCCGCAGTGTTGTTTAATTCTAGCTGGCACTTATTTTTGGGGACTGGCACTTATTTTATCTCACCAGACTTTCACCCAGAGCAAAAAGAGGGAGAAACACACAAAAGGGGGAAGAAGGAGGAAGAGAAAGATGCGAAAACAGTGACAAAGGGAGAAAGAAGGCATGAAAAAGAACATGCAAGGGCGAGATGAAAGGGCAGGGTATGTCTGGGGGTGGATGAAAGCGGCATGAGGGGGAATCACGTGTCTGACGACGGGTGAGGAGCACGTTTTTACCACCCCCATTTCTTTCAAATCCAAACATTGACATTGTGGGGCAGATTTACAAGAAAGTGACGCATCTGTAGAGATGCGTCACTTTCCCTGCGCCACACTGAGAAACCCTTGCGCCACCATGGATGCGCCGTATTTACAATACGGCGCACCATGGCGCAAGGATTGACAGATGCGTCAGAAATTCTGACGCATCTGTTGGGGCAAAAGTCATGCATTGCTGGAGTAGTGTCGCAAGCACAACGCAACTCCAGCAATGCTTTTTGAGGCCTACTCCCACTACACTGCGTCACTCCTTACGCCTGCTTCAAGCAGGAGTAAGGTTTTGACGCAGTGGCGTCCTAGAAGTGACGCAGTGAAATCTTGTAGATTTCACTGAGTCACTTTTATGAGGCCTTCCTGCGTGGGAACGCCCACCCTGCTTACATTATACCTGACGCAGGTATAATTTGACGCAGGGCTTTACAACGTGACGCATCTCCCTAGATGCGTCACTTTGTAAATAGGCCGCATTGTTTGTGCCGCTGTTGCGTCAAAAAAGTGACGCAACTGCAGCGCAAAAGTCACGCAAGGGGCTTGTAAATCTGCTCCTGTGAGTCCCAATGAATGACAACTGCAAATTGCAGTGTCATTTCAATCCATTGCATTCTGGGTTTTCGCACTCTGAACCCCCTGCCAGTTTGCGCAACTCTGCTGTGCAGAGGTGAACACTTTTAATACATCTGCCCCTCTGTCCTCAATTTACATGCATTTTGTAATTTTTTGTTGCGTTTAATGCTCGCTGTTCTCTTTCTACTGTCACCTTGCGTTACTCATTGGTCCCAGGCAGGTGGCAGGGGCCCTATCGAGCCAGCCTGGGGCTTTGCTACAGTTTGGCCCTTGAGGAACAGGCAGTCTCAGGTGGCTAACCACGTACACATGTAACTTGTGCCCTGCAACGCCTCTGGGAAGGAGCTGGCACTCGAGAAGGTAGTGTTTATATTGTGCGAATAAGCACACTGGGACTTGATAAAAAAAAAAAAAAAATTACAACAGACGCAGCAGCACTAGATGAATGATTTTTTACGCCACATCGAAAACAAAAAGACTTGTGGGAAATGAAAGTTGTGATGAAAGAAATCAAAAGCGTGCTAACATGGTACAGTGGCTGTAATTTCTCACAACACACATAGCTGAGGCCCGCGGTGCAGAGACAACAATTGATTACATGCCGGGCCCTTCATTAATCAATGGAACTGAGCTTGCTTAAATGATGAAGATTGGAGAAAACACTGAAGTAAAACACGCCAAAAGACTTCTGTTTGTTTCAACACGTCAGCAGTTTTTCAAGCCCGATGCATAAAATACTTAACTTCAATATCTGGTAAGATAACCCATTGGGTTAGTGGCATTGCAGCGAAGTTGAGATCACATAACATCCTCCCATAGTTTATTACATATATTCTTATTAAACTGGGCAATAACACACATGTAAATTGCAATCCACGTTTCAATGATAAAAGAACAGAACTCGTTTTTAAAAAACAAAAAATATTAAGGGCCAACTTTATCAAAACCTTTCGTTGCCCTTCCGCCACACAATGGGGCGCAGGAGCGGCGCAACTCTTAAGTTAGATTTATCAAGCCACGCAAGACCACTTTGCATGGCCTTTCGTGCCTTGATAAATGTAGAGCAACGCAACACAGAGCAACTTGCTGCAGTGCGTTACTCTGCCCCAGGGAGGCGTTCCATGGGTGGAGTGTAGGTGCTCCCATGCATCCACCCATGGTTTTTGGCGCATTCCAAACAACACTGGTAAACCTGGGAATGCGTCAAAATGCTATGCCTCCCCAAGTGAGGCGTAACGAGTAGAAATATCATTATTTCTCCTCGTTACTTCCCCTTTCTATGTGTGCTGCAGAATGCAGAATGTAGTACACAATGAAAGAGGAAATTGCCTCTCAGGATTGTTTTTTGTGCAGGAAGACGTTCCTTCCTGCACAAAAACAATCCTGCTTACAATTCAGGCACCCTTGCAATGAGGGTGCCTGCATTGGCGCTAGGCAGCACATTGTGGCCAGTTCAAGGAAATGACAGGAATGCGCTGTATAATGTTAGATACAGCGCTTTCCTGCCCTTTCCCTGCACTGCGCTGCAATATGTGATTTTTTGATAAATATGCCCCTGAGCATAATCCGAATCTTCTGCCGCAATATCACTGGGCGATGTCGCAGAATAGTGGTATGCAGTGCTCACAAAAACAGAACAAATAGAACTAGAGATATAAATCCAACATAACCTCTTGCCTTTCACTGTTGAGCGCTGGATGTCCCTCATCTTTTTGCAGCTCAAACACAATACAACAAGCTTAATAGCGGGGAGCACAGATAATAAATTCCCTCTGACCCTGCCCACCTCCTTAGACATGGCTCTTCACTTGGCAGTCATGGTTGAATTTTTGGGTGTTTCATTTATCTGTGCATAATCAGATAAAAATAGGGGTGTCCTCTTGATCGACCTTTTTTTTTTTTTAAAGATTTTCTTTATTAAAGCTTTAGCCATACAATATACAACCACAACCTTGAGACATCCATGATGCACAGTAGCCAACAGCAAAGTGTTAGAAAAAATATGGGGGATATTCTCAAGAACGTGCGATAATCATCGCCAAAATAGGTTAACACAATATTTCATATCGCCGTCTATCGTGGGAAAATAACTCCGTGTCAACGCCGTATTCCCAACACGGCGGTAACATGCGATAGCTTCCCGACAAATGTCTGCGATAAAATTACCGGGACTGCGATAAAAATCTAAAGCCGAATGTGGAAAAAGTGGCGATGGGCCCAACCGCGATAAAAAATCAGCGATAAGCTGCGCCAGGCCTGCAATTCACACACGTCAGGTGGGAAAAATCACTATAAAGCAGAAAAAAAACCCACAAACAAAACCAAAACAACTGCGAAGCACAATGGAGGCAGCCGGAGCAAGTACAGAGGACAACCAGAACCCCACAAGCCCCACGGAGGACCAGCCTGGGACCTCGGGGTCAGGGAAAGGCAAGGAGAAGAAGAAGAGGAAGACGCGTTTCAGTCCGCAGGAAAACAGGATCCTGATAACGGAGGTGGTAGAACACCATCAACAACTGTTCGTCACCTCCACTGTGTCATTGGCAACAAAAAATGGAATATGGCAGTCCATCCTGGACAAGGTGAATGCAGTCAGAGTGCTGAGGAGGACAATGGAAAAGCTCAAGAGGCGCTGGAATGATGTGAAGCGCAAAACCAAGCAGAAACTCGGCAACAACCAGAAGGCAGCAATGCAGACTGGAGGTGGGAGTCCAGCGCCACAGGAGGAGCTGAATGATATGGAGGAAATGGTGTCCACAGTCATCAGTGGGGAGACGGTGGCAGGAGTTGGGGGACCGGACACTGCTCAACATGACCTGACACAACAGCAACAGGGTGAGTAACGACCAGGGACTGGGGTGACGGGGGGAGATGGGCACAATGTCACACATGCACAATTAAGTATTGCACAGTGCACACCCACAATGACTCTGGATCATGTCCCTGATCCCCTTGGCACACTGCAGCACACCTAGAAACAGCAAGTAGGCTCCCCTCGACTATGTGCACAGAGGGGGCCCTTACCACACATCACCAATCTCACAACCAACCCATGCACATGTGCCAAACCCAGCAAAGCGGCGTGTCTGTGAGCCACACTGACAATGCAAGTGACACTGCATGACGAATAGCATGGCTGCAGTCAATATATCATGACATGTTGCACGCCACGACACTGAGGTGGCTGAGTGTGGACCACATCCGTAAAGGAGCAGGTCACACTCTGACACATCCACGTGCACAAACAACCCCTGACCTCAACAACACAACTGCGGACAAACCATGCCCCAGAGTCCCAACTCCCACCAAGAGCCCAATTTACCCAAGTATGCAACATCTCAGCACTGTAAAAGCACAGAAGTCAAAGGCAGCAAAATCAGAGCTGCAGGGGCGACTCTCCGACAATGCAGCACACACACATAACATCCAAAGCACATCAACATTGACAACAATGTGGTACAAACTGCAACACGTTCACAACAGTACAGAGGACACAACTGGTGCCGCTTGTGTGTAGAAACTGGCCAATCAAATTTGGCAAGGCAGGGAAATGTGAGATGATAATGTAGAAGTACAAACACACATCCGTGATGTTGTCGAAATGTCCACTGTCCCGCATCAAATAGGCATCTCCTCCCAAACAGTCACAATGTACATTGTCATGCAGTCTGTATGTAAACTTGTACAATGCGTCAACATACATGTGAACACAATGTTAAACTGCATCTCCCCTTCACATTGCAGAGGGAGAATCAACACCTCCTGCAGAGCAGACCCAACATCTCTTCACTGATGACGAAGAGGACCTCCACACCTTCGACACCGACGCCCTCCAAGAGCTCATGGACAGCTACGGCACCTCACCTCCAGGAGCAGGGCAGCCCAGCTGCATCAAGGAGACCTCACCCCCTGCACAGACCACACAGCAGGAAGCACCCACCACCCCGGCTGTCTCCCAGGACCCCCACGAACAACACATGGCCTTCCAACGCCGTGTGTTAGGGGGCCAGGAGAAGATGGCTGATCAGGTGCGGGTGGGGTTCGACCTCATGGCAGCCAAACTAGATGCCATACATGGGTGTCTAAGTCCTATCAGGGACCACTTACAGTCCCTAACGGACACCCACAGTCCGCTCCATGCTCTCCAATGATCCATGGCTGACATCGCTGGAGTCCTGACTCTGAGACAAGGACAACTGTTTGTCAGAGTGGCGATGTCAGCCGGGAGTTGGGACACATGCGGAGGATCGTGGAGAACAGGGAGTGGATGGAGGCGGAAAGAATGGCTGCCACGGCTGCACACCAGCGAGATGTAGCTGGGATCTTCCATGCCCTGCAGATCCTCATCAAGGCATTGCTGCCACAAGGCCTGGTGCCGATGAATGCTGCTGCTGCTGCTGCTTCTACATCCACATCTCCGCACCCTGATGTGTCAGTGCCTCACAGTGCAGCAGACATTCCACCTCTGGCCCCTGATGTGTCACTTCCACACAGTGCGGCAGACATTCCACCTCCGGCCCCTGATGTGTCAGTACCACACAGTGCTGCTGACAAAACACCACCACCCACATGTGAGGCACATGAAACATCAGAGGACGATGATGCGGATGATTCCGCCTTAGTGGTAAGAAGGAAGCGGTAGCATTCATCTCCTCCATTTGGCCTGTTTTTGCTTGGTTCTGGCCTCTGCATCATCACCTTCCACTGTCCCCCGATACACTCTGCGACACTCACCTTGGACCTCGACATGGACTGCCATATTCTGTTTGGTTACCAATGACACAGCAATCAGACTGCGGACTGAACTCTTCCTCTTCTGATGAACTTGTCATTCCCTGAAGGACTCTGGCTGGCCCTCCACGGGGCAACAATGTAAAGTGGGGTTTGCATGGCCTTGTACTGCTCCAGCTTCAACACTTCACTGAATGTGAATAAAACATTCAGATTCACACAGATGTGTCATGTCTATGATCATTCAAGTATGAAAGTATGGATGAATGTAGGGTCAGTGATTCCCCCTTACGTCCATGTTGCTCATGTTGTGGGACTTGAGTCACAGGGTGCAACATTGCCCATTGTGGTCCGGGTGGCGCCGACACTACAACAGAGACACACGCATTAGTTACTTCCTTGTCCAGCCCAGTACTGAACCACGCCCAGAGCCCCGGGCTCATTGTTCACACCCCTACGCTGGACTGGCATACTCCAGCCCAGCCCACTCCGCTTACGCTAACTGGGGGGGACGACAAAGCTACATGTCCCAGGTCTTCCCTGTAGTGATCTGCTGATCACTGGTCTAGTTGTCAGCATGCCACAGCCACTCCCTGAGGGCTGGTTTACACCCACACCACACCCATCCAGCACAGGCGTCACAGGACATGTGACCCTGCCAATAAAGGGGCCTACCACATCACATTCCCCACTGCCGGAGGTGACATGATGGTGTCCGCACCACGAGACTCAATCATAAAGGGTCCATGACTTGTGGTGCACTGGGTTAGTGGGACCCGATGCACTGCGGCCGGCACGGGCCTACTGCCACGGGATGGTGACTTGCGGTGCACAGAGTTGGTGGCCCCCGATGCACTGCGACCGGCACGGGCCTACCGCCATGGGACGGTGACTTGCGGTGACGTAGGGGCACCTGAAGAGCTGAGCGGGTGTGCAGCCTGCGATGATGCGTAGACCTCGATACGCCGTCCTGCAAATCAGGATTCAATTTGAATTGAGGGCCCTGCTGGAGCGCGGTGTACGCCGAAGGCAGCAGTCAGCACACACATGACTCCGCGGTGCGGTGCCGCAGGGTGCGCTGGGGGCCTGTGGCACGGAATCCAGCGATCGGCTGAGGAGGTTGCACCGCCACATGGTGGGCCCTCTTGGAGACACGCCGGTGGCGGCAGGTGAGCATTGAGGCCTGGGTGCGCAGGGGCTGCCAGTCATCGCTGGGCGGCGGACCGGTCTGGGGACCAGGGCTGGGGTGCAGCAGGCGCACAGGATCGCGCAGGCACCACCGGTCACGGCGGCGGCCTCGTGGCTGGGTTGGGGGCGCCACCCTGGCAGACACGACCCCGCATGCGATGACGAGATGTGCGCGGGTTGGCTTGGGACATAGCCACCTCATCTCCAGTGTGAATCTGGACGTTGAAGGTGGTCGGCCACGTGTGTGTAGGCCTATGGACAGGATATGGTGGACACAGAGACACAAGCAGTAGTTACTTTGGCCATCCCGGAACTGAACCACGCCTAGAGCCCCGAGCTATTTGTTCACGACATACGCCGGCCAAGGCCACTCCGCTTACGCTTACAGGGGGGACGACAAAGCTACAAGTCCAAGGTCTTCCACACTGCCTGAGGTAACCTGTTTGGTCCACTGTCCACAACACTACAAACACCAGCAGTATATGTCCACATGGACATGTCTGTGCTCTGCATACTGAAGTCTGTCCAGCACATCACCGCCACACTTGGCCTTGTGTACATTCTTATTGATGGGTCACTTGCCTCCTTCGCACATACTTGGTTCCCACCTCTCCCCACATTCTGCAATTGTGTGGCAGAGGTGCCATGCCGTGGATGGTTTGTCTACATGGCTGGCCCCTGTTACCACAGTTACTTGTGTTGTCGTGTCTGGAAGTTGGGCATGTTGATTGGCATGTTGTATGTGATTTTGTAACGTGTGCATTCCAACAGTTGTGAGTTGTATGATTGTGGAGTTGAGGTGTGTGGTGTGTTCAGCTGGTACTTACCGACAAGCAGTGCATTTCGATAGGTGCCATCCCCAAAGCGCTGGTTGGTGATGGACTTGCAGAAGATGTAGGAATCATGCACACTGCCTGGAAAGTTTGCGACGACATTCGTGAACAGGCCCCGGTGGTCCACTTTTGCCTGCACATTGATGGAATGTGTGTGGTTTCTGTTGCGGTTATTGTGTGCAGAGTCGGCAGGGGGCACAAGTAGTACATGTGTGCAGTCAATTGCCCCCAACACGTGCGGGAAGCCAGCTATGGCGTAGTTCCCTTGCTTGGTCTCCAGCTGTTCCTGCGCAGTGTGGGGGAAGTGAAGGTGCAGGGGTATCAAGCTGATACAAACCGTGATGCTTACAGGTATGATGACTCCTGCATAATGAGACCTTGACAGAAGTTCGTGTGGTCGTAACCTTCCTTTTCTTTCCTACGAAGGTTACGCCCCCACACAAACCTCTGTTACGGTCTTTTTATGCAGGATTTATCATACCTGTTGGCATTCCGGTTTGTCCAAGTGCAATACACTGTACCAGATTACGTTTGTGACTATACGGACGCTTGACCATTGTCACCATTTATCCAACAGGTTTCTGAATACTGACTTTCGGAATATGGAATTGTATTGGGTAGTTCCCGCAGCATATGAAGTTAATTGATTCCACACGTTGCCCTGATGAAGTTCCCCGTTGGGAATGGAACGCGTTGGCTGAGCTTTTTGTATTGTTGATTTATGTATTTGTAATAAAGAACTGTTTTTACACTACTGTTGACTACTGGACTTCATGACCTGGCGCACCCCCATTTCAGTAACTACAATCTTGGATGTGGAGCACAGAGGCGTCAGGCAACGGCTGGCGTTGGGGTTGGTTGCGCAGGTACACTACGAATTGGAACTAGCGTGTGGTGCGGATACAGGGGCCCGCCGTTGCGGACATGCATCCAAGACATGTGTGAGGAGGTTTGATAGGGCTGGCTGTGAGACTCCTCCGACTCTGGCTGTTGTTGGTTGGAAGGTACCAGAGGCCAACAGGTGCAGCACAGCCAGCAGCTTTGTCTGCGGAGGGATGTTGGTTGTCCGCTGTGTTGGTACCGTCAGCCTTTGGGCAATGTGGGTCAGGATGCGGAGGATGGTTGTCCTTTTGAGCCTGTAGTGGGCAATGGCATCCTCTGGCGTTGTGTGTCTGAGGCTGGTGCGTTTTAGGACCGTCCGCTGTCTTCTTCTGCGCTGCCTAGGTGGTAGTCCAGGGGGGGTGGTCCGGGGGGGGCCTGGGGGTGGTGGCGGTGGGTGTTGTGGCTGCATGATCATTGGCTCCACGGCATCTGTTGGTCTTCAGATGTGGCTCTGGGCTGGGCTCCCTTTCATATTGCAGGTTGTCGTCCTGCTTAACACCAGTAAAAGGCAGGTGTTAAATCCCTGCTGCTAACGCGCCTTATCGCCTGTTTTTGGTTCGCTTCGCCGATCTGGCTGGTCGTTGAGAATATCGCGAAGTGGTGTTTTTGTTAGTGTGTTTTTGCACAGGAACGCCTACTCTGCATATCATTAGCGTTAGTTGTCGCTGTAATCCGTGCCGATGTTTTTTGCGGCAGCTATCGCTGGAAAACAGGCGAAATCGGCAGTTTGCACCAGCTTGGGAATAGGGCGATAAATCTATCGCCACTTTTGCGGCGCTAAATTGCCGATAAATCGGTGATAAGTCCTTGAGAATATGCCCCTATGTATCATAATCGTCAATCCAACATTACTGAGCACAAACCTTGTAAGCCAAAGTTGTCTGGCCATCCCCCCTCCAATTGGATCCCATCTCACCCCAAAGTCTAAGGCAATGTAAAAACAACTCCTCGACATCCCTATGGGGGTAGTGTCCATGTCCACTGGGAATCTTCCCCCTCTATGAAGCTATCCACCAACTTCCTTCATGTTTGCAGATCATCCTGCGCTTTTTCGTCTCTTCTAGTCATTTTGATCTGTTTTTCCTCTGACCCGCCCATTCCAACACTTCCCTACACCATGGAAGTAGTTGGGGATTATGGGTGCTCATATCTTTTGCAGAATTACTAGGGTCATGTACGTTCTATGAAGGAAATTTAATTGGATCAATTTAAATCGAGCATTACTGGAGACCTCCCTGGTCGGTGTACATGCTGTATCCCATAACCTTTCAGTGAATAGGCCTCCATGATCCTTTTCCCACGCCCCCTTGCCCTTATGATGTTGAAGTAAGTCATACTGCCTTATTGCTCTATAAAATGGGGTGATAGTGTGCCGGGTTGTTCCATATTGTAGGATAGCTTGCAAGGTATGTGTCAGGACAGGAGTGGATAGAAACTCAATACTGATTTCCCTTGCTGTTTTCACTAATTTGGCATACTGGAGGAACTGCCCAGGTGACACCCCGAATGCCTCCTGGGCTTCTTGAAAAGTAATAAATGTGTCCCCTGGATAAAGATCCCCCAGGGTATTACACCCTCCCTTGCACCATCGGTTCATGGCCATCACCTCGGTTATTTGGTGGAAAAGTGGCAGGCCCATATGTTAAGTTCTTTTGCAAAAGTGGGTCTGTGGATTATTTGTCAGACAATGCATTGCCACACCACCCCCGTCTGCCGAATTATGTATGGGAATTTCCCAGGAACACAGCTACCTTTCCTAAGGAGGGCTAGAAGTGAGGTATGTCCATACGTTCTTTTAAGTAATCGCTTTTCCCAAGTGTCTTCCTTTGCCACCCAATGGGCCACGTGTTTTATGTGCGCTGCATAGTAATAGGCTTCCAGACCTGGGAGCCCTAATCCTCCTTCCTCCAGAGGCTTTTTAAGTAGGGCTAAGGACACTGACTGAGAGTGGCAACAAGGTCCAGAACTCGATCGAGGTTTGCAAGCCTTAAATCACCCGTCCCATTTTATGTTCATATTGTTTGTCAACTGCATTCGTCACCATACTGCTTAAGTATCGAAACTTGTCTGTCTCCAATCGCAGCCCAACTTCTGGCAACTCCTCTGCGGTTTCGGTTGCTAGCATCACCAAAGGGAAGAGCAAGATTTTTTTACGTTTACCTGCAGTCCCAAAACCTTACAGGAACTACACAGCAGCTCTAACATCAGTGGGACAGACACCTGGGGGAATTTTAACTAACACAATGTGTCAAACAAGTATAGAGAGACAGAGTGGGATGAATATGCCACTTTATTCCGCATGCTTTTTCCCTCGCATGCAATTACAACGCGGTCGTTACAACGACCGCGTTGTAACAACGCATACCATTACCCCGCTAATCGTAACAACGACTTGCTCTAGGGGGGGTGCTGGCTTTTGCAATAGTATAATTTACTATTCCAACTCCAGTATGTGCAACAGTAGGGAAGGTGTTGGATTTTAAATCCAACACCTTCTGCCCCCTCCGCAAGTCATTGTTTCGACTTGCGGGGTAATGGTATGCGTTGTTACAACGTGGTCGTTGTAACGACCGCGTTGTAATTCCGTGCGGGGAAAAGGATTAGTGGTAAATGATGTTTACTGGGTGGGATACATCCTGATGAAAATTCCCCACTACGCCATTTTGGAATTTAGTTTTATTGCTAGGAGCTCTATGGCCAGGGCGAAGAGTAGTGGGGAGAGGTGGAAGCCCTGTCCTGTTTCCCATTGCACTGCGCAACGTTTAGATACTACTTTGCCTGTCCGAACCCTGATGGTGGGATCCACATACAGGGGAGAGCACATACATTAAGAGTCTAATATTCATTGCCGTATTATGCTCGGGGACAAATCCACAATGGTCATCTCGCATTAGGGTTCCGATTATCAAACCTAATCTGATTGCTAATGCTTTACACAAGATCTTCGTGTCAGAATTGATCATGGTGATTGTATGTTAGGCAATAGGGTCCAAGGTATCATCCCTGGGTTTTAAAAGTATGTGCACAATACCCTCTCGCTTTGTGGAGGGCAGTGTCCCTACCTCCTGGGCCTCCCTCAGTGTTTCCCACAGCTTCATTTTGAGGTGAGGGGAAAAGGTTTGACATAGCTCTATAGAGAACCCATTTCTCCCGGGCGTTTTATAGCTTGGCAACTCTCTTGAGGCTTCCTTAAGTTCTTCCAATGTCAAGTCACCCTCTAGTTCTTCCCTGAGAGAGTCAGTGAGCCTTGGTATATGTATAGAGTCCAAGTGAGTCAAAAACTGCCAGGTGGCACCTTAGGACCCCTATTGTAAATGTACTGTATATGTTGTGAATCTCAATCTGCGTTGTGGCGTAGGGACCTGTGGGTGTTTTTTAGGGCAAGGATCAGGAGCTGTTGCTGCTCATTTCTCAGTAATCTAGCCAATAACCTGCTTGGTTTATCTCCCTCTCTATGGAAGCATTGCCTATAGTCTCACAGTTTGTACCAATCCAGTTTATCCCAAGCATCTCCCAATGCTCGTTCCACATTAAGGAGGGCTGCATCATAATCTGGACTATTTAGAGACTTACCCTGAGCTGTGGTCAACGCAGCCTCCAGTATTTTCAGTTCTCTGGTCAACTGCTCCCTAACCCCACAACTGAAGCCTATACATTTCCACCTAAGGATCGCTTTAATGGCCACCCATTCATTACCACAGGATACGCTGGTGGCCCAGTTATTTTCAAAATGTTCCATCAGGGCAGTCCCTATGATCTCTAGCACTGCAGGGTCAGTAAGCATGCCCAGTGGAATTTTCCATCCGCTGGGCATCCTAGGGGTAACAGCTGTAGTATAATCCACGGCTAGGGGTTCATGGTCTGATAAATACCTACTAAAGTAAGCAGCAGTTTGAATCGCCCGTGCATCGTGAGTTGCAACCAGTATTCGGCTCAGTCCACTGTGTGTGTTATGGGTCCTCCATATGTCAACACATTCCAATGTTCCATGGCCTCCCTGAATGAGTGTGTCATTCTGGGTTTCGTATCCATCTGTGGAGGGGTAGGGATGGGGGGGTATGGTCCAAAGTGCCATCAAGGACACAATTAAAGTCTCCTGCCCATATGAAAGGAGGGTTAATGTATATCCCAGGAGGTTTTGCATCATGGGGTAAAAAAACGGATCATCAGTATTTTAGGGCATACACATTTATGATGGTGATGTCCCTATCATTTAGTGTAGTGCGACTGATATCAAAATGTACCTCCCTTCTCTGTCTGCTTCTCTTTAGGGCAATTTAAAAGGGATGCCTGATGCAACCAATATAGCCACTCCCTTAGCGTAGGTGGAGTATGTAGATGCAAAGAATTGCCCCCTCCATTTACAGGCCAGCTTGGTGGCTTCTGTGTCAGTGAGATTGGTCTCTTGGAGACAGGATATCCCCACTCTGTGTCCCTTCAAAAAGGAGAGCACCTTCTATATTTTTTTTAAATGTACCCAGGACTCTGGTGCTCCTTGTTCATATTTTGTATGTCATCGGGTTACCTTAGTGATATGATGTGTTTCAAACTCCAAGTAAATGCCCATCCATTAAATATTCAATACCCGCTAGCCCAACCTATACTACATAAGTATAATATGCGGGAGCATTGATATATCTCCCCCTGACCACACACAAAAAAAAAGGTCAAGAAAGAAGAATATTCGCTCCTGCTGCCCTATCTAGCCCTAGAAAAATAAAACATGGGAAATGCATTCTCACCCAGGGAGAAACTAAATCAACCAGAGCAGAGATCAATCATGTGTATCCATTGTGTCCTGCAACCAAATCGGGTCTGCTCCAGAGGCTCCAGCTGAGGAGGGTGCCGGAGAGGGTGCCGGAGAGTCGGCATGCATCTCTGGTCTGTCAAGGTCCACTCTTCCCCTAAGCCGGTGGCGACGGCAGGTGCTAGATCATCCAGGCCGGGTTGCCGGGTGGCCCGGAGCACCCCCACCGGGAGGCCACCGGTGTGCACCCCTTCTGCCCCCCCTCTAAAGTCAGTCCCAAACCAGTTCCAGGGTTGTAAAAAAATGTGATTTTCCCTCATGCAGGACTTGCAATTTTGCTGGATAAAGGAGCCTATTTTGGAGCCCCATGGCTCTCAGTTTTTGCTTTACTGGCTCATACGTTCGGCTCAGCTGTTGCACTCACTGTGTATAGTCTGAAAATAACCACACTGTAGCCCTCTTGCAGTGAATCTCCGAGGGTTCTCTCTCTCTACATGTTCTTAAGTCCCTGTCTCTGTAGTCCAAAATTTTGGCAATGATTGCCCGGGGAGAGGCTCCTGGTGGTGGGGGGAACAAGTGCTCTGTGTGCTCTTTCCAGAACAAAACAGTCAGACAGGGCAATCGGATGCAGAGAGGTCTTTATTCAGGTTTCCAGCAATTGCTCAGGGTGCTTGCCCTCCACACCCTCTGAAAGGCCAATAAATTGCAGATTGCAACATCTTGCTCAGCCTTCTGTGTCCTCCATACGACCGTCAAGTAGGTAGGCTAGAGATGATAATGAACGGATAGTTTTTTGCATTCCACCCACCTCTAATTTCATACCTTGCACTGTTTCCGCAATTTGATTTGCCCTGTCACTGACCTTATAGAGATCTGCACAGAGGAGATTTACATCAAGAGAAACAGCATCAATTTGTGCTTCCAGTGTTGAAACCTGTGCCCCCAAAGGTCAAGCCAGGTTTTCTTGATTGGTCAGAGTTCATGGAAAAGACAAAAGCCATGTGCCCCATGTGATATGCTCAATCAAACTCACAGGCTCCATCGGAAGATATCATCTCTCTAGAAATGCCAAGCCATCCAGTTGGATCGCACTTTGGCATATGAGGACTCTCAAGATGGCTAATGCTACATTTGCCAATGCCCGCTCTAGTGTTTAATTCACCTTCCTTAATCTCACGATGTTTGCTGTGAGAGCGATTGAGTGCGTGCACAGTGTTCTATTCAGTGCACTTCACCTTAAGTTTTTCTCAGGAAGCATCTCGCTACAACCCGTGCACGGTTTTTCTTAATTTTAGGATAGATTAGTGGTGCTTCATTGTAGCCGTATCGGAAGAAATGGTAGCATCTCGATTTAGAGTCAGCTCCTTGCATCAGTGCGGAGATTTCCAGGGTCCGGAAAGTCTCATCAGCATTCTGAGGTATTTTAAGGCATTCCTCTTCACGAAGATCGTCTGAGCTCTGCAGCATATTTGAAGGAACAAATACAGGCACAGCAGTAGCGGAGTAAGAATTAAATAAAGAAAAATAACAACACTTACCTGAAGAGAAGAGGTGAAGTTGCCTCAATAGTCTAGCAGAGTCTGTCAATCTCTTCGGTCACACAAGTATCCCTGCATGGGAAAAAAGAGAAAAGTTAATTGAACTGTACATTTCTAAACATGATGATATTTTCTTGAATTCAAAAAGAAAGTTGAAAGCAGTGACAGGGTTCTTATATGTCACAACAATAGAAGAGAATCTAGAGCCTTGGTCTAGCAGGGTATGTGTATATAAGTTATGTAGTCAAAAGCTTTTGAATTTAAAACTATAATTAAGAGGTTGTTAGAAAAAACTAATGCTAGTTCTTATTTGCAGTTTTCTCCAATACCAACACAAACACCAGAAGTCAGACCAGGCAAGGTGTTGCATGAGAAGAACCAAAAGACCTAGACGAAGGCTGTCTCTTCTTGTTTCTCCCAATCCCCTCCCCCCTTGGAGAACTCTCAGTCTCTTGAATCTTAGCGTTTGGAGGCTGGGAAGTTTATGAGAGAGGCATTGGGATATTGGCATCATTCTGCTCCTGGGAAAATTGGGAATTCACAACATTGCAATCTTGATAGGTGTTGCCTTCAGGGCTGGAAGCATATTGATCTATCCTTGTTTGCTGCGACGCAGGTGCTCCTTTGTCTTTCACCAAGATCAAAAAGAGACTCCACACTGAGACTTAGGGCCTCATTACGATGTCAGGAGGAAAGCCTCCTCCCAACAGTCGGAATCTCCTAGACCGGGTAGGAGCCCTTCCAACTGACTCGGTCGGTTCACATTCTGACCGACCGATTACGATGTTCGCGGTCAGAATGTAAACCACGTGGTTATTCCGAATCGGTTCTGACTGGCTCTCGGAGAATTCCTGTTGGTCGGAACCGCATTGTACACACCTATGATCAGCGTTTCCGACCGAGGGATTACGATGCCGATTTCCAACAGCCTTTCCAAGTCGGCCTGTCCAACACAAAAAGGATGTCAGAAATTGACTTTGGGGGCCCCTGGCAGGGTCCCCTAGGCCCCGCGACCTTCGGTTGATGGTCGAGGGGGTACCTAAGGGACCCCCCTGTAAAACCCTGCACTGTGTGGCAGGCGCCGTGGGATGCCTGCGACAGGGTGCAGGGATTTCCGCAAACACCCCATTTCCCCATAGGAGCCTGTGTTACGGTTGTTGGGCGGAACATGAGCTCCCATAGGGAACAATGGGACTCCGACCGAACATTGTTCAGTTGCTTCGTAATTTGTCGGTCGGAACCGCTGACCACAAGTCGGTCGGTTCCGATTCCGAGACGGTGTCGGGCGGAGGCTTTCCGCCTGACATCGTAATGAGGCCCTTAGTGCGTAGAAAGAGCATGATACCGCTGGGGGAAAATTTCCCCTAAGTATCCAAGGGGCTAATGCAGGGGGTTAGCTGCCCGCATCACAGCACAGTTCCTGCAAGGCCGCTACTCTCCAAAGCAAGCCAGTCGCTGAACCCTCTATCTCTCTGGTGTTCCCCAAATAAAACAGTGGTCCTTAAACAGAACAGTGTGGTCATCAGGATAAATATAGACTCCAATCAGTGCTATATTACGAGTGTCCAGCCGGACATTCAATTTAATAATTCAAAATGTCAAAAACCAAAAATAAACACATCAATACAGTGGGACACAATCCTGCATCCTACATAGAAACATGACAAATACACTTAGGACAGGAACATATCAGGCAAGACAGGGTAGCTTGTGGAATATTGAACACAATTTCTAACAAGCTTGATGAATCGCCAGGTTTTTCATTCTTAGGCAATCTCTAATTATTCAGGCTTGTATTTTTAACTGTCCTGATGATGATCCTACTATTTCTTAAAGAGGATCGAAACGTCGTCGACCAATGTAAACAGTTTGCACATTAATCAAATCTGATAAAAAAAAGTGTATTTACTGTTTCCTCAAGCTTGTTAGAAATTGTGTTCAATATTCCACAAGCTACCCTGTCTTGCCTGATATGTTCCTGTCCTAAGTGTATTTGTCATGTTTCTATGTAGGATGCAGGATTGTGTCCCACTGTATTGATGTGTTTATTTTTGGTTTTTGACATTTTTGAATTATTAAATTGAATGTCCGGCTGGACACTCGTAATATAGCACTGATTGGAGTCTATATTTATCCTGATGACCACACTGTTCTGTTTAAGGACCACTGTTCTAATACTAAACTGTTACCCAAGGTCCTTATCTACCTTTTGGGTTCCCTTGTGTTTGTGAAAATATGTCTCCCAAATAAAAGGCATGGCAACCGGCTACTGCCCATCAGTAAGTGCCACTGTCTTAATCTGTATCATCAAGTCCATTGCACGGGCTATTCATACACTCTCCTAAAACACAGCACCCATTCAGATTACTTCGAGGCTCCAGGACCACTTACCCAGATCTTACCCTCGTCCAGGCCCCTCTGCTGTTAGCGTCACCAGGGGCTCATGCCTCCCGAATCCGCTGCTCTTTGGCCAGCCCAAAAGGATCTGCAAGGCCCCTGAGCATGGTCCAGCACAGGGCCCTGCAAGAGCGACAATACTTTACAGTTGTTGTGTAGGGCATCGGCTGTCCAGGCCTGCAAATAATCCTCAGTGGAACCACCTCAGCTCCAAGCAGTCCGCAACGTCGCTTCCATTCGGGCCACTGTTTTCTGGACACCATGGGGTCCGAAGGCCCGGCTCTGCATTCTGGCCCCACGGCCCTCTCGCACATCCACCTCTGCTCCCGCCTGGCAGCAGAAGTGTAGTCACAATGGGACAGCACAGAGTCCTCTCCTCAGGTGAGCCTCAAGGGAACCACAGCAGGGCTCCAGCAAAACTTCAAGTCGAGGCGACGGTGGCAATACGCAGCCAGATCTGCTGTAGCTAGAGATGTAATATGGCCAAAGCGTGCAGCATATCGCTCCTCCTCCTGCCGAATCCTCTCAATCCCTTGAGCGGCCAAGACTGCAGTCCATTCCCCCTCCAATCAATGCTCCACAACTTGGCAATCAGGGCACAAGTCGGGGGTACACACAATTACACGGCGTCCCCCCACTATTTTCACAGGGTGGACGCCGTACCCACTGCCAAGAACTTGGACCCCACAGAAATATGCTAAACTTGTGCCGGGGTAATTTTTTCAGACACCGGGACATGTTCAGCAGTGCCTGTGCGTTGTCTGCTTTCCATTCCCAGCAGCAACGTGCAGGCAGCGAGGGAGCTTTTTTTTCACCTCCAGCTGGGCCGAAGTTAAGGGGCCATTAGGCCTACTTTGGTTTGAATAGCCTGACTGGAGGCAGCCTGGAACCTTACACATAAATGTAAATGCCATGGAGGGGAAACAAAGGCACACAGCTTGTTATCTCTTCACAAGTACCAAGAGAGGTGTGCTTTTGCCTTTGTTCAGTTCTTGAATATAAAAGATGCATGCTCTGTAAGAATGTCAGGTGTAATGGTATGTCCCAGTATTTACACAACAATTTCAATAGCACTATTTTATTTCTTTTATAGCTCTAGGCAACCAAATGCAGGGTGCCAGAGTTCTTTACGTAACATACACATTATACATTGACAATAAATCATGTACATGTGTAAATCAATGTACAAGATGAGTTACATGAGACAGGGTTACAAGGTGTAGGAGTCACATGTCCTTCATAGCTCTCTGTGCTATATTACAAGGATTACAATTTATGAGCTGCTGGTAACAAAAAGATCCCTGTGTTAAAAGCAGTAACCCACTTTACTATCTAAATAAAATAGAAATCTGTCATTTGCATGTTACGTGATGCACATTGTAGGAGACTCATTTACCCACTATGCTACTTTGATTCAAATCTTGGACTTCACAAAACACAGATCTCTCCAACAAACGCGTTCATCTGCAGAGTTGTCTCACCATTATTCTTATTCCCTGAGATTTACTGGGCACCTTTTACAGCAGATGCCTTAACCCATGACATATTTTAAAATGCAGTCTATGCAACCAATAAAGCAGAACAGATCTACTGCTATGCTTCTCCTTGTTGCCAATTTCTTTGTGACAGGGTTAAAAAAAATATATATATTAGTTGAGGCCCAGGTTTTGCGTCGGGATTGCGCCACTTTTTGGGCACAACCCTGTCGCCAAATCTCATTTGTTAAATCGCATAATGTGCTTTAATGTGCTTATGATTTACCTGATAAACATGTATGAGGTCTTAATATCTGATGTCACTTCATGTGATGTCACATCCAGTGAGGTCACTTCCTGTTATGTCACGTGCAATGTAACGCATGGTGACATCATGCGCTGTGATGGCACAACTCATGATTTCACTTGCATACTGCCTAACCTGGTTAGTCCCCCCACTTCCTTTTTTAGGACTTGTGCCCTGTTGGCAACGATTTATAAACTCTGTGAATAAGTCAATGGAATCTCCCTGGGCAGGATGATGCAGGCTATCTGGGCTTAGAGACGGACCTGAAAGAAGCTATGTCACGTTGCCCATCTTGACAGGCCACGCCCCTGCTCTTCCCACCTTAAAGTTATTAGAAAGGTTGTATAAGAAGGGGACAAGATGTGGCCTAGTGGCTAAAGCTGCCAACTTTGAATCCTGATCTCAGCTCAACATCCTGTGATTCTGAGCAAATTGTTTAATTAAGTGTAAAGTAAGCTGGCTATCTTGTACAGCATTCCAAAGCCCTCAGGCCACGTTTGTGCTCCACAAAACTGCCAAAATTAAAAAGGCCCTTGCTTTCCTACCTAAACAGGTAATCTAGGCCAGCATCATTTTCAGGATTACTTACTTTTTCTCAGTATTTCTGAGTCCTCTCTGAATCAGTTGCAGAAAATTAAAAATGTTGCTGTATGTCGCATGCGGAATAAAGAAAGGTGATCATGTCACTGAAGCCCACTGAGCTACATTAATTTCCTGTGAAGCAAATATTTTGTTTAAGGGCTTGTGCCTTTTGCATAGGGTCTTCTGCAGCACTAAAAAATATCCTCTGGCCTCTTGTTTTAGAGCTAATAATTTGGCGATAAACCTACGCTCCAACTCCCAGTCAGTTTTTCGATTCCACGGGTTCAGAAATCATGGGTGGGTATGTGTGCTGTCTCCGTTCTTGGGACCCCAAGTGTGGAACATTTTCCCTTTGAGAAGTAAATCCTTTGCGGCTTCAACAACACCTAGGCCAATAGGTAATCTGACAGAGATGAGTGAAACATTAAAAAAATACTCTGCAATCACTATAATAAAAAGGTAAAGAATATAAACTTCAGAAAGGTAGTAATAATAGTAAAATAGTATAATGCATGAATTAGTTAATAGGAAAAGACTGAGGGTGAAAATAAAAGAAATCAGCATAAATTTTAACTTAGACATCGACTAGAGTTATAGTACTTGACAGTGGAAACCTTCAAAACATTTTAGAGTGGAGGCAGATGTAAACTAAAGTCTGTCCTTGGCCGTGAGTAAGTCAGGCTGGTTTGATTTGGATACCACAGAAGATGCCTATATTTATATTTAGAAGATTTTCTTAAACTCACTTCACTCTCCGCATCTGCCGATGCTACAGTGGAGGACACTCCTTTTCCTACCTTGCAACCGAGTCCTGGAACGACCTCCCCCTTCAACTCCAAACATCATCCTCTCTTCCAGAATTTAGACAGGGACTCAAGACCTGGCTTTTCAACTGATCGCAGCAAGAACCTAGCACCTGGATACCCTCGCAGGTGTTTAGCCAGGCTGTACAAATCCAAGTTGATTGATTGATCAAGCGAGAGAAGGTCACAGGTGAAGTCTGAAATGGATTCCACTGCCACGGACCAGTTTGATGGGCGACTGGCATGAAGAAGAGCTGGAGTGATGAAAGACATTAGCTGGAAGCCAGATATACAATCTTAGATCAACATGCCTCTATTGGTTCCCTGAAAGGTAGATTTGTGTGGCAAAATGCTCTCAAGGGAGAGCCGACCGCATGTTGTGTTCACAGAGCGCTGTTTGACCAAAGACTGCCTCAGTGAGTGCTTGCAGGGAAGTCATTTTGAAATAATGCTTCAGGAGAGAGCATGTGGCATCAGAGTTCATGTCAAACTATGGGGTCGATTCCGATCTCGGTCGGAGGCGCACCCAATACCATTCGGTCGGGAAAAAAGCCATGCGAAAGCCAGTTTCCCGACCGATCCGTACAGCACACCGAACGAGCAAGTACGATGCGCACAACAGCAAAAATTCCGGCCGAGCCGTACTCACCCAAACCAGGTCCTGTTCTCCGACCGAGGCGAATCCGGAAACGCCGAATCGAGTCGCACGGAAGGGAAAATGCAGCCCCGTCCGGCCGGACAAGTACGATGCGCTTCCCGTACGCGCCGAACCCGTCGCTACGCACGGCACGTCAAAGCATCCGGGAGAGGCGCACATAAGCTCCGAATCGCGCCACAACACGATCCACGGCTACGAGACGAACACGGCACCGACGAGGACGACGCGAAGCGACGAGGACGAAGCGAAGCGACGAGGACGACGCGAAGCAACGAGAAGGACGAACGACACGAACCAACCATGAATCCCTTCGTCCCGATCATACCAATATTCTACATCTACTACCGGAACAGGCACGGACGCGTACGGCGCAGAAGGTAAGTCAGACACCAACCACAAAACACATACAACACGTACATGACACATCACACACATACACTGGGAATCTGAATATACTTACACCAGCAACAGCAGCACCATAGGGGCGGGATGCCCATCACCAATGCCACATATGCACACAGGGGCCTGAATGCGCGCCACCACCCCAACCCAGGGGGGCTGGATGCCTACCACTACTACCACCCTTAGCCAGGGGGCAGGATGCCTACCACTACTACCACCCTTAGCCAGGGGGCAGGATGCCTACCACTACTACCACCCTTAGCCAGGGGGCAGGATGCCTACCACTACTACCACCCTTAGCCAGGGGGCAGGATGCCCACCACTACTACCACCCTTAGCCAGGGGGCAGGATGCCCACCACTACTACCACCCTCACCCAGGGGGGCAAGATGCCTACCACTACTACCACCCTTAGCCAGGGGGCAGGATGCCCACCACTACTACCACCCTTAGCCAGGGGGGCAGGATGCCCACCACTACTACCACCCTCACCCAGGGGGGCAGGATGCCTACCACTACTACAACCCTTAGCCAGGGGGCAGGATGCCTACCACTACTACCACCCTTAGCCAGGGGGCAGGATGCCTACCACTACTACCACCCTTAGCCAGGGGGCAGGATGCCTACCACTACTACCACCCTTAGCCAGGGGGCAGGATGCCCACCACTACTACCACCCTTAGCCAGGGGGCAGGATGCCCACCACTACTACCACCCTCACACAGGGGGCAGGATGCCTACCACTACTACCACCCTTAGCCAGGGGGCAGGATGCCCACCACTACTACCACCCTCACCCAGGGGGGCAGGATGCCTACCACTACTACCACCCTTAGCCAGGGGGGCAGGATGCCTACCACTACTACCACCCTTAGCCAGGGGGCAGGATGCCTACCACTACTACCACCCTTAGCCAGGGGGGCAGGATGCCCACCACTACTACCACCCTTAGCCAGGGGGCAGGATGCCCACCACTACTACCACCCTTAGCCAGGGGGCAGGATGCCCACCACTACTACCACCCTCACCCAGGGGGCAGGATGCCTACCACTACTACCACCCTTAGCCAGGGGGGCAGGATGCCCACCACTACTACCACCCTCACCCAGGGGGGCAGGATGCCTACCACTACTACCACCCTTAGCCAGGGGGGCAGGATGCCTACCACTACTACCACCCTTAGCCAGGGGGGCAGGATGCCTACCACTACTACCACCCTTAGCCAGGGGGCAGGATGCCTACCACTACTACCACCCTTAGCCAGGGGGCAGGATGCCTACCACTACTACCACCCTTAGCCAGGGGGCAGGATGCCCACCACTACTACCACCCTCACCCACAGGGGGCAGGATGCCTACCACTACTACCACCCCCACTCATAGGATGGACAATGCATGACACAACCAGCACACCACAACCTAGGGAATGCAAGATAAAGACATCCCCCCACCACCATGACAAGCGTGTGTAGGCTGTGTCAAATGCCTACAACACCGAACATGACTTTGAACATACAATGTGACCCCCTAGCACATGTGCCACACATATATGTGTGTGGCACCCACAATGCAAGCAGCCCATGACCATTGTGGCAATGGGGCCTACACCCCCATCATCACAGTGACCAAAAGGTAAGTGTGGGGTCCATAGCTGAAGCACATTTTGACCATTGTGGCAATGGGGTCTAAACCCCCATCATCACAGTGACCAAAAGGCAAGTGTGGGGTCCATAGCTGAAGCACATTTTGACCATTGTGGCAATGGGGTCTAAACCCCCATCATCACAGTGACCAAAAGGCAAGTGTGGGGTCCATAGCTGAAGCACATTTTGACCATTGTGGCAATGGGGTCTAAACCCCCATCATCACAGTGACCAAAAGGCAAGTGTGGGGTCCATAGCTGAAGCACATTTTGACCATTGTGGCAATGGGGTCTAAACCCCCATCATCACAGTGACCAAAAGGCAAGTGTGGGGTCCATAGCTGAAGCACATTTTGACCATTGTGGCAATGGGGTCTAAACCCCCATCATCACAGTGACCAAAAGGCAAGTGTGGGGTCCATAGCTGAAGCACATTTTGACCATTGTGGCAATGGGGTCTACACCCTCATCATCACAGTGACCAAAAGGTAATTGTTGACAAAGAAAGAGCTGCAACTGCCAAACTGCATGGATCATTCCTGGTCACAGAACCAAAAACTCATCTGTGGCAAAGTAGTGTATGTGTCCCATTGCAACATAAATTGGGGGAGCCAAATACTGCAGTGCAAATGAAACATTCCTTTGGCCATGTGCAGACAAACAACACCCATGGGGGCTGAGACCGTCAACAGTCATCAATGACACAATGACAGAAGTGACCATCAGAATGCAGAACCACATATTTGCACCAATGGGCACACAAATGCAGATACCCTGTGGAGACAGCAGATGTGAGGTGAACAGATACCATACCATGGCAGCAATGGGACACACAAACCATGATCACTGTGCTGACCGATGACCTAGGAGTCCCAGGGACAGCAGGGGAAACACACCAAACAACATACAGCCAATGGCACACCCAAGATATGCCAATGCAGTGGTGCAGATGCACAAACACAAACAGGCAGACCAACACTGTCATCATACACAGCAGGTGAGGGGTGGGGGTGCCAGTGTCCCCAGGCAACAACACAACACATGAGGAGAGCTGAATACCAATCATACAGATGTGCATACACTGCCACACTAAGGTAACTCATGGATCCAAATCCCCTATGTGGGCAAGCAGGCATTGACAGGTGAGAGGGAGCACAAAACACACATGTCACACAGGCACGTAGGAACAACAACTGACACAGCAAGTCACAGACACACCACAGCACCACCCCCAGGGCCCCCACAATGTGGTGACCCTGGGCTGAATAAAAATACCACTGTGATGACAAAGCTAAATGTCGTTCACACTGTGAACCACAGTCAGGTGTCCTGAGCAACAAACTACCATCACACCTACACAAGCACAAATCAATCAGCATGGCCAGTAAGCCAAGGCCAACATGGAGGCAGGGGACTAGCCGGGCAACAACTCTCATCTGCACACACTCAACACCACACCCCTCGACCTCCAACAATGTGCAGCAGTGAAGTACACATGCACTGGTGACATTGCACATGCACCCATGACTATTCCAGGGTGGTGGGTGGGAACCAAGGTGTAGAAACACATCACACATGGACACTCAACAAGACTCCTGAATGTCTGACACACTGCACACTACGCTGTACATGGACATGACGGCAATACCACACCGACCAATGGGATCCCAGCCACAGTCACACACCAATGAAGAAGCCAAGGTCACCCACAAAGAACACACACAGATAACAACCAACATTGCAGCCCGGACCCTAAGGAGTGCCAGCAGTCACACACACAACGTGTCACAATCACTGAAAGATAACACAAACTGGAAATCACATGACAGGGGCAAACAACAAGTGCCAAAGGGAAACCTGACTGTGACCCATCTGCGTCTGCACACAAACTCTCCCCTGACAGCAAACACACCTATGGGTGACACCCTGATGACCAGTAATGTGCCATGCACCCACATCACAGAGAACACAGGGAGAAGACTTTGGGGGAACATAGCTCAAGTCAGCAAGCATCACAAACAGGTACAACACTAGGGATCACAGCATGCGCAGATGAATGGAAGTGAACACACAGACATGCACATACAACACACACCTTGGGCGCAGGCAATGTCACACGTGTACACACTGCCATGAGGGGACTCCACTCCTGTGTGAGGAAAGCTGTGCCATATGTTGCCTCAGTAGGGCCCCATCATGTCAGCTGAGCACTTGGTCACACAATCAACAATTAGCACCAAATGAGGGCTCCCATCACATCAGCCTGGTCATGGATGTGCCAACGGAATCATCAGCACAGATCCAACACACTTGTATAGCAATGTTGCACTGACTACACGGATGAGTCCCTCCCCATTGATGCCCAAACCTGCATGTCCACTGGAGATGGCAACACGGTCAGGGAAGTAGACAAATGCAACGATGGCAGGCACAACAGATGTGCAGGGGTGGAAGCCACAGATATGAAATTGCCAATGTAAGTAGGAAACCCATTGCCAAATACTGAACACATGACACCCTCAGATGCTGCTATTGATGACATGGATACACCACATGATAGGACACATTCCCCCTGGACCACATGGGTTCCTGCACAGTAACACTTCATAATCATGAGACCAGATATCACCATCACTGCAGCAAGGGCATGGTTAGCTGCACCAACAACATGTACATCTGAAGCATGAGCACTAGAGAAAAGAAAGTTGCTTTATTCAGCATATGTGTTGTTTGATAACGACGTCCAGAAGAAATTAGAGCAAAGGCCAATGGCCAGTCCATTGTCAAAGTTCAAACAGGGTGACACTGGCAGATGTCACCCTACGCATGCCTGCACAATACCAGGGACAATCCACTAGGAGGGGCAACCGGGGGGCAGGCCAGGCACCGCAGGGACAGGATCAGGGCTCACCAGGGGGAGTCAGGGAAGGGGTGGTGGGTGCTGGAGAGCCACTGACAACTGCAGTGGAGGTGTCTGACATGGTGTGTGCCGGCACAACTGGGGGGCATGACTCAGATGTCGTGGGTGCCGGCACAACTGCAGTGGACCCTGCAGATGGGGTGGACAGGTCCGCCACTGCAGTGCCCAAGTCAGACAGGGCGGTAGTGGACTCCACTGCAGTGCCTACCTCCAGGGGAGGAGAATGGGGAACAGGCAAGGTGGGTTGGACAGAGGGGGAGGACACCCTCACCACATCAGTGGCACAGACAAGCGCAGCGGGGGTGTGGTGCTGGGAGAGCAAGTGGCAGGGGGAGAAGGCCGGATCCTCTTGGGGATGGTATATCTGTGGGTGGGGGAACCTGGGGCAGGGTGTGGTGGGGGCACCTGTGCAGTGGGGGCCTGAGGGATGGAGGACGGAGACCTTGTGCCTGAGCTGCAGGGCGGTGGCGGGGTCTTGCTCTTACCACTCCGGGGGACTTGCGGGTGGGGGCCTCAGTCCGTCTGCGCCTGGGGGAGGGTGTCCGGGGGCGAGGGGCACTCTGCTCCGTGTGGGTGGGCTTCCTCTTCCCCCGGTATGCTGGAGCAGCTTCATCGGTGGGGAAGAGGCCGAGGTCACAGAGGAAGAGCTGCTGTGACTTTGGGGTTGCAGGTGAGGCAAGGGAGGGTGCTTTGGAGGGAGAGGGAACTGAGGACTGCGCAGTGCATGTGGATGCGTGTGTGTGTTCCAGGGCCCCATCCCCTGTGAGTCTGGCTTCAGTCCCCTGAATGTGCGTGCGTGTGCGTTTTGTCATTGGCGTGTGTGTCAGTGTGCTGGATGTGTGTGTGCTGGTGTGTGCCTGTGCCGGTGTGTGTGTGCCTGGGATGGGTAAGGTGCTGGGGAGTGTGGATGGAGCAGAGGCAGGAGGGGTGAGGGACCGTTTGAGGAGGGACACTGCTGACGTCAGGGAGGAGTCCATGGACCTATTGCCCCTCTGTAGGTCAGACATGCCCGATGAGATGCCCTCCATGAACGACACCAGCTGAGTCAACAGCGCGGTGTGCGCATGGAGGACACTCAGCATGGCTGTCTGCCCTACATGGAGCTGGTGAAGGAGGTACACAGACTCCTCACTCAGGGCAGCAGGGGACACAGGGGCAGGGGGTGCGGTGCCTGGCCCAAAGGAGACACGCTCCCGGACATGGGAGCCTCCACGGACCTGGGGAATGGGAGCCGATGGGAGGGCGGTGGTGGTGCTGGTGGTGGCGGGGACAGCAACACTAGCTGGGGTGTGGTGGCTGCTGACACCCGCCTCCACAAGGGAGTCATCCTCCGAGTTGCTCTGGTCCTCAGCTGAGGTGGATGCTGCTGAGGACTCCTCGGTGTGGCTCCCCTCGCCCTCCGTGCCACTGGGTCCCTCCGACCACTCCTCGGCTGCTGACCCAGTCTGGCTCTCCGGCTCCTCCTGGTCCGTGGAGCTGTCCCCTTCCGTGGCCGTGGATGTATCTGCAAACAATGGGGAAACAGACAGACATCAGTCACCTGCACATAACGCACACACCACTGTGAGCACAGCACATCACAGAGCAAGCCCTGGCATCATTAGTTGTACATTGCTAAAAGTGCACTAATTGAACAGGAGAAGTCAATTGTCAGTCTGATGCCAAGCATGGCACTAACATCCCACATGGCCTTGCACCCATCTGTCTGGTGTCTGTTGGATTGCAACACCCCAGTGTTGACACATGCACCAAGTACACAGTAGTTGGACAGTGCAGAGGACACGGTGTGGACACATCACAGCTCTTGCCACTGAGTCAGTACAGGTTTCCGGATGTAAGGGATGCCCAGAGTCAAATAGGAAATGCATGTGATGCATACCAGCGACAGACACCATGATGCACCCATGTCCTGATAGCCAGCGCCACTATGGTGTGCATGTAGCACATGTCACTCCCCTGCAGGCTCACCAATCAGTAGACACATGCCATGGCGGAGGCATGACTGCAAAGTCATACATCACTGGCTCAGTGATGTATGACTTTGCAGCCAGACAACAACACTCTGCACTGTGTCACAATAGTAGGTCATGGGGAATGCAAGTCCTGGAGCTGCACAAGTGCACATGTACATCCCCCCCACAACACATCCTCTTAACCCTCATCTGTCCAGGTCATACCTATTGGACATATGGGAGACCTGTGACACTACCCTCTGAACCTGAGCCCCTCACACTCTGCTGTGCATGGGGAACAGCTGCCTGAACTTCACATTTACATGCCCCAGTCTGCATGGGCAGCTGATCAGACACCTATGTGTCACACAAGTATCGTCTCCTATGGTCACATCTCCAGTGGCATGCTGAGCCCCTACCAAGAAACTCCACAGCAGTCCTGGCGACTAATCCACAGCACACTGACACAGAGGCAGACACCTGAGGGGTCAAATCACTGTGCACAATGTGTCCGCTGATACACGGGAGTGGGAGTACAGAGTGTATTGTATGGCCTGGAGTAGGCATGACTGTCCAGCCCCACATGAATGAGGGATGAGCCCTGGACTGTAGGCAGCTGGCTAAGTATGTGTGACACACGTCATATACATACTCCTGGGGCCCAAACATTGTTCCCACCCGCAGCATGGGTGTGTGCCAGGTACCCCAGCCACATGTGGTGGATCAGCTCAGCAATTGGACCACAGATCAAAGTAACACGCTGAATACATGTCAGAATACAGGCATTGTGTAAGCAATGGACCCACCCATGATGCCCACCACAGAGTCAGGGAAACAGATGCTGTCTCCCACCTTGAGTCAAGCAAACTGCAAGGACACAGTCCTAAGTGACAGAATTCCCTGCATGTAAGGGCCACACCTGGGTATCAGATGAGGAGTGGGCAGTGCACAATAGAGGGACATGGCTCCTGGACAACATGACTGCTGTACTGTGGCAGTTTAACCAGGCCCGAGGAGGGCACATAGCATGTTAGACAGAGTACACAGTGCAGTCTTTGACTCACCCCCTCCTTGCTGCTCTCTGGCCTTCAGCTGCCCATCCAGGTCTGGAAAGACCACCGCCAGGATCCTGAGCATGTGGGGGGTCAGGGTCCGTGTTCCGCCCCTCCTGCGAGGAGGCGACAGCTTCAGCTGGACCCGTGCAATCCTCCGGGTCCAGCCCCGAAGGTCCTGCCACCTCTTTTGGCAGTTGCGGATCCGGCGCTTGTAGACCCCCACGGACCGGACAGCCCGGACGATGTCCTTCCATATCTCATGCTTCCGATGGGCAGAAGCCTGTCAGGATGACAAAGTGATAAGGCCATTACTACACATGCAACATATCCGTGCATGACACAGTTGCATATACATGTCGCAATCACAGGGGCACATGGTGTACCCAGGCAGTGCACGGCTGCCCATGGACAGTTTTCCAGAAGTCACTACATGGTATCATTGCATGGGGAGTAAAACCCTGTTCAGAAGCACTGTCACTGCACCATACCTGTCCAGTGCAAGTCACTACACACTATGGGGGGTGACAACTACTCAGTGAGCCTGCTAGCCAGTGGTGTGCTGACTCTCAGCCTTGCTAGTCAGACAAAATGCACATTCAGAAAGGCAGTGCACAGAACACTCACCTGCTCCCCTGGTGTCCCATACAGCTTGCTGTACTGTGGAAGTAGGCTGTCCAGCAGGGCCTGGTTCTCCTCAAGGCTGAAGGCTGGGGCTCTCTCCACAGTACGTGCCATTGCAGGGTCCAGAGGGGCAGAGACAGCAGCAGTGCAGTGGCAGATGTCGTCCTGGAGCATGTAGTGCAGGCAAGTGGGCTCTCAGGGGAACAGGCAGCAATATATATGTGCTGGAGAGGCAGATACTGTCCCTTGTGTCCAAAGTGATAGGTCCAAGTCGTTTGCATCTTCTGAATCTGGCCAATCCATGGAATAGCAGCACCAAAACACGCCCACAGCATCCTTCAAAACTTCAACTTCATGACATACATGATTTTGCAACATTGTTGTGGGTGACCAACTGATTTTCCAGCAACCGACTCGTTCGAATTTCGAAAACGCGTCCGTAGCCAGGCAAGCCCATTGTCAATGGGTGCGCACCGATCGGTCCATTGAGGTACAACGCGCACAGGGGTACAACGCGTACCCGCACACATTGAAAGCAATGGGCCGGCCGGAGGCACCGATCGGTCCATTGCAGTTCAACGCGCACAGGGGTACAACGCGTACCCGCACACATTGAAAGCAATGGGCCGGCCGGAGGCACCGATCGGTCCATTGCAGTTCAACGCGCACAGGGGTACAACGCGTACCCGCACACATTGAAAGCAATGGGCCGGCCGGAGGCACCGATCGGTCCATTGCAGTTCAACGCGCACAGGGGTACAACGCGTACCCGCACACATTGAAAGCAATGGGCCGGCCGGAGGCACCGATCGGTCCATTGCAGTTCAACGCGCACAGGGGTACAACGCGTACCCGCACACATTGAAAGCAATGGGCCGGCCGGAGGCACCGATCGGTCCATTGCTGTTCAACGCGCACAGGGGTACAACGCGTACCCGCACACATTGAAAGCAATGGGCCGGCCGGAGGCACCGATCGGTCCATTGCTGTTCAACGCGCACAGGGGTACAACGCGTACCCGCACACATTGAAAGCAATGGGCCGGCCGGAGGCACCGATCGGTCCATTGCAGTTCAACGCGCACAGGGGTACAACGCGCACCCGACACATTGAAAGCAATGGGCCGGCCGGAGGCACCGATCGGTCCATTGCAGTTCAACGCGCACAGGGGTACAACGCGTACCCGCACACATTGAAAGCAATGGGCCGGCCGGAGGCACCGATCAGTCCATTGCTGTTCAACGCGCACAGGGGTACAACGCGTACCCGCACACATTGAAAGCAATGGGCCGGCCGGAGGCACCGATCGGTCCATTGCAGTTCAACGCGCACAGGGGTACAACGCGTACCCGCACACATTGAAAGCAATGGGCCGGCCGGAGGCACCGATCGGTCCATTGCAGTTCAACGCGCACAGGGGTACAACGCGTACCCGCACACATTGAAAGCAATGGGCCGGCCGGAGGCACCGATCGGTCCATTGCTGTTCAACGCGCACAGGGGTACAACGCGTACCCGCACACATTGAAAGCAATGGGCCGGCCGGAGGCACCGATCGGTCCATTGCAGTTCAACGCGCACAGGGGTACAACGCGTACCCGCACACATTGAAAGCAATGGGCCGGCCGGAGGCACCGATCGGTCCATTGCTGTTCAACGCATCACTGTATATGTGACTGGCATAGGTCAGCATGCCTGTCTCAGATGGACATATGCCAGCCACAGATAGCTCCCAGGGAGTGAGGGGCACACCTACATCACGACAGCCTGTCCAAACCTTATCATAAGGCATGTAAGGCTGCATTTCCTATTGTGTGTATGTTGGTGTACATGTTGTCCTGTGGGTGTCACCTGTGGGCAGCCACCCCCAGGCTGTGCACGTGTTCATGGGGACAGGATCCTGGGTGTTACGTGTACGTGACCACTGTGATGTGCAACTGTTCATATCTGTGCATGTGTCATGGTCACATTTCACAGTGGTGTTTGTGTATGTCATGTCACATACCCCGTGAGTCCCATGTGGGACGGTATGTTTGAGCCAGGGTGTCCCAGTGGCACAATAGTGATGGCCCTCCACAGTCTTTGTGCATGTAGTGTTTACAATGTCTCTGATTTCATGTGCACAATGGGAGACAGTCTCCACATCCACGTTGTGTGTGCATGGACTCTGATGTTGTGCGTGTGTGTCACAGACGTCCATGGCTCTCCTGCCATGGCAAGTGTGGCCACTACCTGTGGGGGTCATGTTTGTTTTGCTGTGGTGTACACATGATACTCCAGGTGATGCCAGTGTCCATGTGGCATTACAGGGTCCCTGGGAATGTGCCTGTCGTTGAGCTGTGGTGCCTGGGGCACATCTGTCCTCACATGTCACTGGGGGGTGACTTTGACACAGCATCATGATATCCAATGGGCCAACCTGGGACAAATTGATGCCACCTGTAGGACCGTGTTGACAGATGTTGGCCATGTAAGTACCATACATGTCGTTCCGGTACTGCACACTTCATGTAGTTGTGCCTCATGATGATGTATGTTGGGAACTTGAGTGTGTTCAATGCAGCATATGTGGGGTGACTGACGATCTTGCTTACTTCTCCTCTGCACTGCAGGGCTCCTGCTGTCCATCGGCCATTCCCAGACCTGGCAACGATGGTGGAACGGGACAGCATCCGACGGTACCGCTTCACCAGGCAGCTGATTGAGGATTTGGCAGTGCAGTTGTCCCCACATTTGCAGCCTGGCCGGCCGTATCCTACAGCGCTGACCCCCAAGGTGAAGGTGATGGCAGCCCTACACTTCTTTGCCACCGGTACCTTCCAACATACTGTGGCGTCTGCTGGTGGGATGTCACAGACCATGTTCAGCCGTGTGCTCCGCGATTTCTTGGCGGCAATGTTGCTCTTCCTGAACCGGTACATATATTTCCCTAGACTGCGACGACTCACTGACGTGAAGAGTGACTTTTATGCCCTGGGGAGGATGCCGCATGTCATTGGCTCCATTGATGGGACACATGTGGCTTTGGTACCACCACAGGCCCAGGAGCAGGCCTACAGGAACCGCAAGCACTACCACTCGGTCAATGCACTGGTGGTGTGTCTTGCAGACATGACCATCACACACGTGTGTGCCCGTTTCCCTGGTTCAGCACACGATGCCTTTGTGATGAGGAGTAGTCGCATCCCCAGGTTGATGGCACAGATGCAGAACCAGCGTGCCTGGCTTGTCGGTGTGTACTGACTTTGTGCCATTGTGTGTGATCTGATCTGTAGTATTCCGCCCACTTTTCCAAGTCAGCTGATGTGCACTTGTCTGTCCGTAGGTGACTCGGGATACCCCAACATGCCGTGGTTGCTGACACCCCTCAGGAACCCTGTGACACCTGCCCAGATGCGCTACAATGAGGCACATGGTCGGACCAGGAGAGTGATTGAGTGGACCTTTGGTCTCCTGAAGAGCCGCTTCCGCTGCCTGGACAAGACCGGAGGGTCCCTCCCATATGCCCCTGCGAAAGTGTGCAAGATTATCATCGTCTGCTGCATGCTCCACAACCTGGCAGTGCGGAAGGAGTTGCCTCTCATCCAGGATGACGATGACCAACATCCGCCACCTGTGGAGGATCCTGGCCTGGACCACGATGCCAGTGACGATGATGATGATGATGATGGTGATGGTGATGTCCGCACACAGCTCATCACCAACTTCTTTAGCTGAATGTGAGTATCCTGAGGTGTCATGTGAATGATGTGAGTTGGCATGATGTGTGGGTGGTGCTCTGGTGCTGTTGGAGTGTGTCCATGGGCTACTTGACAGGATGTGTGTTGCGATGTGTGGTGACAGGTGGGCTGTACTCCCCAACAGTGTTGACATGCTAACTTGGTTCTGGGTGGGTATCTTGTAACATGTATTGTGCATGAGTTTTGCTGATCTGTCCTGTACTGCATTGCTTTTGACTGTGTGTCATTTCTGTCCTTCACAGGGTACTTTCAGATTCGTTTGGTCAACTGTGTCCACCGACGACGTGATTGCACATCCAGGCTGGTAGCTGTTGTGTCCCTACAGGTGATGTGCGCCACACCCATGGACTTCCTTCCGTCTACAGTTGTTGACTGTGTGCCCGCTACCAGGTGGGGTTACCTTGCATCTGTAGTGGTTACGGCATGTTGCTACTGTGTAATAAACCTGTGCTTCACTTAGTGATGTGCGTTGTCTGTGGTCACACATTTGACTGCCATTTGCTTACTGCACCTGTGGGCTACTTGACTACAACTGGGAATGGGTGTGGTGTCTGTGCATTGCACCGTCTTCCCTGGCAACATCAGTGTAGGCAATGAGTCAGATGGCCTAGGTGTGTATGTGTTGTGTAGCCCTGGTGGTGTGTCTCCCTCATATGTGTCACGTTGCCTGTACTCACATGCCTGTGTTGTCCTTGCTGTTGCAGTTCGCATACACAGTGTAATTTTGCAGTTCATCATCCCCATAACAGCACCCACGTTGGAATCACGACAGAGGCAAGTATGGTGTATTAGTGTGTTTATTGTGATACATCTGTGTTAATAGTGCATAGGATGGATTGTGCTGTACATGAATCTTGCAATCCCAAGTTCCTAGGTGAATTGAAAGTCCAGGTAGACAGGATCCCCAGTATCGGGGCCACAGTTGTCTGACACATTGTTCCAACTTGTACTCCCCATGCAATGTGTGGGAGTAGTGTTGCCATCAACAGGGTGAACAGTCTGTGCACAAAGGCGAAAATCCAGAACAGGTTCAGGCTTCCTGGGAGATGCGCTTGGCCATCAGCCTCTCACTTTCCCCTCCTCGGACGACCCCTCTTCTTGGGGGGGGCCCTCAAGTGCAGGCTGCTGCGGTGCAGGGGACTCTCCGCCAGAGTCCTCCTCCCTCCCTGTGGCAGTTGCAGTTTGTTCGGTACCAGATGTTGTTGGCACACAGGGAGGTGTGGACTGGTTGCTGTTCATCTGGCGGAGGCATTGTAAAATGTCCCTGTGCACCGCCGTCATCTCATGTAGTACATCCCACTTGGACTCCACGCGGGACATGTGGGAGTCCACACGTGACATGTGTGACTCCACGTGGGACATGTGGGAGTCCAAGCGGGCATGATGGGCAGCCTGCTGCTGTTTGATGTCTCTGAGGAGCCCCACTACCTGGCTGAGCTCTCCGGTGCTGGACTGGTACGCATCAGCTATGCGTACCAGTTGTGGGTCTTCATGCACACCAGCAACGTCTGCAAGCAGCGACCTCTGTCTCCCACCCCTCCCACCACCCCTGCTGACATGTGCAGTGTGTGCAGTTGCACGCACAGATAACCCTGGTCCACCTTGGGGGTGGTGGTGGTGGTGGTGTCCATGGCCCCAGGTTGGTCCAGGGTCACTGCGCTGGTGTTGTTCCTTATTCTGTCCATGTCGGCAGGGATGGTATTCGTGGTGACAGTCGTTGGAGGGGTGGGTGCAGGGGGTGCAGCTGGTGGACCTGCTGGTGCTGCAGCTGGTGGTCCTGCTGGTGCAGCAAGTTGACTTGCACCGGATGTGCCAGGTTGTTCATCGTCCGAGGAGGACAGAGGCTGTACGACGCCAGTGAGCTCGGCATCCTCTTGAGCCTGGGACTGGGACTCCTCAGCGTCTGCTGCTGTGTCCCTATCATCACCTGTTTTTGGGAGACACAAACAATGTATTTCATGTTTCTGCAGGCATCAGTGGTTGACACACCTGACAGTTGTGACTGTGCCTCGGGGTGCGGGCCTGTACATTGTATTGTCCTAAGTCGTCACAGTCAGGGGTTGATATTGGTGTGGCACATTGTCCTGCATTATTTGGGCATTTCTATGTATTCTCTGGGGTGTGAACATGGTCTGCATTGATTGTGTTTGGTTGACAGCCAGACCTCCTTCCCACCCACCCACCCACCCAGTCAGTTATCCCACCATGGAACGTGCTTGCATTGCAGGGAGTGGAAGTTGTCTCTCAGGATGTCAGTCAGTGGTGTCCTGCTGTTTGTTGGTGCACAGTTGGCAGCAGGGCCTTGTGCTCCCCACAGCAGTAGCCAGTGTCAGCCATCTTGTGAGTCCTTCTCCACTCCCTGTGATGTGAGCATGGTTCAGGGTGGTGTTGATGGGACAGTTGTGGGGGTGAGCAATGTCTGTGACTACGACTCCCATCATGCTATTGCCTCCACCCCCTTCCCAGCATGCCCATGCTTCCTTCCTTTTGACTCTGCTTCCCTGTGGGGTGGGCTGGCTGTGCTGACAGGATGGCTGGGAGTGTTGTCCTGGCAGTTGTTTGGCTAAGAGTCCCAAGAGTGTCCCTGTGCTTCACACAACATAACCCAGGGTGGTGGTGCTTTGTGGGATCTTGTGTTAGGATGGAGGGCATTGCATTCTACCAGGTGGGTACTGTGGAGTTTGTGTTGGGGGGGGTGAGGGGAGGAGCTGGTGACTATAGTCAGTGCTGCAAGTCCCCCTTCCCACCCAGCCAGCCAGATATCCCACCATGGAACGTGCTTGCATTGCAGGGAGTGGAAGTTGTCTCTCAGGATGTCAGTCAGTGGTGTCCTGCTGTTTGTTGGTGCACAGTTGGCAGCAGGGCCTTGTGCTCCCCACAGCAGTTGCCAGTGTCAGCCATCTTGTGAGTCCTTCTCCACTCCCTGTGATGTGAGCATGGTTCAGGGTGGTGTTGATGGGACAGTTGTGGGGGTGAGCAATGTCTGTGACTACGACTCCCATCATGCTATTGCCTCCACCCCCTTCCCAGCATGCCCATGCTTCCTTCCTTTTGACTCTGCTTCCCTGTGGGGTGGGCTGGCTGTGCTGACAGGATGGCTGGGAGTGTTGTCCTGGCAGTTGTTTGGCTAAGAGTCCCAAGAGTGTCCCTGTGCTTCACACAACATAACCCAGGGTGGTGGTGCTTTGTGGGATCTTGTGTTAGGATGGAGGGCATTGCATTCTACCAGGTGGGTACTGTGGAGTTTGTGTTGGGGGGGGTGAGGGGAGGTGCTGGTGACTATAGTCAGTGCTGCAAGTCCCCCTTCCCACCCAGCCAGCCAGCCAGATATCCCACCATGGAACGTGCTTGCATTGCAGGGAGTGGAAGTTGTCTCTCAGGATGTCAGTCAGTGGTGTCCTGCTGTTTGTTGGTGCACAGTTGGCAGCAGGGCCTTGTGCTCCCCACAGCAGTTGCCAGTGTCAGCCATCTTGTGAGTCCTTCTCCACTCCCTGTGATGTGAGCATGGTTCAGGGTGGTGTTGATGGGACAGTTGTGGGGGTGAGCAATGTCTGTGACTACGACTCCCATCATGCTATTGCCTCCACCCCCTTCCCAGCATGCCCATGCTTCCTTCCTTTTGACTCTGCTTCCCTGTGGGGTGGGCTGGCTGTGCTGACAGGATGGCTGGGAGTGTTGTCCTGGCAGTTGTTTGGCTAAGAGTCCCAAGAGTGTCCCTGTGCTTCACACAACATAACCCAGGGTGGTGGTGCTTTGTGGGATCTTGTGTTAGGATGGAGGGCATTGCATTCTACCAGGTGGGTACTGTGGAGTTTGTGTTGGGGGGGGCGGGGGTGAGGGGAGGTGCTGGTGACTATAGTCAGTGCTGCAAGTCCCCCTTCCCACCCAGCCAGCCAGATATCCCACCATGGAACGTGCTTGCATTGCAGGGAGTGGAAGTTGTCTCTCAGGATGTCAGTCAGTGGTGTCCTGCTGTTTGTTGGTGCACAGTTGCCAGCAGGGCCTTGTGCTCCCCACAGCAGTAGCCAGTGTCAGCCATCTTGTGAGTCCTTCTCCACTCCCTGTGATGTGAGCATGGTTCAGGGTGGTGTTGATGGGACAGTTGTGGGGGGGCAATATGTGTGACTGCGACTCCCATGATGCTATTGGCTACACTGACTTGGCCAGCATACACAGAATTCCTTCCTTTGAGTGGTCTTCACTGTGTGTTGGTGTTGTTGTGGTGGCTACATGTGTGGATGTGTGTGTTAGTTCTATTTGTGCCACTGCCTAGCTGTAGTTGTGGTTGTGTTTGTACATGTGTTGGCACAGTTGGATGTGACTTTTTTGATGGCATGTGTTGTGTTTATCTGACTGACATACACATTTTGGGATGATTCTGTTCTGGTTGCTGTGTAATTGCTATGAGTGCATGGTTTGACTCTCCCCTTGACAGTGATGTGTGTGTTTTGTGGCAGTTTATTGTGTACATTTGTTGTGTACTCACCAGGCTCTGGGATGTTCTCTAGTCCATATACGCTCACTGGCGGAAGGATGGCCCGCACCTTCTCCTCCCAGGGCCTGAGGTATATTGGCTTGGCAGGAGGGCCACTGCCGGTGTGTTGGCTGTTGATGTAGTCTATCTTCAGCAGGTCCCGTACCCTCCTGCGCACGTCATACCACCTGTTCTGGATGTCCGTCTTTGTGCGCCGACATGGTGATTGGGCGTTCACCCTGTTGATGATCCTCTCCCACATCTTGGTTTTCTGCGACATGGGGGTCTGTTGGACCAGAGTGCCAAACAGCTGTGGCTCCACCCTGAGGATCTCGTCTACCATGACTTCCAATTCACTATCTAGGAACTTGGGATTCTTCTTGGGGGGCATGGTGATGGGTGGTGATGGTGGGTGATGTGTGTGTTGGTGTGCAGGTGAGGGTGTGTGGGTGTGTGGGTGTGTGTTGTGCTGGGTGTATGTGAGGTAGGTATTTGTTGGTGTGCTGATGGTGTGTGGCTTGTGTGAGGGATGAGCTGTGGGTGTGTGGTTGCTTTCTCTTGGGTGCTGGCAGTGGAATGGCATTTGCAAAGGCTCATGGTAGTGATTTGTGTCCTTTATATAGGTGGAGTTGTGGGTGTGTCTTTGTTCTCTGTCCCCACCCCCCCAGTATTTATTGGCTTGGTAATTGCTTGTTTGGCCTTTTTTTGGTTGATTTTTCCTTTGTGCTGTTTGTGTATGTTGGAAACGTTCTTGTGACCGAGTCGGACCCTGCATTGGTCTCGTACGGTGTTTTCCGTTTCGTTCACGCTGTGTTTGTGCAGTTTTGTATGCTGCGTACGCGTCGGTCGCGGTGTATTGTGTTGCTTCGGCTCGGTTTTGTATACGTGTCGGTCGTACGGCTTGTCCTCCGTCCGACTCGGTCGTGTTTTTCGCGCCTTGCATCGTACTTTGCGGTTTGGAGTTGGCGGGTACGATTCGGTCGGATTTGTTCCGGGTGCGTGTCGGTCGGTTGGATTCGCGTGTTTTTCCGGCCGGATTGCTATTTTCCGAGCGGCTCGGTCGGTCGGCTTGGTTTCCTAACGTGTCGGTCGGATTTATCGCGGCTTGCATCGTACTTGGCGTGTCGGGCGCCACTGGTACGTGTCGGTCGGTAATTTTTCCGGCTCCGAGTCGGTCGGTGCTTTTTCCGGCCCGAATCGGAATCGACCCCTTAGTCTTCAATACCTTCTGAGAGAATCTTGGAGCAGGGCGGATGAGGGGAGTTCCAAAGATATACTGTCTCTATTCAGTGCTTGAGAAATTCCTCTTTTGCATAACATTGATTCTTTAAAGATTTTTACGACGTAAGATCAAGGACAAAGTTTTCTGGGCGGGGCATAATGATGATGAGGTGGTGGAGGCCCCACCTACACCAATTTTGTGGTAGCTCACCAACCTAATTTTGACTAACATGCAACACTGGCGAACAATTTTCGATGATAGTGCTCTCGCTCACGTGATAGAAACATTTGCAATGAAAATGCATGCTTCTTAGGGCTAACATATCTTGGGAGGTCCACTTCACAAGTGATTTTGTACTTTGGAAACAAAAACCCCTGCTTGAAGAAGAGCCAGGATCCAACATGTGCTCAATTAAGATTATGACACAAAAGTTCCATTGTCTGGGGAAGCATTAATGGAAGAGAAAGGGGGAGGTAAGCATGTGTCCTGCCTCTGATATGAAAATGAGAATGCTAAATTCATAAGCAAGGCTGATTACCTCAGCTCTGACAGAAGCTGACAGAAAAAGACCAGCTCAAAGGACCCGAAGTCTTTGTGTGGTAACCCTTCATGTTTCAGGTCCTCTGCATGTACTAGAGAATCTCAGAAGGAAAAAGCAGAGGTGTAGATCTATCAGGACTTTGCACTGCTGCAGTCAGAAAAACAGACACAAATTAGCCCAAAGTATTTACTTTCCAGCACAGAATTGCTTTTGCTCTGGGGCTTTGCCCTTAAAACAGTGCAAGTAGTGCTTTGCACGTTTTTAGGTCTCGCCTGAGCCAGCGCGCATTCGCTGTCCTGCGAGGCTTCTAGTAAGGACTTTCAACTGGGACCACACGCTATTGGCCTTTGCATGCTTTTTTCTAAGAAAGACAGCACGCAATTGGCCAAAGGCGTGTGCATGTCCCACCTTCTCTCTCCCCTGGCCTAAGGAGCTCGGGAGCGAGCAGCAGCGCGGCCGGGTGCCAGCTGCATACCTCACATTCCTTGCAGTGCGCGCGCACTGCGCTTGTCTCTTCTTCCTCTCAGCACAGAAAGCTCTCGTGACCCCCGTCCCTTCCCTTGCGCCCTCTCCCTCCTGTGCGCGCACCGCGCTTGTCTCTTCTTCCTCTCAGCACAGAAAGCTCTCGTGACCCCCCGTCCCTTCCCTTGCGCCCTCTCCCTCCTGTCGCCCTGATATCTGTCGCCAGTCCCCGCGCTCACATCATTCGCCTGTCTCTGCCCGCCTTTTCTTCTCACTGTCTCCTCTTTCTGTCTCCATCTTTTACGAACAGCCGCCTCCCTCCCTGCCCTCTTCCTGCAGCCTGCCTCTTCCTCCCCCGCCATGATAAACTGTTGTTTTCCATGATCTGCAGAGTAGCACCGCCCGGCTTAGCCTCTCACTCCGATCTTGTGTCTAGTTTCACTGGTGCAAAGTGTGTCTGTGCATCTCTCTCATCTTACTCTTGCCTTTAAAAAGAGCAAAAGTGCGTGTCTTAATTGCAGGAAACCTCCTGCAAGAGGTACGTAAATTCCAAAAACGTAGCGAGTTTTGTGGTATTCACCCGCCCACCCAGAAAATGCCCTCGCCCTGAACTCGTGTGGCACTCCCCTTATCGATTGAGCTTTTCTTATTTGTAAGTGCCCCCCTAAGGGCGTAAAATTGCATCGGTCCGGGTTCCATGAATCACAACGGTGATTTTTTTTTTTTTTTTCTTTTTTGTAGGGCCGAGCCCATCTCAAGGGCAAAACAAACAGAGCAAGTCGGTTCCTTACGTGTTCGTGATGATAAAACTTGCTGGATACCGGCGGGTGGAAATACATAGGCTTTCCATTGCATCTCACGTTCAGCTATAACCCAGTCCGCTGTTGTAACCTAAACTATATGTTTGCCTTTGTTTTCATGTTAATGAAGGAATGACCGAATTGACGGTTCCCAGGACTTGACCTATTTTTAGTGGCATTGTAGTGCGTACTCGCTTTACTGACAAGGGCCTGTGTGGAGAGGGGCAACGGGCCGCTGAAAGTTTATCTCTTTGAGACCTAGAGGCGAAGGCTGATAACATTGTTTTCAGAATAAGATTTTTTTCTACTTACACCAAATCGGTAATCTGTCTGGTGTCTCTGTCAGTGTGCACACCCACCCCTTGCATAAACAAAAAAATGACAACTCGTTTTGTTTTTAGATGCTGGGCCTTTCATCTTTAAATATCGTGACCAGGCAACATGGCTTTCCCTGCTGCTTACAGACGCTCACTTCTGAAAAAAAATATTGCAGAACAGCAGTGTGATGTACAAAGATAATCACGCCAACTTCTTAATTTGCTTTCTCTTCTGTTTTCAGTGATGTTTGAAGTTTGCTTCCTTCCACTTCCATCAAGAGCCCTCTCTATATGTCCCCTTTCCCCAGCCCCCTACTTACATGTACTCACAGAGTGAGCTCTCCATTCCAGTTGCATCACCATAGTCAGGTCGTTAATGCATTTAGACAACAAGCATTTGCAATGCAATAGGTCTCGCAGTTGTGAGAGTTTGAGCAATTGGCATTGTAAATGGCAATGCCTTTTATTTACGTGTTGGTTTTTAAAACATAAATAATAGGCATTGTCATTTACAATGCCAATAGCTTAAAACCTCGCAAATGCGAGACCTATTGCATTGCAAATGCTTGTTTTGCTATTTTGCCTCATGGAGGCATACCATAAGTGGTACTTGGGCATTCTAGCCCCACCACTCATGGATCTTGACACAAAGCCAGATCTACCAACAACCCCGACTTTTGGGCAGTGTGACCAGTGCCAACACACCCGGCGCTGACCTTAGGGGGCATTGTATTTTGAAATGTCTTACGGGGTTAAAAGCACCTGCTGCAGAGTTCCTTGTGCCCATCCATTTTCAGGCAATAATAAATAAGTTACGATAACTCTGGTGATTAATGCACCTGTGTTGTATCTTAATAAAGATGCTCCACACAGGAGTAGAGGTTGAAGAGTAGGTTTATTCTTCAAAGAAGGAAGACAGCACCAAGGACCCTCACAGAGCAGCTCCCATCATCAGCCCACAGCATCAACTGATCTTCACTGGAGCTTCAGAGAAGCTAACATTCTAATAACCTAGGTAACCAAAGATGGCTATGATGCAACGTGCACCAAGAGCATTACATCAGAGAATATAATGCAGAATAAATAATGCAGAATAAATGAAAGCATAGGATATAACACACCTTCCCCCTTCCAACAAAACAAAACAAGAATAAAAATAAAAATAAACACAAGGAAGAAACATAAAATTCATATAATATAATCTTCAAGATATTTAGGCAAACGTTTCAATCTCCCACTTGTAACTTCAGATAAATCAGTGAGTGCATCTTGAGTGATGTCTTTAGTGCCAGATAACTTTTTCAACATTTCGGGAGTTCCATCACACAAGGTAGATTCCACACTAAACTCCTGCACACTAGAAGGGACCTCAAACAAACAAGAGGAATCTTTAATCAAGCTGGATTCCGCACCAGAATCGTGCACAACCACATGTTCAGCGGAGGGCAGATCACCCCCAAACATGCTAGAATCCAAACAAGATTCCTGAACCTGGACGGCAAAAAACTTCTCATCAGACACACCAAAAACCCAAAAATCATGGCCATTGACTACCATACCATCAGCAGAAGTGACACTTTGACATGAATCAGAAATATTGACATCAGATTTTCTAGTTTTAGCAACTCTCCTTTTGCTCCACCACTTGACTTTCACAGCATTCTTGTCCACTTGAACAATCTTAGTTTCGGGGTAGAATTTAGATCCATTTGAATGGCCTCCTAATGCGGACAAACTCACCCACAACAAAAGCCTCTTGCTTGACTTTCTTAACATTATCATATCTTACTTTGGATTTATTTTGACTCAACTTCACTCTACGTCTGACTTGATCAGTGTTGGGAATATTGCCATCAACACCAGAATTGGAAATCACCCATTCAGGAGAAAGTTCATTAAAATTCTACCCTTCAACAAAACACCTGTAAACCAGAAGAAACAGCTAATTGTATGGTGTCTTTCAAAACACGGTTCACCCTCTCAACTAAATCAATCAATCAATCAATCACGGCATTTATAGAGCGCGCTACTCACCCGGTAGGGTCTCAAGGCGCTGGGGGAGGGGGTAAGTTACTGCTCGAACAGCCAGGTCTTGAGCTGCTTCCTGAAGGAGAGATGGTCCTGGGTTCGCCGAAGGTGAGTGGGGAGGGAGTTCCAGGTCTTGGCTGCCAGGTAGGAGAAGGATCTTCCTCCGGCGGTGGTTCTGCGGATGCGTGGTACGGTGGCGAGGGCGTGGCTGGTTGATCGTAGCTGGCGTGTGGGCGTGTAGAAGGTCATGCGGTCGTTGAGGTACTTTGGGCCCAGGTCGTGGAGGGCCTTGTGTGCGTGGGTGAGGAGTCTGAACGTGATTCTCTTGCTGACGGGGAGCCAGTGCAGGTCTTTCAGGTGCACGGTGATGTGGCTGTGTCGGGGGATGTCCAGGATGAGTCGTGCGGAGGCGTTCTGGATGCGCTGGAGTCTCTTTTGAAGTTTGGCTGTGGTTCCGGCGTAGAGGGTGTTCCCATAGTCCAGTCGGCTGGTGACGAGTGCCTGGGTGACGGTCTTCCTGGTTTCAGTGGGGATCCATCTGAAGATCTTGCGGAGCATGCGCAGGGTGTTGAAGCATGAAGATGAGACGGCGTTGACTTGTCTGGTCATCGACAGGGAGGAGTCCAGGATGAAGCCCAGGTTGCGTGCGTGGTCCGTTGGCTTGGGCGCGGTGCCCAGGGCCGGGGGCCACCAGGAGTCGTCCCAGGCGGAGGGTGATGAGCCCAGGATGAGGACTTCCATCTTATCTGAGTTCAGTTTAAGGCGGCTGTTCCTCATCCAGTCGGCGACGTCTCTCATCCCGTCGTGTAGGTTGGCTCTGGCGGTGGTGGGGTCGTTGGTGAGGGAGAGGATCAGCTGGGTGTCGTCGGCGTAGGAGATGATGTTGAGGTTGTGTCGGCGTGCGATGGCTGCGAGGGGGCTCATGTAGACGTTGAAGAGGGTTGGGCTGAGTGAGGATCCTTGTGGAACGCCGCAGATGACTTCGGTGGCTTCGGATCTGAACGGGGGAGGCGGACTCTCTGGGTTCTTCCGGCGAGGAACGAGATGATCCATTCCAGTGCTTTCTCTCGGATTCCGATGTTGCTGAGGCGCTTCACTAGGGTGCGGTGGCAGACGGTGTCGAACGCCGCAGAGAGGTCCAAGAGGATGAGGGCAGCTGTTTCCCCGTTGTCGGTTAGGGTTCTGATGTCGTCGGTGGCTGCGATAAGGGCGGTCTCGGTGCTGTGGTTGGCCCGAAACCCGGACTGCGAGGGGTCGAGGGATCCATTCGTCTCGAGGAAGGCGGCAAGCTGTCTGTTGACGGTCTTCTCGATGACTTTGGCCGGAAACGGAAGGAGCGAGATGGGACGGTAGTTCTTGAGGTCGGTGGGGTCCGCCGTTGGTTTCTTCAGGAGGGCGGTAAGCTCGGCGTGCTTCCAGCTCTCCGGGAAGGTGGCGGTGTGGAAGGAGGAGTTGATGATGTCCCGGAGATGGGGTGCGATGGTGGCGTCGGCTTTGTTGAAGACGTGGTGTGGGCAGGGGTCGGTTGGTGATCCGGAGTGGATGGAGTTCATCGTGTGGGTGGTGTCTTCGGTGCTGATCGGGGTCCAGTTGCAGAGGGTGGTGGTGGCGGGCGTTGGTTCGGCGGTAGGGTGCGTTGTTTGTGCGTCGAAGCTGTTGTGTATGTCTGTGATCTTGCGGTGGAAGAACGCGGAGAGTGAGTTGCAGAGGTCTTGCGAGGGGGTGATGTCGTTGTTTCCGGCGCTGGGGTTGGAGAACTCTTTGACGATGCTGAAAAGTTCCTTGCTGTCATGGGCGTTGTTGTCCAGTCGTTCTTTGAGTGCCGACTTCTTGGTGGCACGGATCAGCTGGTGGTGTTTGCGGGTGGCGTGCTTGAGGGCGGTCCTGTTGTCTGTGGTCTGGTCGAGTCGCCAGGTTTTCTCGAGAGTGCGGCAGTTCTTCTTGGATTCCTTGAGTTCGTTGGTGAACCAAGGGGTTTTCTTGCTTCCGGGTCTGCTGGGAGGGTTTTTTAGTGGTGCGAGGTCGTCGGCGCAGGCGGTCAGCCACTTGGCGAGGTTGCTGGCTGCTTCGTTTGGGTCCGTTGTGTTGGTGGGTGTGTTCTGGCTGAGGGAGGCGGTGAGCTGCTCGGCGGTGATCTTGCTCCAGCTCCGGCGGGGAGCCTGTTGCGGGTGGTGGTGGGTCGCAGTCTTTCTGAAGCTGAAGTGGACGCAGCTGTGGTCGGTCCAGTGGAGTCCGGTGGCGTGGCTGAAGGAGATGTGCTTGCTGGACGAGAAGACGGGGTCAACCGTTGCCTTGAGGACTATAAAGAGCAGTTGTAAGGTGTTTAACTCCAAATTTCATCAAAAAACTTCTCATTTTGTTCGAAACAAATTGAACTCCATTGTCTGAAATCACAAACGCAGGAATCCCCTCTGAATGAAATAGTTGCTTCAAAAACTCAATAACATTATCTGTATTGGGTTCCCTCAAGAACTTGAAAGATACTCACTTGGAAAAGTAGTCAACCACCGACAAAATTTATCGAAAACCACCGTTCAAACCACCAATAGGACCAACAAAATCTAATCCCAATTTTTCCCAAGGTCTCCGGGGAAAGGTTACTGGACATAAGGGAGAACTGAAAGTGCGAAGAGATTTCTCTGCATGCCCACACTTTCTGCAATTACTCAACATAGTCTCTACCAGACTATCCATGCCAGGCCACCAGTAATATAAACGTAACCTCTTCTTAGTTCCGGTAACACCTACATGCCCTTTATGAGACAATGCAATAAGTTTGCTCCTCAACCCAGCAGGGGGAATTAACAAAGAACCTCTCATAAGAAAAATTCCTTCTACACTTAATTCATCTTTGGTCTTGAAAAATGATTTGAACTCTTCTCCATCTTGAGCTTCTCTAGGCCAACCAACACTAATGAACTTCTTAAGGATTGTTTGACATTGATCAGAAGCAGAGACGTGTTCCCAATCTTGATAAGAAATTACCTCTTTGGTCAAAGCAAAACCATCAACCAAACCAACAACAAGTTCCTTTTCTTCAAAAACTAACTCGTCAATGCTCGAATTAGAGGGACACCTAGAATGAAAATTGGCTCTAAAGTTTTTCCCACCAGGGATGTGTCTCATGGTAAACTTATACTCGTACAATCTAGAAAACAAACGAATCAGCCTAGGACTGGCATTACTCAAACCTTTATCATTCCCCATAAAAACGAAAGGTTTGTGATCAGTGACCACCACAAATTCTCTCCCCCACAGGTAAGTTGCAAAATGATGAACACCCCACACACAGGCTAATGCCTCCTTTTCAATTGTGCTATAATTCTTTTCAGCTACCGAAAGTCTGCGGGAAGCAAAAGCTACTGTATTTTCAACTCCATCCACCATCTGACTTAAAATGGCACCAAGACCAAAATTACTGACATCAACTGTGACAATGGAAATGGCATTTCCTTTATACGGTTGAAGTGCAGGTGCATTTACAATTAAGCTCTTCAAATTTTCAAAAGCTTCCATTTGTTCATCTTGCCAGTTAAACTTGACATTGCTCCTAATCAGTCGTCTCAAAGGTTCACTTACCAATGCAAAACTGTGCACAAAACGGGAGTAATATTCGCTTACGCCAGGGAAAGATCTTAATTGATCCTTGTCTGTAGGTTGAGCACAATCGCTAATAGCTTTTAGAAGATCCTGCTTGGGTCTGATACCAGTTGAAGAAACAACATGCCCCAAATACTCCACTTCCTCCATTAAAAACTTACATTTTTGATTTTTCACTGACATGCCATGGTCTTCCAGGATACCAAGAACCCGGTCAAGTTTAATTAAATGTTCCTTGACTGAGTTTCAAGAAATTAAAATGTCATCCTGATATGTGAGTACATCTTTCTCATTTCCTAATAACTGAAACATGAGTTTCTGAAATACAGATGCTGCCGATGCAAGGCCAAACGGCATTCTAAGAAAACGAAATGCACCAAAAGGAGTGTTGAAAGCTGTAAGATCACGAGAGTCCTTGTTTAGCTCAATCTGATAATAGGCAGCTCTCAGATCGATAGTGGAAAATATTTTTGTACCAGAGAGTTGAGCTAACATATCATGAATTCTTGGTAAAGGGAAACAGTCTACCTGAATGTTTTGATTTTATGACCTCAAATCAATGCATAATCTGAGTTCATCAGATTTTTTTTTAAAGCCACTACAATGGGAGAAACCCATAAGGAAGAGTCCACAGGCTCAATGACTCCATCAGTGCATAACTTTTGAAGATGTTCTTTTAACCTTTCTCTGATGCTCAAAGGGACATGTCTTACTTTGTGCACAACAGGGATGGCGTCAGGCTTAAGGATAATTTTATGCTCATAACCTTTCACCATTCCTAAATTGTCTTCAAAAACATGTTGATGTTTCTTAAGGACCTCATCTAAAGAAATAACATTTTCTTGTACAGTGTTAACAAGCAAAATAGGATGTTCCGTCCCAGGTCTAAAAATCATTCCAAATTTACCCTGATCTCTCCAACCTAAAATGTTATAACCTTTTTTTGCAACATAAACTTTAGTATGAATAAGTCTATCTTTAAATTGTAAATTTTCTGGAAAATAACCCATCATGTCAATTTCTTGACCACCAAAGGCAACAGTGCGAATATCTGGAGGAAGCAAATCTATGCCATTCCATTCCTTTATAAAAAATTGGTCCGAGATAATGGTAATAGGAGAGCCAGAGTCAACAGTGACTCTAGTATCCACATTCCCAATTTTGACATTGCAAATAGGATCACCTCCATCAGGAACAGATTGAGTTGCAGTATTAATCATATCAATAGATAATAACATTTTCTTACATTGAGTATCCTCATAATGTGAAGTGGAGGCATTCTGAGATTCATTTGTGTTTAAACCCATAACTTTGTTAATATTTCTACAAAGCTTAGCAAAATGACCATTTTTCTTACAATGTGAACACATTTTACCAAGAGCTGGACAGTTGGAAGCATTGACTAAGTGGGACTTTGAGGCACATCTGAAGCAATGAGTATTTCTATCCGTTTTTTAAAATCAGGTTTGAAAGTATTGGATTTACTATTATTATTAGGTCCAGAATTGAAAGTAGGCTTTTGAATAATTTTGTTCACTGCTTCAGTATTGATGCCTTTGGCCTTACCTAATTCTTTAGCAGCTGTAATGGAACGGTCTATTCCTCTGGCAATTTCCAATGTTTCTGCTAAAGAAGGATTCCTGCAACATAAAATCCTTTCTTGGACTTTAGAATCATAACAACTTACTACAATCTGATCTCTAAGATATTGTTCAATTGGACCTATAAACTCACAGGAAGATGCTAGTACTCTTAACTCAGCTAAAAAGGTATCAATATTTTCATGTTGTTTACGAGTATAGAATTTGTGCCTCTCTACAATGACACTAGGCTGTCTTTGAAATGTTTTTCTAACCTAGCTATTGCCTCAGTAAACTCATCCCAGTCATCACAAGGAGGACGAACTATGGGTGGTTGGTGATCAAAGATCCTCTGACCCTCGGAGCCCAAACAATTATGAAGCATAGCATTCTTCCTAACAGCGGAAAATTTGGCACCATCAATAGCTAATATATAACTATAAAGGATTTATACCATTGGTTCCACTTAACTTTAGGTTTCCCAGGTTCTGATAAAAATGGAGCAGGAAGAATGGCTGTCTGAAGAGCCATATTACAATGAAATAAATAATAAACAACAAGAAAATGAAATACAAATCAAAATGTATAAATGTAACTGTTGCAAAGAAGTGTGCGCGTCACCGCGCTTGAAAGAAATGTCAAAGAAATTAGTAAATCATGAGGGAAACCTTGGAGTGCAAAATTCCCAAAAATTTGAGTGTAAATGAAAGTGTGTGCGTCACCGCACATAAAGTACTCACCACAGAATTTAGAATAAAAGAAATGCATTAGTAATAAGCAATAAAAGGTGTGAGTATCACTGCACTTGAAATTCAGAGTTCCAATCAAATATATGAAGAGGTGTGCGCGTCACAGCGCAAATTATTGAAGAAAAAAAAACTGACGAAAATTTAAAAAGTAGACTCTTAAAGGGATTGAAGCTTCCCTTAAGGAGCGGTGCGTAGAGGTCGTCGGTCCGGCAGAATCTGTAAAGAGGTGTGCGCGTCACTGTGCAAATTATTGTAATGAAGAAACTGACCAGATGGAGCAGTGCGTAGAGATCGTCGGTCCGGTCAGATCTGTAAAGGGGTGTGCGCATCACCGCGCAAGTTATTGTAAGGAGGAAACTGACCAAATGTAGAAGGCAAAAGTTCTTAAAGGGAAGAACTTTGCCTTTAAGGGTGATGCGTAGAGCTCATTGACGGAGCGTCAGAAAACGTCTGACGTCAGTTGACACTTGAGCTGAAGACGATCAGCGGTGATGGCGTACTGAGGGCAGCTGGGAATCTGAAAACGAACGCCGTGTGAAGAGGAATCTGGGAAGCAGGAGAATTCCAAAGTTCAATGTTGGTGCTCGCGGAGATTTCAAAGGTAAACTAACTCAACGCAAGCACTTAAAATTTCAAAAATGCAGATAAATATAATTATGAAGTTGTCGGTAGTAAGGGGAATCCGCAAGTATCACAAAGTATATCTTCAAAGGTAGGAATCACAAAGTAGAATCCAGGTTCTCTAGGCAATCTCAATCCAGTTAGAGAAAAATATTGCTGTAGGGAACAAAAGTACTAGTAGCAAAGCAATATCCAGAGTGAAATGGCTGCAAATAAGTTGGAGGGTCCAGAAGAAAATTCCTGTAGAAGAGGATGTTGAAAGCAGGCACACGTAGAATTGGGTTCTCAGGGTGCTGGCTTCATCTCGCTCGTCGCCAATTCATGTTGTATCTTAATAAAGATGATCCACACAGGAGTAGAGGTTGAAGAGTAGGTTTATTCTTCAAAGAAGGAAGACAACACCAAGGACCCTCACAGAGTAGCTCCCATCATCAGCCCACAGCATCAATTGATCTTCACTGGAGCTTCAGAGAAGCTAACATTCTAATAACCTAGGTAACCAAAGATGGCTATGATGCAACATGCACCAAGACCATTACAACAGAGAATATAATACAGAATAAATAATGCAGAATAAATGAAAACATAGGATATAACAACCTGCTGGAGAGAGATCAGAGCTTTCTCTTGTGCTAGTTTTGACTCACCATAACGTAGCACAGAAGATTAATGTACCTGCTGCAAAGCATGTGTACCATGTAGATCACAGAGTTGCATTTTATGTAGCTAGATTAGTGGGTTACTGTTTTTTGTTTTAGCACACAGAGACCTTTGTTACTGTTGATAAGTTACAATCCTAGCATAGCAGAGTGATGTATGAACTGGCATCAAAGAGCTGCATGCAAACAGCAAAACATAGTAGGTTAGAACCGATCAGTATGGATGGATTGTGACACCTACACCGTGTAGACCTTATTGACTTATGGAACATTTACTATTCACTGATTTACATTGTCTCTGTATAACATGTGCATGATTTAAAGGTCTGGGACAGCCACCATACACTGGGATGAATAGCGCCTTTTTGTTGTTGCAGTTTTATATAGCCCGAACTCGACACAAAGGTATTGGAGCACTTTACATGAGCACCAGTTAGGTTACACAAAGATACATTGATTTTTTTGGTAGGTGCGGGAAGATTAAGTGATTTGCACAGAATCACAGGATGTTAAGCCGACACAGAGACTCGAACCTGGTTCCCCAGTTCCAAAGTCGGCAACTCTGACCATTACGCCATATGAAAGAAATTAAACACATGTGCAAGAAGGGCTATGGAGAGATGAGTGGCGATGTTGGGGGGGGGGCTAGTGAGGAAATATGTGGTTATTGGGGGGCGCCCTCATAGATTATCGCACCGGGAGCCACCAGCGCTAAAACCAGCCCTGTCTTCAAAGGTCGCCAGACCTGGCTTTAAGTAAAAAACATAATGACTCCTTAAGACAGGCATTACGTAGGAGAAATTATATATTTCTCCTAACATTTTACACATTGCATGTGCGCTGTAAAGCATGCATCTAATGTGTGAAATGCTTTAGTTTGTCTAAGGATAGATTTTGTACTGGAAGGGTATAAAATATAGTACAAAACATATGCTCTGTAAACCCTTTTTCATAGCACACAGATTGGAAATATCTGATGTCCTGTCATGTTTTTTAGTGATCATAGTGTCAAGAGTAGGGAGCACGAATTGGTGCTTGTTTTCTCCCTCTCCCTAGGAGTGAATAGTTGTGATTGGGACAGTCGATAATATGCCTCCATATCTGGTGTGCCCATTCCACTTCGTTTTTAGGTAATCTATAAGGTTTTCAGCCTAATTCTAGGAAGCTCCCCTGCCAACATCAGGGATACGATAATGCTATCTAGTTTCTGTAAGACCCTCTTGGGGAGCATTGAGAACATTCTCTAGAAGACACATAATCATTGTGGCAACACTACCAATTTTAAGTTTCACCTGCACAGCGTTTGCGCTGTGCTTGTGAAATCTCTTGTATTTAATATATCTTAAAAGGGAGCTCTTATCAGTTCCCATCACCGAATTACTGTGTTTATTCGCTTTTATGTGGAACTTTATTTTTCTTAACTTCCCCTGGCTACATGCATTCACGATACTTCTACTGAAGTTGTTCACACTGTTTAAGCCCCACTCACTGTCAAGATAAGATCTCTTCCCACAGAAAAGGCAGACAGCCTCTTACAGTATGCTGGAATGCTTGCTTTTTATTAATTAGTTGTGTAAAGCAGATGCTTTAGCCTTAAAACGTTTGTGGCATTTCCTATTCATGCCTCGGTACCTTTCTTTGCACTTTGTAGGCATTATTGAATTGATTTTTTCAACTTAATCTATTTGGTCATTATGATCAAATTCTAAATGTTGTAAGAAACATGTTAAACATAAAGTTAATGTACAAGAACTATGATATATGATATTACTAAACAGGGAGCCACAAGTGCAGTTACCTTGCAGACAACAGGGTCATGATTTGAATGATGCAGCAGGTGCAGCAGCACCAGGCCGAAAAGTTGTCAGAACTCCTCTATCACATAATATTGCTATATTTGACTACTAAACAGGCAGTCACAATTGCAGTTACAGTGCAGTTAAAAGGGACTTGATTTGAATGCATGCAGCAGGCGCAGTGGCACCGGGGCCAAAAGCTCTAGGGACCCGACTAAACCCAGATTATTGCTAACATTTAAAACTAAACAGGCTGTCACAAGTGCAGTTACCTTGCAGACAACAGGGTCATGATTTGAATGGTGCAGCAGGTGCAGTGGCACCGGGCCAAACATTTGTCAGAACTCCTCTAAACACCTAATATTGCTACATTTTACTACTAAACAGACAGTCACAATTGCAGTTACCTTGCAGTTGAAAGAGACTTGATTTGAATGGTGCAGCAGGTGCTGTGGCACTAGGGCCAAAAGCTCTAGAACCCCACTAAACCCAGATTATCACTAAATTTTACTACTAAACAAGACAGTCACAAGTGCATTTATCTAGCAAGCAATTAGGTCATGATTTGAATGGTGCAGCAGGTGCAGTAGCACCAGGACCAAAAGCTCTAGGCACCCCATTGGACACCTAATATTGCTATATTTTACTACTAAACAGGCAGCCACAAGTGCAGTTACCTTGCAGACAACAGGGTCATGATTTGAATGGTGCAGCAGGTGCAGTGGCAACAGGGCCAAAAGCTGCCAGAACTCTTCTAAACACAAAATATTGCTATATTATACCACTAAACAGCCAGTCACAAAGGCAGTTATCTTGCAGGCACTAGGAGCATGATTTGAATGGTGCAGCAGGTGCAGTGGCACTGGCACTGGCCCCAAAAGTTGTCAGAACCCCTCTAAACACACGATATTGCTATTACATCAATTAATTCTTTTATTTCCCCTTTTAATTTTTTAAAATTTTTTGCTATTACTTAACTGCACTATTCTACTAGTACCAGAATAATTTCTTGCCTTTTTCTACATAAACAAGTCATAACACTTTAACAGACTTTCTGTAACTTATATTGTACAACTACTCAGCAAGCTACAACTTCCAACAAAAAGCAGCTTATTATTAATCACATTCACGAAAACGAATGCATTTACCAATGCTTGTTAATACAACTACCCTACCTATCAAGGAAAAAGGCAGATGCTGACAACTCCTCCCAGGGCATACGGACATATAATTCCTCTCTCCACTGCAACATAGTGTTCTTTAATGAAGCGTGTTTTTTACTCTTGTCTAAATTGGGGGAAGGTTGAAGAGACCTGTTGGACACTAGGATGTCATTTCAGATCGGGGGGGCGTGGATGGGAAAGACATCTTGCCCTGTTATTTCTTTTTCCCACTTCTTTGCTTCCAGTCGGATGATGTTCTGGCTGTAAAAGTACCAAGAGCCTCCAAAAATGGTGAACTTGTCAGCCATTTTCGAAGGATTGCGGAGTCATTAAGTGTTTGCAAATGATGCAACTGGTTTTGAAGATGATGTGGGCTGGCAGGGAAGCCAGTGAAGATCCATCAGGGGGGAGTTTGATGTGGTCATATTTCATTTAGACCCTTGGGGCAAATTATAATTTGTGACATAACGCTGCATTGAGCAGCGTTGCATCAGAAGGAATTGTGTTGTGTTGCGGCAGATTCCTGCGAAATGGATACACCATATTTATCATACGTACACCATGGCGCAGGGCCCCGAGTTGCGTCACACATTGTGACGCAAATTAGTTGATTATGGTGCAAAGTGCTGTAACGCAACTACTACCTAAGTGACGCAAAGTTGAATAGGCATGTCGTAAAACACCTCTACAAGCCACAAATCAGTACTGCGTTATGCAAGAGTGCATTGCATTGTGGGAACACTTGAAAACAGCAAACAGAGAGACGCAATTCTCACTACCAATCCCCCTGCAATATCTACAACCATGGAAGGGCCTCAGGAACCAATAGGGCAATAACCCTGGCATTGAAGACTTGCCAACAATCCAGGGGAAAAGGAAGAGGAAGTCAAATTTCTCATAGGAGGAAAACCAAATACTCATCAATGAGGTGACCAAGAACAAAAAGCCTTATATTTGTCACCTCCAAATTGCTATTAGCAAAGAAGGATGCCATATGGCAATCTATAGTGGACAAGATCAACTGCACTGCGTAAACAAAAACACTGTAGTGGAGTGTAAGAAGAGGTGGCATGACTACAAACATAGGACAAAAGAAAAAATGGCCAGGAACCTAAAGGCAGCCATGAGGACTGGAGGAGGACCTGATGTCCAGAAAGGATTTGACCCATTGGTGGAGCAGGTGGCATCCCCCATTCCAAAAGAGTTGGTAGCCGGAATGGAAGTTCAGGACAGTGCTGAGGTAGAGGACCAGCAAGAAGTACAGGGTGAGTGAAAACAAGGGGTGTAATGTCACAGAGAAGAGTACAATGACAGTATGATCAATTGTCAAATAAGGGACAGATAACTGGAATTTCCATCTGATTGCTGGGTCAACAACTTAGGGGCATATTTATCAATCTTTAGCATTGCCTTTGGTTCTAGTGTGAGGCAAAATATAAATCTGTTACATTAAGCCAGGCAGGGCCACCTTGCGTGGTCCTGAGTGGCTTCATAAACCTAGAGTAACACAAGGTGGTGGAAAATGCTCCCTTGCATTACTGTGCAGCAGGGAGGTGAACAATGGGTGGAGAATGGGTCAAATGCATCCACCCATTGATTATGGTACATACCAAGATTTTCCAAAATTGGTAAACCTGGGAATGCGTCAGAATTATATGCTCCCCCACTGAGGTGCTACAATGAGAAATCTCAATATTTTTTCTTGTTTCCTCTTTTGACGTGTGCAGCATTCTGCAGCACACATAGAAAGAGGAAAATGCCTCTCAAGCTAGTTTTATGCAGGAAGGTGTCCCTACCTGCACAAAAATAATCCGTCCTACAATGCAGGCCCGCTTGCACCATGACGCAAGGGTGCCTGCGTTGGCGCTAGGCAGGCAAAAGTACGCTAGGAAAAGACACAAATTCAACATATAATGGGAAATATGGCACATCCATGCCCTTTCCCTATCACGCAGTGCAGCAAGGTGACTTGCTGCGTAGTGTTGCATGCATGTTTGATAAATATGACCCCTAGGGTACAAATATTACCAAATAGCATGCAAGACAGTGCAGCAAGGCAGCTAAGGGGCCGATTCCTTCGGGCCGGAAATCTCTCCGACTGAGCCGGACCCGGAGAGAATTCCGACCGAATCGGACCCTAGCAGTCCGACCGGACGAGTACGATGCATTCGCATGCTATCGGACTCGATTCGGTCGGACTCCCATTGAAGTCAATGGGAGCCGGTCGTACGACGCGTACGCGGGCTCCCATTGACTCAATGGGTGCGAGGCGAACAAGGGCGCCCCCTACAGTGGGTACGCGTCCATGCGCATCGCGGCGTACATGCACAGGTAGGGGGGATCCATGGGTCCTCCCTGTGTGCGACTCGCGCGCCTACGCGTTCAGGGGGGTTTGACGCGGACCCCCAAAGTCCGGCTCCGACAGCTCTTTCGAGCCGGACGGCACGAGTCGGTCGGACTGCTTGCGGCGCGCATCGTACTTACCCGGCCGGGAAACGTCTCCATAGCGCGGTGCGAGTCGTGTCCGTGTGAGTCGGTCGGAGCGTGTTGAAGCCGCGTACGAGTCGGTCGGCGATTTCGCGTGCGCTCGCATCGTACTCGCTCGGCCGGACCCGGGTACGATTCGGTCGGGAAACAGGGCTCCGAATCGGATCCGGTAAATCCGAATCCGATTCGGAGCACTACCGGCCGAGATCGGAATCGGCCCCTTAGTGTGTTGTGCTGTATGAAAGGTCGAGGGCAGGAATGTGTGGTCTTTATCAATAAATGGTGCAATACAGCTCTCTGCTAGCGCTGATGCACAAACTGATGCCAGAAGCAAATGCAGACCCCCATTGCAACATCACGCAATGGTGCCTGTGTTGGTGCTAGGCAGCACATTGTGCGCCAGCACAGGCAGAGATCTGGTATGCACTGAATAATGTTAAATATTGCTCATTCCTGTCCTATCCCTTTCACACAGGACAGCCCAGAAAGGTGGTTTGCTGCATTGCATTGCATGAAAATTTAATAAATACTACTAAATAATGAGAGTGTGAGATCAATGTACATGAATTGACATGTGACAAGTGACAACAGTACAACATGGGCCTATTCACTTGTAGAAACACATGTTCTTCATACCCCTGTGTACTTGAAATAGAAGGAAATATGTCACAATGTAACAGATATCACTTATGTCATATACAATCATGGAATATTTGTAACATATCCCTATGAGGGACAAACAACATCTCCTGAAGATCAGCCTGTCTGTGATTATCAACCTGTTGATGAAGCCCTACTGCTTCCCATGGATAAAGACACCTTCCAACAACTCCTTGACACAAAAGAAACATCTCCTCAGGTTTCGGCAAGGGAAGACAATATTGTTGGGTCTCCACATGAAACAAAACCAGACTGTACATGGACCATCTACATATCATATTGCAATTCAGGAGTCTGAGGACCCCTAAGTCAAATTTCAATGGCGAGTGGTAGGAGTCCAGCAGAAAATGGTTGATGAAGTCAGGTTAAGGATGAAGACTATAGCGGGCACGCTTGAAGGAGTCCGTAGGTGTCTCAGCCCCAATAAGGGGTTGTCAAAGGCTATTTCAGACACCAACTCCTGCTCTATGGTATTGATGTCTCATTAGCTGATATCGCTGATGTCATGATGCAGAAGGACCAAGAACACCAGCCTTCAACATCTGACACCAGTGATGTTGTTAGTCAGCTGGGAGCCATCAATTCCTCCATCCGGTCCTTGGCAAGAGCACTGGAGGCTTTAGGTAATGGTTTGGAGGCCAAGATGGACTCCTTTATCACATCAACAAGTACCCTCAATAGCAACGTCATAGCTGTGTTGTCCAAACAGCACGCCCTTGCAATGCTGCCTTACTGGCATTCATAAATATAATTGGCAAATTTGGAATAACATCTACTGCCTCTGATGTTTGTGTTTTCAGAAGCAAGTACCATCACTCCTCTGCCTCCTATTACAACACCACAATATCCATTGAAAGCAGAGCACTCATCAGAGGAGGAAGATGTACAGATCCCCAGTTTCTGAACCAGAAATTCCCTATAAGCATTTGTGAAAGCCTCCTAGCCAGTTTTACGATCTGTCCTGTGCAGGATATCATGGCACTTTCTTTGCAACCCACTACAGTACTCTATTTTTGTGAAGTATTTAATCTTCTCTAACTGTTCTCATCAAATAGCATCCATATTTGCTAATGGCACTTTGTTCCTCACCAATTGTCCTTTGTAACACATGTAAATGAGAAGAATGCTTTCTAGCTACATGTATTGTGAATCACTACACATTGTATTTGGCCATACGAGGCCACATTGCGTGTCTTGGTAAATGTGGAGTAACGCAAGGCTGTGCAAACCAGCTGCCTTGCGTTACTTTCCCTTAGAGAGGTGTTATATGTGAAGAGTGTTGGTGTACCCACACATCCACCCATTCATTTAGGTGCATTCATAGATTTAGCATTAGTGGTAGACCAGGGAATCTGAAAAAAATGCTACACCTCCTCAGTGGAGGGTTAACGAGTAAATATATGGTTAAATCCTCTTGTAGTGTCCTCTTTCAAAGTGTGCTGCATCATGCAGCACACTTAGAAAGAAGAAAATGCCTCTGAGGGTTGGTTTTGGCCAGGGTGTGTCCCTTCCTGCCCAAAAACTATTCCAGCCTACAGCGCAGGCCCCCTTGCACCATGGTGCGAGGGTGTCTGCATTAGCGCTAGGCAGCAGTTTGTGGGCTAGCGCAGGTAGAGAGCAGGAATGTTTTGTGTCATGTAAAATATGGGGCCGATTCCGATTCGGGCCGGAAATCTCTCCGACCGAGCCGGACCAGGAGAGATTTCCGACCGAATCGGACTCTAGCAGTCTGACCGAATGAGTACGATGCGCACGTATGCCATCGGACTCGATTCGGTCGGACTCCCATTGAAGTCAATGGGAGCCAGTCGTACGACGCGTACACGGGCTCCCATTGACTCAATGGGCACGACACGAACAAGGGCGCCCCCTACAGCGTATTCGCGTCAGTGCGGGTCGAGCCGTACATGCACGTGTAAGGGGGACCCATGGGTCCCCCCTGTGTGCGACTCGCGTGCCTACGCTTCCAGGGGGGTCCGACTCGGACCCTCAAAGTGCGGCTCCGACAGCTCCTTGGAGCCGGACTGCGCGAGTCGGTCGGAGCGGTCGCGATGCGCATCGTACTTACCCGGCCGGGGAACGTCTCCATTGCGCGGTGCGAGTCGTCCCCATGCGAGTCGGTCGGAGCGGTCGGGTCCTGCGAACGAGTCGGTCGGAGATTTCGCGAGCGCACGCATCGTACTCGCTCGCCCGGACGCACGTACGATTCGGTCGGGAAATAGGGCTCCGAATCGGATCCGGTAAAGCCGAATCCGATTCGGAGCCCTACCGGCCGAGATCGGAATCGGCCCCTTAGTCTCTGTGATGGATTCGCTCCCGAGACGGAGGAGTGCCCTGACAAACCCAACATGGCTGCCACGTCCCCGGCCGGAAGCAAACTATGCGCTCTAAAGGGCAGGCAGGAGCTTTCTGGCCGCCAACAGCGAACCAGGAGGGCGGAGCCAGGAGTACCGTAAAGACGCCGAAAGTCGGAATTCAAGGAGAGACAGGATCGGAGAAGGAAGGAGGCGAGGAGACCGAAAACGAGGAGGAAGAGGCTCACAGACCCCACAAAGGAGCAGAGAAGCCGCGGGAGACTGGAGGATCGTCCCAGGACGGGGAGGGCCACCCTGCAGGAGACCACTCAAGGAGCAACGCCCGTGAGTCCAGCACTCCAACGAGGGAAGCGGAGGCTGGGACTCCCCTCCCTACAGCCCAGGAGGGTCGTGGATTCAGGCAAGTGCCCCGAGCACAGTTTTTTTCATTAAGGGGTTGGTGGGCGGGATTACGGGTCACACCACCCTAAACCTCTGATACCCCTTAGCACGTAGGCACATCAGAAATAGAGAGCATGGGTGACGGGAGCACTCTTCCCCGAAGACACCACTAGAACAGCGGCCTGATTATATCTTTTTTTGCTTTGTTCCTTTCCGGTTCTCTCCTGAGGAGATCGGACCCCCCCCCCCCATTTTCCATCGAAGAAGAGCCAAAGCTCGGACGAAGCCCAACCACAACGACAGTACCCTGTGGATGCAGACTCCTTTTTTTCATTCCCACCTATTACTTCAGTTTATCCCTATCCCTATTCTCCCGAGCCCCAAAACTGCTACAATCCTTACCCAGGAAGAGCTGGGACATGCATCAGGTGGAGAATAAGAGGCCATAATAAACAACTATACTACCACTAGCAACTCCTGTATCATTACGTAAGGGAGGGGTGGGGCATCTGTCGTGGCCACACGACGACAGTCTCATTCCTGCCCTCTCCCTTGCACGCAGTGCACTGCAGTAAGGTGACTAGCTGTGTTGTGGTGTGTGTAAAATGAAAAAATATGCTCTATTATCAGTTAGAAACATGGATATGTGTGCATTCATATCTGCAATGTGAGGATGACCTACAGTTGTCAAGAGTCTGACGCTGCAACATTTCAAAACAATATACTCCGGACTATTTGAACATCATGTACTTTCCTAACTCAATAATAGGAAATTAAAGCAAAAAAATAATCACTTTGTGGACTACATAAAATGTATTTAAAGATAAAAGATATAATACAAAAAAACTACCTAACGCTACCTAACCTACAGTACCTATTATTAAAACTATCCTGTCTTACCTTATCTAGCACTTAGCCTATCTTAAAAACTTTTAACACTCGACAAAATAAGCATTAACCTCCTACCCTCCTAAATACGCATAAGTCAATGCAATACAAACATAAACTATATCCTAAACATGTGCTACCTACACATATAAGCCTATAAAATATATGCATTTTTAATGATTTTCAAAGATTTTTTTTTTGCTTTTATTTTATAACACACAAAACATTCACCCCACCCACTAAAATCTTTAACCATTTTACAATGATCACACTAAAACCTACCTAAAATGATCTTACTAAACTATGGTCAAAGCAAAGCCATCAACCAAACCAACAACAAGTTCCTTTTCTTCAAAAACTAATTTGTCAATGCTCGAATTACAGGGACACCTAGAAAGAAAATTGGCTCTAAAATTTTTCCCACCAGGGATGTGTCTCATGGTAAACTTATACTCGTACAATCTAGAAAACAAACGAATCAGCCTAGGACTGGCATTACTCAAACCTTTATCATTCCCCATAAAAACGAAAGGTTTGTGATCAGTGACCACCACAAATTCTCTCCCCCACAGGTAAGTTGCAAAATGATGAACACCCCACACACAGGCTAATGCCTCCTTTTCAATTGTGCTATAATTCTTTTCAGCTACCGAAAGTCTGCGGGAAGCAAAAGCTACTGTATTTTCAACTCCATCCACCATCTGACTTAAAATGGCACCAAGACCAAAATTACTGACATCAACTGTGACAATGGAAATGGCATTTCCTTTATACGGTTGAAGTGCAGGTGCATTTACAATTAAGCTCTTCAAATTTTCAAAAGCTTCCATTTGTTCATCTTGCCAGTTAAACTTGACATTGCTCCTAATCAGTCGTCTCAAAGGTTCACTTACCAATGCAAAACTGTGCACAAAACGGGAGTAATATTCGCTACGCCAGAGAAAGATCTTAATTGATCCTTGTCTGTAGGTTGAGCACAATCGCTAATAGCTTTTAGAAGATCCTGCTTGGGTCTGATACCAGTTGAAGAAACAACATGCCCCAAATACTCCACTTCCTCCATTAAAAACTTACATTTTTGATTTTTCACTGACATGCCATGGTCTTCCAGGATACCAAGAACCCGGTCAAGTTTAATTAAATGTTCCTTGACTGAGTTTCAAGAAATTAAAATGTCATCCTGATATGTGAGTACATCTTTCTCATTTCCTAATAACTGAAACATGAGTTTCTGAAATACAGATGCTGCCGATGCAAGGCCAAACGGCATTCTAAGAAAACGAAATGCACCAAAAGGAGTGTTGAAAGCTGTAAGATCACGAGAGTCCTTGTTTAGCTCAATCTGATAATAGGCAGCTCTCAGATCGATAGTGGAAAATATTTTTGTACCAGAGAGTTGAGCTAACATATCATGAATTCTTGGTAAAGGAAACAGTCTACCTGAATGTTTTGATTTTATGACCTCAAATCAATGCATAATCTGAGTTCATCAGATTTTTTTTAAAGCCACTACAATGGGAGAAACCCATAAGGAAGAGTCCACAGGCTCAATGACTCCATCAGTGCATAACTTTTGAAGATGTTCTTTTAACCTTTCTCTGATGCTCAAAGGGACATGTCTTACTTTGTGCACAACAGGGATGGCGTCAGGCTTAAGGATAATTTTATGCTCATAACCTTTCACCATTCCTAAATTGTCTTCAAAAACATGTTGATGTTTCTTAAGGACCTCATCTAAAGAAATAACATTTTCTTGTACAGTGTTAACAAGCAAAATAGGATGTTCCGTCCCAGGTCTAAAAATCATTCCAAATTTACCCTGATCTCTCCAACCTAAAATGTTATAACCTTTTTTGCAACATAAACTTTAGTATGAATAAGTCTATCTTTAAATTGTAAATTTTCTGGAAAATAACCCATCATGTCAATTTCTTGACCACCAAAGGCAACAGTGCGAATATCTGGAGGAAGCAAATCTATGCCATTCCATTCCTTTATAAAAAATTGGTCCGAGATAATGGTAATAGGAGAGCCAGAGTCAACAGTGACTCTAGTATCCACATTCCCAATTTTGACATTGCAAATAGGATCACCTCCATCAGGAACAGATTGAGTTGCAGTATTAATCATATCAATAGATAATAACATTTTCTTACATTGAGTATCCTCATAATGTGAAGTGGAGGCATTCTGAGATTCATTTGTGTTTAAACCCATAACTTTGTTAATATTTCTACAAAGCTTAGCAAAATGACCATTTTTCTTACAATGTGAACACATTTTACCAAGAGCTGGACAGTTGGAAGCATTGACTAAGTGGGACTTTGAGGCACATCTGAAGCAATGAGTATTTCTATCCGTTTTTTAAAATCAGGTTTGAAAGTATTGGATTTACTATTATTATTAGGTCCAGAATTGAAAGTAGGCTTTTGAATAATTTTGTTCACTGCTTCAGTATTGACGCCTTTGGCCTTACCTAATTCTTTAGCAGCTGTAATGGAACAGTCTATTCCTCTGGCAATTTCCAATGTTTCTGCTAAAGAAGGATTCCTGCAACATAAAATCCTTTCTTGGACTTTAGAATCATAACAACTTACTACAATCTGATCTCTAAGATATTGTTCAATTGGACCTATAAACTCACAGGAAGATGCTAGTACTCTTAACTCAAGGCCCGCTTGCACCATGAAGCAAGGGTGCCTGCGTTGGCGCTAGGCAGGCAAAAGTACGCTAGGAAAAGACACAAATTCAACATATAATGGGAAATATGGCACATCCATGCCCTTTCCCTATCACGCAGTGCAGCAAGGTGACTTGCTGCGTAGTGTTGCATGCATGTTTGATAAATATGACCCCTAGGGTACAAATATTACCAAATAGCATGCAAGACAGTGCAGCAAGGCAGCTTAGTGTGTTGTGCTGTATGAAAGGTCGAGGGCAGGAATGTGTGGTCTTTATCAATAAATGGTGCAATACAGCTCTCTGCTAGCGCTGATGCACAAACTGATGCCAGAAGCAAATGCAGACCCCCATTGCAACATCACGCAATGGTGCCTGTGTTGGTGCTAGGCAGCACATTGTGCGCCAGCACAGGCAGAGATCTGGTATGCACTGAATAATGTTAAATATTGCTCATTCCTGTCCTATCCCTTTCACACAGGACAGCCCAGAAAGGTGGTTTGCTGCATTGCATTGCATGAAAATTTCATAAATACTACTAAATAATGAGAGTGTGAGATCAATGTACATGAATTGACATGTGACAAGTGACAACAGTACAACATGGGCCTATTCACCTTGTAGAAACACATGTTCTTCATACCCCTGTGTACTTGAAATAGAAGGAAATATGTCACAATGTAACAGATATCACTTATGTCATATACAATCATGGAATATTTGTAACATATCCCTATGAGGGACAAACAACATCTCCTGAAGATCAGCCTGTCTGTGATTATCAACCTGTTGATGAAGCCCTACTGCTTCCCATGGATAAAGACACCTTCCAACAACTCCTTGACACAAAAGAAACATCTCCTCAGGTTTCGGCAAGGGAAGACAATATTGTTGGGTCTCCACATGAACCAAAACCAGACTGTACATGGACCATCTACATATCATATTGCAATTCAGGAGTCTGAGGACCCCTAAGTCAAATTTCAATGGCGAGTGGTAGGAGTCCAGCAGCAAATGGTTGATGAAGTCAGGTTAAGGATGAAGACTATAGCGGGCACGCTTGAAGGAGTCCGTAGGTGTCTCAGCCCCAATAAGGGGTTGTCAAAGGCTATTTCAGACACCAACTCCTGCTCTATGGTATTGATGTCTCATTAGCTGATATCGCTGATGTCATGATGCAGAAGGACCAAGAACACCAGCCTTCAACATCTGACACCAGTGATGTTGTTAGTCAGCTGGGAGCCATCAATTCCTCCATCCGGTCCTTGGCAAGAGCACTGGAGGCTTTAGGTAATGGTTTGGAGGCCAAGATGGACTCCTTTATCACATCAACAAGTACCCTCAATAGCAACGTCATAGCTGTGTTGTCCAAACAGCACGCCCTTGCAATGCTGCCTTACTGGCATTCATAAATATAATTGGCAAATTTGGAATAACATCTACTGCCTCTGATGTTTGTGTTTTCAGAAGCAAGTACCATCACTCCTCTGCCTCCTATTACAACACCACAATATCCATTGAAAGCAGAGCACTCATCAGAGGAGGAAGATGTACAGATCCCCAGTTTCTGAACCAGAAATTCCCTATAAGCATTTGTGAAAGCCTCCTAGCCAGTTTTACGATCTGTCCTGTGCAGGATATCATGGCACTTTCTTTGCAACCCACTACAGTACTCTATTTTTGTGAAGTATTTAATCTTCTCTAACTGTTCTCATCAAATAGCATCCATATTTGCTAATGGCACTTTGTTCCTCACCAATTGTCCTTTGTAACACATGTAAATGAGAAGAATGCTTTCTAGCTACATGTATTGTGAATCACTACACTTTGTATTTGGCCATACGAGGCCACATTGCGTGTCTTGGTAAATGTGGAGTAACGCAAGGCAGTGCAAACCAGCTGCCTTGCGTTACTTTCCCTTAGAGAGGTGTTATATGTGAAGAGTGTTGGTGTACCCACACATCCACCCATTCATTTAGGTGCATTCATAGATTTAGCATTAGTGGTAGACCAGGGAATCTGGAAAAAATGCTACACCTCCTCAGTGGAGGGTTAACGAGTAAATATATGGTTAAATCCTCTTGTAGTGTCCTCTTTCAAAGTGTGCTGCATCATGCAGCACACTTAGAAAGAAGAAAATGCCTCTGAGGGTTGGTTTTGGCCAGGGTGTGTCCCTTCCTGCCCAAAAACTATTCCAGCCTACAGCGCAGGCCCCCTTGCACCATGGTGCGAGGGTGTCTGCATTAGCGCTAGGCAGCAGTTTGTGGGCTAGCGCAGGTAGAGAGCAGGAATGTTTTGTGTCATGTAAAATATGGGGGCGATTCCGATTCGGGCCGGAAATCTCGCCGACCGAGCCGGACCAGGAGAGATTTCCGACCGAATCGGACTCTAGCAGTCTGACCGAATGAGTACGATGCGCACGTATGCCATCGGACTCGATTCGGTCGGACTCCCATTGAAGTCAACGGGAGCCAGTCGTACGACGCGTACACGGGCTCCCATTGACTCAATGGGCACGACGCGAACAAGGGCGCCCCCTACAGCGTGTTCGCGTTGGTGCGGGTCGCGCCGTACATGCACGTGTAAGGGGGACCCATGGGTCCCCCCTGTGTGCGACTCGCGTGCCTTCGCTTCCAGGGGGGTCCGACTCCGACCCCCAAAGTGCGGCTCCGACAGCTCCTTGGAGCCGGACTGCGTGAGTCGGTCGGAGCGGTCGCGATGCGCATCGTACTTACCCGGCTGGGGAACGTCTCCATTGCACGGTGCGAGTCATCCCCGTGCGAGTCGGTCGGAGCGGTCGGGTCCTGCGAACGAGTCGGTCGGAGATTTCGCGAGCGCACGCATCATACTCGCTCGCCCGGACGCACGTACGATTCGGTCGGGAAATAGGGCTCCGAATCGGATCCGGTAAAGCCGAATCCGATTCGGAGCCCTACCGGCCGAGATCGGAATCGGCCCCTTAGTCTCTGTGATGGATTCGCTCCCGAGACGGAGGAGTGCCCTGACAAACCCAACATGGCTGCCACGTCCCCGGCCGGAAGCAAACTATGCGCTCTAAAGGGCAGGCAGGAGCTTTCTGGCCGCCAACAGCGAACCAGGAGGGCGGAGCCAGGAGTACCGTAAAGACGCCGAAAGTCGGAATTCAAGGAGAGACAGGATCGGAGAAGGAAGGAGGCGAGGAGACCGAAAACGAGGAGGAAGAGGCTCACAGACCCCACGAAGGAGCAGAGAAGCCGCCGGAGACTGGAGGATCGTCCCAGGACGGGGAGGGCCACCCTGCAGGAGACCACTCAAGGAGCAACGCCCGTGATTCCAGCACTCCAACGAGGGAAGCGGAGGCTGGGACTCCCCTCCCTACAGCCCAGGAGGGTCGTGGATTCAGGCAAGTGCCTCGAGCACAGTTTTTTTCGTTAAGGGGTTGGTGGGCGGGATTACGGGTCACACCACCCTAAACCTCTGATACCCCTTAGCACGTAGGCACATCACAAATAGAGAGCACGGGTGACGGGAGCACTCTTCCCCGAAGACACCACTAGAACAGCGGCCTGATTATATCTTTTTTTTCTTTGTTCCTTTCCGGTTCTCTCCTGAGGAGATCGGACCCCCCCCCCCCATTTTCCATCGAAGAAGAGCCAAAGCTCGGACGAAGCCCAACCACAACGACAGTACCCTGTGGATGCAGACTCCTTTTTTTCATTCCCACCTATTACTTCAGTTTATCCCTATCCCTATTCTCCCGAGCCCCAAAACTGCTACAATCCTTACCCAGGAAGAGCTGGGACATGCATCAGGTGGAGAATAAGAGGCCATAATAAACAACTATACTACCACTGGCAAATCCTGTATCATTACGTAAGGGAGGGTGGGGCATCTGTCGTGGCCACACGACGACAGTCTCATTCCTGCCCTCTCCCTTGCACGCAGTGCACTGCAGTAAGGTGACTAGCTGTGTTGTGGTGTGTGTAAAATGAAAAAATATGCTCTATTATCAGTTAGAAACATGGATATGTGTGCATTCATATCTGCAATGTGAGGATGACCTACAGTTGTCAAGAGTCTGACGCTGCAACATTTCAAAACAATATACTCCGGACTATTTGAACATCATGTACTTTCCTAACTCAATAATAGGAAATTAAAGCAAAAAAATAATCACTTTGTGGACTACATAAAATGTATTTAAAGATAAAAGATATAATACAAAAAAACTACCTAACCCTACCTAACCTACAGTACCTATTATTAAAACTATCCTGTCTTACCTTATCTAGCACTTAGCCTATCTTAAAACTTTTAACACTTGACAAAATAAGCATTAACCTCCTACCCTCCTAAATACGCATAAGTCAATGCAATACAAACATAAACTATATCCTAAACATGTGCTACCTACACATATAAGCCTATAAAATATATGCATTTTTAATGATTTTCAAAGATTTTTTTTGCTTTTATTTTATAACACACAAAACATTCACCCCACCCACTAAAATCTTTAACCATTTTACAATGATCACACTAAAACCTACCTAAAATGATCTTACTAAACTATTTCTAACCTACACTAACCCTAAACCTGCACTATACACTAATTAACTATTAACACATAAAATATAAAAGCAACAGGTATAAATACAGGTAAGGGGATGGTGTGAAGCAGAGTTCAGAGTCAGACTTGGGTGGAAATGTTCATCGATGCCTCCTGATGTAGTAGCAAAATCTTTGCCTGCTTTATTTTGTTCTTTTGACATTTTGGCCAGTCGCTTGTCCATCCTAGCCATAGATTTCTCTAGTCTCTGAATGAGGTGGTAAACTGCATGTCCTTTCTTTTTGCACATTGTTTGTGTAATCTGCTATGCACTTGATGGTCCTGCGATGGTATGTGTGCTGGTCTGTGCCTGACTGCTCAAGTGAGGGGTGGTCATTGGTGGTGCAGTGGACTTTGCCCGGAACCTTATAGACGAAGCCCATGTCCCTACTGCCCTTTCACATTCGTATATCCTCCCCATTTTTCGGAATCAATGTGCTATCTTTGTGATCCAACCATATCTTGCCCTTCTCAAGGCAATTGTCTTGTCCACATCAGCAGACAAGCAGGCTAGGGAGGAAAATGAACCTCCTATTAAGCGAAGTTTTATATGGACATCTCTTATTTACATAACCTACTCACACTGTCATTAAAGAAATACAAGCAGCCCATGCATACACCTATTATTGGAATAGATACATGTTCAACATACCTTCGTTAAAATGTAATTTACTATCACAATATGTCAACGTTACAAAATAAAGGTCAGTGTAGGGTGGCCTAAATCTTTTCAGTCACATTATACAACCACACATTTAATTCATACCATTGATCCCTACTCATACAGATATCTGATCTTAAAACAAACACATTGGGCCCGATATATCAGTTTTTTGTGTTGCTCTTGCAAGGAGGGGCAAAGGCAAGCCAAAACCTAAATGATATTTCTTAAGCTACACAAGGCTACCTTGCGTGGCTCTACATGGCTTGACAAATCTAGAGTAATGCAACGTAGTGCAAAACGCTGCATTACCTCACTCACTGGTGGAGGGTGGGTGTTCGCCTGCATCCACCAATGTATTTTGATGCATTCCCAGATTTAGCATTAGTGGTAGACCTGGGAACGCGTCAAAATGCTACAACTCCCCAGATGATGCGTAACCAGGAGAAATGTCCTTATTTCTCCTTGTTGTTACTGGCTCACTGACAAAATATTGGAAACAACAATATCGAGATACAGAAATATTGTGTCAAAAATATAGATCACAAAAATATAGTTTCCCTATACTTATAATGGTAAGTACAAAAATATTGAAAAAAAAGAATTGTTTCACACTGATAATGTAAAAAAAAACATACAAAAATGTTGTTTTTTAATATAAAAGTAATATAATGTAAATTAAATAAATGTAAATAATATTTAATACTATATATAAATATATACTTATATAAACATACACACACATATATGTGTGTGTGTATATTTATATATACATATATATTAATATGTGTATATATATATATATATATATATAAAAGTAACACTATTATTTAAAATATATATTTTACATAATCTTACATTTTGTTTTTAAATTTACTACTATAAAAAGCATATATATATATATATATTATATATATATATATATAAATATATATATATATATATATACAAAGTGAGAGCACTCCTCGCAGAGATCGTAGCCCATCGAGGGGTGGCGCGTTGCCGGAGTCGCCGGTGAATCAATATTAAAGTGAAACGGAGTTCCAAACGCACTCTCGGAACAAATACACAGATCACCAAAATCCAAAGAACATTCAAAAGGGGTTTATTATTGTCATAAACCCGACGTGACGCGTTTCGCCCTCCAAGGGCTTGATCACACACCGTTCTGCCCACCAACACAGGTTTACATTTCCGGTATAAACATCAACATAGGACTCAATAGTTGAATTTGTGCGCCATTTTGTACTTGTCACAGTAATATACATTATATACAAAATGTACAATAAACAAGAGGCTCCATTCTTACATTTAGGCACTATGAAACCTAACCCATGTAAACAGTCGTTCTTTGGGTGTGCCGGATGTTCCGCAAGAGTATTAAGGTATCAATCACTCTTTCTCGCTTAGCGCTGTCCCGTTCGTGTTACTGGTGAGCACATTCAGGGAATTCTGGTACATGTAGTGCTCATCTCGCTACGCGACTGCCATTACTCTTAAGGCCTCTTGCAAGAGGTTGTATTAATGGGAAAATGTTGTGCATATATCACATCCCTTCCTTGGTGCGCCTCGTCATTCGTATGACATCGCCTAGAACTACGGCTGTGTCGAGAGAATATATCCCCAGATTAGTGGGAAAAATGCAGGACTAAATGTCCAACATATCATGGTGCAAGAGCTGTTGCACCTAATCGTTAAATTATAGTAGAGCATGTGCATCCCCGATTTAGTGGGAAAAGTATACACTCAAATAATGGCCCCCTATATTAAGGGAGGATATGTGCTATCTACTTGTTGTGCATCTTGTCTGTTATCGAGTGATGTGGGTACCTGTGTGGTCATGTTCACCTGTCTTGATGGTGCAACCATTCCTACCCCAAACAAGCCGTGAGAAGACATACAATTTCCAATTATACGATATAAAGTTTAAACATTTGAGTAGATCTTATCTGTTCACTGGGACGCAGCTGAAGAAAAGGGTAGGGATCCTTGTGTCACGAGCCCGAGACATAGTCCCTTCCTTTCCTCCAGTTAAAAAAACACACAAAAGAAAAGAAACAGTTTGTAAATGAATAAAGTGCATGCAGATATCAACAAACTATTTATATACATGTGTGTACAGTTGTCTAGGCATTGCGAGACACCCCTACTGGTGTATGTATTATTAAACACATCAGATCTTTAATGATAAAGGTGGTCCAAGTGTAAATCTCTCTATGTAAACTAATCACCCTGTAAGTGTATGGCCATCTCATCATCAAGGTTATGTCCTTTAGGGTGTCGAGTACACATCCCTATGATGTGTCTCGATTCTCTTTGTCTAAGTCGCAATGTTCTATTGCCCCCTCTTCTATTGAGAACTACCTGATCAATCACATAGTAAGAGAGTTTAGTATAGTCTGAGAAGTGTTTTAACTCAAAATGACGTGCAATGGGATACTGACGATCTCTATTTGTAATTGCCCTCATATGCTCAAGGACTCTTTTCTTCGCCATGTGTGTTGTGCTCCCTACATACTTTAGTTTACACGGACATTCAAGTACATACACGACATAGGTACTACTACAGGTGAGGAATTGTGTAATGCTTATCATTTTATTGGTGCTCTCATTCCAAAATTCCTTCTGCATGCAACTATTCCCACAGGCCTTACAGTGGCCACATGGGAAAAAGCCCTAGAGGTCTATTCTTCTCTCCACTGTACAGTTAGAAAGATCACTATGTACTAGTAGATCCTTAAAATGTTGTCCCCTTCTGTAGGTTATCGATGGTCGTGTGGGTAGAGAGTTCCCTATTATTGGGTCGCCCCTGAGTATATTCCAGTTGCGTGTAATCATTTTCCGTATTTGGTCAGAATGTCCATTATAGGTCATGATCATGCGTGTTTCTATGTTGGCCAAATCGTCAGTACTGCTCATGTCAGGTGGGTTCCCTAGAATGGTGTCCCTGTTGACTGCTTTAACCCTCTCTACTGCTTTTCTAAGCACCCAAGTAGGATACCCTCTGTCCTTAAACCTCTGTATCATGTTAGTTTGCTCCCTTAGGTAGCCTACCTCTGTGCTGCAGTTCCTTTTCACTCTAAGTAGTTCCCCATAGGGGATGCTCCATTTGAGTGAATTTGGATGGCTACTTAAAGCATGCAGCAATGTATTGCCTGCCGTACTTTTACGAAAAAGAGTCGTAACCACCTTGTTGTTCACTATCTCCACCTTCGTGTCAAGATATTCCACCTCGTGGTTACTGATGGTGCATGTGAAGGTCAGGTTCTTAGAGTTGTGGTTCAGTTTATCAACGAAAGTGAGTGCTTCCTGTTTGCTGCCTTTCCAGACAACAAACAGGTCATCAATGTAGCGTAGCCAGAGTATAACCCTGGCAAACTCATCCTGAAGTCTTCCCTCCTTCCTAATGTCCTCTTCCCAAGCTCCCATAAAGAGATTGGCGAAACTCGGCGTGAAGCTAGTACCCATCGCGGTACCGAGGGACTGCTTAAAGATCTCACCATCGAACATGAAGAAGTTGTTCATCAGACAGTACCCAATGATGTCTAATATCATCTGTGTATGGTCCCAGTGTCTTATGTGTCTGCGTTTAAGAAATCTGGCACACGCCTCTATACCCTGGTCATGATTGATCACTGTATAGAGCGAGTTCACATCCATGGTTACTAGGAGAAGATCTGTTTCCCATTTTAAATCATGTATTTTGCTCAATAAATCCTTCGTATCTTTAATATATGAAGGTAAAGTGACCACAAATTCCCTCAAAAAGTGATCTGCATAACGTGAGAGATTCTCCAGCGCACCACCCCTGGACGAAATAATTGGTCTGCCCGGGGGATTCTCCTTACTCTTGTGTATCTTGGGGAGTAGATACATCACCGGGAGGATAGGATAATATTTTTTAAGATAGCAATATTCCTCCCACTCAATCAATCCCCTGTCTTTCCATTCGTTCAACCTCTCCCAGATGTTAGTGATACTGTTGTTATAATCTAGCCTGTTTGATTTCATGTATGTGTTGGTATCACTTAGTTGGCGTGCCGCCTCTGCTACATACATTTCCCTTGATAAAATGACAATATTCCCCCCTTTGTCGGCAGGTCTTATTACAATGCTGTCATCCTTGGCTAGTTCCTGTATGGCTTTTTTCTGGGAAAAAGTTAGATTATGTTTAAATTGTTTCATTTTCTTTGGCCAGTTCTTATGTCTGAATTATAATAACTCATTTGCCACCTGTTCCTGAAATGTATCTATGTTATCGTGATTCATCGTTGGTAAGAAGGTCGACTTGGGTTTAAAACCCGAACAAGCCGCAGTGTCATATTTGATTTCCATTGCCTCTAAAATATGACGGGTGTCACTCCTTGTACTATCCCCTTCAGGGTCATTCTCTAGTTCATGTAGTACCACCAGAGTATCAATGTCACCTATGGTTAATTCATCATTAGGCCCTGGTCTTTCTCCTTGTTGAGTTTCCCTACTCCTGGCTGGTTTCAACTTATGCCACTTTCTTAATTTCAATTTGCTACAGAATTTGAAAACATCTATTTTATTGTCTACAAAGTTCATGGGGTTTGCTGGACAGAACGAGAGCCCAAGGCAGAGAGTTCTTTTATCTTTGTTACTGATCAGTTTGTCTGATAAGTTCACAATAGTTTGATTTACCGTGCTGTCATCCATTATTGTGTCTTCTTGGAGCGTGTCTGTTTTCTTCCCACTTGCTCCGAACCGTTCTCTTTTCTTTCTCCTCTGCCGGCACCTCTTCCGCCTCTTCCTCTTGTTCCCTTTGCTCTTCCTCTTCCCCTTCCTTTCGACAAAGGGGTATCCTCCCTCTGATTCGCATTGGGAGTTACTCTTGATGTTTGCCGGCTCCGTCTCATGAGCCGGTATTCGTCTAAAAAAGTTTTGGGGCAGATTGCATCATCTGTTTCAGACATGGAGCTCTCAGAGGTCTGCGGTTGTTCTGACCCTTCCGTATTGGTGTTACTAGAGCACTCAGCCTCCTCATCCTGTTCCGTTTGTGCTGTTGCCTTTGCTGTCGGTCTACTCTTGTCGTTCTCATAAAGATGGTCATACTTCCTACTATATGTCAGGATCCTACCTGACTCAAAGTCGCCACAATCACGGTGGAGTTTGCGCTGTTTCCTTGCTTTTATATCCTCCTCCACCATTTTAAGTCTTTTCTTCATTTCCTCCAAGAACTTAGTAATCAGTTCCTGCTCTGTGTTGGAACTGAGTTCTTCTTTAATACGTCCAATTTCCTTCTTTATGTTGTCCCTGTCCGACCAGGCATATTTCAGTAAAATCTTTAACATATTACTAGAACTGCAGGCCGAGTTAGCTGACCACTCCTCTAGCATGTGCGGATCCGGTGAGTCATAGGAGGGGGTTATGTATATTCTTAGGCCACGGGGCACCATCCCCTTATCTAAATTGTCTTGAAGAGATGTGGCTTCCCACCACTTCGCCATCTCTTGTTTGTGCAGTTTCTCGTATCTCCTTAGTTTATGACAATAATAAACCCCTTTTGAATGTTCCTTGTATTTTGGTGATCTGTGTATTTGTTCCGAGAGTGCGTTTGGAACTCCGTTTCACTTTAATATATATATATATATATATATATGGATCATAAAAATATTAACAAATCAACTGCAAAACATTGAAGAAATAACAAATAAATTAAATCAAAAAACTATAACATCCCAAAAAAGACATTTACTAAAAATATTATATATCTTTTTAGATATATGTATATACAAAAATATAAAATTAAACAAATAATAATAATAAATATATTTGATAGCATTGTCATCCAACAGTCAGATAAGGGTGGCAATGTTGTGGTTCTTTCATCGTCATCTTAATTAGAGGAGAGCTTCAGCAAACTGAATGATGTGCAGTGTTACATACCGGTTACTAAAAATGAAGCAGAGCTTTCGAATGTTAAATATTTCAAAATGCTAATTGATTGGAGAATAGAGGCTTAATAGAGTGGGAGGAATACCAACTCCTGCTGAACAAATTTCCCAGGATTCCCATTCTATACTTACTGCCAAAGATACACAAAAACCCCAGCATAGTGTCATCTTGTGGGTCACACTTAGAAAACACATCGAAATTCATTGATTTCTACCTCCGCCCTTTTGTGATCTCCCTTCCATCTTCCATCCAAGACAGTAAAGACTTTCTCAGGAGAATCTGTGATATCCCCGGGTCGTAAGACTATCTATTGGATTTCACTTGATGTCAGTAGCTTGTATACAAGCATAAGTCATAGGTATGATATTGAAACTTGCAAGCACTTTCTCAGAGTACATTCCCTAGCTCTCTTTTTCCATACTGAGATTATTTTGACAATGATACAGTTCTGCCTGGGGAATAATTTCTTTGGTTTTGACAACAGACTCTTTAGACAGGTATAGGGTACGGCGATGGGCACCTGTTTTGCTCCTTGTTAGGCCAACCTCTTTATGGGGGGGGGTTGGAGCAGCAGGTGTCTGGGACCATTGATGACTTTTTTAACACTCATGTCATTCTCTGGACGCGGTATACTGCAGACTTTTCCTTGATATGGAAGTGCAGTAAAGAAAAGGAGTCAGAATTTACTGCTAGACTTAATGACAATTAGGTCAACTTGATATTTGAGGGGGCCATGAGTGAGAGCTGTGTAGATTTCCTGGACATCAGAGTAATAGTGAAAGACAGAAAGATAACCTCGGAACTTTTCAGGAAAAGCACAGCGGACAATACTCTACTTTACGCACAAAGTAATCATCCTGTCAGCCTCATCAATAGTATACCATATGGGGAGTTTCTGCGGGTGCACAGAAACTGTAGCACGGGTGAGGCTTTCCACACAGAATGTAAAACTATGACAGCCCATTTCAAAGAACTGGGTTATAATGACAAAGTACTGCACTCTGCCCTGACCAAGGCCTAGATGGTTCAGAGAGAGAATTTATTGGTCAAGAAGAAGGATACTATATCCCTCTAGCCAGGTCAGATTCATAACTACCTTCAATGGTAAGTCCAGGGTAATCAGGAACATTTTGAACAAGCACTGGTACATTTTGTCCACTGAAAAGACCCTCTCTGATTTTATCAAAGAACGCCCTGATATCACCTTCAGAAGGGGTAGGGCACTCAAGGATAAACTGAGCAGAAACGTTGTGGTGTCTGAAAGCACCAGTCCCAGTGAAGGCCCCAAAGGCTTTTACAATTGCACCAAGTGTAAAGCCTGCAAGCACAGGGAGAATGTCAAAACTTACACTGTCCCCTTATCAAGCACCATCAAAACAATTGAGAAGTTTTTGAACTGCCAGTCTAATTTCTGAGTGTATGCCCTCATGTGCCCTTGCAACAAACTGTATGTGGGTAGTACAATTCACCCAGTAAAAAAGCGGGTGTTGGAGCATATGAGGGCTATAAGTAACTTGGACAACAAGTACCCAAGAGCACGTCAATTTCCCACACATCATGAAAGTAACAGTGGGCTGCTCAGATATTTTGCCTTGGACAGGGTACCTTTGTCTCCCAGGGCTAGCAATCGCACATAGACCTTGAGAAGATTAGAATTAAGATTTATTCTTGAACTCAACACCAAAATGCCCAATGGCCTCAACATAGATGAGAAATTATCTGTATATCTAGGGGGATGGATGTCAAACGTACTTCCACTGCTTGTTGGCCTGATGTGTCCCGTGGTTATGTCCATACAGTATAGTGCCCTAATACCTGTTAGTAGCCTGGGGGTGTGGTAAGGTTGTCATCATTGTACTTTGAGCTGCTCATTCCTTAAAGGCTGCTCTTTGTCATTCATCCAGGATGATATATCTATGTATCTTGATTACCAACTGCATATTGCTTAGGTTACTGATGTTGTTTGTTTTTTCTGCCACCTCATCTTCTCTGTTTTTAATGGGAAGTTTTCACTTGTTTTTATCGTTCACACAGGGTTGAGGGTGTCACTGCAAGAAGTGTTAACTACTGGAATTGCATCTATTTGTTATGACTGTGGGCATGCAAATTTCTTCTCAGCTACTCTACGTCTATGGGACCCGATGAGCTAAGACAGAATTTTCTGTTTCATGTTTCCTTTTATTTGTTCTTTCTTCTTTTCTTCTTAATTTCTTCTGAAGGCTGCATAAGTAATTGCATGGGTTGGAGGGCAGTGTACATGATAAGGTCACAGATAGGGCTTGCGTTGCACGGTCCCCACTGTGTATATTATTTTATTTTATGTGTTTGCGCAGGCCCACTGGGCCATAATTATGCAGTTCTATGCACATTTAGTTTGTGTACAATTTGGTAGCATACAGGTGGCATTGTTGTGTTACAATCATCCCAGTTGTGCTCTTGTCCATTCATTTGATGGGACCGTACTTTCTCACCTTGGGTCGATCATTGGTAGTATAACTCTGATCCCTTGATATGCACACCTTTTTAATAACTTTGTCTAGGTGCCTTCATTACTGGATGCCCACTTGGGCACAACTGGGGTAAAGCAAATTTCTACCAGCCTCCATCCCGAGCTCCCCGACACTTTGGAGTGTGACTATGGATAGTTGGATTGACGTACTAGTCTGTCTTTCTGTCGCTCATGCAATGTTTACCTTAACAACTACTTGCACTTTGATTTCCCACTCCTTTTATATTTGGTTTCAATCATGCTAGACACGTGCCTGTGTTCCAAGAGGTACTGCTGTAATTCACTATACTCTGCAATGGCCGCTTTCGATAGAGCAAGCAGTGCTTTGATGTTGACATGATGTTGGCACATAACTGTTCAGAATAGAATTTTATGACTTATGTAATGCTAGACAGGTGTCTGTGTTTTACCATGTACTGATGTAATTCACTATACTCTGCAATGGCCACCTTCGATAGAGCAAGCAGCGCTTTGATTATGACATGATGTTTGCAAAAAGAACAGATGGTGGATGGAATGCTGAACAAATCAAACATTCACCCCCAGTCACAAATCTGAGTTCAATCCATCTTTTTTTTTGCATGCCACGCCATTGCAGTTTGGACCCTGTGATATGCAAATCAGTCTTGACCGTGCTCCACATGGGAACAGCCCAGCCCAAACTGCCAGGCCAGCTCCTCCCTGGAACAGAAACAAGCATCCTGGGACCGGTTTCATGGTCACACCCCTCATCAGCCGGGCTAGCTTGAATCTGGTGGCGTAGCAAGCACGGGACCCACGTCTGGGCATACCCTTCCCACTTCGGGTGACAAGGCAAAAAGAACATATGATGGACAGAATGCTGTACAAATCAAACACTCACCCCCGTCACACATCTAAGTTAAATCCATTCTTGTTTTGCACACCAAGCCATTCCAGTTTAGACCCAGCCATATGCAAATCAATCTTGACCCTGCTCCCCATGGGAACAGTTCAGCCCAAACTGCCAGGCCAGGTCCTCCCTGGACCAGAAATGAGCATCCTGGGGCCGGTTTTGTGGTCTCACCCCTCATCAGCCAGTCTAGCCAGAATCTGGTGGCGTAGCGAGCACGGGACTCACGTCTGGGATTACCCATCAGACTTAGTGACAAATGCAAAGAGAACATATGATGAACGGAATGCTGAACAAATCAAACATTCACCCCCAGTCACAGATCTGGGTTAAATCCATTGTTTTTTTTCACGCCATGCCATTCCAATTTAGACCCAGCCACATGCAAATCAATCTTGACCCTGCACCCCATGGAAACAGTCCAGCCCAAACTGCCAGGCCAGGACCTCCCTGGACCAGAAACGAGCATCCTGGGGCTGGTTTTGGAGAATATATATTCCATATCATAGAATTTGAATGTGTGAAGATTGTTATGATTGACTACGATAGCTTCATCCATTAGACATATAACTCCATTTCACTCGCACATCAATCTTGACCTTTTGTTGTGATTAGCGGTCATACTGGTGATGATGTACCTGTATGGTGGTATATGTAAGTTCCACAAAATGGACTTGTTGGCAGACCAAATGAGATGATGATTTTGGTTTGTTATCTTAGTTCCCAACCTTTCTCATCACTCAGATTATATGTCACAACAGTGCTTGTGACAAAACATTTTCATATCAGTATCAATCAATCAATTAATCAATCAATCAATCAATCAATCAGGGAATTCTAAGTGCGCTACTCAAACGTGAGGGTCTCAAGGCGCTGGGGGGGAGAGCAGCTCCGTTCAGTCGAAGAGCCAGGTCTTGAGTGTCTTCCTGAATATGTTCAGAGAGGGGGCATGTCTGATGTCGACCGGGAGCTCGTTCCAGGACTTCGCTGCAATGTAGGAAAAGGCCCTTCTGGCTTTGCGGATGCGCGGGGTTTCGGCGAGGGCGAGGTCAGCCGATCGGAGGTCTCTCTTGGGTACGTGGAAGGAGATTCTCTTGTTGAGGTATTGGGGTCCGGTGTTGTGGAGGCATTTGAAGGCGTGGGTAAGTATCTTGAAGGTTATTCTCTTTTCGGCGGAGAGCCAGTGGAGGTCTCGCAGGTGTTGGGTAATGTGCTCTTGCCGAGGGATGCTGAGGACGAGTCTGACTGTGGTGTTCTGTATGGTCTGCAGTTTGTGGAGCAGGGTCTTGTTGATTCCGGCATAGAGGGCGTTTCTGTAGTCTAGTCTGCTGGTTATGAATGCATGGGTGACGGTTTTTCTTGATTCGGGGGGATCCATTTGAAGGTCTTGTGAAGGATGCGGAGGGTGTTGAAACAGATGTAGGATCATGGAGAGGGAGGAGTCAAGTACGATGCTGAGGTTTCGGGCGTGAATGGTGGGGGTGGGTGGGCTGCAGAGGGCGGTGCGCCACCAGGTGCTGTCCCAGGCGGTGGGGGAGGGTCCGAGGACGAGGATCTCTGTCTTCTACAAGTTGAACTTCAGGCAGCTGCTGTACATCCAGGATGCGACGTCCTTCATACCTTCCTGAAAGCTGAGTCTGGTGGTGACAGGGTCTTTGGTGAGGGAGAGGATGAGTTGGGTGTCGTCGGCGTAGGAGACTATGTTGAGTCCATGCTGTCTGACGATGGCGGCAAGGGGGGCCATGTAGTGTTAAAGAGCGTTGGGCTGAGTGATGATCCATGGGGCACTCCGCAGTTGATCTCTGTAGGTTCTGAGAGGAAGGGTGGCAGTCTGATTCTTTGGGTCCTGCCGGTGAGGAAGGAGCGGAGCCATTTGAGGGCGGTTCCCCGTATGCCGGGGTCGTGGAGTCTGGTGGCGAGTGTGCGGTGGGAGACGGTGTCGAAGGCTGCGGAGAGGTCGAGTAGGATCAGGGCCGCAGTGTGGCCTTGGACGAGGAGGGTGCGATGTCATCTGTGGCGGCAAGTAGGGCGGTCTCGGTGCTATGGCTCCTGCGGCATCCGGATTGGGAGGGGTCGAGGATGGAGTTCTCTTCAATGAATTTCGTAAGTTGGGCGTTGACGGTCTTTCTCGGTGACTTTGGCCATGAAGGGAAAGAGGGAGATGGGTCGGTAGTTCTTGAGGTCCAAAGGGTCTGCTGAGGGCCGGGACTTGACTTCTGCGCATTCCCAGTCATCGGGGAAGGTGCTGGTTTCGAAGATGGCGTTGATGGTGCGAATTAGTTCCGGTGCGATGGCAGCAGCGGCTCTGTGGAAGATGTGTGGAGGGCAGTGGTCCGTGGGTGCTCCTGAGTGGATGCCTTTCATGGTCGGTTCGGTGTCTTCGGTGGTGGTTGGGGTCAGGCAGAGATGGTGGTTTGGCTGGCGTTGTTGGAGGGGGGGTGGTTTTGGAGTCCGGGGTTAGTTTGTTGAAGTTGTCGTAGAGGGACTTGATTTTCAGATGGAAGTAGGAGCTGAGCTTGTTGCAGAGGTCCTGGGAAGGGGTGATGTCCGTGGCCTCACTGGGGGGTTTGGTGAATTCTTGGATGATGCTGAAGAGTTCTTTCCAGTTGCCGACGTTGGTGGAGATCTTGTTCTGGATGAAGGTTGGTCTGGCTTATCTGATGAGATGGTGGTATTCTGTCATGGCGTTCCTGTATGTGGTGCAGTCTTCCGGCATTTAGCTGTTTCGCCAAATCTTCTCTAGATGTCTGCATGTGTGCCTGGATTCTTGGAGATCCGCGGTGAACTAGGTGGCCTTCCTGGGGCGTTGTCTGTCGGGGTTGTGTAGTGGGGCGTGTTCGTCTGCGCAGTTGGAGATCCATCTGTGTACTTCTTTGGCAGTGAGGTTGGCGTCAGTCAGAGTGGAGGGGGCAACGCAGTTGAGGGTAGAGTTGAGGTGCTCCTCGGTGACTTTGCTCCAGTTTCTTCGCGGTGGGCGGGGTGCAGTTTTGGGGGCTGTGGGTTTGTCGACGTGGAAGTGTACGCAGTGGTGGTCTGTCCAGAGGGGTTGCGTGGTTAGGCTGAAGTGGATATTGTTACCTCCTGCGAAGATGGGGTCGAGGGTGTGTCCTGCCTTGTGGGTAGGGTGGTGACAAGCTGTTTCAGTCTGAGGTTTGCGAGGTTGTACAGGAGGGTGGAGGAGTTGGAGTTGTTGAGGTTGTTGAGGTGAAAGTTGAGGTCTCCGATGAGTATGTACTCGGTGGAGGCGATGGCATGGGGAGCGACGAGGTCGGCGATGGTAGTGGTGAACGCAGTTCAGGGTCCGGGGGGTCTGTAGGCGAGCGTGCCACGTAGTGTGGATTTGGGGCTGGTCTGTATCTGGAAGTGGAGGTGCTCAGTGGTGGACAGGGAGTCACTCGTAGCGGAGGTGGCGAGTTGGAGGGAGCTCTTGTATGTTATGGCGAGTCTTCCTCTTGGGCGGTTGGGGCGGTCCTTCCTCTGGCTCTTGTATCTGTCAGGTATGGTGGTGGTGATGACGGGGGCGGAGGTGGCGTTGGTCCAGGTTTCTGCGAAGAAGGCGACGTATGGCGAGAGGGTGTCGAGGAGGTCCCAGATCTCTATGGTGTATCTGTGCAGGGAGCGCACGTTGAGTAGGATGCATTTCTGGGCTTTGGTGGTGTTGGCGTACGATGTGGGGTGGTGCCTGTGGTAGTGCAGAGGGTGGTGAACGTCTGGCGGCAGTGACGGCAGGAGAACTGGCCGTGGGTGGTGTTCAGCGTGGACAGCTCGCAGTTGTTGTTTCTTCCGGGATTGAGTGCGAGGGGGGCTGCTGAGTCGTAGCATTGGATGCTCGGAGATCCAGGGTCCCTGGTGCTGGTCGCGGTCGGGTCGCGAACGGGCGCAGATGGGTTTGCCTTCGGTGCATCAGCTGTGCGGCCTCCATTAATTAGGGAAGGGTAGCTCACCTGGGAGGTGGGAGTGGGGACGGCAGGGGGGGCGGCGGGAAAAGGGCAACGAGAGAACGGGCACGGAAAACAAGGGCACAGGCACAGATAACAGCACAGAAATTACAATTACAAATAATTACAAAAGGCAGCCAAAGACACAAGGACAAAACTGGCACAACGAGCACAATGAGGCAGACGGGCAACAGTGGAACAGCAGAGGCAAGGCTCAAACACCTACCAGCCACCTCTCAGCGGCAGCTGCACAACAGCAGAGCTGCTGGGGGAGAGAGCAGGTCCCTGACCAGAGGTCAGAGGTCGTGCTTGCTCCCCCTCGCAGCGGCCACCATTAAATAGGGAAGGGGGAGGGAAGCTCAGCTGGGAGGCAGGAGCGGGGATGGCAGGGGGGAGGGGCCGCAGGGGAGCAGCGGCAGGAAAAGGGCAACGAGAGAACGGGCACGGAAAACAAGGGCACAGGCACAGATAACAGCACAGTAATTACAATTACAAATAATTACAAAAGACAGCCAAAGTCACAAGGAAAAAACGGGCACAACGAGGCAGACGGCAACAGTGGAACAGCAGAGGCAAGGCTTGAACACCTACCAGCCACCTCTCAGCGGCAGCAGCACAACAGCGGAGCTGCTGGGGGAGAGAGCATGTCCCTGACCAGAGGTCAGAGGTCGTGCTTTTCAGGTGATTACCAGTATATAATTGGCAATGATTGTGAATTAGTTTGTATCCACAAAATGAAGTATGTATAACTTTGTACACATACACGTTTGTCTTTTTACAACTTCACTGATTAGTATTTTATTTTAATGTTACAGCTGTAGTGGCACTTTTTGTTTTGTTCGTAGAGGTAATGAGTGCTCCACCAATAGTGTTCACATTGTACTATAAATTGCACTCATACCTTACTGTGGGCTCCATAACATGATCTCTTTCACCATGTATATGTACGGATGGCTCTAATTACATCTACATTACTAATTGTGTGATAGGCCTTCTCATCTAGCATCTTTATTACAATTGGTACAGTATGCAGCTGATTGTTGCATATCACAATCTGAGTGAGACATGAATTTCTATGAATGGCATATGTTTGACAGTCCGCATGTGGACTTGATATACACACATGTCATCCTTTTACAAAGATTTAGTCATTGCACTGCCATCTTGCAATGTGAAGTTAAATGATGGAAAATCTACTTGTATGGTAAAGCTTTGACAGCTTATCAGTCATGGTGATGTGATCGGACATATTTATTGGTCAATAAATAGTTTTACAATTATCAGCATTGAGGGTCATGTATTTATGTAGGCTCATAAATATGGCCATTTCAATCAGATTTTGTTGATAGTGAATCTTATGTCACATACCTAATTCAAAAGTTCTAAATTTTTCTGCACAAAGTCATTTGGTATATCACATTTCTGTGTGATATATCTTTCCATCTTTTCAATAGCTGTTACAGTGATTATGTCCACATTATTTTAAAAATAAAGACTACAAACTTTGGGATATTTAGGTGTGTGAAAATGCACTTATTGTTACAGTGCATATTCCAAAATAAGTGACTTTGATTTAACAACTATTAACTGACACGACCTGCCATTGAATGTTCAGTTTCTCCTTCTGAATCGTCATCCTCATCATCTTCAGGTGGGTTTGCACAGTCATACTCCCATGGTATATTTGTCTTCAGACATATGTTGTGGAATATTGCAGACTAGTATCTTGCAAATCATTGGTGGTGAGTACAGTAGTCTACCACCAGATTGATCTAGGCATCTAAAACTGGAAATAGGAAACCAAACATGCGCTCAACAACATTTCTTGTTTTGGTTAGAGCAGAATTATATTTTAGGTCCATCCGTCTGTGCATTTTGATAGGGGGTCATTATCTATGCCTGCAATCCATATCCTCGGCCACCTGAAATGAGAAAAAGTCCATACCAATTATTGATTTCTTGTTACTGCTACATACCTAGGTTTAATATATATGTAGGCAAATTCCAACACATTTTTCTTTCATAAAAGCTGATCATTTTGAAATAATATTGCCCATTGCTTTACACATGAATGTTCAACATATACAGTTCATTTCAAATATTGTACAGAGTGTAAGACATGCAACACATCAACATGCTAATATTGATGTTTATACAGAAGATTAGTATTGTAATTAAAATAGAATATTTGTATCCGCTGTATGGGAATTACACTCAATATGTATGCAATGTTACCAACTTTGGATCATATTATCTTGCTTAAATTATAAGCTATTTAGGTAGGGTAAGTGACTGCCACTTAATGACTAACACATACAATTTGCCTTTTTTTCACCCAAGATGTACTTGCTTGTATACATAACTATTGTGCAGCCTTAGATTAGTTAACATAAGTTTGCATGGATAGTTGCTCAGTAAATTTAGCCATTATTGAACATGTTACTTAGAAATTTTATTTGGGTTCTTCATACATCAGCTAAAGCTTTTTGCATGGAACTAAAAAGGATACACTGAAATTGCAACGTAGCCCTTTTTCGTATGAGGCCGAATTATGTTAAAATAAGTAACACTGATCTACAGACATGTACACAACACTTTCTGTGTATACATGTATGTATGTGAATGTTCCTGGTCTGTGAATATGTACTGATATGCCTTGCTTCTTATACCACTTCTTTACCATGAGAAGGTTCTAATTTTAATTGTAATACACTGTGATACCTTTTCTCGGTTAAGTTTTTACCTAGATTATTTCCTGGTGTCTCACATCTTGATAAGCCTATATATTCATTATGTCACTATTACTTTTGTAAACTGAGAAGCAGCAAATGTAGGCATCTTGAGAAAAGATTTTAGTTATCTGTCACATTAATGAACAATGTCAATGTGGGTTATTATATATGTGTATACTTCGACTCTAAATGTTGTAATAGCTGGAAGGTTGTGGTCCTTTGCTCTTTTTAAATCAAGTATGCACTAGAGTCCATATTTATTTCCTGATTTGATACTACACTTTCAATGCATAACAGACTTTGATTTTTGATGTGCACTTTCCTTATGCCATGTGCAACACACATGCTTAGGATAACATGATTTGTTAGACAACATTGCTTGATTTGTGCACACTCTAACTATTACTGACTTGCCACAACATTGCACATACACACGTCTCCAACATTTATATGATTTTTCCATTGTTCTTAAATTACAAATAATCGTTGAGTACATTATTTGTCAGTTGATGTTTATGACATTGAGATATTGTGATTCTATCCTCTCACACAGTGTGACAAGACACAGTACTTCTCACTGTGGGCATTTTTCTACTTTCATTGCATAATCAGTGAAGATATCCCACAATGGTACATCATTGGCTATATGTTGGAGTGAAATACTACCACTATACACACAGGACACAAGATGCAAACACAAACATATAGATGTTTAATATGACATATGTTTCAATTTAATTGATATATTGAAGAATCTGCTTTCCTTAACAATTAGTAGGCCATTCCCATATCTGCCATTCTCAAACTGCTCATTGATGGTACTGTGCTGAAATATGTATGCATCATGCGCACTTCCAGGATACGTGGCACAGACATTGATGAATAGTCCATTATGATCAACTATTGACATTGATCGATTAATTGCGATTTGCAGTTTCTAAAAAGGTGTGCAGTGGCTGCAGGGAGCACAAATTGCACGTGTGTGCATTAAATGGCACAAAGCGCATGAAGGAATCCAGCAATGTTGTAGAATCCTTGCTTGGAAGCTAATTGTTGCTGGCTGGTTTTTGGGAAGAGAAGATACTGGGGTGTACATTTTATGATGCCATCCAACAAAGATGCACAAATGCTGAAAATGCTCCCTAAGAAATGCCAGCCAGTCTTGCAGATGTGCTTTGAAAAGAGGTCAACGTGTAGAACAGACATAATATTGACATGTGCTGGGATGGCATTGATCCTTGCAGTTGCTGGCTGAAGATTTGGCAATATCTTTGGCAACAATTCCATGATACTCTCCCTCTTTCAGTCTGTATAACTGGATGACCTCCTACTCCCTGAGGTCAATGAAGGCTAGACACTGATGGAATACACGTTCCTTCCTCCTTAGCTGCCTAAATGGTTGTCTCTTACTTACTCCCAATTGCAATATGACAACCTCCATGGTGTAGTTGAGCTTGCCAATGTGTACTGTGATGGTAAGACGGTGTCATTTTCTACACCTGCATTAGAGATGTGCAGCATTTTGTGCATTTCTATAGTTGCATTACACTGTGCCATGGTGCATGACGCAGTAAAATGATGATAAATACCACTGAGTTACATTTGCGTTGGAATTTATTCGGGAATGCCTACATTGCATAAATTGTTTCCTTCACAAAAAGGCAGTAAATGAGGCACACACTCAATAAAGAAATCTAACACCAAATTATAAAAAATGACGCATACTTTTATATGAATTTAGATACCAAGATCATTGGAATAAGGTAAGCACTTTTTGAGTTATGAATTTTTACAGTTTTCAAAAGTTGACAGCAATTTTTGGGAGCTGTAATGTTATCCTATGGAGGAAAAACATGTACTGCATTTGGGTTCTTAACAGCAACTTATAGGACTGTTCTCCGGGACTTAAGGTGAGTATGGGGCAAGGTCCAAGGCCACACCAACAGGCCATTTCGGGAGGCTCTGAGGCGCCAGGTGTGTTATGACGCCAGGTGTTCTATTCACTTTAATGGGGAATGGTCCGGTCAGAAAGAGGCTGCAAGCTGGGACTGGAGGACCAGTCTGGGGGAACCCACAGGGGGCTTGACCCTTCAGATGCTCAGGCACATGGGGACACCAGTCGTCCACTTCTCTTTGGGCTGTGGGGCTCGGGTGCCGTGGTATCTTTTGGCATCGGGTTCTGTGCTGGAGTGTCTCGCGGTGGGAGGTAGCTTGGGAAAAAAGGCTGCATGCGGTGACTGGAAGTCCAGTCTTGTCCAACCTAAGAGTGAGCTTAGCTTTTGTGGGTCTGGGGACCTAGTTGGCTCCATCAGCTCCCCTGGACTTGGCTGTGGAGTGCGGATGCAGAGTTACTTTGAATCATCGTGTGGCGGTAGTCGAAGAATCACTTGTTTGTCTTGGTTCTGCAGAAAAGGGCAAATAGGACAGCTGGGCCACTTACGATGTGGGTCTCAGTCTCTGAAGTGCCACGACGTGGAGGTCGGTATTCCTCAGCGTTGGTGTCTGGACTGAACACAACAAGCCTTGGTAGCTGCATGGGGCCCAGTACTCCAGGTATCGGTATTGTGCTGCTCTGGTCGGTCCTGGCATCCCCACGCTTGGAGGAAAGATGGATCTGACCTGGGCAGCTGCTGAGTCTTTAGTCTCGATACGCAGAAGTTTGGTGAACTGGGTCTTGCTTCTTTGGAGCCAGCAGCTGCAGGGGAGTAGCTCCTTCACTCCAAGGGAGTTCCTTTGGCAATTTGCAAAGCACTGGCAGCCCTCTGGGTTTCTTGAGGTTTTCACAGTGGCAGGACGAGTCAGTTGCTCCATGAGGATCAGGTGCAGCAGGCAGGCTGGCAGGGTTGGCGCCATGTTAGTTGTGTTCCTCGGTTCCTGGGACAGAAGTCTTCTTTGTCCACTCCTTCTTTTGTGTCCAACGAAATCTGAAGTCCTGGTATCAGGGGGACCCCTAAATACTCAGCTTAGAGGTGTTAAGGGGAGTGAGGGGTAGTAGCCTATGGGCTACTTACCCCTGGGGTCACTAGATCACCTAGATGACCATTTCCTTTGGGGAGTGGGCATCACCCTGTCTCAGAATGCCCAATTCCACCACACACAAAATGGTGGAATTCCAAATTTTGTGTTGCACTGTCAGTATGGACCCCCTAGAGGTGTGTCTAGCCTGACAGTGCAACACGCCTCTTGCATAGCTAATTTTCCCGGCTGTCCTCGCACCAAATGGACCCTGGTCAGGGGGTTGGCATCCCTTCACCTCTGAGGGAAGCCAGATTTGCATACCAAAGGTGGTGGGCTCTTTGAAGCTCCCTGCATTGGAATAGTAATTTAAGGGTCATCCTGCTGGAGTGGGGTGTAAAACACCCTCTGTCAGAGCAGGCTTTGTTCCTGACCGCCTGAGAGTGTGGGCTCTCACCCCTGGGAGTCAGAAACTCGTCTGTGTTGTCAGGCTGGTCAGAACCAGTCAGCCAGCACACTAGCAATTGGTAGGTTTTCAGGGGGCACCTCTAAGGTGCCTTCTGGGTGCATGTATTAATAAATCCATCACTGGAATCAGTGTGGGTTTATTAATATGAGGTGTTTGATACCAAACACCATAGGTTTCAGTGAAGCCAATATGCAGCTGGGTAACTTGTTTTGACCAGTGCCCAGAAACATACCCTACGATGTCTTCCCTGCTCACTTGCAATATCTAATATTAGAACTGGACATCACAGCGGCATATCTGCTCATGCAGATATGGCCTCACCTAAAATATAATGCACCCTGCCTTAGGGATTAAGGCCTGCTGTAGGGGTTACTTACATATATGAGATGTAGTGATTTTGGCATGAGGCACAGGATTGTGTCATGCCATGTTTTCGCTCATGGTTTGCACCATGGCACGCAGCCTGCAATGGCAGTCTGTGTGGAATTTGCATGTGGGTCCCTTAGGGTGGCATAAGATATGCTGCAGCTCTTAGGGACCCTCTCTAACACCCATGCCCTAGGTACCTGGGGAACCATTTACTAGGGACTCACAGGGGTGCTAAAGTCCTTAGCCATTTGTAGAATAATTAGACTTTACCTTGTTTTAGGAAAGGAGCACTGGCACCGAGGTCTGGTTAGCAGGCCTCAGTGCACAGTCAGAGTTGAAAATTATCATCTAGGGGGATATTTACAAGGAAATGGTGCAGCGCGGCACTGCACACAATTTAGCAGCGCCGCACTGCATCATTTAAAAAACGCAGGGATGCGCAGTATTTACAAGAATATGATGCACCCCTGTGTTTTTCCTTGCACTGGTGCTTACAAAAAGCTGCCTAGCGCTAAAACAGACACCCTTGCGCCATAGTGCAAGGGTACCTGCGTTGCAGGGATGATTTCCTGCAACAAAGGCACCATTACTCCATGGTCAAAGGGTGTTTGTGTTGCAGGGAATGATTGTTTATGTGGAGGAAGGGACACCTTCCTGCCAGTAAACAATCTTTAAAGGCGATTTCCTTTTCTATGTGTGCTGCAGAATGCAGCATAGGTGATGTACTGTTTCTGCTCAGGATTGCGCCACGCAGCAGAGGTGATGTGTCAGTTCAGCTGGGTCCACGGATGGGCTGGCAGAGCACCTTTAGGCCCACCTCCAAGGGTCCAGGAATGGGGTGAAACCACTTGGCAGGGCAGGTCTAACAGATGGCAGAGTTCAGGTGTTGCGTTCAAGGTTATTGGAGCCTTCTGCCACTGAGGCTCTAGTCGGGAGGTCAGCCAACTAGCCCTTGGAGTCACTTTGGGGTCCTGGGTTCAACAGATGCAGCCTTTTCACCCAGGCAAGAGAGCAGCCACCAGCAGGTCAACACAGCAGAGCAGCAGTCTTTCAGAACAGCAGTTGAGCAGAGTGGCAGTTCTTTCAGCAGCACAGCAGTCCTTCGGGCTGTGTGTTCGCAGGTCACTGAAGGATTGGTGTCTGTAGTCCAATATATACCTGGGCCTTCCTTTCAAGTGGGAGAAGCTTCTAGAGGTTTCCTCTGAAGTCCCCAGGCATCCTGCATTCCCTGTCCTGGCTCCAGACTAATTACAGGGGATATGCAACTCTTTGCATGGAGATACAACACAGCCTATTCAAGTGTAAGTAGGGCAGTGCCCAGCTCAGCCCTCCCATCCTGCCAGTGATGGCCTTCCAGGCACATTCAAACTCTCTATTGTATGTGGCTGTCTAGGAGGAATATGCAAACCCCAACTGTCAGCTGCACTCAGTCATGTGACACAGAAACATGCAGCAGGCACTAAACGGCTAAGGCACGAAAATGCCAACATTTAAGAGTCACGCAAAAAGATGATGGACGGAATGCGGAACATTGTCAAACATTCACCCCCAGTACAGAGATCTGGGCCTAAATCCATCGTTTTTTTGCTCACCATGCTATTCCCATTTGGACCGAGCCATATGCATATCTGTCCTGACCCTGTTTTCCATGGGTACTGTCCAGCCCGAACAACAGGCCTGGTCCTCCCCGGCCTCAAAACAAGCATCCTGGGATCAGTTTCGGGGTATCACTCCTCATCAGCCAGGCCAGCTTGAATCCAATGGCATAGTGAGCATGGGACCAATGGCTGAGCATACCCTTCCCATTTGGGGTGACTAAAGCAGCACAAAAAGGTTAAGGGTGTGCGGTAAATGTTGACCTGCCGGAAGAATGTGCGGAGTTTTGCGACTGCAAGCTCCACTTGGAGTTTGGCAAAAACTTTGCCTTCTGCCATGTGGCGTAGTTTACTGCACACCCCTAGTAGTAAACCAACAAATGGCTGTATTCCTGCTGTGCTGCTAACCACTGCAGTAAGCCACCCAACCTGAACCCACGTCTGGAGCACGTCACCTCCTATGTCCCTCTCCTAAGCATCTCTACTCCCTCCCCATCCCGGGAATAGACCCTGTGTCACCGTCGCTGAAGTGCATCCCCATTCCCGTGTGCGCTCATGGCCCAGCCCAGTATTTGTGGCCGTTACTTTAATGGGAGGTACCCGTTCTGTGCCCTCAGTCAACATGCTGGGTTTGCCACAGCCATGGGGCCACTTCTGAGCCGTGTTTCCAAGTTGTACCCCCAAATTAAGAGCTGCCTTCCTTCCCAGGACCTGGTTTAGTTCTCTCTCCTCCCCCATTCATGCCATATTGCATCTATAAGCGGATGAGGGTTGTGTATTTTTTCTGTGCCCTCACCCCCCTCCCACAGTAGCACCTTGGTTTCTTACTGGGTTTGCTCTATTTCTGTGCTACAGGCCCTGGGTTTCAGGTCAAGCCCCGCCACGAGCTACGCGAGTTCATGAGGATGAAGCGAAGCCTGTTGTGGAAGTGCGACCAAGTGACCAGGAATGACAGACTGTGAGAAGTTGGCCTGGTATATGCTGTCCACTAATTAAAGTGGGCACCTTGCACCAGTCCAAACAACCCTTATGGTGATTTAAGAGGTCAAAGATAACCTTGGAAAGCTATCCAAGCGGTAGCTGTGGAGAGCAGCCTTCAGGCTTAGTCTTGAAGGAATGTTAAGCAGCTTGTTTTACCAGAATGCAACCTTATAGTATTGGTTAAATGAAAGGAGAACCACACAGTAGTTATAAAAATATGTATTTATTAATATAACACTCTCTAGTACGACACAGTATCCTCTACATGAAAATACTCACAAAGCACACAATACTGTAGCATAGAAACAATAGTAAATAGCACTAATACACAGTGGGCTCCAGGGGGAGACCAGACCATATACTAAAATAGTGGTATAAGAACCACGAATCGAGTCAAAACAGTGTCTAGAGGATGTAGAATCGCTGGGACCCCAAGGAACCACCCAAGGTGAGTAAGTACGGACCCCACGGAGGACGGGTGCAGTGTGGGAACACAACCGCGTGCTCCGTACAATTCTATGGGGAAGTCGCGGTTGAAGTTTTAAAGTTTAAGGCCCCTTCCCAATGGACTTCGAAGAAACCCTGTGGAAGTTAGGAGGTTGGAGAGCCACCCCACCCATGGATACCGTAGTACCAGAGTTACCTATCCCAGGGGAGCCGGGTGCATAGGTCTGAAGTGGCGTCGAAAACCGCCGTCGAACCCAATGGGGGACTTCGAAGAAGGGCCACTGCTGGAAGGAAGAAAAGTGTCTGTGGAATCCAAAGGTGGATTCTTGTCGAAGGGTACCTGAAAGCAGAGGGGACAGAGTCTGGGTCACTCAGGAGTGACCAGGGGCTCGGTAGACGAATGCCCACCGATGTCGGGCCCTTCAGGTGCGTTGAGGGGGTTCTTGACTCTGCAGCCACGGGGACCAGGAGATGTCGAGGACAACCAGGAGCCGGATACGAGCTGTCCCATGAAGGATGTCAAGTGCTGAGGGGTCAGTGTCTGGCGGGTGCACCAACAAGCCTTGGCAACGGCAACCCATGCAGAAGGTCAAGAAAGGTTGCGGTTCGGACCAGCAAGGATCAGGAGATTCACCAAAGCCAGGGAAGTCAAGGCAAGCCTGGAGCAATCAGGAGAGCCCAAGAAAAGCAAAGTTGTCCCTCAAGTGGACTCACAGGCTGGAGGCACAGGAGTCGCAAGACGACCTCAAGCACTTTCACCAAACAGCAGCCCAGAGAGCACTCGGTGTGAGGAGGCCAGAGTTCTTGGTAGGAAATGGTGCCAGATATTGGGGCTACATGGAGCCCAATGCCCTTGCTCGGGAAACACCAACAAGCATATGCAACTGCAAACGAACGCGGTACACAGGGGTACTAATATTGCAGCCCCCACTAGGGATTCTGACCTCAAACTCAGTGAGAGGGCAGCTCAGACCTAGGGAGATGTAAGAACTCATCTCCTGTGTTGCTGGAGCCTTTGGAGTCCGTACGAGCTTAGGAGCAGCAGACCGGTCAATCATGATGTGGTGCCTGCGGTTGCAGGGGAGTGACTCCTTCACTCCAAGGGAGATGTCTTTGGTTTTCCTTGATGCTCCACAGGCCCTGCATGGAGCCTGTATGGTGCACTGGCACAGACGATGCTTTGGACAGAGTGGGATACGAAGTTGGGCCCAAACGAAGTCCAGCAAAGTCCAGAGTGTCCAGACGGTCGAAGTTCAGTGGTTTCTGGTTCAGAATCTTGTCCACGTCAAATCTAGGGTCCTACAGCCAGGTAAACCCTTTTGTACCCACGGGAGAGGGTTGGACAGATTCAGGGGACCCTACCAGAGGAGGGACTGGACAGTGGGGAGGTTACTCCCATGGCCTTTGTCCAGTTTCGTGTCAGTGCGGGAGCCAACGGCTCCCAGGACTTGTTTGAACTGGACTATGCACAGGGACATCAAATATGCCCCTCATACAGACTTTCGGTCGCTGGCAAGCGCACCCACCCAGCCCTAATATACTAAATACTGTCTGGGAGGTGGTCACACCTCCCTGTGACAGGATGCCTATTGTTCCACCTTCCTCTGCTCGAGCTTGGCTCAGCAGCAGGAGGGCAGAAATGTGTCTCTGGTCGGCAGCAACCATTTTGTACTGCCCTGGACTAGAAAGCTGGTACCGGGAACACCAGGGACCCAACGAAGCTTGCTTCTGAGGGGTGGAATCATACCTCCCACACCGGTTACCGGTGTGGGGGTATGATTCCAACATGTTTGATACCAAACACGATAGGGTTACTTTCAGCCATTTTAGAGTTGGTCAGTACGCGGTCACATAATGCCACTCTATATATCGTAAATGGCTGATACACTGACAACCCGGGAGAATGGACTCCGTAGGCTGCAGGAGTGTTGTCCTCATGGAGTGGCACCCTCTCGCTTAGAACCAAGCACCCTACCCTCAGGATTGTAAAGGCATGCTAGAGGGGTGACTTATAGGTTTTAGGTGCAGTGACCCTTAATTATAGCAAACCTATATCTAAAGTAAGTGGTGCATGCACCAACTTACAGAGGCTGCAATGGTAGGCCTGTAGTTCCATTTTGCATGGCCTCTCATGGGTGGCATAATACATGCTTCAGCCCATGGGAGGCCTCTGGGGTACCTATGCCCTGGGTACATGGGTACCATATACTAGGGACTGACAAGGGTACCCCAGTTATCCAATCTGGAGTGTACCTAAGTGCATAACATAACAGTTTAGGGAGAAAGCAGTTAGACTGAGGTCCTGATTAGCAGGATCCCAGTCACACTAGTCAAAAACAGTATCACATTTAGCAAAAAGTGGGGGTAACCATAAGAAGCAGATCCTACTTTCCTACACAGAATTTCTGAGGAAAAGCAAAATAAAGAACAGCAGCAGAGTGCAGCCAGAGTGCAGCCAGAGTTCTACCATTCAGTCCAGGTCCCTCTCACTCGAAGGCCTGTAAGTACAGTATGTAACTTATAACTTTGTTTTACCTATTTATGCAGGGCACAGTCATCGTTGGTAGCCTCACAGAATAACTATACATTACCTCTTCCAATGATTACAGTGATTGATTTTGTCTGGTACCAGGAACACCAGGGACCCAACGAAGCTCGCTTCTGAGGGGTGGAATCATACCTCCCACACCGGTTACCGGTGTGGGGGTATGATTCCAACATGTTTGATACCAAACACAATAGGGTTACTTTCAGCCGTTTTAGAGTTGGTCAGTACGCTGTCGCATAATGGGAGAATGGACTCCGTAGGCTGCAGGAGTGTTCTGCTGATGCAGTGGCGCCCTCTCACTTAGAACCAAGCACCCTGCCCTCAGGATTGTAAAGGCCTGCTAGAGGGGTGACTTATAGGTTTTACGTGCAGTGACCCTTAGATATAGCAAACCTATATCTAAAGTAAGTGGTGCATGCACCAACTTACACAGGCTGCAATGGCAGGCCTGTAGTTCTATTTTGCATGGCCTCTCATGGGTGGCATAATACATGCTTCAGCCCATGGGAGGCCTCTGGGGTACCTATGCCCTGGGTACATGGGTACAATATACTAGTGACTGACAAGGTTACCCCAGTTATCCAATCTGGAGTGTACCTAAGTACATAACATAACAGTTTAGGGCAAAAGCAGATAGACTGGGGTCCTGGTTAACAGGATCCCAGTCAGACTAGTCAAAAACAATATCACATTTAGCAAAAAGTGGGGGTAACCATAAGAAGCAGATCCTACTTTCCTACACAACCCCCCCAAACGTAAAGAGATGAGACTAACCTTGCCCAGTTGAGGCTTCATTTTCTAAGTGGAAATATCTGGAGAGTCCATCTGCATTGGCATGGTTACTCCCAGGTCTATGTTCCACTGTATGGTCCATCCCCTGTAGGGAAATGGACCACCTCAAAAGTTTGGGGTTTTCACCCTTCATATGTTTTAGCCATAGTAGGGGCTTATGGTCTGTCTGAACAATGAAGTGAGTGCCCAACAGGTATGGCCTCAGCTTCTTCAGGGCCCAGACCACAGCAAAGGCTTCCCTCTCTATAGCTGACCAACGTTTCTCTCTGGGGAATAACCTTCTGCTGATAAAAGCTACTGGTTGATCCTGACCCTCTGCATTACGTTGTGACAACACAGCCCCTACCCCCAACTCAGATGCATCTGTTTGGACAATAAATTGCTTGGAGTAGTCAGGACTCTGCAGAATGGGAGCAGTGCACATGGACTGCTTGAGATCATCAAATGCCTTCTGACAGCTAACTGTCCACTGAACCTTCTTGGGCATTCTCTTTGATGTGAGATCAGTCAAGGGAGTCACTATAGACGCATATCCTTTAACAAATCTCCTGTAATACCCAGTCAGGCCCAAGAAAACTCTGACCTGAGTCTGGATAGTGGGAGCAACCCAGTCCATGATGATCTGGATTTTTATCTGTAATGGTTGAACCTGACCTCCACCCACAAGGTGGCCCAGGTACACAGCCTTGCTCTGCCCTATCTGGCACTTAGTAGCCTTGATAGTGAGGCCTGCTTTCTGCAGAGCCTCCAAAACATTCTTCAGGTGGACCAGTTGATCCTATATCATCAAGATATGCTGCACTATAGGCTTCCAGGCCTGTAAAGACTTTATTCACCAGCCTTTGGAATGTGGCAGGTGCATTTTTCAAGCCAAAGGGCATTACAATAAATTGATAATGCCCACTAGGGCTTGAAAATGCTGTCTTTGTTTTGGCATCCTCAGCTAGTCTGAATTGCCAATATCCAGCAGTGAGGTCAAATGTGCTCAAGAACTTGGCTGAGGCCAAAGTGTCAATAAGCTCATCTGCCCTAGAAATTGGACGAGCATCAGTCCTAGTTACTGCATTGAGTCCCCTGTAGTCAACACAAAACCTCATCTCTCTTTTACCACCCTGGGTGTGAGGGTTTGGTACCAAGACCACTGGACTAACCCAAGGGCTATCTGAGGGCTCAATAATTCCCAACTCTAGCATCTTTTGGACCTCAGTCCTGATTCAGTCTCTGACATGGTCAGGCTGCCAGTAAATCTTATTTTTAACAGGTAGACTCTCACCTGTGTCCACTTCATGGGTACACCAGGTGGTCTGACTAGGAGTCAGAGAGAACACGTGTCTGTATTGATTGAGGACCTTTCTGCAATCAATCTGCTGTTGGTCAGTGATGCTGCCTGCCAAAGCTACATCATCAACTGACCCATTATCAGGGTTCTGAGAGAGGAGATCAGGGAGCGGGTCACTCTCTTCCTCCTGTCCCTCATCAGTTGCCATGAGCAAGCCCATGTCAGCTCTGTCTATGTATGGTTTGAGCCTGTTCACATGGAGCACCCTGTGGGGGCTCCTGGGAGTACCAAGGTCCACCAGGTAGGTGACCTCTCCCTTCTGCTCAAGAATGGTATGGGGTCCACTCCACTAGTCTTGGAGAGCTGCTGGGACCACAGGCACCAACACCCACACCTTCTGCCCTGGCTGATAAACAGTAAGAACAGCCTTTTGGTCATGCCAAGCTTTCTGTAATTCTTGACTTGCCTCAAGGTTTTTACTGGCCTTCGTCATGTACTCAGCCATCCTGGAGCTGAGACCAAGTACATAGTCCACTATGTCTTGCTTAGGAGGTTTGAGAGGTAACTCCCATCCCTCCTTTACCAAACACAAGGGACCCCTCAATGAATGCCCAAACAGAAGTTCAAAAGGGCTGTAGCCAACCCCCTTCTGTGGGACCTCTCTGTAGGCAAAGAGAAGGCAGGGCAACAGGACATCCCATTTTCGCCTAAGCTTTTCCGGGAGGCCCATGATCATGCCCTTGAGGGTTTTGTTGAATCTCTCAACTAACCCATTGCATTGTGGGTGGTAGGGTGTGGTGAACTTATAGTTCACTCCACACTCCTTCCACATTGCAGTGATATAACTTGACATGAAGTTTGTACCTCTGTCAGTTAAGACCTCCTTAGGGAAACCCACTCTGGAAAAGATTCCCAGGAGGGCTGTGGTGGTTCTAAGGGGTATTGCTTCTGGATACCTAGTGGCATGGTCCACCACCACTAGTATGTAACTGTGTCCAGATGCTGTATGAGGGTTCATGGGACCAATTATATCAATCCCAACCCTCTCAAAGGGAACCCCCACCACAGGTAGTGGTATGAGGGGGCCCTTTGTAGTACCACCTGACTTACCACTGGCTTGGCAGGTAGTACAGGAGCGACAAAACTCCTTAGTGCCTTCAGACATGGGAGGCCAGTGAAAGTGAGGGACAAGCCTGTCCCAAGTCTTACTTTGGCCTAGGTGTCCTGCTAAGGGCATGTCATGTGCCAAGGTGAGTAGGAAGCCCCTAAACTTCAGAGGTATGACCAACCTCCTGGTGGCACCAGGCTTGGGGTCTCTGCTCTCTGAGTACAGGAGTCCCTCATCCCAATAGATCCTGTGGGATCCACATACACTCCCAGCAGCCTCAGCAGCAGCTTGCTGTCTGAGGGGTTCAAGAGAGGGGCAGGTTTGCTGCTCCAAACTCAAGTCTGCCCTGGAAGGGCCCCCTGTCCCCAAGAACTCAACCTGATCAGGTTCCAGTTCATCTGGGACAGTTCCTTCACAGGGACTGAGATCATCTCCTTCCAAAAGACTGATCCTCACACTGAGTCTAGGGGGAAGACACAGCCTTACCCCTCCTGCTCCTTCTCTTGGAAGGTCCTTGGTCCATTGTTCCAGGATCCAGGGCCTGTTCAGTGTTAGTCAGTTTGGCCTGTGACCTGGTCACAGCAAACACATCTGCAGTGATGCCCAGCATTGTTGCATGAGTCCTTAATTCCACCTCAGCCCAAGCTGAAGTTCCCAAATCATTGCCAAACAAACACTCCACTGGAAGGTCTGAGCTAACCACAACTTTCTTAGGGCCAGTTACCCCTCCCCAGCTGAAATTAACAACTGCCAAGGAATGATCAGTCCTGACATTGTTAGCATTCGTCACTTGGTACATTTCTCCAAGTATGATTTGGTCAGGGTCCACAAGATTCTCTGTCACCATAGTAACACTTGCACCTGTGTCCCTGTATGCCATGGCCTCCTTACCATTGATTAAAGGCTATTGTCTGTTTTTGCCCAGGTTACTGGGGCTGACAATTAAGGTGGCAAGATCCATGCCTCCATCACAGACAAGCACAGTCTGAGCTGGACTTCTGACCAGGCCACAACTCATCTAAGAGCCCAAGGTTAACCCTACTAATGTTATGTTAATGTTATGTTAAAAAAGGATTTGTAGAGCGCGCAGCTACTCAACAGAGTGTCCCGGCGCTGAGACAGAAAAGATACAGAGGCTAGAAAACACCGGTACCGGGGTGAGCGGCCATTATACTATTTGCTGGAACAGCCAGGTTTTCAGTTGTTTCCTGAACACCAGTATGTTCGTGGCCTGCTTGAGCGGAAGAGGCAGCTTGTTCCAGAATCTAATCCCTTGTTCCCTGTACCACTACCTGTACTTGAGCTAGGGGCGCAGTTGCCTTAGGGGCAGTGGTGGTAGGAGAATTTTCCTTGGCTTTTGGACAATCAGTATATCTTGTCCAATGTGTTTTCTGATTACAGAGATAACACCAAGGTTTCTTTTTGCCTTTACCTTTGTTGGATTGTGACTCCCCCCGAGATGCAGGTTTTTGGGGCCCTGATGAAGACTGTTTTTGATCTTTACCCTTGTCCCCACCTTTATCTGGAGTTTTAGAATCCTGTTTCTTTTGGTCACCACCATTGTTCTGGTTTTTCTGCTTCACCCTGGTTCTGACCCACTTATCTGCCTTCTTTCCCAATTCTTGGGGAGAAGTCAGATCAGAGTCAACCAGGTATTGATGCAATAACTGATTTTGGCAATTATTAAGGATCTACTCCCTCATAATCAAATTGTACAATCCTTTAAAATCATTCACTTTGCTGCCAAGCAACCAGCCTTCCAGAGCCTTAAGGGCACTATCCACAAAGTCTACCCAATTCTGATTCTGTGTCTTCTGGGTGTCTCTGAACTTAATCCTATACTGTTCAGTGGTTAAGCCAAACCCATCAATGAGAGCACTCTTCAAGATTGAGTAGTTGTCAGCATCCTCTTCTCTAACAGTGAGGAGCTTATCTCTACCTTTGTCAGCAAAGGAGAGCCACAAGATAGCTGCCCACTGCTCTTGAGGGACCCTCTGAACTTTACAGGCCCTCTCTAAAGCAGTTATCCATTTATGGATGTCATCCCCAACATGCTAGGGAGGGCCAATCTTGCTTAGGTTCCTATTATCAAAGGAATGTTCCTTCATTCTAGGGACACTGTTGCTGCCACCATGGGACTTTAGACCCAACTTTTTTCTAGCTCTCTGGACTTCTAGGGACTCTTTATCAAGGGCCAATTGCTCTTGCCTGAGCCTAAGCTTAGCTTTCTCAAGTTCAAGAAATTGGCATTCCCTGTCAAAAGAGTGGTCCCTCTTGCTAGATACAGAGGTCCCTACAGACTGTCCTGAGTGATTACTCTCTGCAGAGGGAGATCTAGATCTCCTTGGTAAACTCTGCACTCTTCCAGGAGGAGTAAAGAGAGGGCCCTCATGGCCTCCTCCATTCTCCTCATGAAGATCTGAGTTGTCCAGGTGAGAAACATCAGGTTCTCCCTGGTCAGGGTTAGATTCTAGGTCATAAAAGGTATCACCTCCTGACCTATCCTCATTCCCTGTCCCACCCACTCTGTCCTGTTCATCTGACCTAGGAGTCTTCCTTAGGTCATCTAACAGTAACACCTCTACTAGGCGTTGAGTGTTGGCACTTCTCCCTGTCTTCAGCTTTCTAGAGGCACACAGGGCTTTCAATTCTTGGAATGAAAGCACACTGTATCTAGAGGGCAGAGAGCCACTGGCATCTCCTTTAGTAGATATACTAAGTTTGGTGAGGTGTTGCACCTACCTAACCTAGTGGGAACTAAACTCTCTGAGGTTGGAGAAAGGGTGTGCTAAACCCTTGACTTACCCAACCCTAAGTTCAGTAGAACTTACTTATTCTAAGCTAGTATTATATGTACCTAGTGCTAGTGATTTTCAGTTAATCAATACAAAGATTTATCTGATAAAACAATGCAGGCTTGAATTCCAACCGCTGCACACCAATGTGAAAAGTTGGCCTGGTATATGCTGTCCACTAATTAAAGTGGGCACCTTGCACCAGTCCAAACAACCCTTATGGTGATTTAAGAGGTCAAAGATAACCTTAGAAAGCTATCCAAGTGGTAGCTGTGGAGAGTAGCCTTCAGGTTTAGTCTTGAAGGAATGTTAAGCAGCTTGTTTACCAGAATGCAACCTTATAGTATTGGTTAAATGAAAGGAGAACCACACAGTAGTTATAAAAATATGTATTTATTAATATAACACTCTTTAGTATGACACAGTATCTTCTACACGAAGATACTCACAAAGCACACAATACTGTAGAACAGAAACAATAGTAAATAGCACTAATACACAGAGGGCTCCAGGGGGAGACCAGACCATATACTAAAATAGTGGTATAAGACCCACGACTCGAGTCAAGACAGTGTCTAGAGGATGTCGAATCGCTGGGACCCCAAGGAACCACCCAAGGCGAGTAATTAGGGACCCCAAGGAGGACGGGTGCAGTGTGGGAACATGACCGCGTACTCCGTACAATTCTATGGGGAAGTCGCGGTTGAAGTTTTAAAGTTTAAGGACCCTTCCCAATGGACTTTGAAGAAACCGCGTGGAAGTTAGGAGGTTGGAGAGCCACCCCACTGTGGATGCCGTAGTACCAGAGTTACCTATCCCATGGGAGCCGGGTGCATAGGTCTGATGTGGCATCGGAAACCGCCGTCGAACCCAATGGGGGACTTCGAAGAAGAGCCACCGCTGGAAGGAAGAAAAGTGTCCGTTGGAATCCAAAGGTGTATTCTTGTTGAAGGGTACCTGAAAGCATAGGGGAAAGAGTCTGGGTCACTCAGGAGTGACCAGGGGCTCGGTAGACGAATGCCCACCGATGTCGGGTGCTTCAGGTGCATTGAGGGGGTTCTTGACTCTGCAGCCACAGGGACCAGGAGATGTCGAGGATGACCAGGAGCTGGATACGAGCTGTTCCACAAAGGATGTCGAGTGCTGAGGGGTCGATGTCTGGCGGGAGCTCCAACAAGCCTTGGCAATGGCAACCAACGCAGAAGGTCAAGAAAGGTTGCGGTTCGGACCAGCAAGGTCCAGATGACTCACCTAAGCCAGGGGAGTCAGGGCAAGCCTGGAGCAACCAATGGAGCCCAAGAAAAACAAAGTTGACCCTCAAGTGGACTCACAGGCCGGAGGCGCAGTAGTCGCAAGAGGACCTCGAGCACTTTCACCAAACAGCAGCCCACGGAGCACTCGGTGCGAGAAGGCCGTAGTTCTTGGTAGCAAATGGTGCCAGAGATTGGATCTACATGGAACCCAATGCACTTGCTCGGAAAACGTCAATAAGCATATGCAACTGCAAATGAATGCGGTGCACAGGGGTACGGGTATTGCAGCCCCCACAAGGGATTCTGACCTCAAACTCGGTGAGAGGGCAGCTCAGACCTCAACGGACAAAGGAACCCACCTCCTGTGTTGCTGGAGCTTTTGAAGTCTGTAGGAGCTCAGGAGCAGCAGACCGGGCAATCGTGATGTGGTGCCTGCGGTTGCAGGGGAGTGACTCCTTCACTCCAAGGGAGATGTCTTCGATTGTCCTTGATGCTCCACAGGTCCTGTATGGTGCACGGGCACAGACGATGCTTTGGACAGAGTGGGAGACGAAGTTGGGCCCAAATGAAGTCCAGCAAAGTCCAGAGTGTCCAGACGGTCGAAGTTCAGTGGTTTCTGGTTCAGAATCTTGTCCACGTCGAATCTAGGGTCCTACAGCCAGGTAAGCCCTTTTGTACCCACGGGAGAGGGTTGGACAGATTCAGTGGACCCTCCCAGGGGAGGATCTGGACAGTGGGGAGGTTACTTCCACGTCCTTCGTCCAGTTTCGGGCCAGAGCGGGAGCCAACAGCTCCCAGGACTGGTTTGAAATGGACTATGCACAGGGACACCAAATGTTCCCCTCATGCAGACTTTCAGTCGCTGGCAAGCGCACCCACCCAGCCCGAATACCCTAAATCCTGTCTGACAGGATGCCTATCGTTCCACCTTCCTCTGCTCGAGCTTGGTTCAGCAGTCGGAGGGCAGGAATGTGTCTCTGGCCGGCAGCAACAATTTTGTACTGCCCGGGACTAGAAGGCTGGTACCAGGAACACCAGGGACCCAACAAAGCTCGCTTCTGAGGGGTGGAATCATACCTCCCACACCGGTTACCGGTGTGGGGGTATGATTCCAACATGTTTGATACCAAACACAATAGGGTTACTTTCAGCCGTTTTAGAGTTGGTCAGTACGCGGTCGCATAATGGGAGAATGTACTCCGTAGGCTGCAGGAGTGTTATGCTGATGCAATGGCACCCTCTCACTTAGAACCAAGCACCCTGCCCTCAGGATTGTAAAGGCCTGCTAGAGGGGTGACATAGGTTTTACGTGCAGTGACCCTTAGATATAGCAAACCTATTTCTAAAGTAAGTGGTGCATGCACCAACTTACACAGGCTGCAATGGCAGGCCTGTAGCTCCATTTTGCATGGCCTTTCATGGGTGGCATAATACATGCTTCAGCCCATGGGAGGCATCTGGGGTACCTATGCCCTGGGTACATGGGTACCATATACTAGGGACTGACAAGGGTACCCCAGTTATCCAATCTGGAGTGTACCTAAGTGCATAACATAATAGTTTAGTGAGAAAGCAGATAGACTGGGGTCCTGATTAGCAGGATCCTTCAGACTAGTCAAAAACAGTATCACATTTAGCAAAAAGTGGGGGTAACCATAAGAAGCAGATCCTACTTTCCTACACAGACTTTCTGAGGAAAAGCAAAATAAAGAGCAGCAGCCGAGTGCAGCCAGAGTGCAGCCAGAGTTCTACCATTCAGTCCAGGTCCCTCTCACTCGAAGGCCTGTAAGTACAGTATGTAACTTATAACTTTGTTTTACCTATTTATGCAGGGCACAGTCATCGTTGGTGGCCTCACAGAATAACTATACATTTCAGCGTCCAATGATTACAGTGATTGATTTTGTCTGGTACCGGGAACACCAGGGACCCAACGAAGCTCGCTTCTGAGGGGTGGAATCATACCTCCCACACCGGTTACCGGTGTGGGGGTATGATTCCAACATGTTTGATACCAAACACAATAGGGTTACTTTCAGCTGTTTTAGAGTTGGTCAGTACGCGGTCGCATAATGGGAGAATGGACTCTGTAGGCTGCAGGAGTGTTCTGCTGATGCAGTGGCACCCTCTCACTTAGAACCAAGCACCCTGCCCTCAGGATCGTAAAGGCCTGCTAGAGGGGTGACTTATAGGTTTTACATGCAGTGACCCTTAGATATAGCAAACCTATATCTACAGTAAGTGGTGCATGCACCAACTTACACAGGCTGCAATGGCAGGCCTGTAGTTCCATTTTGCATGGCCTCTCATGGGTGGCATAATACATGCTTCAGCCCATGGGAGGCCACTGGGGTACCTATGCCCTGGGTACATGGGTACCATATACTAGGGACTGATAAGAGTACCCCAGTTATCCAATCTGGAGTGTACCTAAGTGCATAACATAACAGTTTAGGGAGAAAGCAGTTAGACTGGGGTCCTGATTAGCAGGATCCCAGACAGACTAGTCAAAAACAGTATCACATTTAGCAAAAAAGTGGGGGTAACCATAAGAAGCAGATCCTACTTTCCTACACAGACTTTCTGAGGAAAAGCAAAATAAAGAACAGCAGCAGAGTGCAGCCAGAGTGCAGCCAGAGTTCTACCATTCAGTCCAGGTCCCTCTCACTCGAAGGCCTGTAAGTACAGTATGTAACTTATAACTTTGTTTTACCTATTTATGCAGGGCACAGTCATCGTTGGTGGCCTCACAGAATAACTATACATTTCAGCGTCCAATGATTACAGTGATTGATTTTGTCTGGTACCGGGAACACCAGGGACCCAACGAAGCTCGCTTCTGAGGGGTGGAATCATACCTCCCACACCGGTTACCGGTGTGGGGGTATGATTCCAACATGTTTGATACCAAACACAATAGGGTTACTTTCAGCCGTTTTAGAGTTGGTCAGTACGCGGTCGCATAATGGGAGAATGGACTCTGTAGGCTGCAGGAGTGTTCTGCTGATGCAGTGGCACCCTCTCACTTAGAACCAAGCACCCTGCCCTCAGGATCGTAAAGGCCTGCTAGAGGGGTGACTTATAGGTTTTACATGCAGTGACCCTTAGATATAGCAAACCTATATCTACAGTAAGTGGTGCATGCACCAACTTACACAGGCTGCAATGGCAGGCCTGTAGTTCCATTTTGCATGGCCTCTCATGGGTGGCATAATACATGCTTCAGCCCATGGGAGGCCACTGAGGTACCTATGCCCTGGGTACATGGGTACCATATACTAGGGACTGACAAGAGTACCCCAGTTATCCAATCTGGAGTGTACCTAAGTGCATAACATAACAGTTTAGGGAGAAAGCAGTTAGACTGGGGTCCTGATTAGCAGGATCCCAGACAGACTAGTCAAAAACAGTATCACATTTAGCAAAAAAGTGGGGGTAACCATAAGAAGCAGATCCTACTTTCCTACACAGACTTTCTGAGGAAAAGCAAAATAAAGAACAGCAGCAGAGTGCAGCCAGAGTGCAGCCAGAGTTCTACCATTCAGTCCAGGTCCCTCTCACTCGAAGGCCTGTAAGTACAGTATGTAACTTATAACTTTGTTTTACCTATTTATGCAGGGCACAGTCATCGTTGGTGGCCTCACAGAATAACTATACATTACAGCTTCCAATGATTACAGTGATTGATTTTGTCGATGAGAGAGACTGGGCTGAACTCCATCGTGTTAATAATGTAGGACAGTCACAAAGCCAATCCTGGTGGCTATTTTATCAAGCTACACTATTACCTGTTTTTGTGAAATTGGACAGCTCGTGTGATATATATATATATATATAGAATCTAATTCCGCCCACTAGCAAACTCCGCGGAATCCCGCTGAGTTTTTTGCAAACTCTGCGGAATTCCACGGAGCGAAACTCGCAAGCTCTGCCCTCCCCTAGTCAAGACTGATTTGCATATAGCTAGGGCCACACTGGGGGGGCATGGTCAGCAAACAAAAAATGGATTTAAGGCTAGATTTCTGTAATGGGGGTGAGTGTTTGACATTGTTCAGCAATCTGTCCATCAATTGTTCTTTTTGAATTTGTCAGCCCAAGTGGGACGGTGATACCCAGACATGGGCCCCGTGCTCGCCATGCCATTGGATTCAAGCTATCCTGGGTGATGAGGGGTGCTACCCCGAAACCCGTCCTAGGATGCTTGTGTCCGGGCCAGGGAGGACCTGGCTTGGCAGTTCGGGCTGGACTGTTCACATGAGGAGCTGGGTCAAGACTGATTTGCATATGGCTAGGTCAAAACTGGGTGGCGTGGTGAGCAAAAAAATGATGGATTTAGGTCCAGATTTCTCTGTACTGGGGGTGATTGTTTGACATTGTTCAGCATTTCCTCCATCAATTGTGATTTTAACATTTTAAGGGTGGGAATTTCAAAATTATAATTTAAAATCTGACTTCACCATGAGAGAGGATTTTACATTACAATTCCAAAGACACCAAACATGAGCTGGTTATCTGCTCCTATTTGTAGATTATCACTTATTAAATATAACGAGGTAGCTCCAAAATTATCCTATGGGAGAGGCAGGCCTTGCAGTAGTGAAAAACTAATTTCACTGTTTTTCACTACCAGGACATGTAAAACTAAAAAAGTACATGTTCTACTTTTTGAATACACTGCACCCTTCCCTCTGGGCTGTGCAGTGCCTACCCTAGGGGTGACTTATATGTATTAAAAAGGAAGGTTTAGGCCTGTCAAAAGGTTTGTTTGCTACTGGCAGTTTTAAAACTGCACACAGGGGCTGCAATGACAGACCTGAGACATGTTTAAAGTGCTACTTGAGTAGGTGACACAATCAGTGCTGCAGGCCCACTCGTAGCATTTAATGTACAGGCTCTGGGCACAGGTAGTGCTACTTTACTAGGGACTTGCAAATACATTAAATATGCCAATTGTGTATAAGCCAATCCTAACATGTTGTAAGGAGAGAGCACAAGCACTTTAGCACTGGTTAGCAGTGGTAAAGTGCACAGAGTCCTAAGGCCAACAAAAACGAATTCAGCAAAAATAGGAGGAGTGAAGGCAAAATGTTTGGGGATGACCCCACAGAAAGGGCCAAGTCCAACACATAGGGGCCTATTTACTAAAATTCATTTTGGTGATGTTTTGCATCAATAATAATAGCGCCACATTAGCACCAGTGTACAGCATCAACTTGGCGTCATATTTACTACGTGAACGTACGCGAAGGCAAGCCGGCACAAAAATAGCGTTGCGACACAACGTAGTGCCATGTAACAGGTAAAAAAAATTATGTAAGGAAGCGCAAAAGTGTAAACACACAAGGTGAAGCTGAGTTTCCAACGCAAAATGGAACACAGAGGAAAAAACCAACAAGTTCCACAAAGAAACAATGAAGAAATGACAGAAATCAGCACCAGAATTATCTCAAGGGGCCTAACATGAAGGAGGACGGTAAAGGAAATTCATATTTACCCTAGAAGAGGTAGACATGTGAAAAGCAGAGGTGAAAAAGTATCAGCGCCAACTTTTGTCATTTCCAAACTACCCCTAGCCAAAAAGTCAGTGTTTTGGAGAGAGTTCCAAACAAAGCTCAAAGCAGTAGCCCCAATAGCGAGAACAGTTGAAGAGGTCAAAAAAAGGTAGCACGACTGCAAGAGGCACACAAAAGAAAATTTGGCACACAACAGTCATTGTGCAATGCCAACTGATGGGGGAGCCAGATTGTCACGTCCCACTAACAGCAATGGAGGAGCAAGTTACACCGGTAATTGGACTGTAATTGTTTAAAGGACTTGAAGGGCCAGATACAGCTATGATGGGGGACAATGCAACTACCAGTAAGTGTATCTACACTAGCAGCAGTCGGTCAGGTAAGCGCGGTGGGGCAGGGCGTGGGGGAGTCGACAGATGACTGAATAGGTATTATTTATGTATTTAATTATACCTATTCCGTCATCTGTCGACCCCCCCCCCCCTGATCTGCCCCCGCCCCACTGCGCTTACCTGTGCCGGCTGCCGCTCATCTGCACCATATATATGTTCTCACATATTAGTAAGTCAACGAAAAAGTCACAAATTATTTTGTAATGACAACAGTGAAATTCACACCTGAACTCCATTATCAATGGTACACTGATGATTACGGTCACAGGTACCCATAGATCTAAATGAATTACAACAAAAGCAGAAATAACAAAGTCCAAACATTCCCCATATTTGTAAATCCTATGCAATGCACCATGTTGGGGTAGGATATAAAGTGGTGCTTAGTACTTGTGGAACCAAAAATCTACTTGCATTATCCGTGAGAGATATTGCGATATGGGTGAGCCTAAACATGTGAAGGTACTAACTTTCACTTACACATATGTCCACAATATCAAAATATCAACAACTACTCACATTTTGTCCGAAAAACCTTGTTTGTGTGTCCTGTACTTGCAGACCATGCATTTGTACATACTTACCAACAGCATAAAGACAAATTTAACATAGACATATAGATACATTCATCCTGTCTGCTCAGTGTATCAGGTCTTTGAGCCATCTTTGTATTGGGTGCTTTAGAAGCCTCACTAGCGAATATAGTTATGGTACAAAGTGACCTGCACATTCATTCATCCAAAAACATTACCTAAATACCTACAGGATTTGTTAGCCTTGGTCTGGGTTTCCCTGTATCTTCTAGACTCCAGGCCTCCTATGTTGCCAACAAATGTTTGTTTCTGCTCTTAGGGCTATGCAAAAAAAAATATTGCCAGCCAGTGCAAAAGTGGTACGTGTCCCCCAAAACATTGTAGCATTTGCTTTTACCCGATAGGCACATCTACTGTACTTTTAAGACCCTAGTAAAGTGGCACAACCAATTCCCAGCCCCTGTAAATCAATTGCAACTAGTGGGCCAGCTGCACTGATTGTGACACCCACAAAAGTAGCACATCAAACATGTCTAAGGCATGCCATTGCAGCCTGTGTGTGGAGTTCCAAAATGCCAATCCAAGCTTGCAAATTAAACATTTTGATATGCACAAACATGTCTTCCACTTCATAAATGTCTGAAATGTTGCATAAATACTTTACACTTTGCCTGTAAGTCAAGCTTGAATGCTCTGTGCCAACTGACCAGAGGGTCGCGGGCAGGTAACTTGAGGTTTGGCCTGTGCCTCACAGTGACAATGACTGTGGTTGCTGCTTGACCAGGGCTCACACCCCAGTCAACCAACAACCCATTTTACTCACAGAGTCACCACATTATTAGTAGAAAATTATAGAAACAGAATGTGTGCAACATATAAGCAAACTATGTTACATACAAAGGTAAATATGCTGTGACATTGCATTGAAAATGTATCCTTGATACTTGAAACATCACATACTTTTACGCATGCTGTTGATGTAATAATGTAACATGAACATAATGATGTTTCATCTCCTTCATTGTGTAGCAATTCCTACTGTGCCTGACCAACCAACAAATGATAACAATGCAAATGAGGATTTATGTGCTAACATGGCTCCCCTAGATGACGAGACCTTGTTCATCATGTTAAATGACTTAGAAACACCATCACAGCAGACTGCTGGCCAATGGGACAATCTTGGAATCACACAGGATGAAACTCAACCCAGTCCTCAAAGGAAAAGAAGGGCATGCAGGAAAGATCTAACCGAGCATTAGAAGTGGATGAATTTAAAGAAAAAATACACAAATCACAGGATCAAACATGTGAAGCAGTGCAGGAAGGATTCTCAAACTTGCATTATGGTTTCAAGGACATGAAAGAATGTCTAAATCCAAGCAAGTCAGTGCATGACAAAATAGAAGGTCTGTATTCCTCCTTCAGTGGTATGGACAAATCCCTCATGGATATACATGAAGATTTATTCTCAATCAATAAAAATATGGATGTCAACAGTCAAAAAATCATGCAAGATCCAACTTCATTGTCCTCAAGTAGAAATGATGTATTGAAGCTGACTTCACAATACAACCAGATGATATCCACACTTGTAGATTCAGTGAATGGTCTGAGACAAGATATGAGAACAATAATAGTTTTAAATGAAAAGATGGTAGAAATTCATGTAGACATAGTTTCTGCACTTAATAGAATTGCTTCACCCAAGAAGCTGGATTATGGGCAAGTTCTGTGGCATCCGCTTAACAGCCAACACCTCTACCCCAACCTACACATACTGATTGCTCAAAACAATCACATATTGCTTCATCAGAAGATGAAGATTATATTTGTCAAGAAAGCGTAGGTAGGACTACAGTAAAATATCAGTCTTGATGATTACGTTGATAAACTTGGTTGTTGAAAGAGTGTTTGGCCAAATGTGTTGCTTAAGATCAGTCTGTATGTAATTGTACAATTCTTAACTGCCATCAAAAAAAGTGTATAGCAATATGAACACAGATATATTTATACACACCTTAGGCATGTGATAGTATGTGTTCATCTAAGGGTCATGTGCTGTCAAATATGAGTTATACACTTTGATGTTGTGTAATATGGAGTACTCAGTAAATTTTCTTTGTCAATTGTCATGTAAACAGCACCAAATTTGTAGCCTCAACATCGCACAACAGTGAAGTATTTATTATTTTTTTTATACATTTTGATTAATATAACTTGAAAATAGTAGCAGTGATATGCAAGAGACTGTACCAAATCACTAGGCAGGAAATGTACATGCCATTAATGACATAGGGCCAGATGTACGACCCTTTTTTGTGCTCGCAAACGGGAGATCGGCCTGTTTGCGACCGCAAAAAAGGGACATGGCATGTACAAACGCTATTTTGAGAGTCACTGACTCGCAAAATAGCGTTTGCGACTCTTGCTAATAGGAAGGGGCGTCCCTTCCTAATAGTGAGACTCACTGCCATGTACTATTGTTTTGCGACCGCATTTGCAGTTTACCACCTACTTCAAGTAGGTGGTAAACCAATCGCAAATGGGAAGGGGTCCTCTTGTGAGTGTGTGAGAAAATATTTTTAAGAGCAGGCAGTGGTCTTTGGGACCACTGCCTGCCCTTAAAAATGAAACTGAGGGGCGTGGCCAAGATGGCGGCGGAGTAGCAGCGTTCCTTTGGAGCTCCGCTCGCCGTGGCTGGTAAATCAGCATCTAACTGCGATCCTGGACTACCCACGCAGCTGAAAGTGCCCCGTTTGCCGAGGGAAAGACAACTTCGACCACTGAGACCACTGAGTCCTGTGGGCGGTGGCTGAGTCGGCTCCGCGCCGGAGACGCACTGGGCCTCTGCTCCGGCTGACGAGACGTGGAGCGAGGTGTGACCTACCCGTGAGCCGCATTGTTAAACTGGTGCGCTTGTCGCCGCGGTCACGGAGTGGAGCCCCTCACGGAGACTCAGAGGGCTTTTGATGTGGCTGCGAGTGCTCGGAGGTACCCGGGCCGGGCGGTGAAGGAAGCGGCCTACTAACCCAAGGCTGGGCCGGGACGGACTATGCAAGCTGCGCCTGGGAAAGGAGCCGCGCTGCAGCCTGGCCGGCAAGCAGAAAACGGGCCCGAGCACCGCCATTCCAACTCCCCAGCAACGGAACAGTGTAGCGGAGGGACACCAAGCCTGAAAGCGGCATTGAGAAGGTGAGAGCCGCGAGGCAGACGCTACTGCAGAGAGGGGCCTGCTACGGCGATGGGCCCGACTGGGCCCGACGGGATTGAAAGGTGGCAGCTGAGGACGGGGGAAAGGAGAGGGCCCTGCGATGCCCCAACTGTCACCAGAAACCAGATACTAGCAGCGCTAGGTCCATTTCCATCCAGGGTATAGCGGCAGCGACCTGGGGAAGAAGTGTGGGCAGTGGAGACCCCCCCAGACAACCCCCTCTTGTGTGCAGGGACGAGAAGCTGGCCCCGTGCCTTGATAGCACCCCCAGTTGGAGGAAGTGAGGCCTTTAAGCTGAACAGACGGCCTGGAGTGGGCCTCATAAAATTACTGCCGCGGATTGAATCACTCGCTGACCCAACTCTGTAAATACCACACCTGCTCTAATCAGATCGGAGCACTGCAAGCCAACTCAGAACTGGGGGGCATGGGCTGGGGTCAAGGCGATGACCCAACGCAGATCACACACTCTTGGAGATGGAGGGCGAAGTGGGCACCCATGATACGCTAGCATAAGGATCCACTACGCCGGGCCTGCTGATTCCCCAGAGGGCTAGAGAACCTAGAGAAGGCTGGATTGAGCGGCGATACTGCAGACAGAAGAGCGACGGGACCCTATAGCGATGACCGCGCACCGTACAAAAAAGGATCCGACGATCAAGGACCTCCTGCAGAAACCAGGCACCAAAAAGGCGGAACAGCAGGGGGCCCAATCACAGGAGAAAGATATGGATCCCCCTGGAGAACAGTCAGAGGAGCCAATTACCCGTGGATTTTTGGAGCAGCTATTCGGGACACTCAGGGAAGACTTTGCGGGCCTGAGACAAGATGTTGCCTCCGACATCAAGCAGATCAGAGCTGAGATACAGGAGTTTGGGGACAGAGTGAACTCCCTGGAAAGGAATGGAGACCGACGAGAGGAGGAGATCACTGAACAAACCCGCGAGTTGCTGGAGCTCAGGGACTGGAACGAGGAGTTGTACCCTCGCCTCGAGGACCTCGAGAACCGCTCTCGGAGATCCAACATATGCATTAAGGGAGTACCTCTTCTCGCAGATGGAGGTAAGCTGGAGGAATGGGTGACCCGCTTCTTACTGCATCTAGCGCCGGCACTTGGAGACAAAGAAATCGTCCTAGATCGCACTCACTGTGCAGGGCGACCGGCCAGAGACCCGGGACAACATCAAGCTATTCTTACATGCCTCCACTCTTTCCAGCAGAAGGAGACCATTATGGCCGCCACTAAAGATAAAGCGACCATTGCCTTCGAGGGTCTCCAGGTTGGAATATGTCAGCATTTGTCCCCGCTCACTCTTCAAAGACGTAAAGCCCTGAAGCCAGCCACAACTTACCTGAGGGATAAAGGAATCCGCTACCGCTGAGGCCACCCCTTCAGGCTCTCACTTGTTTGGGATAAAGAAACACGCTCAGTGCGATCGCTGAAGGAGGCCCAGGAGGTGCTTGGTCTCGAGCTGGGGGAGGGGGACACCCCGGGCTCTTCCGCGGATGACTCTGCCTCACGCGCCTCGCAAAAGCCTTGAGGACGATGAGGGAACAGACGTGGAAAACCTTCCAAACCTACCACCACGGAGAGCCAGAAAGAAAGAGAGGCGTTGCTTCGACAGTTACAGAATCAAGACGGGGCTGGGGACAACCCTAATGTTTGAGCGTAGTGTCTACAGTTTCCCTCTATCATTGGGAAGCAGAGTCCACTAGAGCTGTCCAGCGATAAAGAAACACCTTCGTCGACGAGATGACCACCCACCTGACACATGGACCCATGCACGATAGTGTGCTCTATGCCGATTGGACGGCACTCTCCAATTACTTCTTCATCTCTCCTGTCTCTGTATTTTTCTTCTTCCTTTCTTTCTATCTCTCTAGACACGGGGCCTACAACCAACATTGCCACAGGTGGGGAGGGCTAGTAATACGAAGGTCAGAGGTTACAGGGAAACAGGGTGGGAGTTAACATACATGTGGGGGAAGTCGGAACCAGGGTGGAGGGGGGACCCTTGGCCCCAGGTGGTACACCACGCAAACACAAAAGTCACTGGGACATGCACTACACCTACGCTAGGACGGGGAGGGGGATGTCAAAACGGAAACTATTACAGCTGAGGAGATGGCATGGGAGAGAAGATAAGGAGGGTAGACTCTGTCAGTGCGCCATATCAACACAAGGGATCCCAGATGGGCCGAGGGCAGAAGGGACTCACCCCGGTTTTTACGCTATCCAGAAGGTGATTCTCACTCACTTCTTTAAACACTCATATGTCCACAATTGACGTCAAGATATTGAGCTTCAATGTCCGGGTACTCAACACACCTGTTATGAGATTGCACTCCTCACAATGCTTAGGGAGGCCTGCTGCAATATATGTTTAGTGCAAGAAACTCACCTGCTGCGCGCAGACTGGAAACGCCTCCGGTCTAAATGGTATGATCAACAATATTTTTTCTCGGCCGCAGGGAAGAAGGCCCGAGTGGCTATTCTAATAGCTTTGCACTTCCCTGGAATTGTAATAGGAGTACACCTAGAAATATCGGGCAGGGTGTTGGCAGTGCGAGTCCAGGTAGGACCCCACACATACACCATAGCCTCTATATACAGCCCTAATGAACACCAGGAGGCCTTTCTTTGGGACTCACTGAATGTCATTATAGACTCTCATGATGAGGATTTAGTGATGGGGGGGATTTTAACATAGTACCGAACTCACAGATCGACAGGTCAGTAGCATGGATGGGTAACTCAGGCTCCCTTTCAGAATCCATGCTACAGAGGCTTGGGGAAGCGGGGCTGACGGACGCTTGGAGGTACCGCAACCCTAATGCTCGAGAATACACCTTTTTCTCAGCGTCTCACCAAACATACGTGCAAATAGATTTATTCTGGACCTCTCCCCGCGTCACGGGCTTTAGCAAGGATATAATGATAGGGACGGCGGCTCTGTCGGATCACTCCCTGGTTTCACTGACACTGCGACTGCCTGGGGGGACTCCTCGTCCGAAATCGCAGAGGCTCAATCATAAATTACTCACATACGATTCCAATATAGCCGCCATATGGGCCGCGATCCGTGAGTACCTGGAAATCAATGATAATGGATCGGTTCCGCTCCCACAGCTTTGGGATGCCCTGAAGGCAGTCATAAGGGGCAGGTTTATATCTATCGTTGCGGGACTGAACAAAGATAGAAGGGACAAGCAGGAATTACTTGAGTCACAAGTCAAGGAGCTAGAAGGAGTTCACCGCCGCACTGGAGCGATGCAGACAAGGAGACACCTCACTAACGCACGGAAGCAGCTGAGGGTCTTGGACTGCGACTGCGCGGAGTATGCGCTCCTACGTACTAAGCAGCGATATTACGAAGGGGGTAACAAAACTGGGAAACTCCTAGCACACCTGTTGAGGGCCCAGACGAATTCACGCAGCATTGCGGGAATAAGGGCTCCCCAAGGAGAGATCCTCCAGAGCGACGCAGACATCGCAGCCGCGTTTGAAACTTTCTACGCCACACTATACAAGGCAGAGCAACTGGACGAGGCAGCCGCAGAGGACTATGTCTGTCGACCGCCGGTAGCGTCCCTCCCCCTGATTGATGCAGAAGCGATGGACGCGGATATCCGCCCGAGGAGGTTCTGCGGGACATACAGAAGTTAACAATGGGGAAAGCTCTAGGAGGGGACAGTTTTCCAGTGGACTTTTGCAAAGCGTTTGCCCCGGAACTGGTACCGCTGCTTGTGCGTCTTTTTAATGAATTCAGTGAGTCTGGAACCTTAACCCCCACAATGTCTATGGCAGAAGTGGTGGTAATACCGAAACCAGGGAAAGACCCATTAGAATGCGCTTCGTAGCGCCCGATTTCCCTATTAAATGTTGATCTAAAGATCTTCACTAGCGTGTTGGCAGCTCGCCTGGTACCGCATATGCAAGGCCAGGTGGATCCAGATCAATCCGGCTTTATTCCTCAATGTAACTTTAGCGATGGGCCGAGACGCCTTTGCCACTTACCAGACAAAACTCAGCGCACCCAACAACCTGCGCTGCTCTTGTCGGTCGACGCAGAGAAGGCGTTTGATCGGGTACATTGGCCGTATCTGAGACACGCTATGTGTAGATTTGGGCTGGAGACCGGTATCGTAGATGGGTCAATTGCATATACAGAACACTGGAAGCTCGCATCAGAGTGAACGGCTTAGCTTCTCGCCCGATTAGGATCGAGAGGGGGACTCGTCAGGGGTGCCCACTCTCCCCTTTGCTTTTTGCGCTTTATATGGATCCATTTGCTGAAAGAGTCAGACAACTCCAACCGGTTACTGGGATTTGGATGGGTGACAGAGAGCACAAAATCTCACTGTACGCAGACGATGTGGTACTATTTCTCACACATCCGACGCTTTCCTTGCCCCCCCTGTTAGAAGAAATTAAGACATTCAGCGCGGTATCAGGATTCAAAATCAACATACAAAAGACATTGGCACTTGGCCTAACCCTGCCTAGAACTGAGCAGGATCAACTGGGTCAGGAATTCCCGTTTGCGTGGGCCCAAGGAGGCGTCTCCTACTTAGGGGTCCAGATATACCCCACGACGGAAAGGACGGTTAAGGCTAACTACTCAGCCTTGCTGGATCAGACCAGGCGCAAACTCCTTAACTGGAAGAAACACACCATGTCGTGGCTAGGTAGATTGGCGGCCATAAAAATGACTCTCTTGCCTCGCATCCTATACGTGATGCAGACACTGCCACTATGCCCCCCCCCCTCGAATACTGGCGCAATTACAACACCTTCTCTGGAACTTTATATGGGAAGGGAAAAGAGCCTGCATGGCACGACATCAAACATTCCTGAAGCAAGCCGACGGGGGACTTGGGGTCCCACACTTAAAGTAATATTTTTAAGCAGAGCAATTAAGATATATGATCGAGTGGTACAAACTAGAGTCAGAAAAGCATTGGTGTTTTATCGATCGCGCAATTGCTGAAATGCACATATAGAAAGTTCCCTGGCTCCCTAAACGGCATAGACCGGCTGGCGCTTACATCTTGCTGGTGCTGAGGGTGAGTATTGGGGTTTGGGACAGAGTGCAGGAACCCTTTGGCCTTTCAACCCCCGTTTCTCCACTAACACCTTTCATAGGCAATCCAGATTTCCCCCCAGCGTGGGAAGGGTCCGGGTACCTGAAATGGCAAGAAGCCAACTGTAAAAGGATAGGTGACTTATTCGATGAGAAGGGGATTATAGACTTCCCCGGATTGGTCTCAGGCTTCTGATTCCCCAAGACGCCTATTGGCAATATCTGGTGATCCGACATTGGGTAACACAACCCCTGGTGCAACCACATGCGAGCTGTCCCCTCACTAAATTTGAGATATGGTACATCACACGCACCTCAGACAAGCGCTTGCTGTCAGATATTTACTCCTTTCTGAATAAGTCCAAACACACTGTTAAGAACCCAGCGCAGCGTAGATGGGAATCGGAGTTGGAACTGGAATTTTCCCCTAAGGAGTGCCAGGACATAATACACAGGGCCAGAGCATCCTCTTGTAGTACCGCAGGGAAAGAAATGTTTTTAAAGATCGCACATTATTGGTACTACACCCCAGTTAGAACTGGAAAATGGAAACCCAGGGGAAGCGACTTGTGCTGGCGCAACTGTGGGCAACTGGGCGCCCTTACCCACATTCTCTGGCACCCACATTCTCTGGCACTGCCCGAAAATACAGGCCTATTGGAACACAGTCTTACAGGAGGTAGGCTCCATTCACAACACCGAAATACCCAGATTTCCCAGTTACACACTTCTGGGGCTAGCAAACCCCATTACATATCCTCTTAAATCGAGTCGGGGACGGGCCATCACCCTAACACTAGGAGCCGCCAAGCAAGCGCTGCTGGCCCGTTGGGGAACTGAAGAGGTTCCGACTAAGATAGATTGGCTATACAAGGTATGGGAAATATTGGGCATGGAAAAGATCACAGCCGGATTGTCCCGCACTTTACCCAGATTCGACAAAACATGGGGTACCACCATCGAATTCCTCTCCTCCGAATTTATGGAACTTACCTGCCCGAGATACCTCCGAGTGCGCCGACTCCACAGCACGACCTCCCACTCAGGAGACCACTCCCAGATAGAAGCATAATCCCACCTGTGACTATCTCCTAGCCATGTGTAAGCAGAAAACCTGCACCAGGCACCAGACTCTCATCCTTCTTCTCTTATACTTTTGCTTCTTGCTCTTTTCCTGTCATTCTACCCTACATAATTTTCGATAGTTCCCCACCGGCCATGGAATGTAGGTGGCGGCTAATGTTACCCTATGCATCTTTAAACTCAATAAAAAGATTTAAACCATAAAAAATTAAACTGAAAAGTTTCATTTTTCTTTTTTAAATGCATCCCGTTTTTCTTTGAGGAAAACAGGCTGCATTAAAAAAAAACTGCTTTATTTAAAAAGCAGTCCCAGACATGGTGGTCTGCTGACCCCAGCAGGACACCATCCCTGTGAGTGCTAGTCATTCCCAACGGGGTCGCAAATTGCGCTTGCCTCATGAATATTAATGAGGCATGCAATTTGTGACCCCATTGGGAATCGCAAACAGTGTCTGAGACACTGTTGTACATTCACTTTTGCGAGTCGCAATTCAACGCAATTTGCGACTCGCAAAAGTGAATGGTCGTACATCTGGCCCATAGTGCTGGAGGTTGTCTGTTCAATTCATAGGCTATAAACTTCATTTGGAACCATATGATGTACAAGTTCATGTTATTTGTGTGTTACAATAAATTAAGAACCCAGACACAATTGTGTTGTCATGATACATTTATACCAAGTTTTAGGTAAAAATCCCTGGTCATTGTCCAACGTAACTGTTATCATCAAGTACCTACTAACACTTGCAGCCTTTACAGAGAATTACAGAGAGAGAGAAAGAGAGAGAGAGAGAAAGAGAGAGACAGAGACAGAGAGAGAGAGGGAGGGGGAGAGAGAGAGAGAGAGAGAGAGAGAGAGAGAGAGAGAGAGCTGGTTAGCATCATCCATGGGCAGTGCATGGGCATCACATGCATACACCCAAGCTATGTGATGCAGAAAGCCAATCTCCCAAACAACTGCAAAATCCCCCTCACAAACTACTCCCATCACATAATCAACTTCCAACAAGTTGGAGTGGATTGCAACAAACATACATATGTGTAAGATATGAGAGACAGGAAATAATGATTGCAGTTAGGACTTTAATTAAAGTCATGAAGACTCCAGTTTGGAAACATTAGTCGTAACAGTTATATAAAACAAATATGTATGTATTACTAGTGTTACATTAGGTAACAGTAACACACCTTCAGCTTATACTTCATAAATTATTTCCTCCCCTTCACACATTTGGACATAGCCTTCTGCATGATCCTTACTTCCCGGAATAGCTTGTGTAACAGAATTGTATTGTATCGGCATGAGACACAGGCAGAGGATGTAGGTGTCACTCTACTTGAGTGTGTACTGCATAACACACCAACAGTGGCTCCATGCCTTGTTGTGACAGACAGAGAACTTAGTCCTATGATAGTTGTTGATTTTTCTGTCCTGTGATCTTCTAATGCTCCTGGGCCTTTTCAGTCTTGCGCTTAAATGTACAGCAGCGAAATGAAACGCTATGTCCTCCCTGTGCTGGAGTCTCATCTTACGCTTTTCAGCAGCCGCTGTGATTAGTTTTTTTTTTTTTGTCCTCATACTGCCGGCACTCATATTGGGATTCCTCCTGTCTCTCCCCATCAACCTGTACCACCCCTTGGAGGAGACAGAGAGAGAACAGAGCTTTCCCGCAAAGATATTACTGTTTCCATTTCCAACTCCTGTTCACTTTGGGGGCTCCGGAATGGTACTAAGGAGGTCAGGACCAACAGTAAGCTTGGCTTAATCATAAGACTCTCTTGCCTTCTCCCTCCATTCTGTCAATGCCGACCAAATCCTGACTTTGCTTCTTTTATCACACGCCATGTCAAATTCACTAGTGCAAATGATGTTCTTTAAGCATTCTGCAAAAGTTGGCGGAAATTCTGACTTCCATTTCCTACATATCTCTCGTCTTGCTAAGATGACCACATAAAACGTAAACTTTGCGCTAAGAGCATTCAAGTGGTAGTCTTTTATAAGGCCGAAAAAAATCAGATTGGTACTTGCTTCTATTGGCATCCCCAGTACTTCTTCCAGAAAGTTACACACCCCCAGCCAGTAGAGCTTGATTTCCGGGCATTCCATAAACATGTGCATATCATCTGCTGCGGGGTGTGATTAGTGGCAAATAATGGTATGAGCATGTGAAGTGCAGTGTCCAGAGCAGCAAATCAGGTACTAACAGTAAATAGTTACTGAATGAGTTCTGTTGTTATTTGGCAGCAACAACACCATTGCCACCTTTAATGTCCCTTGCAGCAAACCAGCAAACATAGAAATGTCACTCTGCATATTGTACAACATATGCACGATGATGTTAAGGACCACCACCTCCACAGACTCAGTGCCTCCAACATGCTATACATCCCTCGTGGTGTCACATTGGATTCTGGCACACTACACATTTGGCAAAGGACTCTTACCCACCAGCCCCTGTCACAGCCATTCAGATTGCCTAAAGCCGGTCTCCCAGACATTGGAAGCTCTATTGGCCATGTCTGGGGGCAAGAAATTGATCACACATATGTACAGGGCCCTGAGGGAAGACGCGCCCATGACTGAACTCACGGTGCAACAAAAATGGGAGGCACACTTCGAGAAACCCATAAAAACAAAAACCTGTGAGCCCATTCTTGAAGGGGTCAACACAGTCTCTACGAATGCGAGGTTCAAGCTGTTGCAATATAATGCGATTCGACAGGTGTACCTTACCCCCAGTCGTTTACACGCTATAAACCCAGAAAGATCGGCAGATTGCCCCCGCTGTGTGGGGCGGAAAGCGGATTTCCTGCACATGCTATGGAGTTGCCCCAAGATAGACAATTATTGGCATTCAGTTCTGGAAATACTGGGCACAGCCACGTGATGGGAGATCCCCCGAGAGATAGGTCAGTGCCTGCTGGGGTTGGTCCCCTTCAGGAAAAAGAAAAAACTAAGCAGAAGGTTCAAAGTCCTGGGGCTGACATTAGCGAAACGTAGGATTGTAATAGGATGGTTGTCTCCCAGACCAGCGAAAGTTGAAGACTGGCTGAAAGATATGGCTGAATGGATAAATGCTGAGGGCTGCCACATGAGAAAGTCACATAGCGATGACAAAATAAAGGACAACATGAGGGCCTGGGCGGCATTGCTGTCAGAGCTACTAACTTCTCCAGATGAGCTACCCCTGTAGATCCTGTTATAGATAGAGGGGGTAGCAAGCCGGCAGGGGGTCATTGGAGGAGGGACACTTGTGGCCAAATGTGCAGATCTAGAAAATGTTATCAACGAAGATTTTCTGCTCCACTGTTATCGAATACCGGTGAATTGTAATAATCCTTTTGTCCATGCATACACTGTGACTGAGCCCTTACATGGGGGGGGGGGGGGGGGGATGGGAAGAGGTTGATATCTGGGGTTTTGTACGCAACTGAAATATGGTATCAAATGTTTAATGGATGTTGGGACTGTATTTTGAAAATACCAATAAAATACTTCAATAATCTATGACACAAAACCAAAAACACACATGCACTGACATACTAATACCTTTTGTTATGGAATCCTACATCACTGTGAGTCCACTATACTTATAAGTGATTTCCCTACGTATTGTTGTCGTAGTATTTCAGTGATACAATCCACATGGAGGGAATACAGACCTTTTTATTCCTTTCTACTACTTTATCTCTAACTTCAGACACACATACATACCCAGCAGTACGCCTTGTCCATAAATTCCACTTTCAAACTGATTCTTTTTTTTTTTGTGTTTAAAAAGCTTTATTTCGAATAAAGGTAGTACAAATAACAAGAAACCAACAATACAAATTTACTGCAATCTGAGAGAAAAGAAAAACCTATCAAATAAGAGGTTTATGTAAAGAAGAAAAGAAAGCTATTTTAAATTTTGAAGGGAATAAGGGGGAGGGAATAAGGGGGAGGGAAGGAGAAGGGGGAAAAGGAAGGTAAACATTTCAAAGCTAATAAATTAAAATTTAAGAAAATTGCATCTTACATCAGGATAAAAAAGATAAAACTAATCAATTTAATGTACATGGTGATCAAAGAACTGTAAAAGGTAAGGAATGAAGAAAATAAACGTTCAAGGAGGCTTGAAATTTTCAGCATTTAAACGAGTATTATCAGTTAATACTAAATGATCTAAATAAGTGACAAGAGGTATCCAAAAGAGATCTCTATTGAGCACAGGTTTACAAGAGGAGGCGAAAGCAATATCAAGTCGATGCATATGACAGAGGCTGTTCCACCAGTGTTGAATGGAGAGTTTTGTTAGTGTTTTCCAATTGAGAGTAATGTGTTGGAAAGCCAAAGCGAGCATAAGGTCAAAGAGACCATTTTTATGAGAGAGAAGGTCTATGGAATCAGAGAGACTTCCAGAGAAGAGTAGGGGAAGGGAATAGGGAATAGAGATATTAAATAGGCGAGACACACAAGACCAAACCTTCTTCCAAAAAGAGGAGACTGAAGGGCAGAGAAAAAGAAGATGAAGAAGGTCGGCACTAGGGGAGCCACAGGTCCAACAGTTTGTATTAGTAGAGTGAGAAAATTTAGCAATAGATGTGGGAGTGTGATATAGTCTATGATAGAGAAAGAACATAGATTGAGTAAGAGAAGCGGAACGAGAGATTTTGAGAGAACGCAACCAAAGTTTGTCCCAAAAAATAATAGACCATTCACACCCCAGGTCAGATTCCCATGTAAGTTCCAACTTGGTTTTGATACGTTCTGGATTAGGAGCTGAGAAATATTTATATATAGGAGATGCTTTAGGTGCTAAGAGAAGAATTTTGAGAAGAGAATGAGAGGAAGGGGGAAAGGGTGAGGAAGGAAGAGAATAGAAAGTATCAAGGATGACCGTCATTAGAGCAGTAAATTTCTGTAGAAAGGAGCGGGGACATTGAAAAGTGGATTGAAACTGGGGAAATAAACAAGGAGTTAGACCATCAAAAAGGTCCCTGACCCAGGCTATACCCCGTGATCTCCAAGAGTGCCAAAAAATAGGTCTACCATTAATAGTAGTGAGGAAGTTGTGCCAAATAGGAGATTCTAAAAAGGATTCTCTAGAGATAGGATTGGAATGTAATAAAGGTTTCAGTAGAGAACAGGTATGTTTAAACAATGGGAGAGAGGTAAGAGGAGTCTTGGCAGAAAAGGCCAAGACTTCCTTTAAAGAGAACGGTAATGACAGGGCTCGCTCAATGGAAAGCCATAAGGGAGTGAAGGGGGAGTAGTCAGAGAGGAGCCACCTGGAGGCCTGTCGAAGGCAAAAAGACTTATGATATAAACGAAAGTTAGGAAAATTTACACCACCATTAGATTTTGTTCTACGAAGAGAAGAGAGAGAAATCCTTGATTTTTTATTTTGCCAAAGAAATTTAGTTAGATGAGAATCGATTTGTTTAAAATAGCAGGCGGGAATGTGAACAGGAAGCATAGAAAGAGTATAAAGCAAAATAGGAGTAATCATCATCTTGATTGAGTCCAACCGACCCCACCATGAAAGAAAGAGAGGATTCCAAGAGGAAAGTAATTTGTCAATCCGAGACAGGGTCGCAGTCATATTTAATTTAATAGAAGAGGCAATAGAATTGGAGAACCATATACCTAGATATTTTATTTTGCAACTATTCCAAGCAAACCCAGTGGAAGAAAAGGAATGAGGAAGACAGAATTTAGTGAGGGGAAGAATTTCTGTTTTGTCAGAATTAATTTTATAACCAGAAACAAGAGAAAAGGAAGCAAATTCTTGTAATAAGGAGGGAATGGATTTGTCAGGATCAGAAATAAAGAGTAGGATGTCGTCTGCGTAAGCAGAGAGTTTTAAATGTTGGTCACCGTACGAAAAACCAGAAATAGAAGCATTGTTGCGGATTGAGGAAAGAAAGGGTTCAAGAGCAAGAACAAAAAGAAGAGGGGAAAGAGGACATCCCTGACGGACACCACGCTGGAGGTGAAAGTAGGACGAAACACAACCGTTAACTAGTACTGACGCTCTGGGGGCTGAATATAACAAAGATATAAGAGAAATAAATTTGGGACCAAATCCATGCCATTTCAAGGATGTAAATAAAAATGACCAATCTACTCTGTCAAATGCTTTTTCAGCATCAACAGAAATGGCCGCTAAAGATGTGGAAAGAGAGGGGACCTTGTTTAAAACATTAAGAAAAAGACGAGAATTATCAGAGGTCAACCTACTTTTGACAAAACCACATTGCTCCTTACCAACCAAATGAGGTAAAAGAGGATCTAAACGTAAAGCAAGTGTCTTGGCAAAAAGTTTGTAATCGACATTAACCAAAGAGATCGGCCTATAATTTTTGCAAAACATAGGGTCTCGTCCCTCTTTATGGATAAGGCAGATTGTGGCTTCTTGAAAGGTACCCTCTGTCTTGCCAGAGAGAAAAAGAAATGAAAGAGATTTAAAATCTTAGGAAGGAGTAAGTTAGAGAAATGTAGGTAGAATTCAACAGAAAAACCATCAGGGCCAGGCGTTTTCCCTTTCTTTAGAACGGACAAAGCAGAGGAAAGTTCATTTAGAGTAAGGTCAACCTCAAGACCAGACAGATTTAGATGAGAACTGGATGAAGATGGTACTCCATCAAGATAGGATTGAATGAGGGAACTAGACGGAGGGGACTCCGGGGTGTATAAATCTTCATAGAACAATTTAAATTCGTTAAGGATATCTTGATCCTTATGAAGAAGAGAGCCGTCCGCAGAATAAACAGAATCAATCAGCGTACGATCTTTACGAGATTTAAGATAGTTTGCTAGGAGTTTTCCAACTTTATTACGACCACCATAATACCGAGCACTACTGCGGAGAAGTATGGAAGAAGCGTTGTCAGTCGAAGTTTTATTGAATGCCAATTTAGCGCGAATCAGGGCTGGAAGGACTGCGTTGTCCGATGCGGTATAGAATTTGTGTTCTAAAGCCTTGATGTGGGCCAGGGTGGCTTTATGTTGATGGAGAAAACGTTTCTTCTTTTTTGAGACGAAGTCTATAATGAAACCCCTTGCACTAGCCTTAAAGGAGTCCCAAATTATATAAGGGGAGGAAGTAGAGACATTATTAATGTCAAAAAATTCGTCAGCAAAGGTGGTGAAAGAAGAAGAGAAAAAAGGGTCAAGTAGAAGAGAGTTGTTGAAACGCCAACGGGAAGACCTGGGATGTGGTGGAAGTAGGTCAATTTCAGTTATGATTGGGGAGTGGTCAGAAATAACGATAGGTTCAATAGAAGAGGATAGCAAGTTTTGAGATAAGGATTGAGAAAGAAAGATATAGTCTAAGCGGGAGAGAGAGTTGTGGGGGGAGAGAAAAAAGAAAAGTCAAGAGAATCGGGGTGAGTGAGCCTCCAAGAGTCAACAAGATGTGTTTGGGAAATAGTGTCCAGAAATTGTTTATGAGATCTATGGGGTGTAAAGCGTGTCTGTGATTGGCGATCTAGGAAAGGGTCAACAACTTGGTTACAGTCACCTCCTAAAATGAAATTTTCATCTCTAAACTGAATACATTTTTGTGTGATCATAGGCCAAAAGGAACAATCAGGGTGGGTGGGGCCATAAACATTAAAAACGGTCAAAGAAATATTATTAATTAACAACTTAGCTAATATCCATCTACCTTCTGTATCGATTTCTTGCGAAATAATTTTGCAATTTAATTTCTTATGACATAGAATTATTACACCATTTTTCTTATTAGAAGTGGGAGAGAATAAAACTGATCCTACCCAGCTCCTCTTCAATTTTAAAGCCTCAATGTCTGTCAAATGGGTCTCTTGCAGAAAAACCAGATCAGGGTTATAAGAGGCAAGATGCGATAAAATTTTCTGCCTCTTAATAGGGTTAATAAAACCCTTCACATTCCAAGAAATAACTCTGAATGTAGAACCGTCAAAAATATATGAGAATCAACAACAACAACAAAACGTGTAATATTAATAGAGATGCAATAAATACTGTACTTAAACTCACAATCCAAATATGAGTACAACATTAGAGAAAAGGGGGGAAAGGGAAGGAAAAGGGAAGAAGAAAAAGGAGAAGGACTGAATAAAGGAAAAAGTGGAGAAAAAGACAGTAAGAAAAGACAGTACATGACAACCACTAATGCAATAAGGGAATGTAAATTGAAAAAAAACCAAGGAGGTTGACGACTGTGATACGTACCTTTTAGGGGAAGACAAAGGGAGAATACGAGGAGTGGCGACACGAGGAAGACGGCACAACTAACCGGGGAGGGAGCGTCACAGCGGAGAACATATGCGATGAACAGGAAACAGAGAGAAAGATGCGTTAGAGGATAAAAGAGTATCTATAAAACAAAGAAGGATGTAAAAGAAATGATGAAGAACCAAATAAGACAACATAATGTTACAATATAACTATGAACAGTAATCTTAAAAGATGAAAAACATTGAGTAAAACCAAGCTGAGTAAATCCAAAACAGTAGAGAAAAAAGTCAAGGTATAAAGGACGAAGAAGAGAGAGGGCCAGAAACATCCATCGACGATGTAGAAAGTGACTGGATGAAATTCTTCAGCTCTGCTGGTTCCTCAAAGGTCGAAGTTTTATTCTGATAGGTAACCTTGAATAAACATGGGTGAAAAAGTCCATATCGGGCTCCAAGCATGCGTAAAGGGGGTCGAAGATCCAAAAACTCTTTCCGCCGTTTAGCCGTTGCAGAGGAAACATCCTGAGATAAAAATAACTTAGTACCCGACCAGACAAGTTGTTTTTTGTGCTTAGCTGCATTTAAAACCAGTAGCAAGTCCGTGAACCTCAAAAACAGAAAAATCACACCTCGTGGCTTGGAGGGAGCAGCTGAAGAGGACAAACGAGGGCCTAGCCTGTGTGCTCTCTGTATATTCAGATTTGTAGAAGCAGGAAGGTCCAGAAGTTTTATGAGAAAGTTGTTAAAGAAGGGGACTGGATCATCACCTTCTAAGTTTTCCGGAAGGCCGTATAAGCGTAAGTTGTTGCGCCTATTTCTGTTTTCCAAGTCCTCCGCTGATTTCTTCAACCAAAGGACCTCCTTCTCAAGGACAATTAGTTTTGTAGAGACACTTTGAAGTTCATCAACCTGCTGTTCCACTGTGGAGATGCGAGTGTCCATAGAAGCCCACTTGGTGTCCATAGTCTGTAGGCGTGAATTAGTCTCCTCGATAAAGGGGCGCAAAGCGCGAATTTCCTCAAAGATAGTGTCAAGAGAAACCGGGGAAACAGGCTTTGGTGGAGAAGGAGGGTCCTGTTTGAGGCGTTTGTTAGCGGAAGATGAGGCCTGCGGTTTAATTGTCGCTGGTGACGCAGATGTCGACCTTGAAGAGCTGGATTGCGCCATAGTGGTAGTATTCCTAATTACAGGAGCAGAGGAAGAAGATACTGACACTGGAGATTGATTAGTGGATCTCTTCCGTGTAAGTAATAGCTTCTTGCTCCTGCCCATAGAGCAGGGAAGGAAAAAACTACGTGTAGTAGGAGGAAAACACCAGTGAGGAAATGAAATGTCTCACAGTATGTGAGGTAGGCTCCACAGGTGTATGCGCAAACAGTTCAAAAGTACAGCATTATTGTCACCAAAATTCAAAATATGTCTGGTCAGGTATAAATAGATAGAGAGATTAATAAGTATCACCCATAAATCAGGAAAGCAGCATAGCAACTGAAGTAAAATGCGAGGAAAGCCTCACAGGGAAATCCAAAATGGCGGCCGCAGAGGAGTCAGAGCAATAAAGAGAGGTTTTACCTCAAAAAACAGAGAGGACACCCATATCAGGCATATGAGGCTGTTCAGGAACGGTTCCGATGTCTGAAACTCACTGTTTCGATGTCTAAAGGTAATTTTTTGCCGCGAAATTTACCGCGACATTTCCGCCGCGACGCGGAGCTCCGGAGCTAGGCGGCCATCTTGTTTGGCGCCGCGCGCGCTCCTCCTTTCAAACTGATTCTTGAGTGCCGAAATATAAAGAAGTCATGTGCAGTCCAGGATATTGGCTACAACATTAGTGAAACAGTATTTTTCACCACAAATGACTGTACATTGATTGCGTAAACCTGTTTGCGATTTCTGTACAGATGTGCTGTTCCAGATGGTGGGAGCAGGCTGACATGGGTGCAGTCGATTGCACCAACATGTGGGAAATGTGCAACTTGGTAAAAACCTTGTTCCACTTTTTGAATTTGTGGCCCAGATTTGGGGAAGCTGATTTGCTGCGGTGTTAGTCTCAATATGGCTTCCAGAACTGTTGGCAGGAAGGCAGACAAGGCACCATGTGACACACCAGCCACTGCAGCTACAGTATTCTGGATAGAATGTAGATGCAGCATTGACATAAGTTTCACATGTGCTGGTATGGCATTTGCTTTGGTAGTTGATGGTTCAAGTGCTGGTGCAATTTGGTAAAGCAGACATACAATCATGTTGCGGCTTAGTCTGTATTTCTTTATGATTGCTTCCTCATGCTGGTCAAACAATGATACCCTCCGTCTGAAGATTTTCTCCTTGTGTTGTCTTCTGCCTCCTTGCGCAATTAGACTACGCCTATGTCTTGCAATGAGTATCTCCATTTGGCTTCCCTTATGACTATTCGTTCTATGATGTTCCTTTTGTGGTCTCTTCTTGTTATGGTAAGCCTACTTTTGCCCCTGCTTTGTATGTGCGCTATTTTCCTGATGCAAATGGCGCATGCGCTACTTCGCAGGGATTTGGTCAGTTTTGTAAATTGTGTTTGTGCTGGTTTTATCTTCATCTTGCGTGGGAAACACCCTAGCATGCCCAGTTTGCATACATTTGCATGATTTTCACGCAAAACAAAACCAGACTTGTTTAGCACCACACAAGCATGTGAATGTGACGCCAACCTGATTTTGCGCAATATTGTAGATGCATAAATGACTTCGCAACTCTTTGTGTTGTGCAAAATGTCACACAAAACACTAGTAAATCTGGGCCGAAGTATATTAAAGTATTAGCTGCGATGTTGTCTGTGACATACAGCAAACGCTGTGTGTAGAAAGAACACAAAAAGGTTGCCATTTTATGTGGCCATCCACTATATTAACATGTACTTTTCTTGTAACTTTATTTTTATTGAGGAGATAACCCTCCAAAGTGCCTAGTTTCTGAATGGTATACCCTACATAATAAGCAGATGCATTTGAGTATTTAGCATTACCATGGCCACATCAACATCTCATTTGTTTTTCACAATCCACATCTTGGGCAAAGATGTAATTCTGGTGCTTTTTCTGTGTAGGTCTCCAACTCCTCCAATTAGAATTCATTTTTTTAAAAGAATCCTTTGACATGAAGGCAATTTCCAACCCTCCAACTCTCAATAACCTTCTCCTTTGCAAGTCATACCTGGTATTAAGACTGTGGCATCAATCATTTCACTCCTTCACTCACTTAAAGACCATTCATTGTCTCTGTTCTACTTTGCACCAGCACGGTGCCAGTTAGACCCATTGCCCATTTCGCACACATAAATGGCAACATATTTAAACTAGAAAGAGGGTGATTTCTAAAACAAAAACAAGAAACTCAATTTACCCCGCTGACGTATATTGAAGCAAAGGCAATTTTAGGCAGAAGACACCTAGAATAAAGCCATCTTTGGCTTTAAAAAATCATTTCTCTCCCACCTGAATCTGGTCTGTTGGCATGCATGCTCATCGCCCACAGAGGAAAGATAGGGTTATACTATAGAAACGCTAGGTCTTAAGCAGTTGTTAACTGACCCTACACATGAGGGGGAAAATCTATGGCTGTACTAGGGACAAAAGCCTGGAATTATCTACCTACCCAATTGAGACTTATTCAGACGGAGTCCATCTTTAAGAAAAAATTGAAAACTTGGATCTTCACAGTTCCTGATAGTCTGGCCCTATCTTTTATCTGATTACTTCGACATTAGAGACCACACCCTCTTTGACTCTCACTCGTAGCGCCAAGATGCTCCTTTGGAGTGATAGCCAGCGCTCTATAAATGACTTCATTCATTCATTCATACTGGGGTACCGAAGGCAAGTTAGCTTAGCTCTCATCTCCTCTCACCCATCCTATTGAGGAGCAGACATCTTCCTCCAAACCAATCTCTCAGCGTAATTTAGTGGGCATCGGAAAATGAGGCGCTATGGATGTGTGGGTAAAGATGATTCTACTCCTCCCTATAGGGACACGAAGGCCTGATTCAATTACTTACCGGTAATCTTCATTACCCTGATGCGTAGTCCTCCTCGAACCAGTCCTAACACATTGAGGTTGGGTAATGCCCCCTTCCTGCCAACCAAATATAAGCCGGAGCGCCAAGAGGAAAGGGGCCAGAGCTGGGAGGCAATAGGGCTGGGGCAGAGTCCATTCTGCTGCTTCACCCTCTCCCACTTATTTACTCCTACCTTACCCATGCTCTTGGCCAATAAAATAAAACATTGTCGGTCAGCCTAGGTTAACAATAAGCCTGGGGCGAGGGAGTCTGTGTATCTAAGAAAGGTGGAAGAGAGCTATATGATCTGAAGGGGAATAAATGTATTTTACAATTACTTCTTGCCACGTAGATGCTTCCAGTGAATTCATATTTTAAAGTTGTTTCAGAAAAGAAATTCTGGGAATGCTCTTCCTTCAACAGCATTATTCATGCTACTCATGTATAACATTTGGTAGGTGAACTGGGAGGTTTTTCCGGCCCTGCAGCGTTGCCTTTGTCAGTGACCCATTCCTTTCGCCTCCTGCTTTTACCTTCCATCAGTAGCTGCCTACGTGCTCCTGGGGCGGTTGTTGTACAGACACTTGATTGACACACTGAGGCCTTGAAATGTGCCTTCTGAGATGGAGGCAGCATATCTGCACCAAGGGACCCCTTCTGAGCTCCAGCTGTTTGCCTCTGCTCTTCATCAGACAGCAGGTTATCTTCCACAGTACAGCATACAAATGTGAACTTTTTATGATTGATTATACTTTTTTTGCAGAGACCAAAAAAGCAATTCAAGTCAAATTCACATACATAATGTAGTGTCTAACATCTGGGGTGGATACAATGCTCTGCAGACTGATGGGAATGCGATGGCTGTCTCTTGTCTGTGAAGGTCACATACTGAGAAAAAATACCTGCAAAAGCCTATTTTTTAAAAGCCGACCTGGAGAAAAGGAACATCTATTATGTTTTCTTTTAAAGTGCTGCCTGCCGCCAGTCATGAAAATATTTTGCCTGTACAGGACAGGCTGCCTCACTATCTGGTCTCTGGCAACTGACAAAGGCTCTCTCGAGATGTCAGGCTGATGGAGAGCTGTGTGAAAGCACCCCAGCCCACTGTTAACTCGCTCAATTGCATCAATTTCCAAAGAAAACATCATATATTTTTTAACATCCGTGACATGTAGTCAAGGCAGACACCCGAGGTGCGCGGCCGCCTGGAAGAGCGCGATTTATACTATCAGCTCAAGCAGAATCTATGTGACAAGTTCAATTGTAGAAGTCTCAATTTTAATCACCTTGATAGAATAAGTTCACGTTTTTGAGTTCAAAGCGTTTAGGGGATTTAGTTTTTTGCTTTTAACTTTAATGTTTTAAATTTTTTCTGTTTTTATCTATTCTGTGACTGCTTGAGTACCTATTATTTTCCCCTTTTCCGTTTTACCTTTTGCACATATACTTAATTATTTTAGAGTAGGGCAATTTAAGGACACAAAAAACGGACCAGCGTAAAATACATTTGTGATGGGCAGACGGGTTGTTTGCGGGCGCGTTAAATCAGAGTGGAAAAAAAGGAGCTCAAGCAAGAATGATATCACCCGTTTTACGATCATTGGGCCTCATTTACAAGCCCCTGTGGGCCACCGGGATGTCACTTTTATTGACCTTCCTGCAGATTACATTGCAGTGCCATATCTACAAGGCCACTGTGGCTTTTTATGGCCTTGTAGATATGGTGTGAGGCATGTCATGGGCATTCCAGTGGGTGCTTTTCACACGTAACACACATGGCATTTGACACATTCCCAGATTTACAACGTTCTGTACACCTGGCAAAAGCCTACACCTCCCCAGGGGAGGCGGAGAGGAGGAGCAACGAGGAGAAAAAACATTATTTCTCCTTGTTTTTTCCTCTTTCTATGTGTGCTGCATTCTGCAGCACACATGGAAGGAGGAAATCACCTCCATTGATTGTTTTTGTGCAGGAAGGTGTCCCTTCCAGCACAAAAACAATCATTCCACCAACACAGACACCATTGCACCATGGTGCAAGTGTGCCTTAGTTGGGGCATGGCAGGGAATTGTGCACCAGCGCTGGAAAAGAGGACAGGAATACGCCATATCTCATAGATACGGTGCATTCCTGCAGTTTTCTTTTGATGCCGGGCAGCGCAGAAAGAAGGCTAGCGGCGCTGCCCCGCGCCCAAAGTTTGTAAATGAGGTCCATTGCGTCCCTATCATCTTGTTTCGCATGTGCACTTACCACCAGATGATAACTGCATGTGTGACTCGGTCCTTCATGAAGTGTGCCACATTAGGTAGCAATGGCTCGTAAATGTTTCCAGGGGTACACCTGGAAAGTTGTAGGAATACTCCAGCTCACTTATTTCCCAAAGTAGAACTGTACACACAATCAAATTAAGCACTGGGAGAAGCCATATTTTGTTTTCATTTTTCACAGGGAAAAATATTTTCCACATTGATAAATATACCAAGTTTGGGGTTGCTCCATTCACCTTATCGCCCTGCAAAATTATTTACTCCTTCATACCTTGTAAAAGAACGCTTAATCGCTTCTGTGAGATTTTTTTTATTCCTGCATAATTATTCACAGTTGTGGTGTACAGTTACGGTGAAGCGATTGCCTTTACAACTGCTAGCTATGTTTAAATCCAGCCTTTTTCCTGTAAATGTATATTTACCACCAAAAGGGCTTTGCGAATTAGGATCTGAACTGCACAGAAGTCTATAAATCAGAAATGTGAGTGTGGGCAGGGCTGTGGAATGGTTAACCTGGGAAGCCCATGATAGAATGATTTGAGGAAATGAAAGATACTCAGACCCACTGTTAGACCTGACAGCCTTAAGGTGGTCTTTCCCCCCGACTTTTTGCCTACCTCCCTCCATTTTTCTGATCTCGTTTTCACTGGTATTACAACTCTGTGCACTGTAACGCTGCTAACCAGTGCTAAAGTGCCTGTGCTCTCTCCCCTAAACATGGTAATATTGGTTCACCCCCAATTGGCATATTTAATTTACTTATAAGCCCCTAATAATGTTGTACTCCTTGTACCCAGGGACTGTAAATTCAATGCTACTAGTGGGCCTGCAGCAATGATTGTGCCATCCACATAAGTATCCCTTTAACCATGTCTCAGGCCTGCCATTGCAGAGCATGTGTGTGCAGTTTACACTGCCATGTCGACCTGGCAAAGCATCCCTTTTGCCAGGCCCAAACCTTCACTTTTTATGCATATATATTCACCCCTAAGGTAGGTCCTGTATAACTCAGAGGGCTGGGTGCAATGTATTTAAAAGGCAGGACATGTACTTTTAAGTTTTACATGTCTTAGTAGTGAAAAACTCCCAAAAGTCGTTTTCACTATTGCAAGGCCTATCTCTCCCGTAGGATAACATTGGGATTACATTATTACATTTTATAAGCGTAACTTCCAATTGGGAAGAGATAAGACCTCCTAGTCTGGCGTTTCTGGAATCACAATTTAAAATCACAACTTATAGTGAAGTCGGATTTTAAATTGCAATTCTAAAAAATTCCACTTTTAGAAAGTTGTATATATAGATGGAGGATGCACACCTTCCCTTATATAGATTCATTCAATCGAACTCATGTTGTCCTGAGATGCGTGCGATCAGATACTGTGGTCCGTCCCAGTCCACAGCTCATACTATAAGTATAGCTTAGGGCACTCGTCTCGCGCCCCATCTGTCGCACTGCGTTGTAGGGATAAATTTCCCATCAGTAATCCATATTTTCCTGTTTAAACCTTTTATATCATTAGAAACCCATAGTAATCCAAGTCTTCTTTACAACTCACATCCGAGCTTAATAAATCACTGCAGAGACAGCGTCATGCCAACTTTTAAATTTAATTTTCAAATCTTCAAATGAATACTCGGGCCCATCCAGGCTTTTCACAGCAACAAGTATATCCAAAAAGTGGAACGTGCAACAGAGTAGGCTCATCACATCTTGCCCAATGCATTTCGAGTCTAATACGACTCTTCGTCAGGGGTCACTGCAATAAATCAAAAAACAACTGAGCTGGCTGTTCACAATTGACCTAACCTAATACCTGACATAATAACACACAAAATTACGCTCAAACCCATACATCTCCCAAACCCACCCGTAAGAACCTGTGAATAAATTAATCATACCAATCCCAGTGCTGAACCCCTTACCTCCCCCCTCATCATACACTGGTGTACACATTCATCAAAAACCAGCGTGGAACCAAAGATGCCCAAAAACTACAATATCCGTGGCGATCCTTCCCCTCTCTAAGCTGATACTCCCCATGTAGCAACAACCTTCAACCAAACCAAATCCCATCGTGCCCCACGTACAACGAATCAGAGTAAATTACCATATTGAAGCCGCTACCGGCAGCCTAACCTCCTCCTTCACCTCTTTCGGTAACGTAGATGATGATACATTCGCGCTGCCATTCAATCCCCTGTTTTAAACCAACATCCCGTCTCCATGTAGCCAATCATTCCTAATCGTCACACCCCCACGATAACATCCCACAGCTGAGCCTCGATGATCCTCACAGCAACAAAAAACCAGGTTCCACGCTGGTTTTTGATGAATGTGTACACCAGTGTATGATGAGGGGGGAGGTAAGGGGTTCAGCACTGGGATTGGTATGATTAATTTATTCACAGGTTCTTACGGGTGGGTTTGGGAGATGTATGGGTTTGAGCGTAATTTTGTGTGTTATTATGTCAGGTATTAGGTTAGGTCAATTGTGAACAGCCAGCTCAGTTGTTTTTTGATTTATTGCAGTGACTCCTGACGAAGAGTCGTATTAGACTCGAAATGCATTGGGCAAGATGTGATGAGCCTACTCTGTTGCACGTTCCACTTTTTGGATATACTTGTTGCTGTGAAAAGCCTGGATGGGCACGCAGTATTCATTTGAAGATTTGAAAATTAAATTTAAAAGGTGGCATGACGCTGTCTCTGCAGTGATTTATTAAGCTTGGATGTGAGTTGTAAAGAAGACTTGGATTACTATGGGTTTCTAATGATAGAAAAGGTTTAAACAGGAAAATATGGATTACTGATGGGAAATTTATCCCTACAACGCAGTGCGACAGATGGGGCGCGAGACGAGTGCCCTAAGCTATACTTTTAGAAAGTTGCCATTTTCTTACATTAGCCATTTGGTGCCTTTTGCCTGACTCTGACCAGTATGGGGTGGAGCAGCTGGATTTTGTGTATCCCCCCTGACAGCCACACACAATGGGAGCTTAGATGTGACTTGATGGGCCATCCTGGGAGGATGGGAGGGAGAAGCTGAACTCAGCCTCACTTACACCTGAATAGGCTGTGTCTTGTCCCACACACAGGGCTGCATACCCCCTGTAGTGAGTCTGGATCCAGGGCAGGAAGGGAGGACCTCTGTGCACTTCAAAGCCATGTCTTTGAATTCTCCCCCACTTCAAAGGCTCAACTAGGTATAAGAACTGGACCTCTGACTCCATGACTTCAGTACACGTCTGGACCTGTGACAACTCTGCCAGGAAGAAGAACTGCTGTGCTGCTGGAAGGACTGCCACTCTGCTGGACTGCTGTTTGCTGTACTCCTGCCTTACCGTGTCGCCCTGCTGTCTGTTGTTCTCTCTTGCCTGGGTGAGAAGGATTGGACCAGCATCACTTGAACCGAGAGTGACTCTAAGGGTTAGCTCACTGGCCTCTGAAGTCCCACAGATGGAAAAGACTTCCAACCTTCCTGCCTCTATACCTGGACTCTGCAATCTGCGAGTTTGCCCTATCAAGTGGTGACACCCCAGTCCTGGACCCTTGGAAGTGGGCCTAAGGTGTTTACTCCATCGGAACCGATTCATCCTCTGCTGCAAGTGTATAATTGACACATCGCCGCTGTTGTAGGAGTAGGACTGGCGCATCACCCTCGGAACCGATGCATCACCACCGCTGCGTGGAGAAAATCTACTCATCACCCCTTCTGCGGGATTGACACAGATGCATCGGTCGACTGCAGCCCGCATCCTCGTCGATGCAACAAGGATTAAGGTACTTTGTTTCAGTGGGCTTCACTGGGCCCCTGCATCCGGCCCGTGCTCCATTGCGGTTGGCCTGAACTTTTGACTTTGTTCCGGCCCAGCATGACCAGATATCCCAAGTAAGCTCTTATTGCTTCTAAGCACTATGTTATAGTTCATTCTTTAAAAATTCATATCTCAAGTTCTATCAATTGGTTTTGTCATTTTGGTCTTGTTTTATTTATTAAATTAAGTTACATTTTTTCTAACTTGGTGTGGTATCTTTTTGTGTGGTATTTATTTTACTGTTTTACTGTGTGAAGTGTTGCACACATACTTTGCACTCAACCTCTAAGTCAGTGGTCTTCAAACTTGTTAATGCTGCACTCCCCCAGTGTAAAAAAATAAATAAATCATCGGGCTCCCCCCTCCAGAATTTTTCACAATTATTCTATTACATTGGCACAGTTTAAATATGTCTAGACTTATTTAAACATTGCAGTTAAGTTCTGTTAACCCTTTTAAAAATACATGATTGCCAAACATACTATTCGGGTTAGCTAGGCTTTACTGATGTGTAAAAGTATTCACAGAGCGATTATCAGAAATTAGTGCGGGGAGATTTGAAGAACATTTGGAGCCCCTTCCCTTTTGTCATATACTCCAACGTCAGATATAAATGCTAAAAGATGTTAGTGACAGCCCATTACAGAGTGGCTTACTGCCGCTCATTTTTTATCAGCTTAAAACAAAGCACTGTTATCAGCATGATTCTTCTTTTAACCAGAGCCTGGTGCGCCCCCCTGGATCTGTTAAGGCCCCCACACGGGGGGCCCGCCCCGGGTCTGAAGACCCCTGCTCTAAGTTATGCCTAACTGCTCTGTGCCAAGCTACCAGAGGGTGAGCAAAAGTTAATTTAGCGTTGCCTGAACCTCACCCTGACTAGGATTGTGGCTGTTGTTTGACTAAGAGTTACACACCCAGTGAACCAACAACCCAATTGCTAACACACGCTAAAGGAGGGACTTTTCAGAAAAGAAATTGCCATTTTCTGTAACATATAATCAGTTGTTCGAAATGGTATCCCACTTGGAGGACAATGCTCCTTTAAAGGTAAAAAAGTAATAGAATATACGGAACCTCTGATCACTGTAGATATAAGTCGAGGTTCTATTATGCTTCATGGGATAGCGGGAGAGCGGAGGTGAAGGGTAGGTGCAGCGAGCAGCTTGCACATTGGAACTCCCGCCATTGTGTGAAACCTCTGCCTCATCCCATGAGGCATAATAGAACCTCGACTTAGGTCGGACAACCGATTGAACGACAAGACAAGTAGGTACCATCACTCACTGCCTATTAAACACAAGTGTGGGATAGGCACTCACCTATGTTTGAGGTCCTGAAAAAGCGCCATGGATCATGCTGACCAATAGGGGCACGAAACATGTTATCCCATGTTTGATCCTAATAAGGAAAACAAACCAAGCTACGAGGGCACATTGTAACCCCTCTAGTAGCACTAACCTATAAAAGGTTTTATAACCTGATAGGGGAATCCATATATTAAAGGTTCAAGTGATATCCCCTAAGCACTTTTAGCTCACTTTCTCACTAACACTTCACACCACCCCACCAAGACATCCCTCGCACTCAAACAGTGTGAACAACCAAAAGATCTTTGCCGAAGTGACCCTTCGGGGGACCCGTAGGGCACTGCAGCGCTAGCCCGACGAAGAGCAACCGCCCTATGATGAAGCATGACATCCCTTGGGATGTGTGAGGGCAACAAAAATTAGTCTTGTTGACTGTCCCCTACATTCTGCCCAACCGAGATACTCCTTCCTTCTTTCCTTCCTTTCCAGGAACAGTGACCCCCATCTTTGATTTGAGTTCTGTCTCTCCTTGCCCAGTGTCATCTTAAAGATTTTGGGGCCCCAGAAAGACATATTTCAACAGTTTTTGGGTAAACCCTGTTTCTGAAAGTTTTTTTACCTTCATGTGGGCATCTGTTAGTACAAAACAGGTAATCAATCAATCAAGTAGTATTTGTATAGCACGGCTAATCACCCCTGGGGGGTATCCAGGCTGTGCTGCAGGTATCAGTTGAAGAGCCAGGTCTTGAGTCACTTTCTGAAGTGGTTCAGCAAGGGTGAAGTGCGGAGGGGGAGGGTGTTCCAAGCTTTGGTGGCGAGGTGGGAGAAGAAGCGTCCTCCAGTGCAGATGCGGCAGATATGTGGTGTCTGGGTGAGGGCGAGGTAATACAATTCAAAGTTTCTTCAAACAAGGGCCAAAATAAGTCTTGCCTGAGGCCCCAAAATCCTTAGGTGACAATGTGATGCCACCCTGTGGATTAAACTAAACGCAGATAAAAACAGGAATAGTCTTACAGAATGTTCCTTATGATTTGGCTTGTGATTTTAAGTTACTTAACAAGTACAGCATTGCATGTCTCATACAATTGTCTGCACAGTTATGTGTTAGCTTGTTCGCCTTAAAGAGGTTTTAGCTAGGCCCTTCACCGTCCCTCTCCCCCAGGAAGTCTTTGGTATGACCCTAGCTTTCTTTTAATGACTCAATATATTCCCAGATAGTGTGGTGTTCATTGGATTGCTTTAAATCACTTCAAAGGCCCAGTCGGCAAGCATGATATAGTAATACAGAGATCCAGTGTACAGCATCCTTGGAGAACCATGGACAGCCTGTGAACCAGGGGAAACCCCAATATGTAGACCCCCAAGGAAGCCAGTAAAGAACAGACTAAAAGGGACTGATCAGACAGAAATCTTCTAGTTAAAGAGGTGTCAGACTATACGGGGAGGAGAGAAAAGGGTACTGGTACTAGGGGCCAGCATGGAGGGTATGCCTATCCTTAATTTGTAAATGTTCCATGTCTTGATATCTTTATCCAGTCTGGGCTTTATACCCAACAGCAATGCAAGTCTGAGCTTTGTATCCAACAGCACTTTGCGTCTTGGGAGTTCTGGGCTCACACTACAAGACGCAGAATGCAAAGTGCTACTGAATGAAAAGTCAGAACTAGCTGGAAGGTGCATGTCTCTTTCCCTGGACCCAACATGCAAACCAGTGCATTCAGGACAACCCTAACACATACAAAAACTACCACACCATCAGCTAAGCCAAATACATAGGCCCACCCCACAAAAGATCAATTTACTGCCCTCCAGATCAGACACAAATTCACTAGCTTCCTGTCTCTCTACAACTGGGTCAAATAAGACACACATTTTCCCAAACAGGAGACCCATGCAGGCTCACATTTCACACCCAACTAATGTAGGCCTACCAGATGGTTTCTTCTTAGGACACCTCCGGGCAGACTTAGTACAATTTGTACAAAAGAACACTGTATGAAAACCAGCTGCACTGTACAAACTGAAACAAAATGGCAGTGTGACATTTTTCACTTTTGCATAGTGATGACGACCTCACCTATGCACATGCAAACAACGCCTTTTGTGTAACACTAAGCCCAATTTAGGTGCAGATTATTAAAGTATTGCAGTGGTGTAAAGCTATGCAAAGTTTCTCTTGGGCATTAACTTTGCAACGCGCAAGTTATTTTGCACTGGAATGTGCCCTTTTCTCAGCACAAACAGCGTTTTGCACTGCTTTGCGTCAAGGGGGCATTTCTAGGGTGTAACTTCGATCTCGGATCAGTGCAAACACTCATAGTTTTGGGCACAAAGCCCGATCTACCCGGATAGGCAGACCAGGCTTTGTGTCAAAAATAATAGTTGAAGTAGGCGTTAAACAGGGATAATGGTTACATTTTTCCGAACAACTTACACATTGCATGTGTTCTGCAACATACCATGCCTCCAATTAGTGGTATGTTTCAGGATAATGGCGTAAACAACTAGTGGTAGAAGGAGATTCATTGTTGCTTGTAGGGAGCTGACTAACTTACAATGTGCCATGCTTGTATTTCGTACCTCAATCGAATATATTTCCAGAAATGTTACATTATTGGCTTACCCAGACTAAATTCAAGGTTCCAACCAAAGTCTTATATGTGAATAAGTGGCCTAAGACTGCCTATGTACCACACTGCTGGCTCCACCCCTTGTTGAGGGTGTGTAAGTCAGTAGATGCATAAAAATGGAAGGACCTCCCAACTACAACTAATAAGGAATTATCATCAAAGAGGTCAATTCAAGTCTGGAGCAGCCCTTAATCCAGAAGACCCTGACCTCCTTTCCTGGCCATTCAACGAATCCTTGTCTGATATTAGGCAGCAGAACTGGTGACCTCTTTTCTTCTTCCTCTCTGCCAGGTCAGAGGAGAAAGCGCCACCATACTGGCCAATGGAAGAGAGAGAGACTGATAGTTTTGGTAAGGGACTGGAGGGAGACAAGTGCAGGGCCGGCTTTAGCGCTGCTGGTGCCCGGTGCGACAGGCTTTTTTGGCGCCCCCCCCAAGAACCTCCCTCTCCATGGATTTTCTCACCACCACCCTCCAACAGGGCCCCTCATATTGCCATAGCTCCTGTCTCACATGCATTTTATTTGATTTATAGTGCTACTCATACCAGTGTAGAGAGTGTCAGAGCACTTTACATCACACACACATTATACAGAAACGATGTGAATCTGAGTATGGGAAATGTTACATAAGACAATGGGGATTACATTGTGTAGGAATCACATGTCATCCATACCAGTAGGCAGTATATTTTAAGAGTGTTTGGTCTGGAAAAGCACAAACTCAGGATTTAAAATGTTCCACAGTGGCTGTGGTTGGCTTTACTAATAAGAAGCATTTCCACCCAAACTAACCCTTTTTAGCAACAATAGTATAATGAAAGACTAGGGAAACAAGCATTTGCAATGCAATCGGTCTCGCCTTTGGGACCTTATATGTATTTAGCTATGCAGCACATTAGCCTGGGTGCTGAAACATCTACTGTTCTTTAACATGGAGGGAAAGTATGCACCAAACTGCGTGACACGCCAGGTATGGGAACACATGGAGAGAAATATTGCCTTTCAGCGGGAAATGGTGTAGTCCAAAGCTCTGTTTTTAATATAAAATCAGGGCCTTCGGTGGTCATATCACTGAAAATACAAGATTTGAAAAAAATATTATTGTCTACTGGTGCTCGTGGAAGACAATTTCTATGGACTGGAATCTAGAGAATGCTAAAGTGATTCTGGTATTTTACTGACCTCTGCTGGTCGTTTTCTATCAAGAAAGTTAAATTGAGGCAGTTGCCAGAAAAATTTAAAAAAAGAAAGTCCCTCAGCAGAAAGCAATTTTGGTATTTTACTGACCTCTACTGTTCGTTTTCTATCAAGACAGTTAAATAGAGGCAGTTGAACAGAAAAAAAAGTCCCTAAGCGGAAGCAGACAAGTCCTAGGGCTGATCTCCAGAGCCCACAAAGTACATACACATATAGGTATATACTAAAGTATATACAAGAGGTCTCAAATGCTCGACCTAAAAATAACGTTCTAACCTATACCATGCAGTCTACATGCATCTGAGCTCTTTGATGACAGCTCATAGGTGTCTGTGCTATACTAGGATTGCAACTTATGACCAGCAAGTAACAAAAAGATCTCTCTGACACATGCAGTAACCCACTGAGCTAGCCAAATAAAATACAGCTCTGTGATCTGAAGGGTACCCGTTCTTTTCAGCGGGCATATAACCCTCTGGGCGACTTTATGGTGAACGAAAGCTGTCCCTAGACATAACTCCGATCTTTCCAGAATGTACATTAATATCATATTAATATCAGCAAATAATAAAGTCCGCTGGCTCCAACTTTGGGTGTAACAAGAGCATCTGACATTCATTGGTAATATCTGTTGTTTCTGTCAATTTTTATGAGGGCTATTTTGTATTCTACTAAACTTTTCAGGAACTAATTTTTATTGGATTTGATAGGTCACATTTTATTAAATGTTTTCTAAGCAAGGAAGGACAAAACATGATGTCACCCTTACACACCATCCAGCAAGACAGAATATGTTAAAGTTTTTTTGTACTATTATGCAATTTCTATCTGACTGTTTGTGGCTTTACTGCACAGCTTTAACATTTTACAGTATGCATAACTTCTAAAACGCTGCGCCAAATAAAACGTTACTTTCAAGAAAGGTTTTCTCAAGCTTCCATTTACCAATTATTAAAATGGAATTCAAAAAGAAGGAGGTGGATGTCACGTAAACACTCTGATGGGAATAGGGACAATTTATGGGACCAACCTGTCCTTTAATGCACTGCCGAGAGCGGAGCTGCCTTTGCGTGCCACTGCTAATCTTATCATGGAAGGAACACAACTTTTCTTTGTCTCCGATGGCGTGAACATTTTCGTCCATCTATCAATAGCGGCCACTCGTATTGCTAAGTGGTTTAGCGGCGGGAGGGGGAACACAAAAAAAACCCGGATGTATAAATGAAGAAAATAAAACGTACCTGCTCCGATGGCCGCCGCCTTGCTCCTGATCCTTGCGTCCTTGTAAGGAGCCTGCTGCACGCTGCGCAGGCTCCCAGCTCCCAGTCCCAGCGCTGCTCACATGCTGGGAATAGTATTCCCAGCATGTGAGCAGCACTGGGAATGGTCTGAGCGCCTCGGTTCGGTGCTCAGACACAGATTGGGAGCCTGTGTTGGCCTCTCCACCCAGCTGTACAACACATCTCGGGTGGAGAGAGGCTAAGTGCGCATGACGGTTTGGCCTGCACACTTGTAAGTGCCCACCACTCCCCCCTCCTCCCTGATCCTTATGGGAGGCCATGCCCGTCCCTCAGCTCGCTGCCTGCAGGGCTAAAAATAAAGCCTCATTTTATTTTTGTCCTTTGCCTCTGCTGGCTTTCAGCAGCGGCAGCGATTCTCCTACGCCATAACGGCGGAGCCGCCCCTGCCATCTTTTATTTCCCCGAGGATCAAGGTTGGGAAAATAAAAGAGGGGCAACGATGCTCACAGTGCATGTTTTTTTGGCACACTCACCCCTCTCTTCCCCCTTGGCACCAGGTGCAGTGGCACTGGTCACGCCACTCTAAAGCCGGCCCTGGACAAGTGTATTGGGTAATGAGTTGTGGACAGTCAATAGAGAAAGACCTCTTTTCTAGTAAGATTGTTTTTTTAATAAGTTCGTGTTTTTGAATGCACAGGTATTAAAATGTAGGCCTGTTGTTAGAGAGCTGGGTGAAGAAAAGAGTACTATGCTGGACAGGGCTTTAAGTGGGCCGGGTCTGTCCGGGTCTGAGCACCGGCAGTTATTTTCAGGGGGCCACGAAACGGGTCTCTATCGGGCTCTATTTTTGGGCCTCGCAGAGGTAGTCCGTTATCTTTTTTTTTCTTGGACTGCAGTGAGTAGAACTGGAAGGTTTACAGCTGTGTTGGAAGATAGGAAGCGATGGAACGTGAGTAATGTGGTGAAGTTGAGAAAAAGTGGGGAGTGCGTCTGGACTCGAGCTTAGTACGGAAAGAATCTTCTGGTGATGTACAATATGCTGATTTAGAACAGCAGGCACCTTTGGCTGGTAAGCAGGTCTGAATGACAGAACGAGTGGATCTGCGAAGGAGTGCACATCAAAGGCAGATACCATCAAGGTTGAGCGATTATGCGTGAGGGTATGTTTGTGGTCCTGTGTTGTTTCCAATGGGCATTAAGTAATAGGTAGCTTTAGTTGCATTATTTTCATGCTTAAAATGAATATATTTGCATTTATTGTTTTATTTCCTATGGGTATCATTCAGTATATAGTCTCATTTTGTATTATTGTTCTTAAAGACAGATGTGTTGCATTTTACGTCACCATTCTAGAATAGAGAATCCGAATGTATGAACGAAAATGTTCCCCTCCTCAGCAGTTGAAGTTGGGAGCTTGCTCGGGCTGCTGGCAGAGGCGCAACTAGAGCCACATTTCGGGGGGGGGGGCTAATTCTTCCGGTGATAGTCAGAGTGGAGATGCAGGGGCTCTAAGAAGGGGTGAAAAAACAACAAAGCCTCGTTAGCAAGTAAATGGTCTTTTAAAGACCCATGAAGTACTTGGGTGCGGCTGTGTGTGTGCCCGGGAAGCTGTCTCAGCCCGGGCTGACACACACGAGGGGGGGGGGGGGAGTGAAGCCATTTACGCCCAGTGGGCGTTGCGTGCCTGGCTGCTGGTGCGTTTATTACTTTTATAAGCAAGTTCATTTTTACAGCATCGCTTTGAATACATTTAACAAGTGACGTTTCACACAGGAGCCAATTTCCTGTGCTAGAATTAGTGCCCACTTCGCCCTTACTTGAACCTCTGCCTGACATTAATCAATCCAGCCATAACCCAGCCCAGAGCCACTCACCTGCTAGCAACCAAAGAAGAGATGGCAGGAGCGTCGCTATCAGCTTTTTTGCTTAACGGCAACCAACATGTGCATGGCAATTTGCAATGCTTGTGGGGGATCAGAGGAATTTAGTAACATATATTATTATTTAACCGAGACGCGTGCACTCGGCAGGGCTATGAATGGCCGCGCTGCGAACCACCCCCGATCTCACGAACAAGTCAATCCTATTCGCGACTGCTAGTTTGACGCCTCTTATTTATGTGTTTTTATAAAGCGCGTACTTTACCCAGAGGTGTCAGAGTGCTTTAAAATAGAGTGAAGTAAATTACATAAGGAGTTCGGAGTAACATGGTAGTAGATGGCACTACTCAGGGCTTTAAGTGGGCCGGGTCTGTCCGGGTCTGAGCACCAGCAATTATTTTCAGGGGGCCTCAAAACGGGTCTCTATCGGGCTCTATTTTCGGACCTCGCAGAGGTAGTCCGTTATCTTTATTTTTCTTGGACTGCAGTGAGAGCATGCACATCGATGTGAGCATGCTCATTTTGCTCACTACTGAGTAGTGGAGGTCAAGGCATGACGTCATGCCAGGTGAGCTGCGTTGTAGGAGGACTCTGTGGCATGTTTTGACGGGGGTGGTGGCTTCATTAAAATTCACCTCTGTGAAGCCGCGTTGCCTTCTGGGAGCAGTGCTTCTAGTACACTCAGCCTCACGTGAAGCCACCCTATACGGGAGGTGTCTGCCTGGGCATTTCCCGGGATGACGACACCGGTCTTGGGGTACTGGGGAGGGTGTATGGCGTTATCCATACATAGCCTTGCTGTAATAAGGAGGGGAGAGAGCGAGCCTGAGCAGGGTATTCCAAATCTGATGACACTCTGAGGAGTCCTAGAGCTGACGGCTTGTCAGAGCAGGGGGTACTGCTACACGGGTTATCTTTATTTAGACCACGCCCCTACTAGATAGGCCACACCCCTTTGAGGTTTGCCCCGCCCCTTTTAGAGCACCCCCAGTTTTTTTTCCCACTTAAAGCCCTGATGCTAGAGCATACAAAAAGACAGACGATGACAGAAATAGTATGATATGTTTTGGGAACTAGGAGTTTGTATGTAGTTTGGGATATGAGTACGGTCCAGTCTTACAGATCCGTCCTTAGCACTGTTCAGTATTTGGGGTAGGGGAGTAAGCAGGAGAGACGCGGGGTTCATGAGCCAGGAGCGGATATGTAAGGGTACACAGTAGATGTAGCGATATTGGCATTTAGGGTGTTTTAATTTGAAGGGCCGGTAAGAAGCAGGCAGCTAGTTGGAAAATTTGTCGGATGAGATTGTTTACTAATTTTCATTTCTCCTTAGGGACCATGGCAGCACCATATGAAGATACCTGTTGTCCTCGTGCTCTCTGGAATTTTCCCTCTCAAAGCCTTTGCCCTTTCTAGCTTGTAATTGGGCAAAGACACTCTTACGGGTGAGAGCAGATGAAAAAGGGGCAGAGCAAGGTGTGCCAGGGGCCCTGATGATAGGAAGAAAAATAGGACCCTTCCTCATGTTTGTGTAGTAATGGCAACCATAATTGCCGCTCAACTGGCCCATCACATGTCTGGACCCTAGTTTTCTTTCACATCCTACTACAGTAATAGTCACGCCCAAGAGTTGAACACCGACATCCCAGCGGTTCCTTTGTGTTGTGAGGCAGGCTGGTGGCTGAAATGGAAGAGGCCGTGTTTGCACTCTTTACAGAATCCAGCCTCACTCTTCTGTATTTAGATTGGTCCCTTATTTAGTGTCATGTTGATGACATCATCAAGAGACCTGAAGAGCTTGGCACAGGCAAGAAAGTCTCTGGTTGTGGTGGGAAACCAACCTTTTGAGCACTAACTTAATCCTCTCCCAACTGCGTTGCATATTATGTTTCATGATGCTAACCTAGAAGTACATCCATGCTTCCTGCATTTGGATTTGTAGAACAAAAGGTCTGGTGTTTCTAGTGCTCCCACCTGGGCAGATCTTTGACAGTTCGTGTTGGACTGTGTCTATAGAATTACAGCCAAGACTGACTTACATGGTCTCTTGTATACAGTTGCACAGCCAGTGAAAAACAATGGACTTGAATGCAGCAGTGGCTGAGATTAATTCAAGAATTCCTTCGATGCCTTTTTTATTTATTGACACTCTAAGTGCTAGAGCGATGCTCAGATGTGAGTGCCATGCTTAAAGTGCCACAGGGCTCAAGCTATACTTGAATGATTAGCCAGTTTTAGGCTTAAGCCATCTGTGTTGTTTGCAGCCCTTAATTTGAGTAGGTGTTTGCAGGCGAGGTCCACTGGCATTCATTTTTGGGGGACGCCACTTATTTTTCCTCAACAGACTTGAATCCAGAGGCGGTAAGAGAAAAACACGAAAGGTGATAAGGAAGAGTACGTGAAAGAAATAAAAGCACAGACAAATGGAGAAAGTAGATTTGAAAAAGAACCTGTAAGAGTGATATAAAGGGGAGGGAATGTGTGGTGGTGGATTCAAGAGGCATATGAAATAATCAAAACTATGCATCCTTGGCATTTGGCACCCAAACTTCTGTAGCCCCGGCCGTGGGCTTCTGAACAAAAGCCCCGGCACTTAATCTTTTACAAATTAAGGACTGGTTGTTAGTGTTCCTGTTTGGACTGTTCGTGCAGGGGCACGTGCAGCGGACTGATTTGCATAACCTTATCTTTGTCTTGAGTGTCACTGATGACAGTCACTGATGACAATGGACTGGAATGCAGTGATCAACAGCGACGGAGAGTAATTCAAGTATGCCTTCCATCACTTTGTTGCTTGTTGCTTATGTTTTTGAAGCAGTATGTGTTGTTGCTGAAGGTCAAGCGACAGAGAGTAATCTCATTTAAAAAAAAATTATATTCTTTTATTAGGGGGTTAAAAGGGAGATTCCTTAACCGGTCTAACTGATCCCAGAACTGGAAGATAACAAACAACTGCGAAAACAAAATCCCAGAAATAAGTTACCGTCTCAACTCTTCCATGAGCAGTCCTACAAACGCATTTTCCCGGAGTGTAAATTCTTCCTGGCCTTGACAGCAGGTTTCCCGGAATCCCTTTGATTATGTCTGATGGTGCTCTGATCTAAGTCTCGCGAGACCCTCCTCCACTAATTCGACGTTCTCTATGGCTTGGGGATTTCAAAGCTGGAAGGTGAACAAACAAACACAAGCCACCAGGGAGCGCTAGTCTCTGGCACAGGGTAAAGGTTGGCTGTACTCCATAACTAATTAATAATCTGTCTGTCAGGTCACTGAGAGGAGTGGTCTGAGGCCTGGCAGGAGGTTATCTTCAAAACAAGTTTCGACGCAACAGCCTGAGCAAAAGGATGGCCAGCGGAAGTGTTAGCCTGTAGGCCTTTCATGAATAAAAATACGTTAGGCCAGCCTCAAAGCTACAAGTCAGACAGTCAAAAATACAAAATGCATAAGCCAGTTATCAGCAATCACTAGACAAAAATATGCCGCAATTACTGCAAATACATGTCATTACATTCAGAATCCTTATCAAGAAGAGGGGAGACAGGATTATGGGCTATTTTACCGAGGTCCAGCATACAGGCCCATATGAAATGCAACGCAAAAAGGTATGCAGTTCCTCATAAAAGTTACAGGTGAATGTATGTGAGGAACACTGATGTGTTCATCAAGGGCAGGAGAAAAGTATTCTCCTTTCGGAAAAAGACCCTCACACACCCAATAAGCTAGGTGTCTTGCTTCATCATTGGGTCTGCTCCTCATCGGGTCGGCGCTGCAATACCAGATCGGCACCCATGATGGGGCCTTTTAGCAGAGATCTTTTTTCCTGGCCGTATGGGTGCAGTGCGTGTGAGGGCCCTAGTGAGTGTAGATGTGAGAGAGTGAGGCTAAAACAGGAAATAGGTGTCCACTCAGAACAACTTTAAAGAATGTGGCATCTATCCTGATTAAAATAAAATAATGTGCGCGTCCCTGTTCTAATGTTACAGGGTATTGCGCTATTAAGATCTGGCTAACATGTTTCTTGCCCCTAGTCAAGTAGACGGCAATTCATCAGGACCGATGTGAGATCTATCTACACTTTTTGGTGGTGGTCCAAAGTAGTGCAAAATAAGTGACCACCATTACAGCACCCTAAAAAGTGATACCTGTAGATCTAGAACATCACCTGTAAAAAGAAAAGATTATAAAGTTTATTGTATCCTTTCTACATAGCATTTTAAGTACAAAAAATGGTGTGACATCTTCAACCAAGTGTTTAAATGCATGCATCACAAACAGGTGTATGTGACCATGCTCGAGGCGATAAAAACAGCGCAAGGCCATAGCAGCAATGGAAATATCATTTTCTTAAGGGGACACGTGTAATCACTCACCCCTTAAGGGTCATCAATATGCGTCAACGTGTATCGGCAGGAGTTGAACACTGAAAAGTGCAGTGTCCTATAAGGTGGAGAAATATTGAAGGTATATGTATTAAGGAGTCAGTGCTGAACAAGCGTAGGAACACCAGTTAGCTTGGAATTCCTAAAGGATCTAACAATGTAATCCCTTTGGTAGCATCCGGTCATATGGGGTATAGATGCATCTAGTCTATGCCTGCTATCACCCCTATGAACCTAGTGGGTCTCATGCGGAACCCCCCTGTGACATGAGGTCCCGCATATGCTCAGGAAACTCTCAGGGGTCACGGTGGTTGTCACCGATTCCCCCGGGTCCTCTCAGGCATTAGCGGTGCAGTAGTCAAATGACTAACGAGCATCCCAACTGCGCTTAAGAATATTCCCCAGTTAGCGCGGTAAACATGCTCTCTTAAAACGGTCCCAACAAGACTAAGCACTGATGCCGATACCATAGTGGTAGTAGGTTAAAACACAGTATGCCCAAGTTGTTGGTGCCGAGTCAGGACCAGCATCTAGGTCCGGCCACTGAGATGTACGCACAAGCGACCTAAAAAACATCTTGTGTGCCATGCCCTCACGTACTCCGTAGTACCAAGTGAAACTAGCATCGTCTAGAGACCAAAAACCAAGCGTATAGTACTCACGTGTGCACGTCCGTCGTACAGCGAAAGACCTACCCTTCACTCCGCCGATACCGGGAGGTGTCTCACAGTGCTAGCGTTTGCACGGAAATACCTCCGGCCGGTAGCAGGAAGAGGCGGGTCCACTGGTCACGTCACAACGAGTGCTGGTGTGCTAACTTCGATGTCGTGGGCGCCATATTGGACATGAATCTAGCCTGTCAATACACAGAACAAGCTTGACATCTTAAGGATAACCTTATCTCCCGCAACTTAGCAGTGTCGGACATATTGTGATTAACACCAGATCGGTAAATTAAATTCCACTGTATATGTAATAAGGAGTCAGTGCTGAACAAGCGTAGGAACTCCAGTTATCTTGGAATTCCTAAAGGATCTAACGATGTAATCCCTTTGGTAGCATCCGGTCATATGGGGTATAGATGCATCTAGTCTATGCCTGCTATCACCCCTATGAACCTAGTGGGTCTCATGCGGAACCCCCCTGTGACATGAGGTCCCGCATACGCTCAGGAAATACTCAGGGGTCACGGTGGGTGTCGCCGATTCCCCCGGGTCCTCTCAGGCATTAGCGGTGCAGTATTCAAATGACTAACGAGCGTCCCAACTGCGCTTAAGCATATTCCCCAGTTAGTGCGGTAAACATGCTCTCTTAAAACAGTCCCAACAAGACTAAGCACTGATGCCGATACCATAGCGGTAGAAGGTTAAAACACGGTATGCCCAAGTTGTTGGTGCCGAGTCAGGACCAGCATCTAGGTCCGGCCACTGAGATGTACGCACAAGCGACCTAAAAAACATCTCGTGTGCCATGCCCTCACGTACTCGGTAGTACCAAGTGAAACTAGCATCGTCTAGAGACCAAAAACCAAGCGCATAGTACTCACGTGTGCGCATCCGTCGTACAGCGAAAGACCTACCCTTCACTCCGCCGATACCGGGAGGTGTCTCACAGTGCCTGCGTTTGCACGGAAATACCTCCGGCCGGTAGCAGGAAGAGGCGGGTCCACCGGTCACGTCACAACGAGTGCTGGTGTGCTAACTTCGATGTCGTGAGCGCCATATTGGACATGAATCTAGCGTGTCAATACACAGAACGAGCTTGACATCTTAAGGATAACCTTATCTCCCGCAACTTAGCAGTGTCAGACATATTGTGATTAACACCAGATCGGTAAATTAAATTCCACGTTATGTGTCTTACCCTGATGACTCACACGTGACCGTAAAAATGACAAGTCTAAAGGGTATGAGCTATTCTAACATGTCCATTAGTAAAAGTGGCAATACTGTCCTCCACTATTACAACAGGGATTCCAGCTCAATATACTCCTAATTTGTTACGTTCCAGACAAGACCGGTACAGTATATTGTCTAGATTTGTCCCGAGTGTAGCGGGAGGTGCCATAAAAGTGTTCGTTATAGCTGGTAGGATAGTGTGTCATGTTGTGTTAGAAGGACTCGTAGGCGACTCCATAATGCTACACAATAGAGTCCCAGTGCCTTTTATACATGTTAACAGTCAAGTTCTAAAGCTCCCTGACAGAAATATTCATAACAAGGACCAGGGGATGTCCTCGTTCAATCCCTCCTTATCTGAGGCTAGTCTCAGTACCCATCTCTGTTCAATGCAGAACAATGCGTTCTTGTTCATGCCAGGATGTGCTTCAAGTACAATCCAACATATTGAGTCAGGTGAATGTTTCTTGTGCTCAAAGTGTGTTGTCATTTTAGTGTTGGTTTTATGACACCTGAAGCTGCTCCTGTGTTCCGTAATATGTGTTCTCACTTGTCTCGTGGTCATCCCTATGTATGGGAGTCCACACGGGCATGTTATCAAATAGATACAGTTGGCAGTGTTACAATTGGTGTGTTTGTTACATTTCCACTTGAACCCATTGGTGAACGTTATTTCTTTCATGACCTTCGTAAATGGGCAAACTGAACAAGACCCACAAGGGTATTGTCCCGTAATCGGTGGTAAATCCCACAGGGTTTTCTGTGTATTCGTTGGCTGCACTTTCGGTCTTGTGTGAACGAGTATATCCTTTAGATTACTTGTACGCTTGAAAGCAAACCTAGGCACGGGGAGATTGAGAATACCTGTATTAAGAATCCCCCAATGTTTTCTGATCACATTTCTCACTCGATTTGAGTCAGCAGTAAAGGTGGTAACACAAGTGAGAGAATCAATGGACTCTTTCTGTCTGTTTTCTAAGAGGGCATATCGATTGTTATTTCTGGCCCTCTTTTGAGACAGTAAGATGTTACGTTTAGGGTACTCTCTTTTGCGTAAGTCTGTTGCTAGGGTCTCAGACTCCCTTTGGAAGTCAACCATCGAGCTACAGTTCCTTCTAATCCGGAGGAACTGTCCAAAGGGTAAGTTTTGTCTCAAAGCTCTGGGGTGGTGGCTGCTAAACAACAACAGGCTGTTCTTATTGGTTAGTTTTCGATAGAGTGTAGTGGTGATAGAGCCCCTCTGTAGTCTGATCAGCAGGTCAAGAAAAGGTATGTCGGTTTCCGACATAGTGCTTGTGAATTTTAAGTAGGGGTTCAAGGTGTTGATCCACTCACGGAACTCTTCACACCTAGTGCGATCCCCTTTCCATAGGATCAGGATATCGTCGATAAACCTTTTATATAGTAGTATATTCGCCTGGTATGGATTGCTGGGGTTGTGAATCTCCCTTTCCTCGAATGCTGACATATACATACAGGCCACGCTCGGCGCGAAGGTACTGCTCATCGAGGTACCCTGTGTTTGATTGTAGAGTTGTTGTTTAAATTCGAAGAAATTCTCCGTCAGGGCTAAGGTGGCACATTCAAGTATGAAGGCCACCGGGGTCAGTGAGTCCCAATCCACCCGGTGCAGGGCATCCTCTATTACCTCCAGGGTTGCTCTCTGGGGAATATTGGTATAGAGAGCCTCAACATCCAGGGTTACGAGGAGGTTAACTTCCTCCGGATGTTGGACCCCCCTCAAGTAGCCGCAGTACGTCTGTGGTGTCTTTCACGTAGGACGGTGTAGCCCTCACTAGAGGTTGGAGGAAGTGATCGCAGAATCTCGATAGTGGTTCAAGAATCGACCTGATCCCTGACACTATGGGTCCACCAGGGACCGGGGTGACCCCCTTGTGAATTTTTGGCAAGATGTAAAAGTAGGGGGTCCTCGAATCTTTTGTGATTAGGAAATCTGCCTCCTTTCTGGTGATCCAACCCTCTGTCTCCGCAGTGAAGACCATGGTTGAAATAATGGTGGTAAGTCGTGGGGTAGGGTCTTCTCTCAAAGGTGTGTAATACCTCCGGTTACTCAGTTGTCGTAGGCATTCGACATCATAGTCAGAGGTGGACATAATGACTGTAGCCCCACCCTTGTCAGCCTGCTTGATAGTGATTGTTGGATCATCCGCCAGAGCCCTGACAGCTTGTACTTCATTAGAAGACAAGTTATGAAAAGGTGTTGGTGTCGTCATGCCGTTAAGATCCTTCAGCACTGCCTGTTCGAAAGTCAACACTTCGTGAGGTACCATCCCACTATTCGGTGTGAAAGTGGATGGTTTGTGTAGCCCAGAGTCTTCCGCTTGTGTCAAAGGTTTATCATGAAAAAAGGCTTTCAGCCGTATCTTACGAAAAAAGCCTTGAATTTCGCAGATATCACGGAATTTGTCAGCCTTGGGGGTGGGTACATAGCCCAGCCCCTTCTGTAGTACAATCTCTTCCGTGGGTGTCAAGACCCTCGAGGAGAGATTGATGATCAATTTCTCTTCCCTCTTGTCTGGCTCCTTGTCTCCACTGAGTGTGTCGGCTGATCTTACCATTGTACCCTCTTTTGGTGCTCTCTTCTGCGCCCTCTTCCTCTGCCCCAACCTCTGTCTAAACAAGCATTGGCATAGCCAATAGTTCTCGCCTTTGGGACCTTATAAGTGTTTAGCCATGCAACAGTTGGTGTTGTTGCACTAAGGATATTGTGCTGCATAACTAAATACTTATAAGGTCCCAAAAGCGAGACCTATTGGCTATGCCAATGCTTGTTTTCTTTTAAATGGATCAATCCCTTTTTTTTTTTTCTTCTTTTAAATGCATTTCTTTTTCTGTTACCTGATGTCAAGGTGTAACACTTCTCAAATTTATTTTTATGTTTAATATAGATTTTATTTAGTACTGCATGTTATATATTGACTTGCAGCACTAAGAAAGTAATACAAACCACCATTAAGACATACGTTCTAATTTAATGAACATTTTGTCTCGGAAGCAGTGAATAGCTTCTGTTATGTCACTTTCTTATTATCGCTTAATTTCCTTGTAAATGAAGTTCATATTCCCTGACTTTTGTTGTACTCTGTGTTGTGGGAAACTTTGCTATCTTGTCATATCCCTCCTGCAAATGCACAACATCACTAGCAAGAAGCCCAATGTATTCCTGATTCTTGTGTAAGCAATGTCATTAGGCAGACAAAGAAGGCCACAACCCCTTGAGAAGCCTTACAGGAACAATGAAAGTAAGGCTTGTTTAGCAGTAAATTGTCCTTGAGGGGGCCGGTCAGCTCCGTTCAGAGGGCTTGTTCTACTCTCTAGAAATGGCCATATATGTATTAATAAAGGTTTTATTCTAGTTGCAATTATGAGATTCATACCTTGTTTCGGGAGCAGAGGCCCTTTCCTTGGTGCACTATTTCTTAGGTAGTGCTTGGTTAGAAAGCTGTGGATTTGCAGTGTAGCCTTTTTGCGTAGTGTTTTGGTGTTGTGACCACAGTGTAACATGTACCTGCACATGAGCAGATTTGGAGCAAAGATGAGTGAGAGACAGATGCATAAGCTTAGAATGTTTTTAGGTTGAAAGGGCATAGTTTGCAAATGGGAAGAGTTTTGGTGGCGTTCTTGTTGACCCGAGGATTGTTCTTATAATGTTGTGCTGAACATGTAGGAGTACTTTTATGCATGAAGTGAGATGTACCCCCAGATTCCTGACTTTCGTATCTGGGAAACTGAATCTACTTCTTGATTGAATACGTTCCTGGGTCATCTTTTGAGGAACAGCTACGTGTTTTACATCTTACTGAATTTTAGGTAGTCTTGGCTGTTTCTAGTCTTTGCCAAGACAGAACTCCATAGTTTGCCGCCTGTGTGGAGAAGGAGGTTTTTGTAGGGTGAGGTGTCCAACAGAGGATGCGTGCCATTCTAAAGTGTATACCTCTAGTCTGCAACTATCTTTGAAAGTTTATTTGAATGAAGGATGGAACAGTTCTGTAGATGTCCCATTGGCCAATTCAGAGTTCATTGAATGTGGAGCGTCTGCCCTTGTGTAGGCAGAGAATCACTTGGAGAGCTACAGTGTTATGTTCAAATAAGTACAGGTAAAGTTGTCGGACTCCTGCATTTTTGCAGTCTCTGAAGTCTTTGGAATAGAAAGATTGGGGACCAAAGGTAGAGCAAGTTTGCATTATTCAGGCAGGACTGGAGTAGTGTTATATCCTCAGTATTGTTATGTAAGGTAGTTCTATATTTTTGTGTTCTGTATTCTGTATACTGGTTGTTATAGCTTTAAAAAAAAGGCCAGATAAGTATTTAGGCTGACTTGCATTCACGCAATAAAAATATCATGGTAGTCTGTCACCCACTACCTAAGATAAATTAATCACTGTCCACATTAGAGGATGCAAAAGTTTTTAGCAACATTGACCTTAAGGCTGCATATCACCAAGTAACTCTCAAGGCTGAGTCACAAGCTTTAGCCTCTTTTATCGCCCTGGTTGGTGCCTACAAGTATTTACGATTGCCGTTTTGGTTTAGAATCAGCAGCCTGCGTATTTCAAAAACTTATGTTCACTCTGTTTAAGGATGTGCCTTCTGTGTTGGCTTTCCAGGACGACATACTTCTATTTGCCAAAGATGTTGTGCAACACAATTACATTCTGTACAAAGTTCTTGACAATTTAAGCAAATGTGGTATGGCTGTGTCCAGGGATAAATGTGAAATAATTTTACCCAACAATGTGGAGTACCTTGGTCAATATATCACGGCTGAGGGTGTTAAACCTAAACCTAAGGAGGATCTTGTAAAGGCGTTAAGGGATGTGCCTTCCCCTAGCAATAAGGACGAGTTGAAATAATTTTTGGGATTGAGTGACTATTATTACAGGTTTGTAAGTGGGTATGCCACTCTCATGGATCCTCTTAAGAACATGCTGAGGAAAAAGGAACAGTTTAATTGGGGGCGAGGGGGTGAGAGGGGCTGAACAAAATATTTTGGAAATTAAAGATATATTGACCAAGGTCCCAGCATTGAAGTCTTACATCGATGGGTATCAATTTATAATTGCTGGCGATGCAAGCTCTGTTGGCTTAGGGGCTGTGTTTTGTCAACATGTGGACCCCAGCTCACAACACAACTGCTAAAATCAAAACCGTTTCCCTGTTGTACTTTCTTTTGTGCATTTATAGAGTGGCGGAGTCTTGGTGTGTATGGAAAGTATGACAGGTGGTGATTCCTGATGTTTGTAGGAGTGAGCAGATTGTTGTGAGGTGTGTATATATATTAATTTTTAATTGTTCAGTATCATGGAGGTAATGTGTCTCAACAAAGTAGCTTATGGAATAACATGTCAAATTATGTGAAATATTTTGTGGATATGTGACTAATATATTTACTGGTGATATTAAGCAAGATAAAAACAATAAATTATGTTTGATAAATGAGTTTGCACACTGAGTAGATTTATTGGGGCTAGAACCATAAGCACCCATCACGCATAGAGAAAGAAATACAGGTCAAGTGGGATTTTGCATTTATTTTTTGGTGTTGTTTCCCCGTTGTCCCGGACCTAAAATTATACAATTGTACCTTATTTCTCAGGTGATTAGCTGAGAGATTTGCCTCAAATATTGAATAGTATTTCACTAGGTCACAATGAGCTGCAGTAAAGGCAAATGAGTATTTAAAACCAGAAAAGAGTATTGTCATTCAGCAAATGACTATTTTCCGGAGCATTCCTCTGTGATGCGAGGTTTCTGCTTAATTTGAATTGTGTTTATGAGCTCTGAAAAGGTCAGCTGCTTTGTCAACAACTTTAACTAGGTGTGATATAGTTAGTTGCCTCGCTCCTCGTGAGGGAGGCGCGTGCGGTCTCCTCGAGACTGACATTAGTTGTGTAGAAGTATATGTTATTATTTAACTATAGTTCTACGCTCGGGTAGTGGAATAGCAACAAAGCCAGTTGCGGCAGCGATCTGCGGATGTCTGACACTCCCGGTCGTGGGTGTTTGCATTGGACTGAATAAACTTCAATTTTATTAACTACCCTCCGCCTCCGACTGCAATACTTCATATTGGCGACGATCTAGTGGCTTCCACCAACCCACCTCTTCACGTTGCACTGGATCACACTGTCTTCAACGGTTCGCCACCTTGCCGGAGTCATTGCTTCATTAATCATTCCCAGACTCCGTTACGCTCTTGTCAAGAGGATTTAATTATCCCAACGGAGTCCGGTTGTTCTCACTTTCGGACAGCGAGACGCTTCAGTTCTGCTCAACGAGCTCTCGACTCCTCGCAGGTCACGTGAGTGTGTGTGTGCGCTCGCTGCAGCGCGTTCAATGTCATCGTGTGCCCTTCCCATCTCACGCGAGTGCAGTGCAGCCTGGACTTTCGAAAGCTGACCAGACGCTCGTGCGTCATGGCCTTTTCCCCGCACGGCCGGCATGTGTTTCCAATTATCGCGCCCGCGTCTGGGCACGATAATTGGAAACAGATGTGTGCCCCACGCGTAACCGCAGGGAAAAGGCCACGACGCACGAGCGTGTGGTCAGCTTTGAAACCCCTAACATAAAGTCTTCGCCTAGCAGCGCTTGCGCGCTACTCGAGGCTCGACCTAAAAAGGGGCTGATTACCTTGTTGGAAGAAAGGCGGCGGGCCCTGGTGGTACATCGGGTACTGCCAGAATTGGGGTCCCTGGTATGGAGGCATGTGGTATGGTTGATACATTGCGCGTGTGTTTTTCTCGAGTTACCGCTGTTCCAGCTCTCATTGCTGGAATAACTGTTTGACAAGGAGCCTCTCCTAGAGGGGTTAGAGCTCTCGTCAGATGAGTAGCTCGTTCCAGCTGTGGTATAGTCTGCCTTCAGATAGGGATAAACCTTCTCCTTGTCGAACTTCTGTGTGTCCTTCTGGAGTTTGGAGATCTTCTGTTTCATTAGGTATTCCCTATTGTCTGCAATCTCTGCATTAATCTCAGCTAGTTTGGTCTTAAAAGCAGTTGTTTGGACAGTTACTTTAATTGCCCCCTCTGCTGTTTGTATCCTTATCAGCAATGCATCAGCAATCCGCTTAGCGGTATTTATGATAAGGATGAGCCAGTCCCTAGTGCATTTCCATGCTACTGGGGACCACTCCATTTTAAACAAGGCATCCTCTAGAAATAGGCACGGGAAGTTGTTTACCATTAAGCCATTAGGGGCTATATTAGCCCGCAGGTACTCGGTCATCATGGCTCCGTGTAGAGTTATTTTGAACCACTCGCGTTTCATGGTCGAGAGAGAAGCCCAGTCATCAGACTGGCTACCGGAGGCTGAATTGCCAACAGTCCCCAACAGTGATGGAGTTCTAAGAATCTCAGCTGCTATGTCATCGCCGAAACTGAGTCCCTGGTACTCCTCCATCTTAATAGACAGGGGGACTCAGTGGGAAACAGAGGAAAAATTACTTCCAATGTCTATATCTGGGCCAGGGGAAACAGTTGATAGCAGGCATAGACTAGATGCATCTATACCCCATATGACCGGATGCTACCAAAGGGATTACATCGATAGATCCTTTAGGAATTCCAAGCTAACTGGAGTTCCTACGCTTGTTCAGCACTGACTCCTTAATACATATACCTTCAATATTTCTCCACCTTATAGGGCACTGCACTTTTCAGTGTTCAACTCCTGCCGATACACGTTGACGCATATTGATGACCCTTAAGGGGTGAGTGATTACACGTGTCCCCTTAAGAAAATGATATTTCCATTGCTGCTATGGCCTTACGCTGTTTTTATCGCCTCGAGCATGGTCACATACACCTGTTTGTGATGCATGCATTTGAACACTTGGTTGAAGATGTCACACCATTTTTTGTACTTAAAATGCTATGTAGAAAGGATACAATAAACTTTATAATCTTTTCTTTTTACAGGTGATGTTCTAGATCTACAGGTATCACTTTTTAGAGTGCTGTAATGGTGGTCACTTATTTTGCACTACTTTGGACCACCACCAAAAAGTGTAGATAGATCTCACATCGGTCCTGATGAATTGCCTTCTACTTGACTAAGGGCAAGAAACGAATGTATGACGTTACTACGCCATCCATTACCCCGCAGTAGGTTACAACGCGGACGTTACATCGGCTTTACATTGCAAGTCGTTTCTACCCCTTGCACTAGATGGCGCGCTGGACTTAGGAATAGTATAAATTACTATTCCTACTCCAGTTAGCGCAACAGCAGGGAATGTGTTGGATTTAAAATCCAACACATTCCCTGGTGTTGCGCGCCATCTAGCGCAAGTCGTAGAAACGACTTGCGATGTAATGCCATGCGTAGTAACAACGCGGACGATGTAACGTCCACATTGTAACCTACCAGCATTGTAAACGCTGTTTCCCGCAAGAAACATGTTGGCCAGATCTTAATAGCGCAATACCCTGTAACATTAGAACAGGGACGCGCGCATTGTTTTATTTTAATCAGGATAGATGCCACATTCATTAAAGTTGTTCTGAGTGGACACCTATTTCCTGTTTTAGCCTCACTATCTCACATCTACACTCACTAGGGCCCTCACACGCACTGCACCCATACGGCCAGGAAAAAAGATCTCCGCTAAAAGGCCCCATCATGGGTGCTGATCGGGTATTGCAGCGCCGACCCGATGAGGAGCAGACCCAATAATGAAGCAAGACACCTAGCTTATTGGGTGTGTGAGGGTCTTTTCCGAAAGGAGAATACTTTTCTCCTGCCCTTGATGAACACATCAGTGTTCCTCACATACATTCACCTGTAACTTTTATGAGGAACTCCATACCTTTTTGCGTTGCATTACATTCAGAATGCCTCGTTTAATCGCTATGTGTTGCGCGCAAAAACAACTGAATGCAGAACCCAAACTTAGTGGGAAAAGCCCTTTCTATCACACAGACATACTCGTCTTCTGTTCTTTCTTCAGTTAGCCGTAAAACTGGCCCTAGAAAAGCCAAAGAGAGTTTTCCTTAATAATAAAAATTACTGAGCGTAAGGCTTAAAGGCTGGCAATATATGGGTGGGGTGTAGAGGCCAAGGAAGGGTGTTTGGTTAGGGGTTCAGGGTTACTGGCACAGCTGTAAGGGTTTAATTGGGATGCAAGCTTACGAGTTAACGGCTTTGGGTTAAGGTTTCAATGTTTCGTGTATACGGTGTAGTGTGTAGGTTTAAGGGTAAAGGAGTTGAGGGTATGAGATAAAGGTTAAAGGTAAACAGAGATGGGTAAATAGTTAAATGTACATGCTGTAGGGTTTGGGGTATAGCCATAAGAGTTTAGGATACAGTAGTATAGGGTGCAGGTTAAGCAGGTGAGTTAATGGCAGATCCCGAGTTACCTGTGTGTACATCTCCTTGGTGCAGTGGAGAAGCGCAGTTTATGCTTTATGTTTTGCTTCAGTTCGTTTGATAGAGTCCGTAGGAGTGCATTATAACCATGAGTAGCCTGCACTCACGTACACCGCATGTGACTAATTTAGGAGCTGGGAGGATCTACATTCAAGATGTCAACCCTTTAGTCTTGTAATATATGTCGTGGGTATTAGAAATATATTGGCAACTTCGGATTCTACATTAACACCCAAGAATAATCAAGCATTGAAAGTGTTTGTGAAATAGTTCTAATGTCATTGTTATAACTATGTAGTAGAAATAGGGTATTCATGACCTAGTGGATGTTAAATAATATGCTTTATGAGTCACGGAGAAGCTGCATTGAAATCCGTGTAATTCTAATTTAGCCAAAGCAGTAGGCTTGAATTGTATTTCTGATTCGTTTCCTTGACTAGTATATAACGTTTTTTGCTTGCACTGTGAAATGTTACATGTATTTGTGTTCCCATTGCAGGTGGACAACACATCGTTAGTTTAGAGAAGGGCCCATTGTTCAGTTGATAGTTAGGCCTGGGAAGGAATGCGATAACGAAGATGGAATGAATTCTCGTGGGATACGAAGATGGCACCAAGGACGTGAGGGGAGTTTACCGCTTGAAGCAGAAGGTGGAGGAGTCAATGAAGGCTGTTGGGAACATGGACAATTGCTTTTGCAGATTGTGAGGTGCCAGTATTGGAGGGTCACTTCATACTAACGAAGTTAGGGACAGCTGACACTCTTCTTGTGGACTTCATGAGGTACAGACCTCTCCTGGTGATTGTGGCATTGGGCTGTATGACCACTGTTAGAGTTTCACTTAGAAGGGCTCTGACGACTGACACCTTTTCCATGCTTCCCTTGAATTTGCTCAGTTTAAGGTTCCCTTTTCGATAGGGGAGGGATAGCTAGGGTACCTAGGGAATATTTCTTTCAAAGACTTCAATGTAACTTACAATTTGCCTATTAATAACCTATGTGCCCATGACAGAACTAGTAGTTTCTTTTGTTATATAGGGTGAATCAGTTCCAGAGATTTGGCTTCATCCTGTTTTCTCTGTATTTTTATACTATTATGCTTAGATTGATATATTTGAATCTGTTTCAAAATCTACACTAAATTGACTAACGGCTATCTAGTTGTGGACCTGAGTTACTGAGAAATTTCTGTTTCTGAGTGGATGAATTGAGGAGTTCCTTAACTCTCATGCTGCTTAACAAGAACCATCGACCTAAAGTTGAGGAGACAAGTTTCCGCGCTAGCAGCAGCACATCCTAGTAGATTAAAAGCTTTTGCTTGGTACAATTAGGTAGGTTTCCAAAATTGAAAAAGATATATTGAAAAGTAAAATGTGTGTATTTTCAGAACTGATAAGCTGATGTTTAGAGAAAAAATAGATTTAAGGCTAATACTTAACTGATGATCTGGGTCGGATTTAGGGCAGTGCGACTGGTGTGGCCCTACTCTGCGCTGATCTGGAGGGGGGGGTACTGACCTCAGGGGGGGGGGATGCTGTGTTTAGCAATAACTTAAGATTTAAAAGCACCTGCTGCAGAGTACCATGTGCATCCAGCTTTCAGACAGCTATAAAAATGTCAAGATAACTCTTGTGATTAATGTTCCCGCTAGAGAGGGAGATCAGAGTTTTGTCTGGCGGCAGTTTTGACTCACCATAAACTAGCGCAAAGGGTTAATATGCCTGCTGCAAAGAAAAGATCTGTATTTAATCTTGATAGCTGAGTAGATTAGTAAAGTCAGCCCGTACCAGTGCTTTAAAACAAAAGAAATGTATGTGAGAGAAGGGCTGTGGAGAGATGAGGGACACTTTTGCCGGGTGGTAGTGAGGGAATCCGAGAAGGTGCTCAGGTGGATGCCAAAAAGGCTGTCGCCCCAGCACTAAAGCCGGCCATGTTGGTGGTTCATGCTGCTTTGGATAGCCTTATTACTGATGTTCTTTCCTAAGTGCCAGGAGGCATTAGGCCTGATTCATAAAGGTAAACATATACTTCTGTGTAAGTTAATTTTTTTACCCTAGTTACAAAGGTATTTTACAAGTAGTATCTTTACGACTGCTGGTCTATATGTCTTTCATATCTTTTTACATGCTGTGTCTCTCTTCCGAGTGTGGAGACTCCACAGTTGAAAAGATAATACTCATTAAATACCTTTGTGAATAGGAAAAGAACATAAACTTACAGGGAAGTGTAAGCTTCCAATGTGAATCAGGCCATTCAATCAATCAATCAAGTGACTTGTAAAGCGCGACTACTCACCCGTAAGGGTCTAAAGGCGCTAGCGGGGTGAGGGAAATGTTGAAGGGGGGGGTGACTGCTGATCTGTCAAAGGCACTGTGATTTAGTCGAAGAGCCAGGTCTTGAGGTCCTTCCTGAATTGGGGCAGTGACAATGATTGCCTGAGGTGGCGAGGCAGGGTGGATATTGAGGATGAGTCTGGCGGAGGAGTTCTGAATGTTCTGCAGTTTCTTGAGGAGTTTCTGGGTGTTGTCGGCATAGAGCGTGTTGCGGTAATTGAGTCTGCTGCTGATGAGTGTGTGGGTGGCCAGTCTTTCTGGACTTGGTGGGGATCCACTTAAAGATCTTTTGGAGCGGACGTAGCGTGTGGAAGCAGGATGATGAGACGGCGTTGATTTGGCGGTTCATGGTGAGCAAGGAGTACAAGATGATGCTGAAATTTCGTGCTTGGTCTGTGGGGGGATCCAAGATCTGCGGGCCACCAGGAGTCATCCCTGGTGGAGGGGTGGAGCCCAGGATGAGGACTTCGGTCTTCTCTGAGTTTAGCTTGAGGCAGCTGTCCTTCATCCAGGTGGCGACAGCCTTCATCCCGTGGTGGAAGTTGTTCTTGGCGACTGTGGGTTCGTTGGTGAGGGAGAGGATCAGCTGTGTGTCGTTGGCATAGGAGACAATGCTGAGTCCGTGGATCCTGATGATGGCTGCGAGCAGGGTCATGTAGATGTTGAAGAGTGTGGGGCTCAGGGATGAGCCCTAAGGCACTCCGCAGCTGATCTCTGTGGGTCCAGAGTGGAACAGTGGTAGTCTGACTCTCTGTGTTCGGCGGATGAGGAGGGAGCGGATCCATTCCATGGCTTTGTTGCAGATGCCGGCATCGTGGAGTCTTGTGCTTAGGGTGCGGTGGGAGACGGTGTCGAAGGTGGCTGGGAGGTCCAGGAGGATGAGGGCTGCAGTTTTGCCTCGGTCGAGGAGGGTGCGGATGTCGTCTGTGGCGGCGAGGAGGGCGGTCTCAGTACTGTGGTTGCTTCTGAAGCCGGATTGGGAATGGTCCATGATGTGGTTCGCTTCGAGAAACTCGGAGAGTTGGGCGTTGATGACCTTCTTGATGACCTCATCTGGGAAGGGGAACAGAGAGATGTGTCTGAAGTTCCTGAGGTCCTTTGGGTCAGAAGAGGGTTTCTTCAGCAAGGAGTTGATCTCTGCGTGTTTCCAGTCTTCCGGGAATGTGGTGGAGTTGATGGAGCAGTTGATGGTTCGGCAGAGTTTGGGGAGATGGAGGCACCAGCTCTATTGAAGATGTGGTGCGGGCAGGGGTCTGAGGTGCTCCGGAGTCGATGATCTTGAGGGTGTCATCAGTGGTGAGGGGAGTCCAGCTGAGCAGGGTCTGCTTGGGTCTGGTGTCATTGGGTGCGGGGTTGTGAGTGGGGTGAGAGGGTATTGGGGCTGTTGAAGCTGTCATAGATCTCCTTAATATTGTGGTGGAAGAAGGTGCTGAGGTTGTTGCAGAGGTCTTGGGAGGGTAGAATGTCTGTGTGCTGGGTTTGGCAAATTCTTTGACCAGGGCGAACAGTTCTTTGCTTTTGAGTGTTTTGGCATTGATCCTTTCTTGTAGGGCCACTTTCTTTGTTGTTCTAATGACGTGGTGATGTGCAGGGACAGTGGTTTTGAAGGCTGAGCTGTCTTCCGGGATCTTGCTTCTCGAGTCATCTACAGGGGCGTCTGGACTCATGAAGTGCGGGAGACAACCAGCTGGCTTTTTGGAGTGTGGTTTGCCTGGCACTTTTTTGAGGGGAGTCAGTGTGTCGGCGCAGTTGGAGATCCATCGGTGGAGGTTATGTGCTGAGGTATTAGTGTCCGCGGAAGTCCGAGTTGGGGTTTTGCTGAGGGAGGTGGTGAGCTGTTCTTCGGTGACATTGTTCCAACTTCTGTGGGGTTAGCAGTGGGCGTGACAGTGTAAAATGGGCTTGGTGAAAGAGAAGTGGGCACAGCGGTGGCCGGTCCAAAGCAGGTCAGAGGTGTGGCTGAAGGTGATGTGTGTCCTGCTGAGTGGGTTTGGGAGGTGACCAGTTGTTTGAGTCCGATGGTGGTAAGGTTTTCCAGCATGGACGCTAAGTTCTTGTCGTTGGGGTTGTCAAGGTGAAAGTTGAGGTTGCCGAGGAGGATGTAGTCTAAGGAGGTGAGAGTGTGGGGTGCAATGATGTTGATGATGGAGTCGCTGAAGGGTGGACGTAGTCCGGGGGGTCTGTAGATGAGGGTGCTGCGGAGGGTGATGTTCAGGTTGGTCTGAACCTGGAAGTGGAGGTGCTCCATGTTGGTCGCGTGGCTGTCCAACCAGGTGGTGAGGCGGAGGGTGCTTTTGTGTATGATGGCGATGTCTCCACCCGGTTTGTTGATGCAGTCCTTGTGGATGGTCTTGTAGCCATCCAGGATGGCGGAGGTGATGTCAGGGGTGGAGATGGAGTTCAACCGGGTCTCCGTGAGGAAAACGATGTCGGGATAGACGGAGTTGAGTAGGTCCCAGATCTTCACGGCGTGTTTGTGGAGGGAGCGTGTGTTGAGCAAGAAACAGTGGAGGCAGTCGGGTCCGGTATTTGTAGGTCATGTGGTGGGTGGGGCTGATGTGCAGTGGCAGGCGAAGGTGCAGCTGCAGTTTTGGCAGGAAAAAGGGCCCTGGGTGTCAGTCGGTGATGCCTGGCGGCAGGCGGTGTGGTGTCCGGTGTTGAGGGCATGGAGGGTGTTGGCGTCGTAGCGGTGGATGGTCTGGTCTGCGGTGACCTTTGAGTAGCGTGAGGGGAAGGGCTAGGCAGCTGGGAGGCGGAAAAGCGGGAGAGAGGTGCTGGAGGGGCGCCAGGCTACGAGGGGGAACAGCGGCGGGGCACAGCGAGTAAAAGGTGCACAAGTGACAAGAGGGAAGAGTGGGAAAGAAAAAAAAGCAGAATGTGAAAGAAAGTGACAAAAAAGCAGAAAATACGAAAGGAGGAAAAAGAGCCATTGTGTATATAACTGTGATGGCATGGAGAGGCGTTCACAATGTAAACTGAGAAAGCTTTTTTTTTACATTATTGCTGGTGACGTTGCTTGATACACTGAGGTAGTCACTGATTGTAATCCTGCATGCAACGGCCACTAAGGGAATCTTGTCTGAAGGGGGTCACTGTTGTAAGTGATAATTTGTGTTAGAAGCTCGGGACGATTTTCATTAAACATAAGTAGCTCTTATTAAATAAAAGCAAGGAACAGTGATGTAACGTAAAATGGTTGGCCCCCTCCTGCAGAATATAATGAGGGGGCACTGAGTCTCCCTTAGCTCATAGATATTCCTTGGCATTGGGCTGAATGATGGCCCCCTCAAGGCTTAGGAGCCTCTTGAAGGGTTGGGAGCCCCCTGCGCTTCGCTGGCTTCTGGGGCTTGCATTACACCCCTGCGCCTTACCATTAACGATTCTGCGTCCTATCATTGGACTCTTCAACACGTGCTTGGTGCTCTGTTGCCCCCTGCTAGGTCAGGGCTATATCAACAGTGGCGGCTGGCTTGTAAGACAGCTCGGTTAGAGAACTTTAAAATGCGCATGTCTGGCTGGCCGGCCCAAGACGGCCGGCCAAAGAGACATGCACATTTTAAAGCGCACAGTTCCCTGCTGCTGCCACGCTGCAGCACTGGCCCCGCCCCATCCTGACAGTTAGCTCAGGACGGTTTGCTGAAAAATAAAATGGTAATAAATAAACTTATTACTATTTTATTTTTCAGCTCTGGGGCTTGTGGAGCGACGCTCCTCCGCTCAAATGGAGGAGCCGCCCCAATATCAATGCAGCTACATACATCCAAACATACCAATTAGAGCATAGACAATAGAAACTGGGCTCATCTCCTGTTGATGCAAGATGGTACTCTGAAACAAAATTGCCTGGAACTAGAATCTGATGATCTGAGATTATCACAAAGTGCGGTATTGTTTGTTGATTTCATTATACAATCAGTAAAGCAGCAATTAGACCAGCGCCATTGTGGGACCATAACACCGCAGGGCAGGCCCATCAGCTGCAGTATTAGTTGGAAAGCCCTGGACCAGTGGCTCCCTTAAGACAGCCCTCTCTCTGTGTTTGGCTTCAGAAACATGCAATCAGCGGATAAGGATCCTTCTCTTCAGCTCGCGCATCACTTCAAGTGTCTGTGTATGATTGGGAACCATCGCCCTGTACTTGAAAAAACAGACATGGTCTGAAAAGGCCTCTCTTTGGGGCACGCTGTCAGAACATAATAACACCGCAGGATACAGCACAAAATGTCCAGTTGTTTTTATGTTGTATTATGAATAGTAAAATCAATCACGATGAATATGTCTCATGTTCTCAGCTGCAAGTGTTCACTGCAGACGTCCAAGCATAATTTGTAGACAATTACAGGGTCTTCGAGGCAAAAGCCAAATGTTGTGCTGTGCAGGAGACACTTGACTTTCGGTTGTGTAAGGAACATCAAGGCAGTGATCACTGCAACCGTTCAAGGCAGATGTATCGGCCTCAAACAGCAATCAATATGCCGCCTCTTGATAAAACAACAACATTCACATGATGGGCCTCTTACTGGAGGTGCAAACACATGCATGTGGATTCTCAGTGCCTCTTTTGTGGGAGGGTAGTGAGAACAGATCTGCACTTGACCTTTTCCGTCCTTGAGAGAGTCGAATAGTATGATGGTCAGGACCCTCATGGATATGTCTTAAAGGTGGTGAAGGGGTTATTTTCGCTACCCTCAGCACCCTTTCCTCCTTCTTCCTACTGGGCATTTATCTTCGAAGCCAAACATGACTTTAAATGAGTTGTTTGGTAAACATTTGTGATTTTAACGAAGCTTTTTGCACCAATGATGACGGTGACTTAATGCTAATAAAAAAATGAACGTAAGGCATTATTGCCCGTTCCTTGCAGTTAGTTTTCACTACTCTAGGTCCTGGTTTTCCTTGCCACAGTCATACATTTCTGATGTTTGTCCCGATGCACAGATAGGTACATATCCTCGTTTAACTAAAAAACTAAACCGTATGTCCTTTTTACCTCAGTCTGTACCCAGGGCTCAAACGTTTCGCCTGCACCCCAAAAGAAGAGGCCAGCTACTCTCACTTGCTGTAATGCCAAGCGCCCTGTATGTCAGCGGGCACCTGAGGTAAGAAGGGCTGCACCCCAAAAGAAGAGGCCAGCTACTCTCACTTGCTGCAATGCCAAGCGCCCTGTATGTCAGCGGGCACCTGAGGTAAGAAGGGAGGGTTGGAATCCTATACTGCAATAAGTCAGTTCTGGACTCAAAGTAATTAAGATTATCGCTAAATAATTGAGGATGTACCAGAGCCTACAAACTGTGACTGCTAGACTAGGATAACAAAAAACTCAAAGAGGCATGGTACTGTAATACCAAGTGAATTTTAACATCAGAAATGTGATGCCAAAGCTAATTCAAGTACTGAAAGTAGCCAAAACATGAGAACCAAAGTATAGTGAGAAACCACACCCACTTGTAATCTGACTTGACTCATAAAGGATTGAGGGGGAGTCCAGGTGGCTGCATTGCATATGTCCCTCAAGGAAGCACCCTTGAAATCTGTCTAGGTAGTAGAAATCCCTCTGTAGGAACAGCCATGAAAAGTACTAATTAAATCACCCCTACTGCATTGTGGAAGGAAGAGATATCAAGACAGATGTATCGGCTCAGAGTTGCAAAGTTGGATGCCAGCCTTTCCTTGATGGACCAAAATTAACAAAAGAAAATCAGTAGAACTGAAGAAGTCAATCCTTGTCGAATTAATAGAGAGGGTCCAGCACATATCTAAAGCTCCGACTTCTCTTCTTCATCTGAGGAATGAGAACGAAAGAAAACAGGCAGGGCATAGACCTGTGGGGAGTGGCAATCTGATGGAACTTTTGGAAGGAAGGAGCTGGATGACAAACCATCTCTCTGGGAAAAAACAGAGAAAGGGTGCTGAACAAAGCAAAGCCCCTAGTTCATCTCTCTTACGGCCAAAACACTTCGGAGAGGAGATATGCAGTAGGTACACTGAGGGCAGCTCCCCTTGACCACTGTGTGACGACAGGAGACTCCTGGTACCTTTCCCTCCATAGGGCCTACCATTGAATGCCTATGGGGAACTCCCCTGAGGATCTCAAATAATACAGTGAGTATTGCATGCATTATGCACAAATTTGTGGGGTTGCATGAAGTGAGATGTACCCCCAGATTCCTGACTTTCGTATCTGGGAAACTGAATCTACTTCTTGATTGAATACGTTCCTGGGTCATCTTTTGAGGAACAGCTACGTGTTTTACATCTTACTGAATTTTAGGTAGTCTTGGCTGTTTCTAGTCTTTGCCAAGACAGAACTCCATAGTTTGCCGCCTGTGTGGAGAAGGAGGTTTTTTGTAGGGTGAGGTGTCCAACAGAGGATGCGTGCCATTCTAAAGTGTATACCTCTAGTCTGCAACTATCTTTGAAAGTTTATTTGAATGAAGGATGGAACAGTTCTGTAGATGTCCCATTGGCCAATTCAGAGTTCATTGAATGTGGAGCGTCTGCCCTTGTGTAGGCAGAGAATCACTTGGAGAGCTACAGTGTTATGTTCAAATAAGTACAGGTAAAGTTGTCGGACTCCTGCATTTTTGCAGTCTCTGAAGTCTTTGGAATAGAAAGATTGGGGACCAAAGGTAGAGCAAGTTTGCATTATTCAGGCAGGACTGGAGTAGTGTTATATCCTCAGTATTGTTATGTAAGGTAGTTCTATATTTTTGTGTTCTGTATTCTGTATACTGGTTGTTATAGCTTTAAACAAAAGGCCAGATAAGTATTTAGGCTGACTTGCATTCACGCAATAAAAATATCATGGTAGTCTGTCACCCACTACCTAAGATAAATTAATCACTGTCCACATTAGAGGATGCAAAAGTTTTTAGCAACATTGACCTTAAGGCTGCATATCACCAAGTAACTCTCAAGGCTGAGTCACAAGCTTTAGCCTCTTTTATCGCCCTGGTTGGTGCCTACAAGTATTTACGATTGCCGTTTTGGTTTAGAATCAGCAGCCTGCGTATTTCAAAAACTTATGTTCACTCTGTTTAAGGATGTGCCTTCTGTGTTGGCTTTCCAGGACGACATACTTCTATTTGCCAAAGATGTTGTGCAACACAATTACATTCTGTACAAAGTTCTTGACAATTTAAGCAAATGTGGTATGGCTGTGTCCAGGGATAAATGTGAAATAATTTTACCCAACAATGTGGAGTACCTTGGTCAATATATCACGGCTGAGGGTGTTAAACCTAAACCTAAGGAGGATCTTGTAAAGGCGTTAAGGGATGTGCCTTCCCCTAGCAATAAGGACGAGTTGAAATAATTTTTGGGATTGAGTGACTATTATTACAGGTTTGTAAGTGGGTATGCCACTCTCATGGATCCTCTTAAGAACATGCTGAGGAAAAAGGAACAGTTTAATTGGGGGCGAGGGGGTGAGAGGGGCTGAACAAAATATTTTGGAAATTAAAGATATATTGACCAAGGTCCCAGCATTGAAGTCTTACATCGATGGGTATCAATTTATAATTGCTGGCGATGCAAGCTCTGTTGGCTTAGGGGCTGTGTTTTGTCAACATGTGGACCCCAGCTCACAACACAACTGCTAAAATCAAAACCGTTTCCCTGTTGTACTTTCTTTTGTGCATTTATAGAGTGGCGGAGTCTTGGTGTGTATGGAAAGTATGACAGGTGGTGATTCCTGATGTTTGTAGGAGTGAGCAGATTGTTGTGAGGTGTGTATATATATTAATTTTTAATTGTTCAGTATCATGGAGGTAATGTGTCTCAACAAAGTAGCTTATGGAATAACATGTCAAATTATGTGAAATATTTTGTGGATATGTGACTAATATATTTACTGGTGATATTAAGCAAGATAAAAACAATAAATTATGTTTGATAAATGAGTTTGCACACTGAGTAGATTTATTGGGGCTAGAACCATAAGCACCCATCACGCATAGAGAAAGAAATACAGGTCAAGTGGGATTTTGCATTTATTTTTGGTGTTGTTTCCCCGTTGTCCCGGACCTAAAATTATACAATTGTACCTTATTTCTCAGGTGATTAGCTGAGAGATTTGCCTCAAATATTGAATAGTATTTCACTAGGTCACAATGAGCTGCAGTAAAGGCAAATGAGTATTTAAAACCAGAAAAGAGTATTGTCATTCAGCAAATGACTATTTTCCGGAGCATTCCTCTGTGATGCGAGGTTTCTGCTTAATTTGAATTGTGTTTATGAGCTCTGAAAAGGTCAGCTGCTTTGTCAACAACTTTAACTAGGTGTGATATAGTTAGTTGCCTCGCTCCTCGTGAGGGAGGCGCGTGCGGTCTCCTCGAGACTGACATTAGTTGTGTAGAAGTATATGTTATTATTTAACTATAGTTCTACGCTCGGGTAGTGGAATAGCAACAAAGCCAGTTGCGGCAGCGATCTGCGGATGTCTGACACTCCCGGTCGTGGGTGTTTGCATTGGACTGAATAAACTTCAATTTTATTAACTACCCTCCGCCTCCGACTGCAATACTTCATATTGGCGACGATCTAGTGGCTTCCACCAACCCACCTCTTCACGTTGCACTGGATCACACTGTCTTCAACGGTTCGCCACCTTGCCGGAGTCATTGCTTCATTAATCATTCCCAGACTCCGTTACGCTCTTGTCAAGAGGATTTAATTATCCCAACGGAGTCCGGTTGTTCTCACTTTCGGACAGCGAGACGCTTCAGTTCTGCTCAACGAGCTCTCGACTCCTCGCAGGTCACGTGAGTGTGTGTGTGCGCTCGCTGCAGCGCGTTCAATGTCATCGTGTGCCCTTCCCATCTCACGCGAGTGCAGTGCAGCCTGGACTTTCGAAAGCTGACCAGACGCTCGTGCGTCATGGCCTTTTCCCCGCACGGCCGGCATGTGTTTCCAATTATCGCGCCCGCGTCTGGGCACGATAATTGGAAACAGATGTGTGCCCCACGCGTAACCGCAGGGAAAAGGCCACGACGCACGAGCGTGTGGTCAGCTTTTGAAACCCCCTAACATAAAGTCTTCGCCTAGCAGCGCTTGCGCGCTACTCGAGGCTCGACCTAAAAAGGGGGCTGATTACCTTGTTGGAAGAAAGGCGGCGGGCCCTGGTGGTACATCGGGTACTGCCAGAATTGGGGTCCCTGGTATGGAGGCATGTGGTATGGTTGATACATTGCGCGTGTGTTTTTTCTCGAGTTACCGCTGTTCCAGCTCTCATTGCTGGAATAACTGTTTGACAAGGAGCCTCTCCTAGAGGGGTTAGAGCTCTCGTCAGATGAGTAGCTCGTTCCAGCTGTGGTATAGTCTGCCTTCAGATAGGGATAAACCTTCTCCTTGTCGAACTTCTGTGTGTCCTTCTGGAGTTTGGAGATCTTCTGTTTCATTAGGTATTCCCTATTGTCTGCAATCTCTGCATTAATCTCAGCTAGTTTGGTCTTAAAAGCAGTTGTTTGGACAGTTACTTTAATTGCCCCTCTGCTGTTTGTATCCTTATCAGCAATGCATCAGCAATCCGCTTAGCGGTATTTATGATAAGGATGAGCCAGTCCCTAGTGCATTTCCATGCTACTGGGGACCACTCCATTTTAAACAAGGCATCCTCTAGAAATAGGCACGGGAAGTTGTTTACCATTAAGCCATTAGGGGCTATATTAGCCCGCAGGTACTCGGTCATCATGGCTCCGTGTAGAGTTATTTTGAACCACTCGCGTTTCATGGTCGAGAGAGAAGCCCAGTCATCAGACTGGCTACCGGAGGCTGAATTGCCAACAGTCCCCAACAGTGATGGAGTTCTAAGAATCTCAGCTGCTATGTCATCGCCGAAACTGAGTCCCTGGTACTCCTCCATCTTAATAGACAGGGGGACTCAGTGGGAAACAGAGGAAAAATTACTTCCAATGTCTATATCTGGGCCAGGGGAAACAGTTGATAGCAGGCATAGACTAGATGCATCTATACCCCATATGACCGGATGCTACCAAAGGGATTACATCGTTAGATCCTTTAGGAATTCCAAGCTAACTGGAGTTCCTACGCTTGTTCAGCACTGACTCCTTAATACATATACCTTCAATATTTCTCCACCTTATAGGGCACTGCACTTTTCAGTGTTCAACTCCTGCCGATACACGTTGACGCATATTGATGACCCTTAAGGGGTGAGTGATTACACGTGTCCCCTTAAGAAAATGATATTTCCATTGCTGCTATGGCCTTACGCTGTTTTTATCGCCTCGAGCATGGTCACATACACCTGTTTGTGATGCATGCATTTGAACACTTGGTTGAAGATGTCACACCATTTTTTGTACTTAAAATGCTATGTAGAAAGGATACAATAAACTTTATAATCTTTTCTTTTTACAGGTGATGTTCTAGATCTACAGGTATCACTTTTTAGAGTGCTGTAATGGTGGTCACTTATTTTGCACTACTTTGGACCACCACCAAAAAGTGTAGATAGATCTCACATCGGTCCTGATGAATTGCCTTCTACTTGACTAAGGGCAAGAAACGAATGTATGACGTTACTACGCCATCCATTACCCCGCAGTAGGTTACAACGCGGACGTTACATCGGCTTTACATTGCAAGTCGTTTCTACCCCTTGCACTAGATGGCGCGCTGGACTTAGGAATAGTATAAATTACTATTCCTACTCCAGTTAGCGCAACAGCAGGGAATGTGTTGGATTTAAAATCCAACACATTCCCTGGTGTTGCGCGCCATCTAGCGCAAGTCGTAGAAACGACTTGCGATGTAATGCCATGCGTAGTAACAACGCGGACGATGTAACGTCCACATTGTAACCTACCAGCATTGTAAACGCTGTTTCCCGCAAGAAACATGTTGGCCAGATCTTAATAGCGCAATACCCTGTAACATTAGAACAGGGACGCGCGCATTGTTTTATTTTAATCAGGATAGATGCCACATTCATTAAAGTTGTTCTGAGTGGACACCTATTTCCTGTTTTAGCCTCACTATCTCACATCTACACTCACTAGGGCCCTCACACGCACTGCACCCATACGGCCAGGAAAAAGATCTCCGCTAAAAGGCCCCATCATGGGTGCTGATCGGGTATTGCAGCGCCGACCCGATGAGGAGCAGACCCAATAATGAAGCAAGACACCTAGCTTATTGGGTGTGTGAGGGTCTTTTTCCGAAAGGAGAATACTTTTCTCCTGCCCTTGATGAACACATCAGTGTTCCTCACATACATTCACCTGTAACTTTTATGAGGAACTCCATACCTTTTTGCGTTGCATTACATTCAGAATGCCTCGTTTAATCGCTATGTGTTGCGCGCAAAAACAACTGAATGCAGAACCCAAACTTAGTGGGAAAAGCCCTTTCTATCACACAGACATACTCGTCTTCTGTTCTTTCTTCAGTTAGCCGTAAAACTGGCCCTAGAAAAGCCAAAGAGAGTTTTCCTTAATAATAAAAATTACTGAGCGTAAGGCTTAAAGGCTGGCAATATATGGGTGGGGTGTAGAGGCCAAGGAAGGGTGTTTGGTTAGGGGTTCAGGGTTACTGGCACAGCTGTAAGGGTTTAATTGGGATGCAAGCTTACGAGTTAACGGCTTTGGGTTAAGGTTTCAATGTTTCGTGTATACGGTGTAGTGTGTAGGTTTAAGGGTAAAGGAGTTGAGGGTATGAGATAAAGGTTAAAGGTAAACAGAGATGGGTAAATAGTTAAATGTACATGCTGTAGGGTTTGGGGTATAGCCATAAGGGTTTAGGATACAGTAGTATAGGGTGCAGGTTAAGCAGGTGAGTTAATGGCAGATCCCGAGTTACCTGTGTGTACATCTCCTTGGTGCAGTGGAGAAGCGCAGTTTATGCTTTATGTTTTGCTTCAGTTCGTTTGATAGAGTCCGTAGGAGTGCATTATAACCATGAGTAGCCTGCACTCACGTACACCGCATGTGACTAATTTAGGAGCTGGGAGGATCTACATTCAAGATGTCAACCCTTTAGTCTTGTAATATATGTCGTGGGTATTAGAAATATATTGGCAACTTCGGATTCTACATTAACACCCAAGAATAATCAAGCATTGAAAGTGTTTGTGAAATAGTTCTAATGTCATTGTTATAACTATGTAGTAGAAATAGGGTATTCATGACCTAGTGGATGTTAAATAATATGCTTTATGAGTCACGGAGAAGCTGCATTGAAATCCGTGTAATTCTAATTTAGCCAAAGCAGTAGGCTTGAATTGTATTTCTGATTCGTTTCCTTGACTAGTATATAACGTTTTTTGCTTGCACTGTGAAATGTTACATGTATTTGTGTTCCCATTGCAGGTGGACAACACATCGTTAGTTTAGAGAAGGGCCCATTGTTCAGTTGATAGTTAGGCCTGGGAAGGAATGCGATAACGAAGATGGAATGAATTCTCGTGGGATACGAAGATGGCACCAAGGACGTGAGGGGAGTTTACCGCTTGAAGCAGAAGGTGGAGGAGTCAATGAAGGCTGTTGGGAACATGGACAATTGCTTTTGCAGATTGTGAGGTGCCAGTATTCATACTAACGAAGTTAGGGACAGCTGACACTCTTCTTGTGGACTTCATGAGGTACAGACCTCTCCTGGTGATTGTGGCATTGGGCTGTATGACCACTGTTAGAGTTTCACTTAGAAGGGCTCTGACGACTGACACCTTTTCCATGCTTCCCTTGAATTTGCTCAGTTTAAGGTTCCCTTTTCGATAGGGGAGGGATAGCTAGGGTACCTAGGGAATATTTCTTTCAAAGACTTCAATGTAACTTACAATTTGCCTATTAATAACCTATGTGCCCATGACAGAACTAGTAGTTTCTTTTGTTATATAGGGTGAATCAGTTCCAGAGATTTGGCTTCATCCTGTTTTCTCTGTATTTTTATACTATTATGCTTAGATTGATATATTTGAATCTGTTTCAAAATCTACACTAAATTGACTAACGGCTATCTAGTTGTGGACCTGAGTTACTGAGAAATTTCTGTTTCTGAGTGGATGAATTGAGGAGTTCCTTAACTCTCATGCTGCTTAACAAGAACCATCGACCTAAAGTTGAGGAGACAAGTTTCCGCGCTAGCAGCAGCACATCCTAGTAGATTAAAAGCTTTTGCTTGGTACAATTAGGTAGGTTTCCAAAATTGAAAAAGATATATTGAAAAGTAAAATGTGTGTATTTTCAGAACTGATAAGCTGATGTTTAGAGAAAAAATAGATTTAAGGCTAATACTTAACTGATGATCTGGGTCGGATTTAGGGCAGTGCGACTGGTGTGGCCCTACTCTGCGCTGATCTGGAGGGGGGTACTGACCTCAGGGGGGATGCTGTGTTTAGCAATAACTTAAGATTTAAAAGCACCTGCTGCAGAGTACCATGTGCATCCAGCTTTCAGACAGCTATAAAAATGTCAAGATAACTCTTGTGATTAATGTTCCCGCTAGAGAGGGAGATCAGAGTTTTGTCTGGCGGCAGTTTTGACTCACCATAAACTAGCGCAAAGGGTTAATATGCCTGCTGCAAAGAAAAGATCTGTATTTAATCTTGATAGCTGAGTAGATTAGTAAAGTCAGCCCGTACCAGTGCTTTAAAACAAAAGAAATGTATGTGAGAGAAGGGCTGTGGAGAGATGAGGGACACTTTTGCCGGGTGGTAGTGAGGGAATCCGAGAAGGTGCTCAGGTGGATGCCAAAAAGGCTGTCGCCCCAGCACTAAAGCCGGCCATGTTGGTGGTTCATGCTGCTTTGGATAGCCTTATTACTGATGTTCTTTCCTAAGTGCCAGGAGGCATTAGGCCTGATTCATAAAGGTAAACATATACTTCTGTGTAAGTTAATTTTTTTACCCTAGTTACAAAGGTATTTTACAAGTAGTATCTTTACGACTGCTGGTCTATATGTCTTTCATATCTTTTTACATGCTGTGTCTCTCTTCCGAGTGTGGAGACTCCACAGTTGAAAAGATAATACTCATTAAATACCTTTGTGAATAGGAAAAGAACATAAACTTACAGGGAAGTGTAAGCTTCCAATGTGAATCAGGCCATTCAATCAATCAATCAAGTGACTTGTAAAGCGCGACTACTCACCCGTAAGGGTCTAAAGGCGCTAGCGGGGGTGAGGGAAATGTTGAAGGGGGGGGGGTGACTGCTGATCTGTCAAAGGCACTGTGATTTAGTCGAAGAGCCAGGTCTTGAGGTCCTTCCTGAATTGGGGCAGTGACAATGATTGCCTGAGGTGGCGAGGCAGGGTGGATATTGAGGATGAGTCTGGCGGAGGAGTTCTGAATGTTCTGCAGTTTCTTGAGGAGTTTCTGGGTGTTGTCGGCATAGAGCGTGTTGCGGTAATTGAGTCTGCTGCTGATGAGTGTGTGGGTGGCCAGTCTTTCTGGACTTGGTGGGGATCCACTTAAAGATCTTTTGGAGCGGACGTAGCGTGTGGAAGCAGGATGATGAGACGGCGTTGATTTGGCGGTTCATGGTGAGCAAGGAGTACAAGATGATGCTGAAATTTCGTGCTTGGTCTGTGGGGGGATCCAAGATCTGCGGGCCACCAGGAGTCATCCCTGGTGGAGGGGTGGAGCCCAGGATGAGGACTTCGGTCTTCTCTGAGTTTAGCTTGAGGCAGCTGTCCTTCATCCAGGTGGCGACAGCCTTCATCCCGTGGTGGAAGTTGTTCTTGGCGACTGTGGGTTCGTTGGTGAGGGAGAGGATCAGCTGTGTGTCGTTGGCATAGGAGACAATGCTGAGTCCGTGGATCCTGATGATGGCTGCGAGCAGGGTCATGTAGATGTTGAAGAGTGTGGGGCTCAGGGATGAGCCCTAAGGCACTCCGCAGCTGATCTCTGTGGGTCCAGAGTGGAACAGTGGTAGTCTGACTCTCTGTGTTCGGCGGATGAGGAGGGAGCGGATCCATTCCATGGCTTTGTTGCAGATGCCGGCATCGTGGAGTCTTGTGCTTAGGGTGCGGTGGGAGACGGTGTCGAAGGTGGCTGGGAGGTCCAGGAGGATGAGGGCTGCAGTTTTGCCTCGGTCGAGGAGGGTGCGGATGTCGTCTGTGGCGGCGAGGAGGGCGGTCTCAGTACTGTGGTTGCTTCTGAAGCCGGATTGGGAATGGTCCATGATGTGGTTCGCTTCGATAAACTCGGAGAGTTGGGCGTTGATGACCTTCTTGATGACCTCATCTGGGAAGGGGAACAGAGAGATGTGTCTGAAGTTCCTGAGGTCCTTTGGGTCAGAAGAGGGTTTCTTCAGCAAGGAGTTGATCTCTGCGTGTTTCCAGTCTTCCGGGAATGTGGTGGAGTTGATGGAGCAGTTGATGGTTCGGCAGAGTTTGGGGAGATGGAGGCACCAGCTCTATTGAAGATGTGGTGCGGGCAGGGGTCTGAGGTGCTCCGGAGTCGATGATCTTGAGGGTGTCATCAGTGGTGAGGGGAGTCCAGCTGAGCAGGGTCTGCTTGGGTCTGGTGTCATTGGGTGCGGGGTTGTGAGTGGGGTGAGAGGGTATTGGGGCTGTTGAAGCTGTCATAGATCTCCTTAATATTGTGGTGGAAGAAGGTGCTGAGGTTGTTGCAGAGGTCTTGGGAGGGTAGAATGTCTGTGTGCTGGGTTTGGCAAATTCTTTGACCAGGGCGAACAGTTCTTTGCTTTTGAGTGTTTTGGCATTGATCCTTTCTTGTAGGGCCACTTTCTTTGTTGTTCTAATGACGTGGTGATGTGCAGGGACAGTGGTTTTGAAGGCTGAGCTGTCTTCCGGGATCTTGCTTCTCGAGTCATCTACAGGGGCGTCTGGACTCATGAAGTGCGGGAGACAACCAGCTGGCTTTTTTGGAGTGTGGTTTGCCTGGCACTTTTTTGAGGGGAGTCAGTGTGTCGGCGCAGTTGGAGATCCATCGGTGGAGGTTATGTGCTGAGGTATTAGTGTCCGCGGAAGTCCGAGTTGGGGTTTTGCTGAGGGAGGTGGTGAGCTGTTCTTCGGTGACATTGTTCCAACTTCTGTGGGGTTAGCAGTGGGCGTGACAGTGTAAAATGGGCTTGGTGAAAGAGAAGTGGGCACAGCGGTGGCCGGTCCAAAGCAGGTCAGAGGTGTGGCTGAAGGTGATGTGTGTCCTGCTGAGTGGGTTTGGGAGGTGACCAGTTGTTTGAGTCCGATGGTGGTAAGGTTTTCCAGCATGGACGCTAAGTTCTTGTCGTTGGGGTTGTCAAGGTGAAAGTTGAGGTTGCCGAGGAGGATGTAGTCTAAGGAGGTGAGAGTGTGGGGTGCAATGATGTTGATGATGGAGTCGCTGAAGGGTGGACGTAGTCCGGGGGGTCTGTAGATGAGGGTGCTGCGGAGGGTGATGTTCAGGTTGGTCTGAACCTGGAAGTGGAGGTGCTCCATGTTGGTCGCGTGGCTGTCCAACCAGGTGGTGAGGCGGAGGGTGCTTTTGTGTATGATGGCGATGTCTCCACCCGGTTTGTTGATGCAGTCCTTGTGGATGGTCTTGTAGCCATCCAGGATGGCGGAGGTGATGTCAGGGGTGGAGATGGAGTTCAACCGGGTCTCCGTGAGGAAAACGATGTCGGGATAGACGGAGTTGAGTAGGTCCCAGATCTTCACGGCGTGTTTGTGGAGGGAGCGTGTGTTGAGCAAGAAACAGTGGAGGCAGTCGGGTCCGGTATTTGTAGGTCATGTGGTGGGTGGGGCTGATGTGCAGTGGCAGGCGAAGGTGCAGCTGCAGTTTTGGCAGGAAAAAGGGCCCTGGGTGTCAGTCGGTGATGCCTGGCGGCAGGCGGTGTGGTGTCCGGTGTTGAGGGCATGGAGGGTGTTGGCGTCGTAGCGGTGGATGGTCTGGTCTGCGGTGACCTTTGAGTAGCGTGAGGGGAAGGGCTAGGCAGCTGGGAGGCGGAAAAGCGGGAGAGAGGTGCTGGAGGGGCGCCAGGCTACGAGGGGAACAGCGGCGGGGCACAGCGAGTAAAAGGTGCACAAGTGACAAGAGGGAAGAGTGGGAAAGAAAAAAAGCAGAATGTGAAAGAAAGTGACAAAAAAGCAGAAAATACGAAAGGAGGAAAAAAGAGCCATTGTGTATATAACTGTGATGGCATGGAGAGGCGTTCACAATGTAAACTGAGAAAGCTTTTTTTACATTATTGCTGGTGACGTTGCTTGATACACTGAGGTAGTCACTGATTGTAATCCTGCATGCAACGGCCACTAAGGGAATCTTGTCTGAAGGGGGTCACTGTTGTAAGTGATAATTTGTGTTAGAAGCTCGGGACGATTTTCATTAAACATAAGTAGCTCTTATTAAATAAAAGCAAGGAACAGTGATGTAACGTAAAATGGTTGGCCCCCTCCTGCAGAATATAATGAGGGGGCACTGAGTCTCCCTTAGCTCATAGATATTCCTTGGCATTGGGCTGAATGATGGCCCCCTCAAGGCTTAGGAGCCTCTTGAAGGGTTGGGAGCCCCCTGCGCTTCGCTGGCTTCTGGGGCTTGCATTACACCCCTGCGCCTTACCATTAACGATTCTGCGTCCTATCATTGGACTCTTCAACACGTGCTTGGTGCTCTGTTGCCCCCTGCTAGGTCAGGGCTATATCAACAGTGGCGGCTGGCTTGTAAGACAGCTCGGTTAGAGAACTTTAAAATGCGCATGTCTGGCTGGCCGGCCCAAGACGGCCGGCCAAAGAGACATGCACATTTTAAAGCGCACAGTTCCCTGCTGCTGCCACGCTGCAGCACTGGCCCCGCCCCATCCTGACAGTTAGCTCAGGACGGTTTGCTGAAAAATAAAATGGTAATAAATAAACTTATTACTATTTTATTTTTCAGCTCTGGGGCTTGTGGAGCGACGCTCCTCCGCTCAAATGGAGGAGCCGCCCCAATATCAATGCAGCTACATACATCCAAACATACCAATTAGAGCATAGACAATAGAAACTGGGCTCATCTCCTGTTGATGCAAGATGGTACTCTGAAAAAAATTGCCTGGAACTAGAATCTGATGATCTGAGATTATCACAAAGTGCGGTATTGTTTGTTGATTTCATTATACAATCAGTAAAGCAGCAATTAGACCAGCGCCATTGTGGGACCATAACACCGCAGGGCAGGCCCATCAGCTGCAGTATTAGTTGGAAAGCCCTGGACCAGTGGCTCCCTTAAGACAGCCCTCTCTCTGTGTTTGGCTTCAGAAACATGCAATCAGCGGATAAGGATCCTTCTCTTCAGCTCGCGCATCACTTCAAGTGTCTGTGTATGATTGGGAACCATCGCCCTGTACTTGAAAAAACAGACATGGTCTGAAAAGGCCTCTCTTTGGGACACGCTGTCAGAACATAATAACACCGCAGGATACAGCACAAAATGTCCAGTTGTTTTTATGTTGTATTATGAATAGTAAAATCAATCACGATGAATATGTCTCATGTTCTCAGCTGCAAGTGTTCACTGCAGACGTCCAAGCATAATTTGTAGACAATTACAGGGTCTTCGAGGCAAAAGCCAAATGTTGTGCTGTGCAGGAGACACTTGACTTTCGGTTGTGTAAGGAACATCAAGGCAGTGATCACTGCAACCGTTCAAGGCAGATGTATCGGCCTCAAACAGCAATCAATATGCCGCCTCTTGATAAAACAACAACATTCACATGATGGGCCTCTTACTGGAGGTGCAAACACATGCATGTGGATTCTCAGTGCCTCTTTTGTGGGAGGGTAGTGAGAACAGATCTGCACTTGACCTTTTCCGTCCTTGAGAGAGTCGAATAGTATGATGGTCAGGACCCTCATGGATATGTCTTAAAGGTGGTGAAGGGGTTATTTTCGCTACCCTCAGCACCCTTTCCTCCTTCTTCCTACTGGGCATTTATCTTCGAAGCCAAACATGACTTTAAATGAGTTGTTTGGTAAACATTTGTGATTTTAACGAAGCTTTTTGCACCAATGATGACGGTGACTTAATGCTAATAAAAAAATGAACGTAAGGCATTATTGCCCGTTCCTTGCAGTTAGTTTTCACTACTCTAGGTCCTGGTTTTCCTTGCCACAGTCATACATTTCTGATGTTTGTCCCGATGCACAGATAGGTACATATCCTCGTTTAACTAAAAAACTAAACCGTATGTCCTTTTACCTCAGTCTGTACCCAGGGCTCAAACGTTTTGCCTGCACCCCAAAAGAAGAGGCCAGCTACTCTCACTTGCTGTAATGCCAAGCGCCCTGTATGTCAGCGGGCACCTGAGGTAAGAAGGGCTGCACCCCAAAAGAAGAGGCCAGCTACTCTCACTTGCTGCAATGCCAAGCGCCCTGTATGTCAGCGGGCACCTGAGGTAAGAAGGGAGGGTTGGAATCCTATACTGCAATAAGTCAGTTCTGGACTCAAAGTAATTAAGATTATCGCTAAATAATTGAGGATGTACCAGAGCCTACAAACTGTGACTGCTAGACTAGGATAACAAAAAACTCAAAGAGGCATGGTACTGTAATACCAAGTGAATTTTAACATCAGAAATGTGATGCCAAAGCTAATTCAAGTACTGAAAGTAGCCAAAACATGAGAACCAAAGTATAGTGAGAAACCACACCCACTTGTAATCTGACTTGACTCATAAAGGATTGAGGGGGAGTCCAGGTGGCTGCATTGCATATGTCCCTCAAGGAAGCACCCTTGAAATCTGTCTAGGTAGTAGAAATCCCTCTGTAGGAACAGCCATGAAAAGTACTAATTAAATCACCCCTACTGCATTGTGGAAGGAAGAGATATCAAGACAGATGTATCGGCTCAGAGTTGCAAAGTTGGATGCCAGCCTTTCCTTGATGGACCAAAATTAACAAAAAGAAAATCAGTAGAACTGAAGAAGTCAATCCTTGTCGAATTAATAGAGAGGGTCCAGCACATATCTAAAGCTCCGACTTCTCTTCTTCATCTGAGGAATGAGAACGAAAGAAAACAGGCAGGGCATAGACCTGTGGGGAGTGGCAATCTGATGGAACTTTTGGAAGGAAGGAGCTGGATGACAAACCATCTCTCTGGGAAAAAACAGAGAAAGGGTGCTGAACAAAGCAAAGCCCCTAGTTCATCTCTCTTACGGCCAAAACACTTCGGAGAGGAGATATGCAGTAGGTACACTGAGGGCAGCTCCCCTTGACCACTGTGTGACGACAGGAGACTCCTGGTACCTTTCCCTCCATAGGGCCTACCATTGAATGCCTATGGGGAACTCCCCTGAGGATCTCAAATAATACAGTGAGTATTGCATGCATTATGCACAAATTTGTGGGGTTGCATGGTGTGCATGAGTGTCTGCAGTTAGTAGGGATCCCAGTTCTGAAGGATGCCATGGACCCCCTTGTGGGCTATACTTAATGGCTGAAACATGTTGACCAGAGGGATAAGTTAACACTAGTTATCCCCAATATTCCCACCTTCCTTGTTTTTAATACCCCTCTGTAAGCCTTTAATAAAAAAGAATCACAGGCTGATTCAAAGGGAATTTTTTTCATTATTTCATGATTCCTCAAAACCCATTCAGACCCATACACTTCTAAATAAGTATTCTTTGATCCTTCAGGGAGACTATGAGACCCCCTAAAAATTGTTGGGCAGATGAAACAACCCTATGATGAAGCATGCCACCTAGGTTGGTGGGTGGGGGTTCATCTTAATTTTTATAAGAATCCTGATGACCGACAGACTATGGAGAATAGAGGTCCCCTCAGTAAGGTAATATCGGGATTGAGACCCCTTCATGCAGCTAGCCTTTTTGTTTCTTGTACAGATCAAAAAGCCACCACAAATTTACTTTGGCTGGAAGGAACTTCAATTCTACTGAGTTCAGTTGCTGAAAACTATCCCCTGAGCACCCTCAAGGACCAGAGGGAGGAACTTAGGAGGTGCAGGGAAGTGAATAACAGCACAGCAAAGAAAGAAACTCTTAAGGAGACGAGAGGCCATTTCAGCCTCCAACCCTCTTCTAGCCCCTCCAAGTTCCTAAAGACTTGAGTAGCCTCCCATTGACATTTTATGGTGGAAACCACCAACCCCGAAGGAAACCTCTAATGCAAAATGCAACATTTTTACTTGATCACAGGTGGCCCTTTGTGACCTCCAATAAGAAGAACACCAGGCATCAAAATAATGCCATCAAAGGGCATAAACCTAAGGGTAACAGGATGATGATATTGTTGAATGTGAAGGGCCACATCGCTTCAACAACTCTGCGCTTGAAAATGTAAACTCAAGTTCTTCAGTGCATAGGAGCGAGAACTGTGCAAGATGAGGAACTTGTAATGGAGAAGAAGACATATGAAACATCCAGAGCAGACCTCTTGAGAGCTGAAGGAGCAGAGGTAACCCCCACCATCTGAGCCAACAAGGGGTTCTAGAAGAACCTGCACATAATTGTACCAATTTTTTTAAAGGAGTTTGAGAGTCAACAGAAAGGGAAGGGGTGCCTGAGGCCCACAGACACTTGAAGGGACAATGCATCAATTCATCGAGGTTTCGGGAAAGGATACAAGGTGCAAATGTTGGGGAAAAGAGCATTTACTGGTGATATGAATAGATCCAGCCATGGATGCCTGAAGCAGGTCCTGATTTCCAGAAACAGTTCGGGACAAAGACAAGTGCAAACTGAGGAGAGGAAGAGATGCCTCCAATGATCCGAGGAGCCATTCTTCCTCCCAGACAGATAGACTGCCACCTGAATGTGAAGAATGAGCTCTGCACAATCCTGAGACACAGAAAACAGGACGTCAGTGTGGCTGGATATTCCCATTTAAAGATGGGAAGAAAGGTGGAGCCGAGGATAGAGACTGAGTTAAGTGGGGCACATTTTTAGGTCGAGCCTAGGCAGCACGCATGCGCTGTCTGCAAGACATGGTGTATCTACAATATGGGCTTTAACCACGCCCATCAATTGCCATTGGCTCTTTGTTGTGCCAGTTGGAAATACTGCCTTTGTATTGGTGCATGGGTTGTAATTGCCCCTCCTTGTGTGGTTGGTTCCCTCCTAGGCGATTTCACTCATTGTTAATTTTGTTTGCCTATCCAACGAGCACCCGATGGCCCCCTCCTCCCGTCTTGGCATCACATCTTAGTTTTAATGCACTTCGACCACTGGCTTTAAGAGCCTTACAATACAGCTCCCATGTTTTTACCTCCAAACGTCTTCATACTCCTTCTATGTGACAGCTGGCAAGGTGCAAGGACAGAAGCTCTGCAGAGCAACACCGACCAACCAATCACACTGGCTTGTTCGCAGGCCTTCATGCCTATGCTGACGCTGTGTGCTGCACCTCTGCCTTTGTGCAGCTCTCTAGTTACAGTCTTCACTGCTCTCTTCCAATACATAAGAATAAGCCCCTCCCTCCTACCACTCACAGCAACAGTATTGGAGTTTCTAAGTAGCTAGAAGGGCCTGTCAGTAGACCTGCAGAGAAAGCTGCCCACCTTGGTGCCTCCCCCTGTTTACAGTGCCCGAGGCAGGGCAGTGCAGCATCCCTGATGTGCTGCCGCCAACCAGGAAGTGTTGTCCCCTCCACACCGGCATCCTGTACTGTCACTGGTTAGTTGCCGCAGAGCTGCTTTTTTCTATCTGTGAGAAGTAGAGCCTGTGCTAGGTGCACAGCTCCAGAGCTCTCCTGTCTGCCTCACCCTTGGCGCACCTGTAGCCCAGAGTGGCACTGCCCACGCCCGTCCTGCTACTGGTGCTTCACTAGGAGACATGGCCTCCACCAGTCCCACCCCGTGATGCAGAAATATTTAATCAAACTCCAGCCTGCACACCGGCTTCCTCTCTTGCATGCACCATACCTGTACCGGGCAGCCTCTTTGCAGAGCTCTGCACCTGTGCCCTCCATTAACGCTTCGACAGTCCACCCATCATGACTAAGAACCAGCACTCCAGCTCTGCAGTCAGTGGTTCCCCAGGGGGGCAACGGAAAACCCAGGAACGTAGCACTCATCACTGGTATCACAGAGCAGGTAAGAGAGTAGGTGCAGCATTATGGCATGTGGGCATCTAATATGGCCCAACTTAATGTTTTCTTTTAACTTACCTTACCAGTGCATCCCTGTTCCAGTAACGACATGCTTCCATTCCAGGGTTTCCATGCAGTTTAAAACTGCTTTCTGGGAGCTGTAGTCTTAGTTAACATCAGCTGAATTGAACTGAAGTATTACATGATTATGGTATTCAAAATAAATAATGAACACCGTAAACATGGGTTTCTGGATGCTTGAAACCACAAATCCAGCCCTCTTAGACCATGGAGCTGTGGTTAAGACAACTGTGATTCGGTGATGTAAAGCAGATGTTCCATCTATCAAGTTCTGATAAATGGAAATGGAGGGCGGGAGCGGGATAGTGATGGCCAGTTGTTAGGTGTGGTTAGTTAACTATTTCTGACTTTTTTCTTCAATTCCTGGTCTGTAATAAAGCTTTTTCACATATCTTCAGGACTTCAAGCATCAGAACAATAGAAAGGTATGCCTGTGAAAGCCGCTAACTTGACGTTCCGAGCTCTCTGCTTTTCATGTGACAGCTGTGAGTGACTTGTCCATTGCTAGTGTTCAATTTGGGCAGTGAGTGGTGAACTTGATTTGTGTAGACCTATATCTATTATTAGCCATTACTTTTGAGGAATACCTTTTTTGTGTTGCCATCATTTGTTGTTTTTGGACTTAGCAGCTATCGTTTGAACTTCATATCAGCAAAAAAAGGTCCTGATTAAATTAAATTATTGGTTTACTCATAGTTGACTTTTAAAAATTATGTGCTAAAACTAAAATTTGAAATCTTTGTGTGAAGCCAACACCCTTCCCTTAGGGGTTTGAGGATGTGCCTTTCATGGAGGTGGAAGCTGACCGTGATTCACTGGTTACGGAAGAATGAGAGGCGTGTTGAATTGGGAGCATTGAAATTGCTGATTTGCAATTAGGTAGGGTAGTGATGGAATCTGGAAAAAAAACTCCAGGAACCCACTGATAAATCTAGCATTCTTACTGTGCATGCACATCTGTTCTATGGGGGGGGGGTTAAACAAAGTCAAAATGGGTCTAAAGTGTTAGTGCTGTATCTCTACTGCTCTTGAGGCAGGCCTGCGCCTCTACTGTCTATGCGCTGTCAGTTTTATTTATGGTGGAAGATTGCTCTGCGACATGTGATGCACATGTTTGTGGGAAGCTTGCACTGCTGGTTACTCTGCTCCTGTTCTTTGTAGGAGGGGAGGTATAAAGTGCTAGTGCTGTATCTCTACTGCTCTTGAGGCAGGCCTGCGCCTCTGCTGTCTATGCGCTGTCAGTTTTATTTATGGTGGAAGCTTGCTCTGTAACATGTGGTGCACATGTGTGTAGGAAGCTTGCACTGTTGGTTGCCCTGCTCCTGTTCTTTGTAGGAGGGGGGTGTAAAGTATCTCTCCTGCTCTTGAGGAAGGCCTGCGCCTTGCTGCCTCCACGCTATAAGTTTTACTTATGATGGAAGCTTGCTCTGCATCATGTGGTGTTCATGTTATGTGTGTGGGTAGCTCCATGCCATGCCACATAATTCCACTCAACATATTTTCACTCAACACCACACTGTTCCATGCCACACTATCAGCTCCACACAAATCCATTCCACACCACATAATTCAACACCAAACCACATTATTTAATTCTACAACACAATTCCACTACACACCACATTTACAACACACAATTCAACATCATACCACAAAATTCAACAGCACACCACATAATTAAACTCCACTAAATAACACTCCACAACACTAAATACCAATCCACATAATTACACTCAATTACACACAATCTAACTCCACATAATTCCAATACACTCAAAAACACATAATTACTATCAACATACTACAACTGCTCACCATACTACAGAATTCCACAACACAAATCCACTCCACAACACACAATTCCACACCACACAATGCCACAACCAACAATTCACATCCAACCCTCATAATTCCACTACACATCACATACATCCAATCCAATCCATAACACATAGGTAACATACATTCACATTTACAACACCAACTCTTTTTCTTCTTTTTTTAAACACCTAAACACACAGATCTGAAGCTCACCTCCCACCTATTTGTTCATTTTCATCACCCAAAATGCAAGCTATCCACACAGTTCCACGCCACGCAATTCCAATTCACACCAAACTACATACTACTACTGAACAATACAATTATACAACACACCACATTCATCCAATCCACAGCACACAATTCCACATTGAGCCACAAAATTCAGCAGCACACCACATAATTAAAGTCCTCTACATACCACTCCACAACACAAAATACCATTCCACATAATTACACTCCATAACACAAATCCCACTCGACATAATTCCAGTACACTCAATACCACATAATTACTATCCACATAATTCCACAGAACACCATGCTACATAATTCCACTACACAAATCCACTCCACACCACACAATTCCACCTCACATACTTACACAACTAACTAATCCAATCCAACCCACAAAATTCCACTGCACACCACATTCATACACTCCATAACACATACATTTAAGGCATTGCCATTTACAAAGCCAATAGGTCTAACTCAAACAAATGCGAGACTGATTGCATTTCCAATGCTTGTTTAGTATGTGAGTTAAGCTAGGATAGGAAAATCATGTCAGCACATCGGGTAAACCTCAGTTAGGAGCAGGCTGAGTAAAATGGAGATCACAGACAGAATATCAAAAACACAAATATCGTGTGGGTAAAATATCATGTCAAAAATAACGAGGACCAAAATATCGAGAAGGTAAGTGCAAATAGGTAAGTAAAGATTTACTATTCTTAATGCCACATCTACGTACCTTGAAGATATATATATATATATATCGTCAAGGAACATGTATGTGGCTTTATATATAGTAAAGCTTTACTTACCTATAGAAACTTACCTTCACGATATTTTTGGCCTCGATATTTTTTACATGATATTTTGTCCCACGATATTTCTGTTTTCGACATTCTTTCTAAATACCTAAAGGGATGAGGAGGTAATATGCCATTATAAGCTGCATATCTGCCCAGGTTGTGCTAACAGACAGTGAATTTTTATCTAGTGGGATATTACAATTTGTAAGGATGTACTATATTCATGCCTTTGATTTTAGAAGGGTCCATTGCTGATCTGAAGCAGCAACAGTTTTTGTTTGTATATTGCCAATGTGGGCAAGACGCAAAAATTGATTCTTGCTGCCACACCACTAATGACTACAAAATAAATGAAGCACAATAGCAATGCTACTTAACACCTTATAAAAACACCATTCCGTTTTGTGGTATTCAGCTCTGCTTTTCAGCAGCAGAAATCAATATTTGTCTTTAACATTGATATTTGCCTCAAAAGCACCCCCCCAATCCCAATGAACGCATGCACAAAAGACTATGCTAATACATTTAAATCCCCTGCCATTGTACAGGTGGGACATTGAGCTATTTTTCTCTTTTTACAAGAGTCACAATAATTGTCAAATGCAGTATTGCAACTGTACATCAGTGTCACTGTAAGCTATAAAGAGGAGCGTTTGCATCCTCCTGTGTCTACTGATAGTCAATTACTTGGTAAACCAATAATCTTACATTTCCCCACACACTTTGGCCTGTGAAATATTGGACATCTGTAGTATAATCGTGGAAAATACAAGTGTGTTCCCAGTCCTGTATGCTGTTATTTCACCAGACGTCCTTTGCCATGACCCATCAATCAGAGCATTCTCACATGATGCTTTATCAACTTAAAGAAAAGACTGTAAGATTCTCTCAGATCAAAATACTCAAGTCTCACAGTCTTCTCAAATTAAGAAGCTATTATAAAATACTGTCACTGCTAAAACCACTTAGTGCATCTTATCCTGCTGCATTTTCTCCACATTCACATTAATTGTCAATAAAAGTGGTGCACCTTTTATTCTTGCTTCTTGTAAGACCAAACATTTGTGAACCTCCAAGATTACTTGCGCTTTCTTTGCAAATATTTTTGGGCTCGACTGAAGCTTGAGGTCGGTATAACCATAGCACACCACATGCATTTCAGTCAAAATTCAAATGTTGTCTTGTTTGCCGAGTTCAGTGATGGTAAGAGTGCACCCTACCTTACTTAAAGCATAAGTGGGTGCACATAAGCACATAATTCATTTGCATAATGTGCACACAGGAAACATTTCTTGCATACAGCAGTGTTTTACTATTAAAAGTGCACAGGATAGAAATACTACTTCTACTAGCATCCACCTTTCTGTAATGTGTTTGCTCTATCCTTCATAGTTATACATTGAATGCTCAAAGGCCCAGAAAGTTGTGGAATGATATGGCTAACTATACAAGTTACAGAAACGGTGGCAAAGATTTTTACACAAATTAAGAGGCATATATAATTGGCATTGTAACTAACAAATGAACATAAATTGTTTGCAGCACACCATCCTTGAATTATATCCCAGTAGCCTGGTGTGCCTGATAAATCCTCCAAAAAACCTTAGTTATGGAATAACACATCAACACGTTGGGCCCAATTCACAAACTGCATTGTGCAATACGTAAAGACGTAATACAGTAGTACTTCTCACATACTACAAAATGTTATTCAAATACCTATTGTGGGGACCATGCCTCTTCCATCTTTTCTGTGCCGATGTCTCCGTCACATGTGCAGAAATCTCCCCACAGGTAGGAATACGTTCTTGTAGTAAATGTGCGAGAACAAGGGGAGTGACTGAAAAGTAGAGCATACTCTCTGCTAAATGAGAATGGCTTAGGGACATATAAAGAGTGGTTCAGGAGGTATTTACTAAAACAAAGAATACACCCACAAATGAGAAAGACCTCTGCAATTCACAAAATACACATTAAATGTTTCTACAACCCTAAAAGTTCCAAAACAGAAGTAAATATACACCACTCTAGCCTTGGTGCATGTCAAGCACCACACAAGGCCAACCACTGGCATTGCAACGCACTCCCACATGAGTAAGTAATATGTGAGGTCATAAGCAGTGCAATGCGGAGCGTAAGTTATAGTTAGCTCAGGTAACTATGACTGGTGAATTTCTATGGTTTTATACGAGTGAAATCTGAGCCTAACTATAATGTCCCTGTAACCTTTGGTTTTTCCAGTGAATTTCTAAGGTTTTTGAATTTTATTTCCTAGCTGTAACTTGTAACCTTTGAGAGTGAGTGTGTGAGTGAGTGCATGAGTCTGCCAGTGGGTATGTGAGGGAGTGCGTGAGTGTCTCAATCGGTGTGTGAGTGTCTGTATGGGTCTGTGAGTGGCTGCATAAGTGCCTCACTAGGTGAGTGATTGGGTGCGTCAGCGTCTGAGTGGGTCTGTGAGTGGGTGCAAGAGTGTCTGATAGGTGTCTGAGTGCATGCATGAGTGTCTGAGTGAGTGTCTCAGTGAGTCTGTGAATAGAGGTGAGAGTGTCTGAGTGGGTTTGAGAATGCCTCCATAAGTGTGGGAGTCTGTCTGTGAGTGATTGCATGAGCATCTAAATGTGTCTGTGAGTTGGTTCATTAGTCTCAGAGTGGGTCTGTGAGTGGCTGTGTGAGTGGCTGTATGGGTCTGTGAGTGGGTGCATGAATGACTGAGTGGGCCTGTGAGTAAAACTAGCATTCTTACTGTGCATGCACATCTGTTACATGGGGGGGGGTTGAACAAAGTCAAAATGGGTGTAAAGTGCCAGTGCTGTACCTCTACTGCTCTTGAGGCAGGCCTGCGCCTCTACTGTCTAGGCACTGTCAGCTTTATTTATGGGGGAAGCTTGCTCTGCGACACAAGGTGCACATGTTGTGTGTGGTAAGCTAGCACTGCTGGTTACTTTGCTCCCATTCTTTGTAGGATGGGAGTGTAAAGTGCCAATGTTGTATCTCTCCTGCTCTTGAGGAAGGCCTGCGTCTTGCTGTCTCCACGTTATCAGTTTTGCTTATGGTGGAAGCTTGCTCAGCATCATGTGGTGTACATGTTATGTGTGTGGGAAGCTCGTGCTGCTGGTTACCTTGCTCCTGTTCTTAGTAGGAGGGGGGTATAAAGTGACAGTGCTGTTTCTCTACTGCTCTTGAGGAAGGTCTGTGCCTCTGCTGTCTACGTGCTATCAGTTTTATTAACAGTGGAAGCTTGCACACACAGTTCAGTGCCAGACTATTCCACACCACGCAACATAATTACAATCCACATAATACCACTCAACACCACATAATTCAACTCCACCTAATTAGACGCTATTCAATACCACATAAATACACCCCACATATATACACTCTATGCTACATAACATCAATCCACATAAATACACTCCACACCATGCCACATAATTCCACTCAACATAGTTTCACTCAACACCACACTGTTCAATGCCACACTATTCAGCTCCCCACAAATCCATTCCACACCACATAATTCAACACCAAACCACATTATTTAATTCTACAACACAATTCCACTACATATATCCAATTTACAACACATAATTCAACATCATACCACAAAATTCAACAGCACACCACATAATTAAACTCCACTACATAACACTCCACAGCACAGAATACCATTCCACATAATTACACTCCATTACACACAATCCCACTCCACATAATTTCAATGCACTAAAAACACATAATTACTATCCACATAATGCAACTGCTCACCATGCCACATAATTCCACAATACAAATCCACTCCATACCACACAATTCCACCCCACACAATGCCACAGCTAACAATTCCAATCCAAAGCACATAATTCCACTTTACATCACATACATCCACTCTAATCCATAACACATAGGTAAAATACATTTACATTTACAACTCCAATAGCTCTAACTCTCTTTCTTCTTCTTTTCTTTAACACCCAAACACACAGATCTGGAGCTTAGCTCCTACCTATTTGTTCATTTTCATCACCAAAAACTCAAAGCTACCCACACAGTTCCACACCACGCAATTCAAGGCCACACATTTCAATCCACACCAAACTACATAATACAGCTCAACAACACAATTACACAACACACCACATACATCCAATCCACACCACACAATTACACATTGAACAACAAAATTCAACAGCACACCACATAATTAAACTCCACTACATACCACTCCACAACACAAAATTCCATTCCACATAATTACACAGCATAACACACAATCCCACTTCACATAATTCCAGTACACTCAATACCAAATAATTACTATCCACATAATTCCACAGAACACCATGCCACATAATTGCATTACACTAATCAACTCCACACCACACAATTCCATGTCACACAATTAAACAACTAACTAATTCAGTCCAACCCACATAATTCCACTACACACCACATTCATACACTACATAACACATACATAAAAGACATTGCCATTTACAAAGCCAATAGCTCTAACTCAAACAAATGCAAGACCGATTGAATTTCTAATGCTTGTTTAGTTTGTGAGTTAAGCTAGCATAGGTAAATCATGTCAGCACATCGGGTAAACCTCAGTTAGGAGTACACTGAGTAAAATGGAGATCACTGACTGAATATCAAAAACACAAATTTCGTGTGGAGAGAATATCATGTCAAAAATATCGAAGACCAAAATATCGAAAGGGTAAGTGCAGATAGGTAAGTAAAGATTTACTATTCTTAAATCGACATCTACGTTCCTGGAATATATATATATATATTATCAAGGTACATATACGTGGTGTTATATATAGTAAAAAGTTACTTACCTATGGAAACTTACCTTCACAATATTTTTGTCCTCGATATTTTTGACACAATATTTTGTCCCACTATATTCATGTTTTCAACATTCTTTCTAAATACCTTAAAGGGATGAGGAGATAATATGCCATTATAAGCTGCATATCTGCCCAGGTAGTGCTAACAGACAGTGAATTTTTATCTAGTGGGGTATTACAATTTGTAATGATGTACTATTTTTATGCCTTGCTTTTAGAAGGGTTCACTGCTGATCTGAAGCAGCAATAGATTTTGTTTGTATATTGTCTATGTGGGCAAGACGCAAAAATTGATTCTTGTTGCCACACCACTAATGACTACAAAATAAATGAAGCACAATAGCAGTGCTACTTAACACCTTATAACAGCACCATTCCGTTTTGTGGTAGTTAGCTGTGCTTTTCAGCTGCCTAAATCAATATTTGTCTTTAACATTGATATTTGCCTCAAAAGCACCCTCCCCCCAATCCCAATGAACGCATGCACAAAAGACTATGGTAATACATTTAAATCCCCAGCCACTGTAGAAGTGTGACAATGGGCTAGTTTTCTCTTTTTACAAGAGTCATAATAATTGTCAAACACAGTATTGCAACTGTATAGCAGTGTTACTGTAAGCTATAAAGAGGAGAGTTTGCATCCTCTTGTGTCTACTGCTAGTCAATTACTCGGTAAACCAATAATTTTGCATTTCCCCATACACTTTGGCCTGTGAAATATTGGACATCTGTCGTATAATCATAGAAAATACAAGTGTGTTCCCAGTTCTGGATGCTGTTATTGCACCACAATTCCTTTGCCATGACCCATCAATCAGAGCATTCTCATAGGATTCTTTATCAAGTAAAAGAAAAGACTGGAAGATTCTCAGATATCAAAATACTCAAGTCTCACAGTCTTCTCAGATTAAGAAGCTATTATAAAATGCTTTCACTACTAAAGCAGGGACAAAACCACTGGATAATTATATCTTTAGTGCATCTTGTCCTGCTGCATTTTATCCACATTCACATTAACAATCAATAAAAGTGGTGCACCTTTTATTCTTACTCCCTGAATCTCCAAGATCACTTGCATTTTCTTTACAAATATTTTTGGGCTTGACTGAAGCTTGAGGTTGGTATAACTATAGCACACCACATGCATTTCTGCCTAAATGTAAATCGTTGTCTTGTTTGCAGAGTTCAGTGATAGTAAGAGCGCACCCTACCTTACTTCAAGCATAAGTGAGAGCATATAAGCACATAATGTTTTGGGATAATGTGCATATTGGCCTGCCAGTTTCTATACAGCAGTGTTTTACTATTAAAAGTGTGCAGGATAGAAACACTACTTCTACTAGCATCTACCTTTCTGTAATGTGTTTGCTCTATCCTTCATAGTTATACATTGAATGCTCAAAGGCCCAGAAAGTTGTGGAATGATACGGCTAACTATACAAGTTACGAAAAAGGTGGCAAAGATTATTACACAAATTAAGAGGCATATATAATTGACATTGTACCTAACAAATAAACATAAATTGTTTGCAGCACACCATTCTCGAATCATATCCCAGTAGCCTGATGTGCCTGATAAATTCTCCAGAAAACCTTAGTTGTGGAACAACACATAGACACGTTGGGCCCAATTCACAAACTGCTTTGTGCAATACGTGAAGACGTAATACAGTAGTATTACTCACATACTACAAAATGTTATTCAAAAACCTATTGTGGGGACCATGCCTCTTCTATCTTTTCTGTGCCGATGTCTCCGTCACATGTGCAAAAATCTCCCCACAGGTAGGAATACGTTCTTGTAGTAAATGTGGGAGAAAAAGGGGGAGTGACTAAAAAGTGGAGAATACTCTGCTAAATGGGAACGGTTTAGGGACATATAAAGAGTGGTTCAGGAAGTATCTACTAAAACAAAGAATGCACCCACAAAAGAGTAAGACCTCTGCAATTCACAAAATACACATTAAACATTACTACAATACTAAAAGTTCCAAAACAGAAGTAAATATACACCACTCTAGCTTGGTGCATGACAAGCACCACACAAGGCCTACCACTGGCACTGCAACGCACTCCCACATGAGTAAGTAATATGTGAGGTCATAAGCAGTGCATTGCGGGGTGTAAGTTATAGTTAGCTCAGGCAACTATGACTGGTGAATTTCTATGGTTTTGTACGAGTGAAATCTGAGCCTAACTATAACGTCCCTGTAACCTTTGTTTTTTTCAGGCCTGGGCGTAGTTTGCGGAGTTTTGTTATGCGGAACTCTGCGAAGTTACAAAAAAACTCCGGGAAGTTCCGTGAGTGGCGGAGTGCAGTGCGAACTGCAGTTTGTGCTGGTATTCCTGCCACTCGGGTAGAAATTCTACCCGAGCGGCAGCTCGCGCTCGCGAACTTACCGCGAACTTACCGTTCGCGATCGCGAGCGGGGAAAAAACTCTGCTGCACATCGCGAAGCAGAGTTTTCTGCACTCAGCGAGCTCCGCGGAGTGCGGAGTGCAGAAAACTCTGCAAACTCTGCGAACGGAGCGAAGTTCACTGCCCAGGCCTAGTTTTTTTTACTGAATTTCTAAGGTTTTTACATTTTATTTCCTAACTGTAATTTGTAACTTTTAAGAGTGAGTGTGTGAGTGAGTGCATGAGTCTGTCAGTGGGTGTGTGAGGGAGTGCATGAGTGTCTCAATGGGTGTGTGAGTGTCTGTATGGGTCTGGGAGTAGCTGCATAAGTGCCTCACTGGGTGTGTGAGTGGGTGCGTCAGCGTCTGAGTGGGTCTGTGAGTGGATGTGTGAGTGTCTGAGTGGGTGCATGAGTGTCTGAGTGAGTGTCTCAGTGGGTCTGTGAATAAGGGTGAGAGTGTCTGAGTGGGTTTGAGAATGCCTCCATAAGTGTGTGAGTCAGTCTGTGAGTGATTGCATGAACATCTGAGTGGGTCAGTGAGTGGTTGCATGAGTGACTGAGTGGGCCTGTGAGTGGCTGTATGTGTCTGAGTGGGTCTGTGAGTGGGTGCATGAGTGCCTGAATTGGTCTGCGAGTGGGTGCATGAGTGTCTGAATGGGTCTGTGAGTGGCTGTATGAGTCTGTGAGTGGGGGCATGAGTGTCTGAGTGAATGTCTGAATTCATCTGTGGGTGAGTGTGTGAGTGTCTGAGTGGGTCTGCCAGTGGGTGTGTGAGTGCCTGAGTAAGTGAGTGGGTGTCTAAGTGTCTGTGTGGGTGTGTCAGTAGCTGTGTGTGTGACTCAGCCACAAAGGAACCACACCTGCCTTTTTATCCAACAAGAGTCCACAGTTTTGCACGAATTCTCTACTCAAGTAAATACTTTCTTCTGGTTAATTAGTAACTGTTACCACGTTGGGTAAATGTCCAGTGCATATTCTACATTACATCAGTGTAATGGCCCACAAGGAAGTATCTCCAGTGACCTTGTGTGCGATTGGCAATGTGATTGTTCCTTCTGCATCTTTATCCAGAAATCTGTGATAACATTAATCCTCCCATAGAAAGGACAACAAGACTACAAAGAGGTAGATCTCACCCAAACAATAGTATTTACTCTTATCTATGTGAAGTAAGTGCTTCTTTGTTTTGTGGCAATGTCCTCATATTCGTCGGCATGAAGAACATGTCACCAAAATCAGCGAGGAACGCTCTCGGGTGGCCATCATCGTGGCAATAGTCAGGAAGACCTTTGCATACAACTAAAGTGGGTGGGGAGGTCTTCCCAATTTTTAGAATTTCAGCCCTGGGGACCCTAGCGTCCGGGCCCAGCCTTATCTGAATTGGGGAGGGATGCCACACGGTCATCCTCACCGGGCTTATTGTGGACCCAGGGACCCCATCCCTGGAGCCTACTCAGGGTGCCCAGTGTGCATCTTGGGGGCCGCGGGGGGAGCCTCAAGGCCCATGCGCTCCCAACAGTCTTTTTCAACTTGTGTTGAACTAGTTTCGCTGTGTCTGTTTGGGTCTGCTCCTGCTTCTCTCTATCATTTTCTTACTTCTTCTTGTGGTAGTGGAGTATATGAGCTTGTATCTCCTGCCAGGGTTTGGTATCTGAACCAACTACGCTGTCCAGCCCACTCTGTATCTCAATGGATGACCTTTTTTTAGAATATTGTAGAAAAATGTGACTTGTGGGCCTGTACCAGTCCACGGCTGTCCTGTCTCTTGTCCCCATCTTTTCCTCATTCTATTCAGGAAATCGCTTATGCTTTTCTCTGGCTTCATGGTCTCTGCCATTAGCCTCCCTACATCTGGGCAATAAGGGAATATTTCTTTCAGGGCGGTCCAGTTCTGACATCTGTGCGTATTAAATGAGGCCCGTCATACTGGGTATCTGTTAGCATGATTGTTAGAATGCGAGCTTGGGCAACCACCATGTTAGTCTGCTCCCCACTTAGGCTGCTTAGCAAACTCTTAATATCTCCTATTGCTAGATTGATATGAGGGGTGAATTAACTAAAGCTATCCCAGTAAAAAGGGGTGTTCGCCAGGGGTGTGTACTGGCGCCTACCCTATTTTCATTATATGTTAATGATATCCCAAGCTATTTGCTTGGGTGTACACATGATTCGCCCAAGCTGGGAGGGGAACCGGTGCCAGCACTTTTATTTGCAGACGACACCATTTTAATATCACAAACCCCAAAAGGTCTACAATCTTTGTTGGATTCTTTTAACATTTATTGTAAAAATAAGGGCCTTGAAATAAATTCCAGTAAAACAAAGTATATGTCAATAAATCCACATAAGTCTTTTAAAAAGAATTTAATAGTCAACAGCCAAAAACTAGAGTATGTGCACCATTTTAATTATCTAGGTATAACCTTGGACTCAAAGCTCTCCTGGAAGCAACAGTTAGAAAAAAACAAGATTATCCAACTTCAAAACTCACTACCAATAATAAAGAAGCATGGGAGTAGCACCTCGAAGGTGCTGACCCCCGCTTTGGAGGTTTTCAAATACAAAGTACAATCAGCTTCTCTTTATGGCGCTGAAATATGGGGGCCCCACTGTAAAAAGAGTTTTGAATTAGGAGAAAATACATTTTTTAGAAGAGTGTTAAGCTTACCAGTGCGAACACCTCTAATTCCCGTTTTTATGGATTTAAATGTTAAACGAACAGATCACCATGCAATACTAAAACCCTTATTATTCTGGGTACGGCTCTGGTCAACTCCTGATTTGACTTATTATAAGGAGGGCCTACAGGAGATTTTAGAGATTGACAAGGCTAGGAGTATTCCATGGCTCAAGCTTGTTTTTTCCTGGTTTGAGAAACTGGGCCTGAGTCATTTCTGGGAAAATCCGACACAATTGACTGTGCTTTGTAAAACATTGTTAAAATCCACTTTTTGGGCTTATATCCAAAATAATGTGTTACACAGTACAGATAATGGCACACTAACAGTTAAGTTTCTTCTTTTTAAGGAGGTAGCGAGCTTTGAATGCTTTTTGGACGAGATACGTCCTCAACTAGCTAAAACCTTATACATGAAGTTTAGATATGGTGTGCTACAAATTAATACGAACACATCAAAATGGGCTACAAATTGTGGTAGAAATAGCAATGAATTTTGTGAACTATATCAAAATGTGTCGAAGGAAAATGATTTACATATATTATTCTTCTGCCCGGCATACGGCAAACCAAGGAAAAAATGGATTAAATCTATTTGCTGTAATATGAACATTAGAGTTTGCCAAGAGGCAGGAAGAATATTAAAAACAGACACATCTCCAAATTTTTTTTTAGTGTAAGTAGATTTTTATTCAATGTGAGTCTTATAAGGGCCAAAGTTGGATTAAGACTGTAAAGATAATGCTTAATAATTAGTGCTTTTTATACCTATGGTTTTTAATTTTTACATATGCACTTTATGGATGAAGATGCTAAAAGCAAACTGTGAATCCATTATTGCACTGAAAAGTATTTGAGTTGGAACGACCATGTGGAAATAGTACTGACATTCTAAATATTTATGCACACGATAAACAGTTTTTAACTTTATGTCTAGCTTTTAATTTAACATATTTAAATACTTTAATAGTATTTCTGTGGTATGGTAATTGCATCATCCCTTTAGACTACCAGCCCTTACCCTGATGAGGTGTTTTAACCATAGATGAAATTGTTGTATTTGCACCTATACAATTGGTATGTGTATATTTATGATGTATCTTTTATGGTTTTATTCTTGAACCGAAATAAAGAACTTTGATTGATTGATATCTGTGGTGTTTTTCTTGAAACATGTAATCCATTCCCTGCCCCATCTAGCAATGACGGTAACTTTGTCCTCAACCCCTCTTTATCCATCTGCGCCCATGGCACATATAGAATCAATCACTGCTCCCTTCTTTAGTAACAGGCACACTCTCACGCCAGGTGACTCTACGGGTTTACTCTCAACATAGCATTCCCATCTCGCGAGGCATCACTTAGGGTTTCCCCCTTCATGCCTGATGCAGTCCTCCACTATTGCCATGTCTTCCGGCTCAAATGATCCTTCCCTCGGCAAAGACCTGTCATATTGATCCCTCTCCTCAGTCCAATCTGCTAGAAGGTCGCAAAATGGGTACACAAAGGTCTTGCCTTCCCTTTTAGTTATTATCTCCCTCGGGGTTTGCCTATATTTGTCGTGCACCCGTGAGGAGCAACGCCTATCCTCATCGCTGCTTCCCTCATGTGAACATACTGGTGCCATTTTGCTTCTCCTACATCAACGGTGGGTAAGTACCAGGCTGCCTTGCTCCTTTATCTCTTGGTCAGCCCCTCTCCTATGCCTGAGCGATGTGGCTCTAAGCTCTGCTAATAGTCTTTTATCGACCTCCAACTCTTTCCAGTGCAGCGTCCTGTACCTGGCTTCTCTTCCCTTATGAGGAGAGTGCACTGCCCTGTACCCTTGCTCTAACTCCCTCTTACATGCCCTTTCACTCTCGAGCCTCCATTCATGGCTCCCTTCCTTGCACTGTCTGGCCAGCTCCCTTTGCTCAGACCTACGTGCTGCTTTAGTTAGCCTAGCTTCACCTTCAAGTTCACTCTCCATTCACCCCTCTGCTCCCTGGGCAAACACTGTAGCCTCACTCTAGTTGTCGATTCCCTGGGGGACTGGGGCTCCTTTCAACTTCCAAGGTCACTGAATCACTATCGAGGACCTCCACAATCTTCCTTGACACACGTTTACGCTCGTCTGACCCAGTGGGAATGCGTATCTTACCCACTTTTGAGGTGTCATGTGTCGAGTGTGGTGGACGGGGAGTTGAGCTTTTGGGGGCCTTCCCTAGGAACTTGTGCTGGAGGTATCTGGGCTCGCTTGCGTCTAGATTTCTCAGGCTTAGACGTGTCTGACCTTCTTCCAGTGTGGGGGAGGAGGGGCTCGTCAGCCTCTACTATTATTGGGTTTGAGTATCCTAATGCAGGGGGAGTGGGTGTGAGCACGTCCATCCCTTCATATGGAGTGGGAGGTGCCGATGCCATGCTTGCTATCAGCATTGTGGGTTTATTGGATTGAACCTCTTCGAAGAGGGCCCATAATTCTAGCATTGTTCTCTTTTGTCTCTTTTCTGTCCCATATACTTTGTTTTTATGTGTTCTAGTGTGCTCAATTATATTTGTGTCAAAATTTCCCTCCTTAGGCCAGAGAAATGTGTGTGGCTACGTGTGTAAATGCCACTCTTGGCAAAACTCATTAAGTCTTTTTTTATCTTTTTGGGGAATCTTGTCTCCATGTGCTTTAGAGGGGAATCCACTGCAATTGCAAATTACACGCTATGAGGTCACCACTTGCAATTTCTTACATCAAACAGTTTGAATGAGAATTTCAATAAAACAATACGTAGTATTGTAACACAGGGCGAATACGCGATATTTTAGAATAAAACCTGCATGAACTCACGTTTTTCACACAATACATTTTTCAAAGACAATCAATTCAATATCATTACATGCAATAATACATTTCAATAATGGTCAACAGAAAAAAATTACTTTTTCAAAAATGGGTACATTCATCACATATTTTCCTCTAGCAAGAGAGAACTAGCGTGGAACACGTTCCTTAGTGAACTGGACAGTCTGTCACTATAAGCTCCTAGACAAAGGTGGCAATCATAGATACCATAAGGTAATAATTCGGGAATCACCGGCCACTCTGGGCCACACACAAGTTACGCCAAGTTTCCTTGGTCGAATTTTCCCCTGAAGTCCGAATTACACCCTGTGTCACGCCTTGGGGTCCAAGCAACCTGCACCTCCCACACTCCTTTCAGATATTAACGGTGTTAAGAAACAGGATTAGCACTGAGAAATCCTTCAGCTAAAAAACTATGACACTGAAGCGACCACTCTGCCCAATCAGGAAAGCTGTATCACAAAAATAGCATCCTGGGAGCTATAAAGGGCTATACACAGTATTACACTATATTCACCTTAGCTAGTGGTCAGCTATTGAACACAGGTGACTTCTACTGGAATGCCTCCGAGGCCGCCTATATGACTGAAACAGTTAGGACATATTAAATAGGTAATATGCCAGACCCTGTTAGTGGCAGGGTGCTCAGGTTATCATTTTACGCTTCTCCCTAGTTTGCCATCCGCCATATGATTTAGACTATGTTTCAAGTTCGGATGTAGTCTCTTACCCTCTGTGATGGCTGTTGCAGGATGGACCTCTGCCCTGCGGATTCAGCAGAACTTCCAATCAATTGCGGTGTCTGCCCACTTTTTTTGCTGCGCAACGTGAATCTGTCCGGGCAGGGTCGCCTTCCTTTGGCTGCAGTCGGGTACAAGGTCCCAATGCCTCCTGGCTGGCTTGCCAAAATATTGCTCGAATTCTATAGAAAAAACAGAAGACAGGAGGTGTTTGGCAAAAAAGGAACAGTTTGTTCAATTCAGCCAGAAGAATAGTTATAAGCATGAGGTCTGAGGACTGTCTCAATTTATACTGCGTTTGTGCTCATCTTATATAGAAAATTACAACAAGCAAGAAAAGTTTCCAGCAAACCATATATGGTGAGGAATGTTGGTTGCTGCCTTAGAGTCATAAATTAATGGTCAAATGGTTACTACAGGTGGGTCTCGACCTTTGCTTGGACGCAGTGTGGCCAGTGATGAATGTGTCCAGATGTCCGGCATGGAAAGCGCATGATCACTATGTGAGCTAGGTCTTGATTGGTTATGTGTTCCTAACTCATGTGGCATCTGACTTTATGGAGTTTTCAGAAGCGCGAGTAACCCCTCTGGCCGTGTACTTTATTGGGGCAATCTCCCCTGACCATTGTAATATTGCTGTGTCTGTCTGTGGGACTGATCAAGAGTTTGCTGCTCTAATGTTTTGCCTGCCAGCTATGCACCCTCCCACCTGTGACCCATCAATCAGTAATCCTGGGCCTAGTTTGCAGTGCCTGCCTGAGAACATACTTGCGTGTCGAGGTAGATGTGGTGTTCAGAATAGGCGATTCTATTAATAAGGAAGATAGTTAATTTTTATTGATAAACACATTGATATCCATATTAACAGGTCACCTCAACAACCTACTACTTCCTGGCCACCGACCGAGGAGCCAACGCCTGCTCCTACTATGGGTGCTTGAGAATGTTTAAGACACGGGTTCCCATGGGCCATGACTGTCCAACCTTACTTCCTACTTGTACGACTGTGAGTGTTCCTAACAGGCATCCACATGTTTTGCTGGCTGCACCCTAGAGATCTGGGAGGTGGCCAGCATTTGCATGTTTGGCGACTTCTTCTCCAATGGGACAATAATGTCCTTAGTGAGCTCCAGGACCTTTATGACCTCCCTGGCAGGGCCTTACCAACTAATGTGGCACTCAAGGCTACAAATACAGCAAGACTGGGACAGATAGAGACCAGAAATAGCTCAAGACCCACAGTTACATGCTTTACACTCAGTGGGATATGGCAGGCGCCTGGTAACATGGTTATAGCGGACTTTTGCGAGAGACCCATTGACTGCATTAACCAATTTGCAGACATCCTGGGAAGACTCACTAGGACAGGCACTCCATGATTCAGACTGGCTTTAAGGCCTAGAATACCTCAGCAAGAAACCCTAGAACTCCTTCTTTAAATATATACAATTTTGCGTCCTGCACAGGGCCTACCTGACCCCATCCCAGCACCTACACATGACCTACGCTCGATGAATCAGCAGATGCGTTACACATGTTCTGGACATGCAGAGCGTTAGGGGCTTACTAGGACAAGGTGCTGTCAGATATATCCTGGGCAATGTGAAGGGACCGACTTGACAAAGCACAACACTGCCTCCGCTTTCTGGTCCCATGCCCTAAAAACGACACAGCAATGACTCACTTTATGAACCTTGCCCCGTTTCTAGCTAAATGGGCCATGGCAATGAAGTGGAAATCACCATTACCCTTATCCTTACTGCAGCGGCAGTCGGAGGAAATCAGATGAGCAAAAGCGGAGAGCACTGCTCGTCGCAGGTAAGAGAGGCGTAAACTGAGAAAATATACCCATGCCTCATATTGGGGTATGATCCTACAAGTTTCACAACCCACACTAAGGATGATACCCTACCACCCTAGATGTCAAACACCAGACCTTGAACTCTCCCACAAGTTCCTCGACGAGCATGGGACACCACCTCCCCTCACCCCCAACCCCTCACCCTCTGCTGTTTCCACATAACAGCAACCCCTATAAAAACAGCTTCTCGAACATGACTATTGCACCAAAGACCCCATGACTGTACATTCCCCTAGTGGTGAATCTCTGAAGAGGCGAGTTTAGTTTAGTTAAGGTTTTCCTTCTTATGTTCATATAGAAAAAGACAGCCTCATCCGTATCAGACACATCGGACCCAGAGGAAAATTGGAAGACTTTACTCGCTATCTCCTCCAGGGATATATTGCTGAATTGATGTATTCTTGATATGTATAATTGTCTTTCAACTAACATGTAAAGATGCCATACAAGAATGTCAATAAATATACATTTAAAGAAATACTTATTTTAGGTATACGTGATTAGAAATATACACATATACATACAGCCTACATGCGACATTAACTTTCTCGCCACAGTTGCATTTTCTGTGCCAACTTACCATGGCCTTTCTTGAGAGTTAAATAAAGAAATTGGATGCAATTTTTATTTTATGTTTCATAACATTTATGCTGTAATGCTGAATGGCAGTGTCACAGTGCATAGAGATATAATGCCAACAAAAAGCAGTCCGAAAAAGTAGGTAGTGCACTAAAAAATATATATATGTCACAGGGAGCTATTGTTAATGGGGTGCAATAGTGGCTACAAAACAAAATCGTAAAAGGCATGAAATTCAGCAGTTAAGGTACTACTTTAACTTTAGTTCCCCCCCCACGGAGTACCCACTTAACCGTAACTCCATCCCGCGCCATACGCTGCTTTCAACATCAAACATGTTTTCATACATACAATACTACATTACTTAATGAATTATATCACAACTAGCATCCACAAGTAGCAGGACAACATTATTGAACTCAATTACATGATCACCCATTTATCAATACTGTGTCTTGTTGAAGATCTTTGTCTCAGTTACTGTGAAAGGTGCTGGTACCTAGTCAAAGTACAGCAGAGCTGATGGGAAAGACCTGCACTGTCCCACTAGTATCACAGCAGTCAACCTTATAAGTTCAGGTGTTATCTCATTGCATACATAGCACCTCTGCTCTCATTTACCAGACTGGTCCAATTAAAAAAAATCAGTTTTATAAAGTGCAGATACTTTCCAGATAAATGTAAATCAGTTGCTGGTATCACCTTACAAAATTTAAAACTGTAGTTAGAGTAGCCAGTGTTACTGTCCAATTGAAAATTTTGACTCCCAGCTGGGAAGTAATGATTCTGTCCATTAAATGTTTATCAGCCCTCAACTTATGTATATGTCCTGTACAATTAAAGGTGCAGCAGTCCTCCTGAAAAGTGCTGGTACTATCACATGTGAAAGCATTGCAGTCATCTTGAGAGGTGAGCTGCTGTCTTATTAAAAGTATAACTGTCCTGCTGAGTAGTGCTGGAAAAGTGTCTCAACAAATTTGTATAAAAGCTGTCCATTTCCGAAAATCCACAGATGTACAGGTACTCAGAGCAGGGCCGGCTTTAACGCGGGTAGCGCCCGGTGCGACAATCCTTGTTGACCTCCCCCGACCTCCTCCTCGGATTCCCTCACTACCACCAGGCAATAGTGCCCCTCATCTCTCCATAGCCCCTCTCTCATATTCATATCATTTATTTTAAAGCGCTAGTAAAGAATGTCTTTACTAATCCACTCAGGTATCCACATAAAATACAGATCTGTTCTTTGCAGCAGGTGTTTTAACACTCTGTGCTACTTTATGGGGAGTCAAAACTGCCACTAGACAAAACTCCGATCTCTCCCTCTAGCAGGAGCATTAACCACAAGAGTTATCTTGACATTTTTATTGCTGCCTGAAAGCTGGACGCAAGGACATCTTTAGAAGGTGTTTTTAAATCATATAAGTTATTGCTAAACACAGCACCGCCATGAGGCAAGTGCTCCCCCTCCAGGTCAGCGCCCAGTGCGGCCGCACCGGTCGCACTGCCCTAAAGTTTACCCTAACTCAGAGCCTGACAGCAGCTGGTCAATGCTGGCTGCAGTGCATGAAAAAACTAGGACACACCCCGAAGACCCAACCACCTGAGGTGTCCTGAACAAGAAAAACATTTATTGTATAATCTAAAGCTCATGGAGGAAGGGGAGTGGGCCGTGCTTCCTGAAGACTGAAGTGATAACAGTTTACACTTTTATGCATAAAACAGGTACCCTTCAAAACATTGAACCTCAAAGATTAACCTGAACCTAATGAGATAAGAGGAAATTCGGCACAGGGCTGACGATGCCATGTTGAGTTTAACAAGGGTGGCAGGCAGGTATTCCTAAAGAATGATGGGCCATATTAGCAACAAAATGCGATAAATATCGCAGAGCGCGCTTAGCGCGAAATATTTTATCGCCAGCTATCGCTGGAATATATCGCCACGCTAACGCTGTATTAGCAACAATTAGCGCTATGGCGATGATTATTCCAGCAATAGCGGCAAAATGCGAGAATATCGCTGGAAAACCAACGATATTCTCGCATTAACGCTAGGGTGGATTCAGCATTAGAATCCACCTCGTATACTTCAAACAGGTAAGTCATCCTCACTAGCAGGTGTTAAAATCTAGCGATAGACGCGCTTAGCGCAAATTATTTTATCGCTTCGCCTGCCTTGCTAATAGGGGGTAGTGGTGTTAGCGACTGTATTCAGTCGCTTTTAGTAGGGAACGCCTTCCTTGCATGTCATTAGCGATAATTATCGCTGACATGCAAGGCGATGGAAAACGCGGCCTCTAACGCCTGAAAGCTGTCGCTAACGCCTGTTAGCGACAGCTTGCTAATAGGGCGATAAAATTATCGCCGCTTTAGCGGCAAAAAGTGCCGCTAAAGCGGCGATAAAGCCCTTGATAATATGCCCCTGTGGGTTTATAATATCATTTTAAATATAGTTGTGCATAATATTGTTTACCTTAATATAGTTGTATTAAATATTGCTGTGTAATTTAATGTAATATGTTTTAGTTATTTTATTAGTACTATTGTTATTATTATCAGTATTTTTTGCAATTTTTAAAAAAGTCAAAAACCAAGGTCTAAAACAAATAAGGGTCAGTACAAGGGTAGGAAAGAGGGAAACCAAGAAAACCAATAAAGGGAAAAACAACAAAGGTGAGGGATAGAGATACAGGTGAGAACTATAGCGTCGAGCGAACAATTCGAAACAACCAATATTGACAGAAACAGTCTTCAGCATCCATTTACACTTTAGAGGGCTCTGCCCTCTCTGACCTGGAAGTCTAATCCTAGTCCTTATGTGGCTGTGGCAATGCGGGTCGGACTTGACCCTGGAAACTATTGTCCTTCAAGATTGTAGTCTCTACTGGTCCATTTTTTATCTTCTCCTTGTGGTACGTTTCTAGTCTCTCTTATGTGGTTTCTTATGTCGAAACCTGACGTAGACTGGGGGAGACAAGAGGACACGTAAAGGGCAGTGTAGTTAAACAAAAAGGCTTAGGGGCAAAATGGGAGCGAGAATGGGATCAGAGAAAAGGGGGACAAAATAATTCCTCAAATGCGCTGAAATGTAATGTCTGACATTAGCAGTAGAAAGATACTTCAAGCAAAGAAGACACTGTGAGACCAAAATGCTCCTGGGCAGGATAAACACAAGAATAGGAAGGAAAGCCACAGAATCAGAAGCTCGGAAGTGAGGTAGACAACAAAGCCATCTAACCATGAGCAAGGGGATGACACAAAGCCCAATCTACGTAAATGTACTGTATTGGAAACAATAGGTCTCCAGCAGACAGATAAAACTGTTTGTAGTCGACCAAAAAATGGTCAGCATTTCATTTATATGAAGCCACATAGTACGAAGAGGCTGTTGGTCAAGGAATGGAATGCTATGACAGGCTTGTATCAATGAATTAGGGCCCAAATTAGACCAAAACTTGAGTTGAACATAACATAACATAACATGTGTATTTGTAAAGCGCACGTTCACCCCAGCAACGGGGCATCTTGGCGCTGAATAACAGATGTTTATTGTTACCCAACTCAATGGTACTCATTTTATCGACCTCAAATGGATGAAAGTCTAATTTTACTACTCGTAAAAGCCCATTGTGAATACCGAAAGTCGAAAATTTAGACTTTCGTCTCAGTTTACTTTTGTGAATCGGGCCCCCACTCTCTACCCATGAAATGGCTTCCCGGCACGGAGTAACGCAAGACAGCAACTTGTGCTGCCTTATGTTACTCCAGATTTTCCAAGCCACACAAGGCCACACAAGGTGGCCTTGCTTAGCTTGTTAAATCTGACTTAGGGATTGCATTGCCCTTACATCACCCTGTGGGAAGCAAGGGCAACACAAAGATTTGATAAATCTGGGCCCTGGTTATTCAAGAATGAATTTATGTTATTGTAAGAAATTGAGTTAGTGGTTGAGGTGGGTGGAAGCTCCACTCAGGTAACAACCATAATCCTTGTCAAAGTTAACCACAATAGTCACTAAATTAACCTGTGCCTCTGGTAGCTTGGCACAAATTAGGCAGACTTAACTTAGAAACAATGTGTAAAGGCTTTATGCAGCACACAAACAGTAATAAAGTGAAAACACAACACAAGGAAAATCCTAAACTAATTTAGAAAGGAGAGTGGTACATTTTATTAAATAAAATGATGCCAGATGACAAAAATCAAATCAGTAGAACCAGAGATATTCGATTTTAAAGTATTTAGTGAAAACAGCGCCTAAAAGCACAAAGGTCCACTCGCGGTCAGCTGGTCATGCTAGACTAAAGGAAAGTCAATCAAGTCGTGCCTGTATAGCACGGCTAATCGCCCCAGGGGGTATCCAGGTGCTGTGCTGCAGGTATTAGTTGAAGAGCCAGGTCATGAGTCCCTTTCTGAAGTGGGTCAGTGAGGGTGTGGTGTGGAGGTGAAGGGGGAGAGTGTTCCAGGCTTTGGCGGCGAGGTGGGAGAAAGAGCGTCCTCTGGAGCGACAGCGGCAGATACGTGTTGTCTGAGCGAGGGCTAGGTGTGCGAAGCAGAGATTTCTGGTTGGTTGGTGGAAGAGACAGTGGTGGTTCATATAGGCTGGTCCTTGGTTGTGGAGGGCTTTGTAGGCGTAGGTCTGAAGCTTGAAATGGCATCTCTTCTGGACGGGGAGCCATTGTCACTAGTCACAAAGTCACAAGTTCAAGCTGACCGTGATGGAGCGGGCGTCAGATACAGGAACCAGGTTAGCCCTGCTGAAAAGTTATCTTCGAAGTCCGGCGCGAATAGTTCTATGTGTGGTGGAGGAGGTGGCAAAGACAGGCTCAGAGTTGTGGACAGTCGTCGCAGTAGTGCAAAGGGCAGGCCCGGCGTCATGGACGGTTGTCACTGTGACGCGAAGAGCCGATTGGGCGTCGCAGACAGTCGTTGCTGAAGCTTCGCATTGGCGGTTGTCACGGGCTATCATTGCTGTAGCATGAAGTGCTGCTCTCACTGCAGCTACGTGTTGGTCGTGGATGGCAGATTCTTGGCATGAACTGGCCTGTTCGTGGTCGCCAGGAGCCCAAACTTCAGGTTTTTTGCCTTTACTTTTAGGGGGAGTACACTCCGATGCCAGCCAAGGGTCCAGGAACTATGGAGGCACCCCTTGTGGCACAGGGACTCACTCTAGCAGAGGCCAGCAGCTGGACTCAGGCAGGTTCAGTTGCAGGTTCAGCTGCAACTGGTCAGCTCGGCAGATGCAGGGAGACATCTGAAGCTTGCCGTGTCCCGGTAGCTCACACAGGAGGTCAGCCAACCCTTGGAGTTACTCTGGTTAGCCTGGGATGAAGGCAAGCAGGTCCAGTATTCCTTCTTAGGGCATGATTTAAATCTTGGCAGGACTCCCGTCATCTATCTGCGGCAGAGTATCAAAGTACTCCCACAAGCTGACGGTATCTCGTCCGCCGTATTTAGATGTGTGCTGCTGAACTTCCGCCCACATTGATAGACTGTTTCCTGTCGCGTAAGCGGCGCATTGTTGTCATGGAGGCAGACTCCTCAACTGGCTAACAATACTCCGTCACCGTCAAGCCGGTGGGTTTGCGCCAAACCTATTTAGATGTCACAGTTGTGCTGGCGTTGTCCTAGTCGGTGGTTTGCTGATGGAGTGAGTCCCTGGTGTAGTGGAGACTGGTAAGTACTACTGATTTATGTGTCAATACACATATATGTGGTGTTTGCTTCTAAAATATATCTAGGTAATGTGTTATGCCCCTATTTTTACATATTGCATAGCACAAAAACAACACACACACACACTATTGAATGCACACCCACAGGGACCACAAGCACAGCACCCACAACCACCACAACAACATAATTTCTTTTTACCTCGATAAGTTGCATAATGTACACTAATGCATTACACATTAAAAAAAACAGCACGTAAGAGCAATGCAAAAAGTTAAAAGACTAAAGCAATTGTCAACACTCTATTCATAGTAAGACAAGTGTAAAAGAAGCTTACCTTAGATCCCGGCGATAACTGAGTTGATTAGAGTCGTGGTCATGTAGTAGCAGCGAATGGAAGAGCTGGACAAAGGGGTTCAAGATGGAAACTGAAGTGGGAAACGGAAAAAAAGTGTAAGTTTCTACCTTATTACCTTCGATTCCACTAACTTAAAGTAGGAGGTATCCCTGCCACAATTTTCTCGACGGAAAGGCACATTGTGATTGGCCCGGGGGTAATCTTGGCTGGACTCCAGCCGACAGCTGCTTCTGCCTATGACGCCGTTGATGCTGTCAGCTGCACTCGGGCGGTCTTTCATCTATGGAACCGCTAACATCTAAATAGAGTGGGCGTACCACCAAGTAGGTGGGTGGTGAAGCCATAGAAAAAGTGACTGCGGGACCAGATCTGCCAAGATCTAAGTCAGGCTTTTAGACTGCAAGGCAGTCCTCAAGCAGCAGGGCAGTCCTTTTTCTGTAATGTCCACAAGTCCAGGTGTGCTCTGGAGAGTGGCTCTGAAGGTCCAATATTTATGTAATAAAAAAGGTATGCAGTTCCTGGGGGCAGGGAAGGAAAGGAGGATCTAGGTCAGGGTAATTGAGACAACAGATCAGGGGATCTTATTGCTCAGAAGCAAGAGCCCTCACACACCTATCTGGGTGTCACACCTCATCCTCGGGCAGCTCCTCGTTGGGCCAGTGCTAAAATGCCTAACAGGGCCCTCAAGGAGACTCTTTGCTGGAGGTCTTTTGAGCAAGAGATGGCAAAGTGACCATGTATGATGAAGGTCCTCCAGGTGTAGAATGGTGTAATGTGAATTAGTGGTTTTAAACATTTCTAAGAGATACCCAATTAAATGTAATAGGTGGGTGCCCTTGTTATGATTAAAAGGCAGTGGGCGGCTGAATGTGGAAGTAATGGTCCTATTAGCTCATAAAATAGTGGGTGTGTAGGTCAACATGTTTCTTGCCTCAAGTATTGATATCAATCTGGGCAATTCTCCAGGACCCCAAAATGAAACCTAATCTACTTGTGGTTGGGGAAAATGTATGTAGCATTAGCAAAAGATACCCCAATCATACATCCAAATCCTCACAGTACAGTATACCAGGGTGGCAGAGAAGGGGTAGGACACCGCTGAATCAGAGCGCTGGAAACCTTTTGTTCCACAGCTAGTGTGGTCTCTGCCATCACCTAAGAGGTCAGTAACTTACTGAACTTAGGCTGGGTTTTAGCTATCCCCAAGTATACTTTACTGTGAGGATTTGGTTGTATGATTGAGGTACCTTTTGCTTACACCAATCCACACCTAGAGCACCTCCACCTTACACCTCACATCGGCATCTCTTGCTCAAAAGACCTCCGACAAGGAGCTCCCTAGAGGGGCCCGTTGGGCATTGCAGTGCCGGCCCAACGAGGAGCAGCCCTATGATGAGGTGTGACACCCATATGGGTATGTGTGGGCTCTTGCTTCTAAGCAATCATATCCCCTGAAGTGTTTTCTCAGTTTCCCTGACCTAGATCCTCCCTTCCTTCCCTCCCCCCAGGAACTTTACACCTATTTTATTACATAGTATTCTCTGGAGCATATATGCTTGACCTTAAAGCACTCCTTGTCCCACTCTATGTTTAGGACCAATATGTATACCTGGTGCCAGCCCTCGTGTGGGGTGGGTTCACTGTCCTACTTCTACATCTGTTCTGGAAAGTTCTTCCCCATCCCTTGTCAAGGCTCCAAACTGGAGAAACTAGGATGACAAAAGACAGCGCAGGCCTGGAGTCAGATTCCTTCGTGTGTGCAGGAGGCAAAGCCCTTTGAAGTGCAATTAAGGCTGGGTACAGGCCCGCCCCAGTCATCCAGCCAGGACGGCCCATCCTGTCAACACCTAAGCCCCCTTTGTGTTGCCGTCTGGAACCAATACACAAAAACCAACAGAAGAGCCATCCGCAATCATGTGACCCAGCATGCTGCAGAAAGCAGATATGGTTGGGACAAGAAAATGCCAACTTTCTGAAAGTGACCTTTTCAGAATTCTAACTTTAAATATGACATTTTAGAATTAAAGAGGATTTCAAATTAAATTAATTTGAGCGTAAACAGCATATCTCTATCTGCTCCCAATATAACGCTATCACTTATTAAATGTAATAGGATAACCTAGTGTTGTACAATGGGAGAGATAGGCCTTACAACAGTGAAGAACAACTTTAGGAGTTTTCTACTTTTAGGGCATGTAAAACTTAAATACACATGTGCTACATTTAAAATACATTGCACCCTGCCCTATGAGCCTGTAGGATCTTCCTTAGGCGTGACTTACAAGTATTAAAATGAAGGTTTAGGCCAGGGAAAAAGCAGGGCCAAAGGGCAGTTTAAACTGAACACACAGCCTGCAGTGACAGGTCTGAGACATGTTTTACAGTGCTAATTTTAGTTGGTGGCACAATGAGTGGTGCAGGCCCACTCATAGCATTTAATCTACAGGTCCTGGGTGTGTGTAGTGAATCTCACAAAAAGAGGCCCCGGGTCCAGAGATAAGACTGTCGTTGAAAAGTGGCAACACAAAAAGCTACAGGGGATATCCCTTTTTAAGGACAGTTCCCCTCACACACCAAAGGTGTCATGCTTCATCATAGGGGTACCTCCTCACGTGAGGAACCTAGTCCTCACGTGGGCTACAACCCCCTCGCTACGAGGGAGGAGCTCAGGGATGTTTTTAATTTGAGAGGTAGGGTATAATAAAACCCTATGTGAGCAAGGTGTTGTGGAAAAAGAAAAGTGCAGTGCTAATATAGAAGTGATTTAAAACTGACTACAGGGTCAGCTAAGTATTTTAATGGTGCTGCCCGGTGCCAGGATTAAAAAGCAATAAATGCTTGTGAGCACAGGGGTCAAGATTCAAGACCGCTGTGTGTTTATAGGACCAACACGTTTCTGCCTCAATGACCTATACAAGTATCCATGCATTCATCAGGATCAGTGGTAGCTACTGCAAACAAACGAATATAAAATAAAAGCTCTGTATACGATTAATACTGAACCAGAGGATGATGTCTTCGTTCAGTACATCTCAGAACTCCCCATCCGGGAGAACGAGTTTACAGCATCTATCCAGGCTCATTTGGCCATATGGTACCGCACCACGACCAAATGGAGGTCTGTTGCTGTGGGTCGCGGTCCGGGGATAGGAAAGGGTGTGTGTAGTACCATTTACTAGGAACTTACAAGCAAATCAAATATGGCAATTAGGTGGGAGACAATTTTACCAAGTTTGAAGGAGAGAGCACAATCAGTTTAGCAATGGTTAGCAGTGGTAAAGTCCTAAAGCCAACAAAAAATGCAAAACAGGAGGGGTGAAGGCAAAATGTTTGCGGGGAACACCACTCCACCGATGTCAGGTCTAACAGTTATGCTATGTTATTTGTATTTGTAAAGTGCACTATCACTCATAAGGGTATCCAGGTGCTGAGCAGGTGTGTGTGTGTGTGTGTGTGTATGTGCCTAGCCCTGCCTATGGTAGGTGGCTTAACTGAAAAGTCAGGTCTTCAGCTTCTTAGGGACTTCAAGAAGAGAGGAGGAGTTTCTGATATGGATTGTGAGGCTGTTTCATGCTTTAGGAGCAATGTAAGAGAACACCAGTCCTCCTGATCTGGTTCTTATATGTTTCTGGTCTCTCTTATGTGGGCTCTTATGTCGAAACCTGACATGGACTGGGAAGACAAGAGGACAGTGAAGGGGAGAGGAGTTAAGTAAGAGAGGCTTGGGGGTTAGGAGAAAGGGATCAGAGAGAGGGATACTAATAATAATGACATAATTTAGTTCACAGTAACACAGGTGTGCACCTCAGTAGTACACTCCAATGATATCTATGTTCACTCATGGAATCACATATTCATATCACACCCTAAAACCCATCTATACAGCAACACACCAAACTCATCCCAATCCACGCATCTGCTACTCTCCATCTGAACATTATGCAACAGATACATGATGACGGGGATAAGGTTTGGGTGTCCTGAGCTACATCCAAGAACTCTCTGGACTCAAGTTTTTAACATAAATTGTTTAGAGGCAGCTCCAGAAAATAGGGAAAAGTTGAGAAACACAATACTACAGTGTATTAAGGTCGCTGTTTTGATATTAGCTTCAGGTGAAATTTTGTTCACGCCGGTGGAATACTGCGTAATTACTGGCATTTCGCGTTACGCATGTTACGTTGAATGCCCAAAATCACACCATTATGCCATGTCATGTAATTGAGCTTCCGTTTGGGTGGCAAACCCATTGTGGGGGCTTGGAAACAATGCAAATGAAGAGAACGTGAGCAGCAGTAGTTAGAAACATGCAATTCTGTACTTTTTAGGCACAAAATGCATCACTGCATCCAAACATGAATGTGAGGATGCATTTTTCCCTAACAAATAATGCAAAATGCTGAATGGGTATAAGTTCACATAATTTTTCAAAAATCATATCTGACATTTGCATGAGTTTCACAGAGGCTTTGGATGCGAGTGTGGACAGTCCAGTGAGCCTGAGCCCAGGTGGATGAGAAGTCACAAAAACATATAAAACAGTTAACTCACCCAATCTCCTGCCACCTCAAACGACTAGTGATCCTACTCATTGTCCATGATAATTTCATGGTTCCCAAGTCTAGTTCTCAATGTCCCAGAGTCACATGTCCTTTTGATGAGCTACAGTGGATGTGGTTGTCGGTGTCAAGAACAGAGCACACTATTCAGGGATGACCAGTTGGCCACCTCAACCTGCATTGGACACCTCAACTTTGAATTACCCTATACTTTAATGCAAGTCAAAACAGTTCTCTGTGAAGAAATGCCCAGGCATCTGTGTCTGTTTGGTATTTGGGTTGCTGTGCACCATGGTTGCTTTGGAAAAACATAGAATATGGTACAAACAGGACCAAATGACTAAATTATCACAATTAAAATTAAAAGTAATCTACTTATTATTATTACATGATAATCTTGTATACAGTACAGATATTCAGATATTAAGCAACCATTTGCTATTAAATTGTCAACCATCAAAGCATAGAATATTTTGTAGAGAAAGGAGTAAACAAACCATTCATCACCTTGCACAACAGGTGATACATTTCACTAACAGTTTTTTAAATGTCAATCTGAGTTTTAAAAATTCCATTATAAAAATATTAAAATACCAACCCTTGTCCATATGCATGCATAGCAAGCTCTCGGTTCTTAACAGCGAGCCCCCCCAAGCTTACTGCCATTAAATGGCTGCGCTGGCTGACCCCGGTGGGCAGGAGGTGGAGGCACAAAGATGCATTTTTACAACTGGTAACTATGTTGCACCCTTCATAATGCTTCAAGGTGCTTCACAATAGTAAACTGCAATGCTACACAATATTCATTATTCATTTTCAATGAAGTAAAAAAATCATGGCCCAGATTTTCATAGAAGTCATGTGGCGCACGGCCGCAAGTATAAATAGTGCTCTGTGTTGTGTGAACGAGAGAGAGCTGTACTGTGTCGTACCTACTAAGATATGATGCTGTTCTGTTCTCTCCCACTGTTGGTGTCCTTCAAGCAGTCATGTCCTAACACAGATACCCTTGCACCATAGTACAAGGGTGTCTGCATTGTCTAAACATCGTTTTGTACTGAAAGAGGTACCTTCCAGTCCACCAGTGGCTGCTGTCACATACAAAAATGTACTGGGGCGGGTAGGGGGGTGCGCAGGAGGGGATTAGCGGGGGGGAGAATTAAAAAAATATAAAACTTACCTTAAGTTGCCGACCGCGTCCCGCGTCGCGCTGTGTGCTTCCTCTTCCGGGTCCCATTAGGCACTGAGGCTGCATCAGACTCCCTGTCCAATCCCCATGCAGCGTGGGGATTGGCCTGAGCAGGCTGAAAAGATGCACCGCTCAGATCAGGGAGTCTGTGGGGTTTCTCTAGCCTGGCTGCTCAATGCAGTCAAGCTGGAGAAACCTAAGCGCGCATGTGTGTTTTGGTCGGCCTGAGACGGCCGGCCAAACACATACGCGTTCTTACAGAGTGCACATAGCACTCCTTCTACTACCCCCTCCCATGCCCCGGCCCTGCCACTCCCTGCACATGATGGCTGAGCCAGCTGCTTAAAAATAAAACGATAATCAAATATCGTTTTATTTTTTAGCTGCTGGCTCTGCCAGTGGGGAGACTCTCCTCCGCCATTGCGGAGGAGCCGCCCCCGCAGTACACAAACTATGCTTTAAAGTTTTTCACACATTTTATGTGTACTGTGCAATGTAGCACATATGCAAAGTGGTAAAAACGAGGAGAAATTAAAACATTTCTCCTTGTTACGCCTCCCCTGAGGAGCTGCAGGATTTTCACGCAAATCTCTGTCTACAATTCTTTGTAGATTGGGATTTATGCCAAACCCATGGGTGATTACACGAGCACGCCCATACACTACCCATGGAACGCCCCCTTGAAGCAAAGCAACAGAAAACTTTGGTTTATAATCAAACACCAATCAAGATTAATTCCACCTGAACCCTTTGTGTCTGGTTTGCATTAGAAAAGTAACACAAACCTGATGCAAAGAGAAGATCTGGGCCCATGTTTGTGCTTTAAGGGGATGCACAGAAAACATGCCTCCTTCAGTTAACTGAGTCTTGGAAATGTTGGTAATATAATGGCCATGCCTATGTTATACTCATCTTACTATGATACTATAATCAACAGTATGTAATTGTGGAAAACTGATAAAGTTTGTGACTGGACAAGGGTGACATGTATTATTGCATAAATTTCTCACCTTGGAGTAAAAGAACACCCATTTTGGAACCCCTAGACCTGGACCCTAACTCCAACACCTGTTGACCCAAAGGAATATTGTGATTCTAGACAAATCACTTTACTTCCAAGTGCAATAAACAGTAACTATGCATACAAAAGTAAAAGCGCACCATGTGTGTTCTAGTACCTTTGTTTATTTAGTTAGTTAATGCATTTGTAGGACAGCACATAACACCAAATGGCTTTTGATTGTTCTAAGATGACATTAAAGGAAACTGAAGGATGGAAAGATGTGATTAAGGGAACCAGAACAAGACAAAAACAATGAGAAATTGGTCTGAAAAGTTAGGTACTAAGATGTTTTCTGAAAAGTCCAGTTACATACCACCTGGTCCAATTATATCTTCTAACCTCTCCCCATCAAATGCAACCTTTAGGGAAGAGTTGAAGACCCATCTCTTTAAAGATCACATCATGATGGATAACATCATTATGGATAACAGCGCCCCTCAGCTCCCAAAATAAGCTACCTATTCGAATACACTTTGCCCTTGACCCTCTATAGCACTTTGCTGCCTTTTGGCTAGGTTTGCACTATACAAATGCCACATACACACATGCATTTTGCAATCTGATCTCAACCAGATACACATACCATACTCTAGAATATAGTAGTATTCCTTTATTTCAGCTCATTTGAACCAGAAAAGGTACACAATAAAAGAATTATAAAAACAAATTCAATAAAATAGAGCAGCTTCACTGTGAAAAGTCGATACGTATGACATCAAAATACAGATTTATCAAGTGCTGGAATTATTGTGAATATAATCAACAAACAAGAAGTATGGTCCAATAAAATTGATAAGAATGAATACACAATCCTTAGATAAATAGTGCAGAGATAGAAATGAATAAACCATCTGAACTAAAAACTAATCGCTAAAAACAGAACTCATGGCTGAAAATACTACTCACAATAAATAATATAACAATGAAATAAAACATCCTATTTCGAAGGTCTCATCCTAACACACCATATTGAGGTCAAATAACCTGAGACTGCATACAAAATACAATAATTTGTGTTTGTTTTACATAACCTAAGCACAGTATGGCAGTCTTAAGGCAAGAGATCTACAAAGAGAGGTAATCCAGAATGAGCGTTGCTTGGCATAGACCTTGCAGAAAAATAAAACATGATCATCATTCTCAACTGGCTGGCAACCTATAGGACATTTATTAGATGTAATTTCTTTTTTGTCCCAAGAACAAGTAGTAGAAGCGAAAGGTAAAATCCCCATCCTGAATTTTATATAAAGTGCACGTGCATTAGGATTAATTATAAAATTCATATAAGGCGCAACTCTGGTACATATTTGAATATTAAATATCAATCTGCAAGGGAGCCCAGAGAGACAGTTGGGGGGTCTATTTCGATGTCGATCGGAAAGCCTCCGACCAGAGGTCGGAGGCTTTCCGACCGACTTAACGGTTTCAATTCCAACTGCCTAATTTCAATGTAGGCGGTTGGAATTCAAACTGGACAGTCATTCCGGCTGGCTTCCGACAGGCTCAAGGAGCCCATCAACCAGTCAGAACCTGCATGTAATCCCCACACGACGGCATTTCTGCCGTCAGGATTACGATGCTCGGTTTCCAACAGACTTTCCATGCCGGGCTTTCCGACATGGAAAGCCTGTCGGAAAGTGAGTTTGGGGGCCCATAGCAGGGCCCCTTCTCCCTGTGGCCTCCGGTTGGGGGCAGAGCGGGCACCTATGGTACCCCCCTGTTAATCCCTGCACCACGTGGCAGGCACCTTGAGGTGCCTGCCAAGCGGTGCAGGGATTAACAGACTCTCTGATTTTTCTATAGGAGCTTGTTCTACAGCCGGATTATGGCCGCAGCACAAGCTCCCATAGAGAGATGGGAGTATGCGATTTTAATATAATGGAGTATTATAGGCGGAGTTTATGATGGCGTTGACTTGTTTACTGAGGATTAGTTTGTCATCAAGAATCACTCCCAAACTCTTGACTTTAGAAGTTGGCAGTGGGAGCGGGGCCATTTCTGATGGCCAGTTAGTAGGAGTCCAGAAGTGGGGATTATTTCAAAGAAGATAACCTCGGTCTTATGTGATTTTAAATTGATGGAGTGCTTGTCCATCCAGGTGCCTTATTTCTCTCATGCAGTTATGAAGCTGGGAGCTAGTATACATAGCCTTATTGGCAGCAGGTAACACAATTTGTGTGCTATCTGCCTAAGATGTAAGTGATAAAGCAAAGGATTGAATCAGCGGGGCAAGTTCGGATACGTACGCGTTAAAAAGGATGTTGCTTAGTGAGGACCCCTGCAGTACCCCACATGGGAGCCAAAAGGTGTCGGAGCTGAAGCTATATAGAATCACCATGTTTTCTCTGTCATTTAGAAATGATTTAAGTAGCTCCAAAGCTGTACCTTTTATGCCTATAGTCTTCAGGCGACAGCATAGTGTCGAATGTCTACAGTGTTGAAGGCCGCGGATAGGTCGAGTAGGATCAGAGCCGCGTTGCCTCCTCCATCCAGGGTGGTTTTAAGTTAATTCCTGGCTTTAATTAGTGCCATCTTGGTGCTGTGATCTGATCTTAAGCCGAACTGAGTCGGGTCCAAAAGATTGTTATCTTTAATGAACTGTATTAATTGAATGTTCATGATTTTTTCTATGGTTTTAGCTGGGAAAGGAAGTCTGGAGATGGGTCAGTAGTTACAGGGGACGTCATAGTCAAGTTTGGGTTTTTAAGAATGGATGCTTTCTTCCACAAACAGGGGAAAATGCCTGTGTGAAACATTGAATTAAAGATGTTCGTCAGAACCTTTGCTATTAGCTCAGGAATTTGTTTGCAAGGGGGGCAAGGATCATTCGGAGATCCCGATTTCGTAGTCTGAATAAGATGCACAACCTGTGTTGTAGAGACTGTGCTGAAATTGGTCATACCGACCAAGGAGGAGTTGTTTTGTATATTATCTTTAGCGGTACTGTCCTCTGGTTGCGACATAGGATGATTATTCCCAGAGCTACTGAATAGATTATAAATTTGGTCGACCTAATTCCTGAAGTGTTGAGCGATGTTATTGCAAAAAGCTTGACTACTACTACCTCCTTTGGCTAAGGGTTGTTTGGTAAGGCTATTTAAGACTTGAAAAAGCTCACTGGCTGAGTTTTTGGAGGATTCTATTTGGAAAGTGAAGTAGGTAGTTTTTTCTTTGGTTAGCAGGGCTTTATTTTTTGACAGAGAGATTCTATATATTTCCTTCTCATGGGCTTCATATTTGAGTCTCCATTTCCTCTATATATCTCAATAGGGGGCAACAGCATAAGTGGATGCCCTATTAGCAGATCTTAAGATGGACCCAGCTCTTTGCTTTAAGGACAGGGCGCTTTTCTCAATCTGGGGCTGCCAATTGTGGGAATCACTTATTCTCCCACCAATAAGTCAAATTAATTGACCCTACCTAGTGGCACACCCTCCAGTGCTACCTTCCCCGTGGTTTTCCTGTGGATACTAAATGCCATGTATCCACTATTAATCTCTAGGCCATGCTCCTTACAAAAAAGGTTACATTTACCCAAAAGAAAGTACAACCCTTTGGCAGATTTGGAGAGCAAAAGGGTATCGTATGTGAAAAGTAGACTCTGTATTTTGTGTCCTGCTATTTTAGGGGAATCATTTTCACAGTCGAAAATATAGGGGATACAGCCATTTATATTTAAAAGAGTCAGGGCCAATGTACACCCTTGTCTAACACCTCTTTGTATGGTGATGTCCTTTGTCAGATGACACACCGGTCTCCACCTAACCCTTGCAAAATTCTCAGTGTAGGGGGCTTTTTAAAATCAATAAATCTCTCAGGATCCCTGCCTTATGCAAAACCTCCCAAATCTTTGCCCTCAGGACAAGATCAAATGCAGCGCGAAGGTCCACGAAGGCAAGAAATAATGGCCCCTGGTCGATGTCAACATTCTTCCACTTAATTGATAAAAACTGCATGATCTGGTCGATTGTACTAACGTTTTGTCCAAAACCTGCTTGGAGGTGTGATAACCCTTGTGTCGAGGAGATCCATTCCCAAAGTCTTATCAAAATTTGTCTGCCATAGACTTTTTGAACATTATCGATAAGGCTTATGCGGCTATAATTACCTGGGCCAACCTGTCTCCCTTCTTAACTACAGGGATTATTTCTGCTTCTTTCCAAGAGCTCAGGATGTGAGCCGCCTCCCTTAAGGAATTGACCAAGGAGTTGACATAAGGTCCCCAGATCTCGAGCTCGGAGCGAAATAAATCAGCGAGGACTCTGTCCAAGCCTGGTGGCTTCCCAGCTTTCTGGGCTTGTATGGCTGAAGTCGTTTCTTCTAGTGTGAAGGACTTTATATCCTCATCTAGGAATTCATCAAAATCTGAGTACGAAGTATACGTTTTCTCTGTATTTAAGTTTACATCTGCATACAGGGCTGAGAAATGTTTGACCCACTCCCCCGGCGGTATATGGCAATCGGGGCAGGTAAAATCTTCATGGCCATTGTGTGTAGCCAAGGGCCAAAAACGATTATTATCGTTTTGCTTTGCTGTGTCCAGAAAATCATCCCAGATGCTGGCTTCCCACTAAGCATTGCTAGATTGTGGGCCTGGGCAAAAGCAACACTGAGAGCAAAGGTGGTTTAGGTGGTTTATTGCCTGGAATGACAAATATAGTACGGTTTTTACAGTCTAATGGTATTGGTCATCGTACGCTGTCTCCTTTAGGACGACCCCTCCAGGGATAGGTGGACGGTAGGTGTTCCTCAGAAAACAAAAGAAAAGAACAGAAAACAGCTCCGTGAGAGCGTTGTCCGGTTGGACTATTAACGTAAGGGATAAGGAGTGGGGAGAAACTTCACCCGTTTTCCGTCACCAGTGAGTATGCCAGCATGCGTCGCCCCGTAAGGCTGGAGGGTTCCTGACGCGCAGCATTAGCTAGGAATTACTCCAATTTGGGCATCCCCCCTCCCGTCGTCTCCCAAAACGAGCTAGCGGCCCCGGTCCCTTTCCCCAGGAATGCTCTGAGGCGCGTACGTACCTCCGAAAGCCACGCTCCTCCAGGAACGCGGCGGACCAGGTCGCGGCATCAGATGGGGTCCGACTCCCTCATTTCTTCGGATGCAGGAGGCTCGGTTCTGGTCTCCTCCGGGCTCCGGGATTCCCCCCTCGGTACTGCGTCGTTTTCTTCTCTCCCTCTGGTCCAGGGTCTCTGTTGTTCCTCCGGTTGGACTCCCAACTCAAAGCCTGGCGTCTCGGCGTCTTCTCCACAGGGGCCGTCCCAATTCAAAAGCCTTCCTGTTCGAAGACCGGAGTCCATTGGCTCATGTGACCCGGTCACATGGGTAGAGTCCTGAAGAGTCAGATCCTTAGAGGAGCCGTACAGACTTTTCGTAAAGGACACCGGAGAGGACTAAAAACAGAGGAGAGGAGAGATGTATGGGGGGGAACAGCTCGACATCATGCTCATCAGGTGGGAGTCCGTTGGGCACTTCGTGACACAGATTTAATGACCTTATTGAACTTCCGTCTCACTGCTACAATCTCTAGTAATTGCTTACTCCGTAATGCAGTGTCCAGATCTTTCTTCGTCAAACCATTAGTTTACCCTCGATTTACGTTGGGGCCTGCTATTTTTAGAGTCTTTCATAAAAAAGATTTCCCCAATTTAACAAAAAGACTATTATGAATGACCATGATCTGAGAGGGGGCTAGGGTCTGTTGCTCAAATGCAAGCAATTCAATGAAATAATACTGTATATTTCATGTATGGCTTCCTCTGCTTTGGAGACAACCTCCCATCTGACATTCCATTAGTTATTAGTCAATGCGATAGGGCTGGATAAAGTGGTTGAATCCAGACACTCCTCTCCCTAATCCACGCCCTTTCCCATTTTTGTGAAATCGGGAAATGATCACTCTCATTGCGGTCGATAATCTCCAAGTCTGCCATTTCATGCCATATCTGTGTATCAATAAGAATATAATCGATATGGCTTTTACAGTTAGCCCTCTGAAATGATGGTATCGCATCTCTATCCAAAGTGAATTACCCAGACTCAAACCATGCGATACCATGGTATCAACTATCTGAAGGGCAGCCAAACTCATTCTAGGGGAAGTTCTTGAAGCAGCAAAAGGGGGAATCCACCGGCATTTGTCTTCTTCCCTAAATTGATCCAAAAGTGGGGCATATGGTTCAAAGCAAACATTAAAACCTCCTGCAATAATTACATTATGGCTACAACTCAAATCTGCTAAGAAGGTACTCAGAACTCTTAGAATCTGGGAGGGTTTATTGAAAGGAGTCGACCTGTTATAGATATTGATCAATACGTATGGAATCCCTACCTTTGGGGATAAATTGAGTGCTAAAAGGTCGGGGGAATCAATAGTAATTCTTTTAATGGTGCAGTCTAATGACATTTTTAGCCAAAATGATAAGTCCACCTGCTACTGAAGGGATGGCCTCAAAACTATGGGTTATAAAACCTTGCCTATGGATTTTCATGGGGGCCCATGTCTCTTGAAAAGTACAGATTTGAAATTTATCAAGAAAAGAGCCCCAGTCCTCATCTCCAAGTTTGGTGCGAATCCCAGCAATATTCCATGTGACTAAATGCAAAGAAAACATAACGTTTTGGACACAGATTGTATTTGGAGGAATTGCCGTCAACTGTGGAGTAATAATGTTTGAATGAGAAGTGATGTTAATGTCCTCCTTCGAATCGTCATAGGTGTCTCCTGGTGGTAAGGGAATCGATTCAAGAAATGGACCTGTAGGACTAACATGCAAATTCTGAAGTCAATCAACTGCTGCTAAGGGACCCTCTTAGGAGATGTCAAGATTGGCCCCATGTTAGAATTGGGGGTCTCTAGTTGGCACAGGTAGGTACTTGTGACAAATAGGGACCCTTGCCTCTAGTCAGGGTAAGGGGGTACACTCCTAAAATAACCCCTGCTCACCCCCTTGGTAGCTTGGCACGAGCAGACAGGCTTATCTCAGAGGTAGTGTGTAAAGCATTTGTGAGCACATACAGTAATCAAGTGACAACACTACAGATGGACACCACACAAGTTGTATTATAAAAATAAGTATCTTTTATATAGATTTAACACAATACCATAAACGACAAAAATCCACAATACGGTACTTAAAATGGTAGGTTTAGCTTAGTTCTCTTAAGTTCTTAAAATGCGACACTTTGAGTCAATGTACCTTACGATGCGTCACGTTTCTACAACGAAAGTGTTGCAGAGATGGAGATGCGACAAAGTTCTGGTGCAAAGAAATAAAGACGTCAAGTTCTTCCTGATGCGGCACGCTTCTCCGATGTTGCGAGAAGTCTCGACTCGATGCGTCAGCTGCAGCGGCGACACCCTTGTTCCGTGATGCGACGACAGAGGCTTTGGCGGAGACCCTCTTCTCCGACGTTGCGAGACGCTTCCGCTCGATGCGACAACTGCAGCGGCGACACCCTTGTTTCGTGATGCGACGGCAGCAGCTCCGACGGCGGCACGCTTCTCCGTGGATGCGAGGCGCTTCTCTCGATGCGGTGCAATGCGACAGCTACAGCGGCAACATCTACGATGCGACGGCAGCGGCTGCGACGGCGACACGCTTCTTCCTCGATGCGAGACTCTTCTCTTGATGCGGTGCAATGCGACAGCTACAGCGGCGACATCTCCGTGATGCGACGGCAGCGGCTGCGACGGCGACACGCTTCTCCCTCTTGAGTCGCGCTTCCAGCTCCTTGCGACACGCAGTCCCTTCAGAAGGCCCAAAACAGCAGCAGGCACTTCCAAAGGATTCTTGGGAAGCTGGTGGTTGAAGTCTGTTGTCCCTGAGACTTCAGCAGGAGGCAAGCTCTTTTCTCAAGCCCTTGGAGATCCTTCACAAGTTGAATAAAAGTGCACACAAAGTCCTTTCTCCTTCCTTTGGCAGTCAGGCAACCACTGCAGGCAGATCCCTCTAGCTTAGGGATAGTCTTCTCCTCAGTTTCTTCTTGGTTCCGCTCCTCAGCAAAGGTTTCTTCTTGTTTCCCAAAGTGATCTAATTTCCTAGGGGTCTGGGTCCCCTTTTATACACCTTTTTTCTTTGTTCTCTGAAGGCAGAGAGGCCTCTGCCTAGCCCAAAACCAGTTCTGGTCAGTCCTGGAGCACTTCGTTTTTCTGACTCCTTCTTTCCTTTCAGAATGTGGGGCAGAGTGCTCAGCCGCCCGGCAGGAGGTGGAGCCAGCATTGTGGAAGGCAGGCACAGCCCTATTCAGACCCAGGTGCAACTCCTCCCTCCACTCTGGATGCAGATCTTTCTATTCAGCCCTGTGCTGACTCACCCTGTCTCCTGTAGCCACCCCCAGCCCCTGTCACTCAATCTCCAGACAAGGAATACACAACCTAGCAGAGGCAGGCTTGGAAGTTTAGGCAAGAAAATACCCACTTTCTAAAAGTGGTATTTTCAAACACAGAATGTTAAAACCAACTTCACTAAAAGATGTATTTTATCATTCTGAGTTCAGGCATACTAAATTCGTTTTTCTACCATGTTCCCTGGGTCAGTTCTGACTATAAGGTGTAATAGTCAGTCTGCCCATTCTGGCCTATGGGGAGCAGGTAGCCTTGCAATAGTGAAAAACGAAAATGGCTGTAATCCACTATTAGGACATGCCACACACCAGGGCATGTCCTACCTTATACTTACAATGCACCCTGCCCTAGGGCCTACTTTAGGGGTGACCAACATGCAGTAAAGGGAAGGTTTAGGGACTGGTAAGTGGGTGTACTCACCAAGTCGACATGGCAGCCCTAGGCTGCACACAGGCTCTGCGATGGCAGGCCTGAGGCACATTTTACAAGCCGCTTCTGTGGGTGGCACAACCAGTGCTGCAAGCCCACCAGCGGCATTGGATTTACAAGCCCTGGGCACACTCAGTGCACTGTACTAGGGACTGACAAGTAAACCAATCATCCAATCATGGAGTCACTAATACATAACACAATTTATCATAGGGAGCACTTGCACTGTGGCACTGAATAGCAGTGGCACAGTGCCCAAAGCATCTAACGCCAGCAAAAACAGATCAGTAACATAGGAGGCATCATAAAAAATGGAAGGGAGACCCACACCAAGGATGCCAGGTCTAACACCCCACAACTCTGGCGAAGCCCATTCCTCTTCTTAACAGACTCCCCACTTCCACCCTCTTTCATAAGCATAGGCGTGTCAAAGGCCAGGGGGTTTAACTTAAAGTGAATTTCGGAACCATTTGTGGGGAGAGTACATTGATCCATTAAAATCAATCCCTTGACCAGCTTGAAACAATTAAGATTTATTTCGATTGAGTCATTTTGCATGGATGATATCTGAATGGACAATCGAATGTCATTTCCTAACCTCTCTTATCCAGTGTAGTACCTTGTTTTTCCGAGAGTCCAAGGCAGGAGCTTTGGAGCACCCACCATATAAACCAGGTGGCCAGATCTGGGGTTGAATCTTGCCTGCGCTCTCCTTGGGGAAACAAGACCAAAGGTAACCTTAGAGTCATGCTTGCGCACTCCCTGGGTGTACAGGGGTCTGCTAAGGCTTGTAGAAGTAGGAAGGATGGATGGAAAACGAGGGCGTGGAGGACTGGGAGAAGCTCTAATATCGGAACCTCGACCCAAGCTAACTCGATTGTCCCTCCCTTGACTCTGAACAATTGGTTGGTGCAAAGATGCAGGGTCCGCAGAGGCCGCAGGTGTGATTGTCCTAGCCTATTGGCCTTGTGCAGACTGGGAGATCTGAGTGCTGCGAGGGAGCTGTATTGCCGGATTCAGGAACTCTTGCTGATTACTGAGGGTTTTAACCACACCTAATAGGATTTCCTTCAGATTGCCAACTTCTTCTCTCAAGGCTGTTAGTAGACCAATAGCATCATTAAGCGTTGCAGGTGTCTGAGCAGATCAAATATCTAAGAAGATACGGTCATGGTCAGAGAGGGAGAAGCTGAGTCACATGCTTTCTGCAAAGCCACAAAATTGTTTGAGCATTCAATATTGGTGCATGCTTGTGGGACTAGAATATAAAGCACATAATGTTGTCTATGTTCTTGATACTGCAAAGACAAAGCCAATAGGTCTCAGCTTTTCAGGTCTGTGCTATTGGCTTTCCAAAGGCTTGTTAATAGTGGCCTGTGAATTCATGGATCATAGCACATGCACAAGCCAATCTTGTAATGGTTTCTAATAAAGAAAACCCATTCCAAGAGACGCACTGATGCTCAGGAGATGCATGCACACGGGTACCTTCAGACTCATGGATGCCATGGTAAATAAAAAAAACGTGGGATGTGGAGTGGAACCAGAATAATCATGAAGGGAAAGGGAAAAAATGCGGATGTTGACTTGGGGATGGAATAAAGAGGAAACAGATGGGAAAGCAACGAAACACTTCCTACTGTAAAAGCGAACTATTCATCAAAGGACAAACTCAAGAATAGGGAGAAAAGCCATCAAATCAAGAGATGACAACTGAGTTACACAACAAATTGATTCAATAATGAGAAATGGGCTGCCCCAAATCCCTCTCTATGTATAGTAGAAAAACATATAACACTGTTTGTGGCCAGGACCTAAAGATGTTCTATATATAATGCTCCCCTGTTCATTGGAGCTCCTTCTTTACTATTTCAATTACATACAATAAAGTTAACACATAATGTCAGTTGATGCATATCAATTAATCCTGTTGTTACAAGTTTATATCCTTAAGAAATACTTACGGGTATATTTACTAAGATTTAGCACTGTGCTTGTATCACAAAAGTGACGCAAATTGAAGCAAACTCTTTTTTTACTAGTTTACTTTCCAGCACAAACGTTTTTTGCGCTGGAAACTCACTTGAAAGTAGCACACATCATTGCGTAGCACTGCTTTGCGTTACTTGGCGGCAAGGGGGCGATCCATTGGTGGTGCATGGGCGTTCCCATGCAACCACCCAAGGGGACATATTTATGAGAGCCCTGCATCACTTTTGCACCATGTAAAGTGGTACATGCGTGACACAGGGCTCTCATTTCAATTTATGAAGCCACGCAAAGCCACCCTGCGTGGCTTTGAGTGCCCTCATAAATCTTGTGTAAGGTAATGCAGCGCAAATTGCTGTGTCACCTGACTCTGCGCCCAGGAGGCATTCCATTGGTGTTGCAGTTGCTTATCCCATGCAACACCCATGGAATTTGATGGCAAAATTCGTAGGGCTCCATGTGTGCTGCATTCAGCAGCACACATAGAAAGAGGAAAACCCTCTTAGGATTGTTTTTGCACAAAAGCAATCCTGCCTGCAACGGAGGCACCCTTGTACCATGATGCAAGGGTGCCTACGTTGGCACTAGGCTGCAGAAACTGTGACAGTGCAGGGAGAAAGGACAGGAATGCACTGTATTGCTTAAATACAGTGCATTCCTGCCCTTCCACTTTGGGTTAGGGCAGCGCAACCCCTATGCCAAAATCCCATAAATAAGCCCAAAGGTTTCTGAGGCAAAACCCCATGTACTAAAATAAGTAGACAAGGTTTTGCATTAAAAAAATAGTGCCCACTTCAACCAGGCGCTATCACAAAGAAATGCTTTTATTTCTCCTTTCTATTCCGACTTTGCATGTGTACGCACTATACAGCACACATACAAGGTGGGAAAAGTTGTAAAGTTAGTCTAACCATAGTATTTTGAACTGGAAGGGTATCCTTTCAGTACAAATCCTATGCTAGACTCCCGCAGGCATCCTTGCACTATCATCGCAAGTATTAAGTAAGGCATAAAGGGATTTGGAGAGTGTGCTGTGGTCGAATTTGCATGATACACTATCTATTAAGAATATTAAGGGCTTTTTGGAGGTCAGTCACCATTTGCTTAAATGGTCATAAACTCATACTTGATTTTTGTATCCAACCCAATGAGTGGGTAGCGCATTTCAGTCAGCTCTACTCAAACATGAGTGATATTGCCAGAGGAGAGGACATGACCTCAGGTAGCACGGCTCTATGTACTACTAGTAGCTTGACGTTTCGTTAAGGGCCTGATTACAAGTTTGGCGTTGCAGGAGTGGACTGCCATGCTGGCGGCCCGCTCCCGCACCGCCAAACCTGTGTGCGCACCGCCTGCCAGATTATGAGTTTCCTCATGTCTGGCAGGCTTTTTTTGGCGGACACACGATGGTGCCTCTGAAAATGGGCACTGAAATGGGAACGGCAAAAACAGTTCCTGCACAGCATGGTCTGTAAAGTCCATGCCGTGCAGGAACTGGGGTGCATGCACACAGGGGGGCACATGTTAAGCCCCCCTGCATGCATCCCCATGCACATCAGGTCTGCCAGCCTTTTTATGGAGTAAAGACCTCCATGACATCGCTTGCGGTCCTGAAACTCGTAATATGCATTGCGGTGCTGCAGCATCACCAGCATATTGCTGAGCCCCTGACCGCCGGGCCCCCACCAGGGAATGGCGGTTTACTGGCGGTTGTGACTTTGCAATGGCGGTCCTACCGCCCAAGTTGTAATTGGCCAGTCGAACCGGCGATGCGTCGGTGGCTGGACCATCACCGCCGCGAGTCTGGCCGTCCTCTGACCACCAGACTCATAATTAGGCTCTAAATAACACACTGAAAGCTATTAACTCTTGCATCCCAGGTCAAATTACATGTCCTGATAGACTGCCATATGGCCTGTACAGGAAAAATTGAGAGGTCTGGGGGCCATATATTAATTTGCTCTCTAATACCATCCTGGCTGGTATGGATATTCCCCCTTCCTGGAAAGTAGCAGAAATTATTACTATATTTAAGAAGGGAGAGCGGGCAAATCCGGCAAAAACAAATTGTACGCAGGTCCTAGCCCACCTTTAAGATTGGATATGGGAGGAAGATGTATTGTCAGATTTGCAGGCTGGCTTTAGATCGAATGTGAGTACTATAGATCAGGTTTTTCATTTTAGATGTATTTACTGGAAGGAGGTGATTATCGGCAAAGGTAAACTCTATGTTGCCTTTGTCGACCTCCGCTCAGCATTCGATCTAGTTCCCCCTGATAAGCTATAGGAGGTGCTTGAGGAAATGGGTGTACCTACCCCCTTTTAGATATTTTAGTGAGGCTGCATGCCGACACTCTTGCTCAGGTGAGGTGGGGGGAGGAGGGTGCCTTCACTGATTCTATTCATATTGTTTAGGGAGTTAGGCAGTGGTTTAACTTATATATATCAATGGTGTAATTGATTTCCTGGATAGGGTTGGTTGTGATGCATCCAAAATTGGAAGGCGGAGGGTTCCCCCACTCCTTTTTGCTGATGATACCTTGTCAATTTCTAAATCGCCACAGGGATTACAACTTCTCCTGAACTCCTTCCAATTGTTCTGTGCTGAGCGGGGTCTGGAATTAAACCGCTCCAAGATAAAATGTATGATTTTTTCCACTTAGAAGGTAATGCACTGTAAGAGGAAGATGTTAGTTGGTGACACTTCACTATTCGTAGGGACATTTTTTGACTTTTTAGGCATAAAATTTATGAAGAACCTAAGTTGTTCACTGCAGGTGGAAAAAGCACAGCTGTCTCGCATAGATCATACAGCAAACACAGGGAAAATTCACAGGAAAGCCATATCTAGAAAGGTGTCTCCGGCATTAGAAATTTACAATGTTAAAACTTTAGGGTCAGTTTTGTAAGGTGCGGAGCTTTGGGGCTGCACGTAAATCCTGAATCTTTCTATAGTGGAGCATAGGTTTTTAAGGTCTTTATTAAGCCTTCCGGCAAGTACTACACCGACCCCTATTTACTTAGATCTCTCCCAAAAGAAAATTGCCCAAAAGATTGAGGGCAGAATCCTTGTTTTTTTGGTACCGGTTTTGGACCACACCAGTTTTGTAATCTTATTGGATGAGCATTAAAGATTTGCTGCTTCCGCAGTATACAAGGAAAAACCTGTGGTTCTGTGCTGTAAAGGCTTTACTCTAGAGACTGAACCTGGGTACGTACTGGGTTTCTCCCGAATTCATGTGCTCAATCTCTAAGGCCAGTATCAAAGCAATTTTTAGGGAAAATGTTGCAGTTACTAACATTATGCAATGTAAGTGTTCATTATCTGTAACCTTTTCTGATATTAAACCAGAGGCTTCCTACGAGAGCACCATTGAGGAAATCATCCCCCCCCCCTATAGCGAGAAAGCTTTGCCTTCAGTTCAGATATGGATCCCTCCATGTTAAATCCTTTACTAGAAATTGGCAAAATGGAATCGATACCATTGATGATGTTTGCATGGGTTGTCGAGAACATGATGAATCTCCTATTCATGTTTTGTTTTTTTGTCCATCTTACAATCACCTTTGCTCCAAGTGGATTGTTCCTCTTTGCAAAAACCTAGGTATCAGGAATCATCAGGAGGCATTTGGAATATTGAAATAAGATACAAGCCAGGTTGTGGTTTTCTGGTTGGCTAAATTTTTAATGGCAATGTGGATAAGATGAGCAAAGTATGCATAAGCAATTTTTAGTTGTGGACTGGTTTAGACTGGCGTTCAGGTGTCTTACTGATTTTGTAAAACTGCTGACTTCCTCTATTAGGATTCCATTATTGCCATGCTGCTATTTGTATGTATTTGTAAGTTGTATTGCTTGTGTTTTATTAAGAGCTTCAGTTTATTTATTTCTCTTTTTTATTATTTATTATCTATTTTTATTGTTATTTATTTGTTTTTATGTATGTGTGTAATGTTTTGTTATGTATTAAATTTTTTACGATCTAAAGTGATAGAAATAAAGTTTTTTGATGATGATGATGATGACTATGGTGCAAAGGTATGGCACGGCAGCACATTTCTCCGCCTGTGCTAGGGAGTGGGGAGGAGAGTGCCATATTTCTGTAAATGAAGTGCATGCAGGGGGGCACATGCTGTACCCCCCTGTCTGCATGCACCCCCAGATCCTGCAGGGCATGGACTTGATGTCCATGCCCTGCAGGAACTGCCTTTGGCGCTCCCATTGCGGTGCCTTTTTCAATGGCACCGCCGTGGGACCGCCAAAGAACTGCCCGCCAGAGACTTTAAAAGTCGTACTCTGGTGGACGTTTTTTAATGGCTTCGGTGGTCTCCGGGCAGCGACCCTGCTCTAATCCCACAACGGCAACATACAAGCAAAATTGTATGAAAAGTATGTTCAACACATTAGTGCCCAAAGTCGGTCTGCGAAGGCTGTATTCAAGCTAGATTTCCATGGTATCCACATGGTAAAAACCTCTATAAAATGCATTTAATTAGAAACATTTGACCTATTCAGAGGCAAGCCCAAAATCTGGCCTGGTTCCAGCTCTCAAAGACAAATGACAGACCCATGGTTTAGCACCTTGAGGCTATCTTTCGATAGAACATGGCACTCTATCAATTTAAACCGCAAACCTTCCTAACATTCATGGTTTCTTTTCACTGTAGGTAAAGTAGATTAAGAATGGGCTTCATTCATCTTTTAGAGGACAAATGGCTTTAATAGAATAGGAAAAAAATGATTATTGAATTAGATAGGCTTGATGCATTGTTGGACATGAATTCTAATTTTTTGACACTAGGGGGTCGATTCCGATCTCGGTCGGAGGCGCACCCAATACCATTCGGTCGGGAAAAAAGCCATGCGAAAGCCTGTTTCCCGACCGAACCGTACGCTGGGTCCGGCCGAGCGAGTACGATGCGGACTCGCCGACCGACTCGTCCGGGCGACCCGACCGCTCCGACCGACTCGTACCCGGACCGCACCGCTCCGACCGACTCGGTCGGACCCGATCCGCACCGCGCAATGGAGACGTTTTCCGGCCGGGTAAGTACGATGCGCACCTCGACCGCTCCGACCGACTCGCGCCGTCCGACTCGAACTCGCTGTCGGAGCCGTACTTTGGGGGTCCGTGTCGGACCCCCTGTACGCGTACCCGTGCGAGGCGCACACAGGGGGGACCCATGGGTCCCCCTACCTGTGCGTGTACGCCGCGGCGCGCTCGCGGCGTACTCGCTGTAGGGGGCGCCCTTGTCCGCCTCGCACCCATTGAGGCAATGGGAGCCCGCGTACGCGTTGTACGACCGGCTCCCATTGAGTTCAATGGGAGTCCGACCGACTCGTGTCCGATAACATACGGACGCATCGGACTCGTTCGGTCGGACTGCACGGGTCCGATTCGGTCGGAAATCTCTCCGGGTCCGGCTCGGTCGGGGAAATTTCCGGCCCGACTCGGAATCGACCCCTAGATTGTTTTGCACATATATCGTTATTTGTTGATAACCATTGACATAAAAGAAGCAGTGTTGTATTTTTCTATGAAACTCTGTGAAATATTGCATTCATATTTCCTGAAGCAGTCGAGCGGAAGAGTCCCATTCTGCATTAAGAGAGGCATTTCTGATAAAACCCTGGTATCCTAACAGCCCATTCAGCATGATTTGCATCGACCAGCCAGGCTCCTGAAATATTTATGTCTTCACAGTCCTTCTTCTAAGTCAGAGAGTGAAGGAAACAGAGTTTTTATAGTAAAGGCCAGCTGCCATCATGGAAATCAATGCTCAGCCCTGTTAATAATGCACCACTGTGTCCTCAGTCCAGTCTGGCTTGCTCTTAATTACCGCACCAGGTTTGGAGAGTGGGAGTGTCACATAGGGACAGATCTGTTAGTGTCAGATCTCCATGACAGCAGGGTGTAAGAAGGCATAACACAGCACGGGTCAGGGCCAGAGGCCAGTTTACGGAACCTTTGCACTGGTGCAAAAAATGTATATTATTATTGTTATTGTTGTTATTATTATTATCAGTATTATTAATACTATTATTATTATTATTAGTATTATTATTATTATTATTATTATTATTATATACCGTTTGCTTTCTCTGGACTATTATTATTATTATTATTATTATTAGTAGTAGTATTATAATATTTATTATTATCATTATTAGCCTATTCCACTTGCATCCTCAGGACCAATATTATTATCACTATTATTATTATATTCCGCTTGCATTCTCAGGACTATTATTATTATTATTAGTAGTAGTAGTATTATAATATTTATTATTAATATTATTATTATTATTATTAATAGCCTATGCCACTTGCATCCCCAGGACCAATATTATTATAATTATTATTATAATTATTATTATATACCGCTTGCATTCTCAGGACTATTATTATTATTAGTAGTAGTATTATAATATTTATTATTATTATTATTATTAATAGCCTATGCCACTTGCATCCTCAGGACCAATATTATTATTATTTTTAGTATTATTAATATTATTAGGCTATATCGCTTGCATCCTCAGGACCATTCTTCTTCTTTTCTTCTTCTTTATAATATGAATATTAATACCTGTTATAATAAGTATTACAAAAATAAGACTTATCGTTATTATAATTAGCAATAATAATAATAATAATTTGCACCATTTTTGTTAGTTGTGTGGTAAGGATTTTTTATGCACAAATCGCTGTGGCAGTACGTCCATAGAGCAGGATGTAACATTTCACAGGTTTGTGCAGCAGCGGCCCTTCTATCAGTCATTTCTTAGATTGCTCAATGTTTGAAGTCGCTCCTGGTTATTTCTAAATGTAATCTTCGTTCAAGCAGTCTCCGGACCAGGAAGTGACGATTACAAGGCATTTGAGCCTAATGAATTATTGATGGCGGTTCCCTACTGTGGATAACTGTGGAGCTTCTGTCGTGCAAGGGAAACTCCTGGGCCCCTACTGGCCTGTTCCCCAGTCAGGCAGGGGGGATGGGGCCCAGCGGCCACTGTGAGTCTGGACCAAGTACATAGAGGGCCATATGAACCACAGTGCTCCTGGTGCACAGCAGGTACTTGCACCTGCTAGTTACTCCACTTTGATGTTACTACAGAAATGGCCACTGATGATTGTGTGGCCCCTTTTGCAATGTGGGTCACGCTGGTGCAAAATGTGTGCCTGTTCAATCACAAGGCAGTGTTCATTAATTTGCGTGGGGTGTGTCCCCAAACAAATGAGGGAATGTCTATATCCTTTGTGCCTGAGCTCTATTACAGTTGTGGATGGAAGGCTGTCTGTAGGTGGAATGGCCTGGTTATTTACCAGTAATCTGCCTTACTCCAGTACAGGTTTCCTCGCCACAGTCTTCACACAAGGACAGCATGCTCTTCCCACCGCCAGAAGTTTCACTAAGCCAAAAAATGTTCCACACCCCCTGCTATAACTTTGTTCTGACACACCTTCCAGCATGTTGTAGAAAAGGTAGCTAAGTCCTCCACTCTTTTTTGTCAAGCTTGAAGTTGAAAACTACCCCACCAGAGAGATGGTGGTTGGGGACCTGGACTCGGTGTAACAAAGATTACAAGGAAGTAAGCGGGCCATTACATCCTTGTCTGTCTCCTTTAGCACAGTCCTCACATAGTGAGCTGATACCAAAGCCATTTTGGCTTCAACCCACTCATTTAAAGAAAATATTGGAACCATTCACAGTTAGCTACAAAGTTTATTCACTTCATCATTATTCCAAGACTGAATTCAAAGCTGCAGAACTAAAAGAGGATGAAGCACTACTGAAGTTTGTAGTATTTCATGAAAGTATCTGGAGTGGCCCATGTGACTGTGTTGCAAATATCAGACACTGATGGACCCTTCAGAGCACCCTATGCTCCCCTTGTTGATCTCTCTTTCGCTTGGGTAGTCAAAGATTTATCTTGTTTGTCATATGAAATCACAATGGCTTTCTTCAGTCATCTGCTTAGGGTTGACACTGGGCTGCAAACCCTTTCTTGAAGAAGCAAAAGTTACAACCAATCTACTTTTGCATAGGAGTTTTTTGCTCTGTAAATAAATCAGCAGTGCTCTGTGCACGTTCAAATTGAAGAGCAATTCCTCCTCAGTTGAAGGTACAGAAACTGGCAAAACCAAGTTAGTTGAACAATGAAACCTTGCTGGTACTTTTGGAATAAAGGAGGGACTTGGTCTCAAAACTAACTTATCAAGCAAGATTCTCAAGAATGGTTCTGATCTCAAGAGAGACCCTAGTTCTCTAATCCTCCTGAGGAGATTGCCACCAAAAACAAAACTTTGTAGGACTTTAAACTCAAGTCTATCAAGTCCAACGTCTTAAATGGAGCCTTTTGAAGCATCTGAAGAATGAGTTGTATGTCCCATGATGGAATAGGATAATGAATTGATGGTCTTTTCAGAAAAAAAAATCTTCATTAAACTAGAGGTTTGGAACTAGATTCTCTAAGTGAGGGCTCCTGAAGTCTGTCGAAAGCCCCCCACTGGGCTCTTAAAGCCAATCTTACTGAACCCCATGTTTTAGAAAATCTAGAACCAAAGTTGGATCACCAGAAACAAGGTCTACTTTCTTCTTTCCACATCAGCTTTAGAAATCTTGCCAGTATCTCAAATAGGTCTTTAACATTGATGGATGCCTAGACTGTTGTATGAGCTATGCTACTTCAGAGGAACAACCCAGAATTTTTAGGTTTGCCCTGCAGTCTGAGCATGGTATTTTTCAGTCATGTCCCCTTCCTTGAGAGGGCTGATTCATTCTCACCTTAAAAGCTGCTTCAAAGTTTGATTTAGAGGCAAAGAATTTTCCTTTCAACACTGATTTTGACAGAACCATGAGTTTCCTATCTTCTACCGACGTCTTTACCAGGGTCTCCAGTTCAACACCAAGAGTTTGGTATCTGAGAAGGAAATATGCATGAGGAGGTTTGTCTGTTTGTTATCTGCCTTCCACAATGTCACCCATGTGTGTCTTCTTGCTGCTATTGATGAAGCTGTTGCTGCTTCTGGCCCCCAGCAAATCAAACAACAACTTCGAAAGGAAGTGCACTTGTTGTTCCTTCCATCATTGAGATGGGCACAGAGAAGTCTGCTCCTGGCTACATCTGTTCTGCCATCCTCTGAAAGTCCTTCAAAATGGATTGAATAGTGTAACTGGCATAGGCAGAGGCTCTAACAGCAAAATGTGAGGCTGTAAATGCTCTTTTTACCACTAGTTCAAACTTTTTGTCCACCAGGTCCAACAGTGGTACTTCCATCGATATTATCGTGCCCTGGGGGACAATCCTTCCATCAGAGACTCCACCTTTACTTGCTAGGAAAACTCCTCTGCAAACCCTTGTAAGGGGAATCTTTTGACTAAAAAGCGGGGTAGGCTTGTTTGCCGACCTCCTTCCATTCATTAGTTGCTACTTTTCTAATAGTTCTGTTTTGCTTTTGGGCTCCTTTCTGTAGTACTGGATGAAGAAACGATTGGGGCATCAGAAAAGGCTAAATTTCCCTCAAGTGGTGTAGTACTTGCTTGAGTTCTACCCCTTGGACATATCTGCCTTTGACCTCCTCCTCTGTGTCCTGGGTTGCTCTGGAGAGGTTAAATGAGGTATTTTAGGGGATGCCTGGCCTTCCCTCACTTCAAAGGCTGAAGATGCAGCCTGTTAATGTCATGCACTGAATGTCCCTCAAAGTAGGCATTTGTTGAGTAGATTGCCACTCCTCCATTGCTTCAGAATCATCTGACTGCACCACATTGTGGCTGTTACTAACACTTTTTTGTGGCTGCTGGGCAGAAATCCTCAATCAAACACTTTTCTGGATCTGCATCAGTAGCAATAATGCCAAAGCCCCCCAAGAAACACTGCTGCAGCCCCCCCGGGGCGTTTCCCGCCCAGAGACTCGGGACTCAAGGAAACCCCACAAGACTGCCACTATATTAACATCAAAGGGCGGTTGGGCTGTCACTGAGCCCGTTTCTGACCCCTTTCCCTAAATAAACGGGATCAGAATGGTATCGTCTGAATACCAAGCACCGCTTAGCAGGTGCTGTAATGGCCCCATGTGTGCTTCGGGGTCATTTAGAGCAGGACCATGCAAAAGCATAAATAAATCAAAATAACTAAACAGGAAATAGGACCACTAGAGCAGGTCCCAATTTACATACATTTTAAAATGTAGATTTAAACATAAAAACTTACATCTTGGGATGACTTCTGTCCATCCGAAATAAAAGATAGCAAGTGAGGAGGGCTTAGCATCATTCAAAAAAGAAGTTAAAGTGCTATTGATGAACAAATCTCTACTCTAGAATCTATAGGACTCTACTCTCTGAGCCCTGATTCGACCCATTGTTATCATCCATGTTTGCACTTAACTGTTATTATCTTATATGTAAATATGTCAGCTTGGACCTTGCGGTGGCAGCTCCCTGCACCCTGGGAGCTGCAACATCCTATTCCGTTTTCAAATATGTTGTTTGCTTTCTTGTATCTTTTAGCGTGACCATTTGTTAAACACTCTGATACCCCATGGGTCATGTTCGCACTATATAAAACTTTTATAAATAAAACAATATATATATATTCTAGGGCACGCTGGGAGATGTGTCAGAAGGAAGCTATAGCAGTGGGTGGGGAATGATGTTTGGCTTGGTAAAACGTCTGCTGGTGGGAAAAGCATACACTCACTGTGTAAAGACTGCTGAGGAAAACGGACAAGGAAGTGTTTAAGCCTAGGGCTGGGAAACCTTTTCTAGGTAGCCATGCGCTGTACAAAAAACGTATAATAATAATAATAATAATAATAATAACAACAACAACAACAACAATAATAATAACAACTGTGAGTCACATGATGTGATGCAGTCAGTACACTCCCCGGTGGCTCCCCCCATGAGAGGTGGTGCAGGGGTCCCTCAGGGATTCCCCTTGCAGGTGAGTGCAGACACCCACTGAACCCACCTGAGGGTATCCCTGCACCCTCTTAAAAACACATGAGGCCCGGTCTACTTTCAGTGAAGTAAGGATTAGAGGTTTCAAACCGCTTCTCTTTCTCTCATTGGTGAATATCCAGTTGCAGGGACAAAGTGTCAGAGTTTACGCCTATGCCAGGGACAACTCACTCTTTTCTGTAATTGGGTGTACTGTCCTAGTCTGCAGTCTGCCTTGGCTAATCCAGTTAAATATGCGCGGCGGTGCAAACCAGGACAGGTGATTGATATATCATTGGGTGCCTGACACTTATGCCACTGAGTAAATGAATGGTTTTGGTATGCTTGCTCCTGTCACCCTGAATGTGCAGTCCACCTCCACCCAGCTTCCTGGGTTTTGTGGCAGGCTGTGCGGAGGTCATAAGGGGTAGATCTGCCAATCTGATGGGCTGATGATCCATGCTTGGTTCATCAGATATGCATAGATTGTATTGTTTAAAGGACTTGTGTTCTAGCCTAGCATTGTGTTATAAAGGTGGGGCTTGAAATCAAAGTCTCAGATCTCCAGCAGAGCACTGTAATTCAGTATTCCAAAGCCAATGACAATCCTTGTGTCACACTTGTACTGTGATTGACAGCTCTGGGCCAGTAAAAAACTCATTATGGTAAATGACGATCATATGTGTTATTTATTTTGTTTATTTTGCAGGATTGTGCAATGCAGATGAGACACAGTGGGTAGAAGAGCAGTTGAAAAACATAAAAGGTGATGGAAGAAATGCTTGCAATTTGTCTAACTACTGTAAATCGCTCGGGACAGCATCCCAACCCATCGTTATTTTGCTCACCATGCCACCTAGGTTTGGACCCAGCCGTATGCAAATCAGTCTTCACCCTGCTCCTCATGGGAACAGTCCAGCCCAAACTGCCAGGCCAGGTCCTCCCTGAACTGGAACACAAAGAAACCAAATGAAATACTGTTATCAAATATTGTTAGTGTGTACTATTAGTGGTTAAATCAGGCAAAAAAGCAATCCAATATATGCATATGTAGTTTTACAGGAATGCTATAAACTATTCATCTCAGCGGGATCTGTAATTAAAACTGTCAATAAAACTGCTAATATATTGGCCATTATTGGTAGTGACAGTAGACATTTCAGCTCTCTTTTAAAGCCCTTCTCAGAGGGCTTTGTTCTGGTTGCTGGTAGAATAGAGTTACACTCCTTAAGTGCACTCACCAAGAAGGATGTGTTTGTTGGTTTTTAAAGGATAGATTTTCAAGATGGTTATCAGAGCTCTGAAGGGAGCACAGAAGGCCTGAGATAACCTGCTTCTGAGCTAGATAGTTTGTAGTTCCAGAACAAAAAGCTGAATGGACAATGCCTACCTGAATAAACTCCTGATCTTTCTAGGAAGCTAACTGAGGGGCATATTCCCAAGGACTCATCGCCGAGTTAGCGCACTTTATCGCAGCCAAAGTGGTGATAAATTCATCGCACCATTCACAAGCTGGTGCTAACAGCAGATATCACCAGTTTTCCTGCGATAGCAGCTGCAAAAAACATCGCCACGGATGACACCGGCAACTAACGCTAATGATATGCAGAGTAGGCGTTCCCGTGCAAAATGCCGCAACAACACCACTTCGCAACATTCTCAACGACCAGCCAAATCGGCGATAAGAATCAAAAACATGTGATAAGGCGCGTTAGCAGCAGGGAATTAACACCTGCTCCTACCTGGTGTTAAGTCGGACGACAACCTGCACCATGAAAGGGAGCCCAGCCCAGAGCCACACCTGAAGAACAACAGATGCCATGGAGCCACTGATCATGCAGCTCGGAGCCCCTAGAGGGCCACAACACCCACCGCCACCACACCCAGGCCCCCCACCCCCCCCAGGACCCCCCCGGGGCACTACCCCGGGCACCCCCCCAGACAAAGATACTCCACATCTACCTTACAAATTCATGAACACAACAATTCGCCTGATGTCGCACAAGTACAACAATTAACATTCATGTGCGGTCAGAAAAAGGAAAAACATTCATACATCTTAGAATTTCAAAAATAATTATTTTATTCAAATTTAACTCAACACTAATAATTCGAAGAGTTATAGCGGGTCTTCTCCGGACAATCTGCAAGTCAAAGCCTGCAAGACAAAATTAAAGATAAGAAGGTGCGTCATGCGCTCAAGAAAGGACAGAGAGAGAGAGAAAGAAATGGAGAGAGAGAGAGAGAGAGAGAGTGAAAGAGAGGGAGAGAGAGAAAGAGAGAGAAAGAGAGAGAAAGGGGGAGAGAGGGAGAAGGAGAGAGAGAGCAACAGAGGGAGAGAGAGACAGTGAAAGAAAGAGAGGGAGAGAGAGAAAGAGAGAGAAAGAGAGGGAGAGAGAGAAAGAGAGAGAAAGAGAGGGAGAGAGAGGGAGAGAGAGAGACAGTGAAAGAAAGAGAGGGAGAGAGAGAGAGAGAAAGAGAGAGAGAGAAAGAGAGAGAGAGAAAGAGAGAGAGAGAAAGATAGAGAAAGATAGGGAGAGAGAGAGACAGTGCCAACACTGCGCACTCAGGCCTCACAGCTCACCTGCTGCCACCGGCGTGTCTCCAACCATGTGCCGCTATACACTGCAGTCCACCAGGTCCCTGATCTGAAACCGAGTCCACAGCTAATGATGGCAGAGTACATATCATTGCACACGGCAACATCGCTTGGCCGCCCCTGCGCACACAGGCTGCTGCACCCCAGCCCCTCCTGCCGCTCAGCGGGGATTGCCCGCCCCTGCGCACCCAGGCCTCACTGCTCACCTTCCACCACCGGTGTGTCTCCAAGAGGGCCCACCACGTGCCGGTGCAAGCTCCAAGCCCGGGGCCCGCGACCTAGGCAGCCTCCACATCATGCAGCCCCGCACCGAGGTCCACCAGGTCGCACACTTGATTCTGCAATGGCAGAGATCATATCAGTGCACACGGCATCATCGCACACCCACTCAGCACTTTAGGTGCCCCTACCTCAGTGCACAGAAAGTCACTGTCCCGTGGCGGTAGGCCCGTGCTGGCCGCAGTGTAACCAGTGCCACCGACTCCGTGCAACGCAAGTCATGGACCCTAAATGATTGAGTCTCGTCATAGGCCAGGCGGACGCAGCCATGTCACCTCAGGCAGTGGGGAAGAACTGGGACACGTAGCTTCGTCCCCCCCCCTTTATACGTAAGCCGAGTGGGCTGGCTTGGCGAACAATTATCCCTGGCCTCTGGGCATGGTTCATATCTGGGCTGCACAGGAAACAAACTGATGCATGTGTCTCTGTTGCTGTGTCTGCGCCACATGGCCCGCAATCGACAATGTTGCAATGTTGCATGCAGCCGGAGGGCGTCCGCGCACGAAGGGATTGTACAAGGAGCGCAAGGCCGCTCGGGGTCTTGGCTCATACATGCCAACTGTTGTGTGTGTTCATCGCTTTTGGTGCACCATAAGCCCAAGGCCTAGCCTCAATTGCAGCGCGAAAGCCACATCACATTCCCAGGATACAAGCAGTAGTCTGACTAACATTAGGGATAAAAGCCCCTTTGTCTCAATACAGAAGGCGGAAGGACATCTGCACCTCAGACCTTGGAATTGCATGCGGCAGGCACCCCCTGCGAGAGATACCATGGCAGATGATGACGACTCCCACACTACACACAGTGCTAATGAAAGATCAACGTATCCACACCCCACACACAGAAGTCCTTGCTCGAGGTACTCCTGCATGGAATGGCCTTGACACTTACGTACAGGACAACCCATACGTCCAAACTTTGCACACTCATACAACTCATTGCTCCGAGCTGTGGCATATCATCCACATAACAGCCGCAGGTCAGAAGAGTGCCGGTTCTACAAGAGCGAACAACGCAATGTCAGAACATTCCGGGCACATGCACAACCCCTGTCACGTGGAACTCTACCGTGACCGAACGCTGCATTTGTTGGAGGCACTGCCACTGGCAGTGTTGCGCATCAGTTACCGTCTGAGCTTCCGTTTTGCGTACGTCACCTGCGTCCAGCCCTGGTTCCACTGTCAATCATGCATATTCGAGTGGCCCATGGATATCTGCCTATCCAACACAACGGTAGCTGAACTGGATTATGACATGTGTGTGCGCCCCCTGTTGGACCACGACCAGGAGTGTAACCGTGATACCCGTTCATGGGATGCCTTGGTATTTGGCGTATGTGCTGGCAGTTGGGCATGTGAGATTGCACAATTCCTCGTGTGCAGTGACCACATTGAAGCGCTACCCTAATGGGCTGTGTTGCGGATTGGTGAAACGGCGTGGATGGAGCACATCTGTCCGGACCAGCTAATGGATTGGCTCGCCCCCGTGTTCGTTGAAGTCGACAACGACGTACTCTTGGAACTGATTGCCAATAAAGCTGTGCTCGCTTTCATGGACGAGTAACTACGTTCCTGCAGCCACAAAAGATTGTGACCCATAGCACAGGTCCCAACACCCTTTTGCATCTTGGAGAAATGGACACATATCCCACCATAACAGTGGACATGGCTGCATTCGCCTGGACTCAGAATGCATGTGCGTGCAAGACTGCGGGTTGACACACACCTGGCAACGTTCCTCAACCTGACACACCGCTGGAGGGAGAGTACACACATGGCAATGCAGTACTACATGTGACCTTGTTGGACTCCTACACCTGCTCACTGTCAGCAGAGCAGACAGTCAGCGCAGTCCGGTGGTACAGGACTATGCAGATCCCATGGGCTGTGAGTGGTGTCCCCTGACACGGTGCAACACCATATGACTCGTCCAGCAAGGCAAGGTGGGCTGAGACTGTTGGCATCCGTAATGATTGGTGTTCATTTGTGCCTCCCCATGTCTTGCACCTCTACATGTTCCTTTGCTGCCTGTTAGTGTATGATGCATTGGTCTGCATGTTGTGGCCCTTGTCTTGCCCGTACTGACACGCACATGCTAATAAAGTGTAAGCAACTTCACTAGTGTTCAACTGTGATGAGTGTTGATTAGAATGACAAATCATGTGCCTCAATAAGCATTGTCCGTATCAGGGAGGGACTGACTGACGCATTTCACTTAGGGGTGAGTCCCTATTGCCAGTTCCACCTCTGTGAGCCAGACATTGTGGTTGGCAGAGTTGCTGGTAGACCTGTGCGCTTATGTGTCTTCAGCAATGTGAGTATGGTGTCCAACTTCTTGCCATGTGGATCAATGTGTTCCATCAAACTAGGCTGTGTCCACACAGTTGAGTGTGTGTAGGTATGCGAAGAGATGTTCTGTTGTCACATGTGATGTGGGACACTACTTTAGGCCTCCTACCGACTTTGACATTTTTACACACAGCCCTATGTAATACATGGACGTGGGGCTACGTTCGGGGGTTACGAGATTGTTGTTCATGATCAATGAGGCCACAGCTAGTTCACACCTTCACAGTCATCTAATTGGCCATGTGTGTCACGGTCAAACATGCGCATTGATGTCATTTCCCAGGGTGTACCTTTTTGTGCAATCAATGTCCCTACAGTCATCCATACTGTTATACTTGATTGAACATAGACATGACACATCTGTGTGATTAGGAATGTTTTATTCACATCCTGTGTAGTGTCGCAGCTGGAGCAGTACATGGCCATGCACACCCCACATTACATGGTTGCCCAGTGGATGGCCAAACAGAGTCCTTCAGGGAATGACAAGTCAATCGGTAGAGGAAGGGTTGAGTCCACAGCCTGTTTGCTGTGTCATTGGTAACCAGAGCAGATGTGTCAGTCCATGTCGGGGTCCAGGTGAATGTCGCAGAGTGTTTCGGGGGACTGTGGAAGGTGTTGTACCAGAGCATGATGCAGAGGGCTGTACCAAGCAGAAACAGGCCATATGGCGGGGGATGAATGCTACAACCTCGTTTTTGACACAGAGTCATTACCATCCAGATCTTCGTCCTCTGATATGTCTTCTGTGTCAGGTGTGCCAGGTGTGTGTGGTGGTGTTATGGCTGCATCACTGTGTGCCACTGACACATCAGGGGGTGGAGGTGGTATGGCTACATCACTGTGTGCCACTGACACATCAGGGGGTGGAGATGTGTGTGTCAAAGTTCCTGCAGCAGTCATCTGGGACAGGCTCTGTGGCAGCGATGGCAAGATGAGGATCTGCAGGGCATGGTAGATCCCAGCTACATCTCGCTGGTGTTCAGCCATGGCAGCCATCCTTCCTGCCTGCATCCGCTCCATGTTCTCCATTGTCATCCGCATCTGTGCCAACTCTGTGCTGTCGTCGCTGGAGCCTGTCTGACTAGACAGTTCTTGTATCCGAGTAATGGCTCCAGCGAGGTCAGCCAAGGATTGTTGTAGGGCATGGAGCGGACTGTGGGTGTCCGTTAGGGACTGTAGGTGGTCCCTGATGGGACTAAGACACCCACGTATGGCATCTAGTTTGGCTGCCATGAGGTTGAAACCCACCCGCACCTGTTCAGCCAGTCCCCTCTGGCAGTCTGACACACGGCGTTGGAATGCCATGTGTTCTTTGGTGAGGTGCTGGGAACCAGCCGTGGTGATGGGTGCTTCCTGCTGTGTGGTCTGTGCAGGGGGTGGGATCACCTCGATGCAGCTGGGCTGCCCTGCTCCTGGAGGTGGGGTGCGGAGGCTGTCCATGAGCCGTTGGAGGGTGTCGGAGCACATGGCCAGGGGGTCCTCCTCATCATCACTGAAGAGATGTCTGGTCTGCTCTTCAGGAGGTGTTGATTGTCCCTCTGCAATGTGAAGGGGAGATGCAGGTTAACAGTGTGTTCCATGTATGTTCACACATTGTACATGTTTACATACAGACTGCATGTCAATGTACATTGTGACTGTTTTGGAGGAGCTGGGTATTTGATGGGAGACAGTGGACATTTCGACTACATGACGGATGTGAGGTTGTACTCATACATTATCATCTGACAGTTTCCTGCTATGCCTGATGTGATTGGCCAGTTTCTACGCACATGCGGCACCAGTTGTGTCCTCTGTTTTGTGGTGTAAGTGTGGCACTTTGTACCACATTGTCGTCAATGTTGATGTGCTGTGATTGCTATGTGTGTGTGCTGCATTGTGGGAGAGTCGCCCCTGCAGCTCTGATTTAGCGCCCCCTTATCCCTTTGAGGCGGTGTGCCTTTGACTTGTGTGCTTTTACGGTGCTGAGATGTTGGCGACTTGGGTCATTTGTGCTCTTGGACAGTTTTTGAACTCTTGTGCATTGTTTGTCTGCAGATGTGTTGTTGACGTCAGGAGTTGTATGTGCATGTGGATGTGTCAGAGTGTGACCTGCTCCTTTGAGGATGTTATCCACACTGGGCCACCTCAGTGTCGTGGCGTGCACCATGTCATGTATTTTGACTGCAGCCATGCTATTGGTCATGCAGTGTCACTTGCATTGTCAGTGTGGCTCACAGAGCCGCTGCTTTGCTGGGTTCAGCACATGTGCATGGGTAGGTTGTGAGATTGGTGAGGGGTGGCCATTTGTGCACATGGTGGACGGGGGCCTACTTGGTGTTTCTATGTGTGCTGCAGTGTGCCAATGCCATCAGGGACATGTTCCACAGTCATTGTGGGTGTGCAGTGTGCTACACATAATTGTCCATGTGTGCCATTGTGCCCATCTCCCCCCGTCCCCCCAGTCCCTGGTCGTTACTCACCCTGTTGCTGTTGGGTCGGGTCATATTGAGCAGTGTCTGGACCCCCAACTCCTTGCACCGTCTCCGCACTGATGACTGTGGCCACCATTTCCTCCAGCTCATCCAGCTCCTCCTATGGCGCAGGACTCCCACCTCCAGTCGCCGTTGCTGCCTTCCGGTTGGCAGCGAGTTTCTGCTTTGTTTGGCTTTTCACATCATGCCAGCGCCTCTTGACCTCCTCCATTGACCTCCTCAACACTCCGATTGCATTCACGTTGTTCATGATGGACTGCCATATTTCTGTTTGTGTTGCCGATGACACAGTGGAGGTGACGAACAGTTTTTGGTAGTGTTCTGTCACCTCCGTGACGATGATCCGGTTTTCCTGCAGACTGAACCCCGTCTTCCTCTTCCTCTTCTCCTTGCCCTTCCCCGGCCCCGGGGTTCCTGGCTGGTCGTCTGTGGAGCTTGTGGGGTTCGTGTTGTCCTCTGCACTCGGTCCGGGTGCGTCCATGGTGCTACGCAGTTACATTTTTTTCTCTTTTTTTTTTCTCTGCTTTTATAGTGCATTCTCACGCATGACGCGTGGGAATAGCAGGCCTGTCGCTGGTTATCGCTGATTTTTGTATCGCCATTGGGGACATCAGCACTTTTTTCGCGTTTCGCATTTTTTCGGTGTCACGTAAATTTTTACACGGGTATTTGTCGCGTTATCGTGAGACTATCGCATGGTGCCGCCGGGTTGAGAATACTGCGTTAACACGGTGTTATTTTCCCGCAATAGACTGCGATGTGAGAAGTTGCGTTAAGCAAATTTGGCGATAGTTAACACACGTTCTTGAGAATATCCCCCTGAGTGTGATCACTATTGGTGTAATCTGTTCAGACCATGTATTTGCTGAGACACGTTTCACAGCAGAATGTAGAGTAGAGCTGTGTGAAATTATAATTAGGGGGGTGTATAAATTATGCCTCAGACATTTTCATGCCTAAATGGGTGGTGTGAAGTGTGCCATGCCAACGTCACTGGCTATGTTTTGTACTTAAAATAAATAGACAAAACACATCATTAACTTCATGTGACTCAGTGTTCAGAATTCCAAACTTCCTACAAGTCCCAAAGAGGGCTTAATTGAAGCTTTAAGCCTATTCAGGCTGCAAGGGGCTGGATGCCTTTGCTCGAATGTCTCCCTCTCTCACTCGGTGTGTACTGATTAGAAGAATGGGTAGTACTATCAGGCCCCTGGTGAGGATGCCGAGACTTGAGGTCCTGGAAGCCTCTCCACCTGAGTCCGTTTTCCAGCACACTGTATCTCTAAGTGCCACGGATGGGGACCTGTAATCACTGTGAGGGTTTCCCTGCTTGGGCCGGTTAAGAAGCTATGACCAGGCCCCTAGTCGGAGCTCCAGCTGGCCCAGGGGTGGAAACCCCCATTCCTGCACTCCATTATGCAATATGCCCTGGAAGGGGTCTTGCAGGCCTAGGGGGGCTCACCTGCTTGGCTGGATGAAAAAGCTCTGACTGGGCACCAGGTCAGATCCCTGGCTGGCCTTGGAGTGGAAGCCTTTGTCCCTAAGCTGCCTTCCCCTGCCTTCTGTGTCATAAAGTGTCCTCGAAGAGATCCAGCAGGCACCAGCAGTGTTCTGCTTGGCTGGGTTAAGCAGCTTTGTCTGGGCCCCGGGTCAGGGCTTCAGCTGACCCCGGGGTGGAATACCCTGGGCCTGGGCTCCCTTCTCCGACCTGCTGTGCCACTCAGAGCACAGGCCAGGGTCCTGCAGGCTCAGACAGGGCTCCCCTGCCCAGCTGGGTGAAAAAGCTCTGGCCAGGACCCGAGTCAGAGCTCTTGTGGGCCCTGAGGTGGAGGACCTTGGCCCTGGACTTCCTTCCCTTACACGCCGTTTCAAATACTGCCCAGGACGGGGTCCTACAGGCCCAGGCAGGACTCCCGGCTTGGCCGAGTGAAAAAAGCTCTGACCATACCCCGGGTCAGAACTCTGGCAGGCCCTGTTGTGGAGGACTGACGCCTAGCAAGGGCTTCTAGGATCAGGCCCTGGCCCTACAAGGGCCATCTAAATCTGATTACTAAAACAGGTGCAACATGTTGACTGTCATTCAAGCCCAGCCATCTGGTCATTCTCAGTTCAACCATCTAGTTGGACAGCAAAGGAATGCATGGCATGATCAGATGGCCAGGATGCCCTAGAAGTCCAGATGAGGGCTCATTTGACTCTTCTACCTAAGTATTGGCTCCAGGAGACCCTGACTATCACTCTGTGGTCACAGATTACTAGAAAGGCATGTAGCCTACCTCCGGATTAGTAGGGGCGAAAGTACTAGGGGTCCCCTTGCTGTCAGTCGTTCTTCATGGATTAATGCACACACATTATCATCAACATAGTGACTGAGAGGGGTGGGGACAGTAACAGACCCTCTTAAGACATTTGATATCAACATTATAAAAAATCGCTGCGATTTGTCTCAAGGGCATCACAACACATTATGATGTTATATTAGTTTATGTTAATGAATACTTATATGGCGCGTTTTATGTTTTTTTCTGAATAGAAAGTGAGAAGAGGTATTTCTTAGCTTGAAAGGAAGATTATTTAACCTGGTAATGGGTCGTTGTAGAGAAAGCTGTAAGTGTATTTTTTAAAGGAAGGTTCAATAACTAAAGTAGTGGAAGATGAACAAAGGGCAAGTGTGGAGGTCTATTTATTGAGTTTAGAAACTCTGGGGCTTCACTGTACAAACATTTATGGACTAAAGGGGACTCTACTATTGACAGGCAACCAGTGAAGTACAGCTAACAGTGGCCTTGCAGAAATATAGCAAGAGGAAGGAGAGATAAGTAAAGCAGCTTGATTTTGATTTGATTGGAGCCTATTCAAAAGATGTTTGGAAATCCCAATGAAAGAGACTTGGGCTAATCTTGGCGAGATCCACTGATTGCTGCAACTGAGGATTTTCTTATGTTGAGGAAAAGTAAAGGCATTATGGTTTTAAGTTTGTGTGTGCAATAGGTGCAGGATGAAACAACAGCACAGACCGGGCTCTTTGTGGTGAGAGTACTGGCTAAAGTCATTCCCTGATTTTTCACATAGGTCTTCGGAGTGGGAACACAAACGATACTATGAGGCCATAGAGAAAGTGGCCAGAGTAGAGGATTTGTTTCGAATGTGAGAATCTTTGTTTTCTTCAATGTTAATTTTTAACCAATTTTGGTCCACTCAACTCTTCACGGTACAGAGACATTCATTGAGAGACAGTGATGAGGTTGGGTTCCAAGATGGAATATTATCTGAGTATCGTCAGCATAATTTAGAACCTACAGCCGAAATAACTAATCATTCTTATGAGTGGGAGCATATAAATGTTAAATAAAAACAGTAGAGAGTATAAATTTGCAGAACTCCGGTGGTAACAGAGACAGATTAGGTGGAAAAAGTGTCAAGCAGAACTCTTTTGATGTCTTCTCTAAGACTGCTGAAGATCACGAGAGCACCGTACTGTTGAAGCCACAACGTTTTAGACTATAAAGCAAGATGGTATGGTCAAAGATGTCTAAGGGTGCAGACAAGTCTAACAAAATAAGAACAGAAGTACTATCACAGTCCTTTGGACTTCTAGGACTTACACCAATGTGGACTACTAATAGTCAGGCGGAAACCAACCTGGGTTTCATTAAGAAGATTGATGGTTTCCAAAAAAGTTGTACTTGATGTGATGAGATTTTTAAGATGATTGTTACCGGGGTAGCATGGCATCTTGTTTTAGTTTAGTTGGAACTAGCCCGTAATTTAAGGAGAGATTGACAATTTGACTAAAGCAAGACTGAAAGGCAGAATTTCCCTGTGAATAGTATGGAGAGGAATAGAATCAGTAAGGGCATCTGGTTATTATGGAGTTTATTACAAAATGACAAGGGGGGGCGCAGAGGCTCTCTAAAGGGTTTGACCCCGACCTCAAAAGAGATTACAGGACAACACCCTCCAGTCCTGTATGCAATTTTAGCAAATACTGACTGGTTTTGAGGTCGGAGACTGAAAGAGTGGAACTTAGTAATCAAAATTTAGTTAATCGATCATGAGTTTATTCGATACTTATTGCATCAAAAGATATTCTTCACAGGCTAACACTTGTTTCATGACAACATGTCTCTTCATCAGGGCCCTGATCTTGATTACTGAGTTCCACTCATTCAGTCTCAGACCTCAAAACCAGTCAGTTTACTAATAATGGAGTTTATGCTCCTGTGAATAGTAAATAGCCATCCATGTTGTGCCTGGCAGACTTCTAATTTGAGATTAGACAGACACTGGGTAAATCAAAGGTAAATTCTGTATTTGGATTTCTGATTACTTTTAGTTAAGGGAGACAGTATATCGGCAATGGAAGTGGTCTAGTTAAGGAAATTTGAAAAATTAGAGACAGGGCTGGTTAAAAACTAAAGGCTGAATACATGATAAACTTACCTGCCTGAAGTCTACTTCATGCTAAGGTCTTTACTTGGGGTGCCTGGGGCTTAGGTCTATATTGGTGATGTTGCAACACTTTTTTAATTTGAAAAGAGATTGAATGGTGGTCAATCCAGATCATGGGTAAGATCCTAATCGAGTCAATGACTCTGGCACGGCCTATAGCACATCAAATGGATGGCCCGCAATCTGTGTGGGAGTGCTAATTAACTGTACAAGACCAGAGTCCAACATGTGTGTAAAACGTTGCATAGTATAATGTAGGTTTTACTTTTAAAATGAAGATTCAGGTTACCACGTATTACACAGTGGTTCTTATTACAGGCATGGGATGAAATAATATGAAAATAACTCGAAATGAAAATAGTGACGGTGCCAGGAGGGTGATAGATAAGCATTAAAAGCATAGACGAGTTTTGTATCAAATTTTAGAGACAATGGCGACACCACAACCGTCTTTTGGGCCAGGACGACTGAATTTTAAGAAAGTGTATCCCTAAGGAATATCATGTCTGGCCCTTTTTAGGTCTCACCTAGGCAGTGCGCATGCGCTGCACTAGGAGAGGGCCTTTAGCAATCGGTCTTCACTTTTCAAGCACTTGCACTCGTGCTTGTGGCGGCATCCACCTTGCGGGAGCGAGCAGCAGCGCGCAAGCTGCTCGCTCCCGCAAAGTGGATGCTGCCACAAGCACGAGTGCGAGTGCTTGAATGCCGCCACAAGCACGAGTGCTTGAAAAGTGAAGACTGCTTGTTAATTAGCGTTAGCGCGTTCGCTTGGAATCACTCTGGACTCCGCCCATGCCTTGCGGTCGCGGTCATGCCACTCGCGGGACGCTGCAGCTGCATTCCTTTTACCGCGCGCGCACCACTCGCGGGACGCCCCCCCCATTAACCCTGTAACCAGACCCGTCGCTGCCTCTTCTCCAGCTGCCCAAACCTGTGCCCCCCTGTCCCCCCCCGGCGCACCTCTGTCTCTGCCCAAACCCCAATCAGTGTTGATGCATCTACCTTCATGAGCCCCCTGTGTCATACCCGGACAAAGTCCCCTCCTCCTCCTCAGTCCGTGCTATTCCGAGGAGTCCAAACACTTTGCCCAGGATCACCAGACATCGCTCCACACTGCATCCGAACGCCACTCCCAGTGCCCCAAGTCGACCTCTCCACCCCAAAGGCACGTCGCCTCCCCCCCGGGACCCCGCCACTGCCCTCCACTGCCTGCCTCAACAACACTGCGCTCCTGATCCCCTCCGCAATCCGCAGCCCCCCAGCAGCCCGAGAAACAAGCGCCACCCCTGCACCGAACCCTCCCACCCCCACCCGTGCCGTACAAACTTCCACACCATCCACCCATGCAAACCCGCACCCAAACCCAACCCCCCCCGCTGTCCTCGTGCATTGAATTCCCCTGTAGTACGTCCCTTCCCTCCCCAGCTGGGCACATGTCCGTGAGCCGAGCCCGGCAAAAACATCCATCCTCTTGTGAATGGCGCCGAAACTGCTGCTCTGCCATTTCCCAGCACCGCACATACCTGACCCGCATTGATAACGCCCTCCCCACCACAGTCCAAAAACCACCCGATCGTGCCTACTCGCGCAACCACCTCCCCCTCACATAACATCCTGTCGGGTTCCCATGCAAACCATACTATCTGCAATGCAGATCGCAGGAACCACCGGCCTCAGAAGGATGAAAGGCTTAGGCATGAAGACCAGGCTTTGAACCGCCATCCAATGATACAAGCTGCTCCCCGAACCCTCTCACCATATGGGTTGGAGCCAAAACGGCAAACACTTCTTGGGCAGAGGACCGACACCCTTCCCCCTCACCCCACCATAGACACACCCCCACAACGTCAAACAGTCTTCCAGCGACATACTCGGAAACATCATGGTGCAAATTGGGATACCTAGCCCCACACAGAAGGGGTCATTCGGGCTCGCTCACCATGCCTGCCTCGCCGCACAACCTGTGCCCGCCCTCCATACAGCCTCCGTTTCGAAGCCTGCCCATTACCACAGCCCGCGTGTACAGAACTCCACTGTCTGGACCATGCGTTGTCCAGAACCTAGCGCAGCCACAAGCTGCAACCATCTCTTTCAGTACCAACAAAGTCTCCACACCTACTCTTCCATTCACCCAAATGCTCATCACATGATGGCCGCAACGCAGATACAGCGGCACTCCTCCACCTTCGATCGTGATGATGCATGGACACGCTTCCCACTCAAGACTCCTCCAAAACTAAGACTACAACCCTGAAAAACACTCCCTCCACACAGCACCTTGCCTCCCTGTCCCGGCATCGAGAATGTGTTGCCCTTCGAAGAGGGAAAACAATCCAACGGCAATTCCTCTGGACGTATCCCGAGGTCACCAACACTGGTTCCAAGACGCACAGCCCATGTTGTGGCCTAGTCTCTATCCCAAAACTTTATTTTACCTGTGCCATCTTGTTTCATCACTAAAGGACTCCGGCCCCTGTCAGAACCCCTTCCCTCTGGGTGGCCCTCCCCGCAGCTCCTCATGGAGCAACCCTTACCCCCCCCGATTTGAGGAACTGCCCAATCGCTGAAAACCAGCCCTACCCAGGGGCATATTATCAAGCGGCAGCAAAAATTATCGCTGGCTGCGCTTAGCGTGAGATTTGTTATCGCCGGCTATCGCTGGAAATTATCGCCATGCTAGCGCTGTAGTAACAACGCTTAGCGCAATGGCGATAATTATTCCAGCGATAGCGGTGTTTTCCATGGAACATCGCTGGTTTTCCAGCGATGTTCCATGGAAAACAGCGATATCCTTGATGATAGTGCCTGTGGTCTTAGCCACACAATCCACCCCCCATGTTAGGTATGCCTTAGTCTGGATTTTAACAGACGTTAAATTCCAGCGTTAAGGCATAGTTAACGCGATTTCAAATATTGCTACCCCTCATTGATAATATCGCGAAGCTGGGTTAGCAATATTTTCACATGGGGTTTTGTCAGGCACGCCCCCCTTGCATCTCATTAGCGATGCGATGCGAGGCGTGCTGACAACGGGCGCTAAGGCAAGGAAACACGCGCTAGCGTGTCCTTGTTAATAAAGCGATAATATTATCGCCGCTTTTCGCCTGAAAACGGATGCTAAAGCGGCGATAATCTTATCGCGGCCCCTTGATAATATGCCCCCTAGTTCTTCTTATCTGAATAATTCCCTCTCCTAAACGGCCTCGCCCACCGGCTCCCCCCCAACACTGCAACTAGACCCGTCGCTGCCTCTTCCCCCGCTGCCTAAATTACTGCCCCCCCCCACCCCCACCGCTCCCCCTGGCGCGCTTTCGTCTCCCTCTAACCCTAATCTGAGTGTATGCGTCAGCACAGGACTACCCGTTGCGTCACCCCTAAACAAAGTCCTTTTCCGAGAATACTAAACAATTTGCCCAGGACCACCGGATGCTATTCCACCGAAATCCGCACCATATTCCCAGTGGCACAAAGTCGACAGTTTTACCCACAAGGCCCGTCGCCTCCCCCTGGGACCCCGATATTGCCTACTATTGCCTGCTTTAATAACATTGTGCTCCCGATCCCCCTTTCGCAACCCGCAACCTCCCAAGTGAGCCTCCAGCCGTCCGAGAAACTGTCTCTGTTCACAATCGTTAGCCCTGCCCCCAACCTTCCTGCACCCCTTCACGTGCCGTGCGACTTTCACACATTACCCACTTAACCAACTTTGTGCCCAAACTCCCTACACCTGCTGTCCTCTCATTAAATCTTCTGTAGCGAGATCCTAGTTTAACAAGGACGGGGGTGGGGGGGCGTGTCTTCTATTTTGTCCGCCATACACAACAAGGTGTGAGAAACTAACTAAACCCCACTTGTCCTTTACCCAAGGGAGAGGACCTCACGCCTCATTCCTTTTTACACAGCTATCAACCAGGTCATTGCCCAGACATAGATACTGTAAATGTCTTACATCACTTACTCACACAAGAAGAATGCTGTTTAGTAGCTATAGAAATCAGGAAATCTGAAATCTATTCCCAGTTTAACCACTAGACCAAATTGTGTGATCTTGGGCGAATTACTTTTTCTCTCTTGATTTATTTTCCGATTTGCACCAACATTTGGGGGAACTTGCAAAGAGGGTGAACGTCAGGGTTAGTGCCACTGGGCACTGCAGCAAGCGCATAGAGGCAGTTTAGCGTGCTCTAACGCTCTAAATACTTATCCTCACTCAAAACGCGATGTATCGTATACCGGTGAAATCCAGATTCTTTTTATTACAATTCCCTTTTAAGACATATGGTGACTTTTGACATGGCTTAAACATTAATAATGTTATTATTTGTTTAATCACCTAACAAATGAAACGCCAATAGGCCCTGTTACACAACATCGGATGGGTGACGTAATGCGATTGCAGTCCACATATGTTCAGTGTTCACTGTGATGCCTGGGCACATGACACACAGAAACAGTGTGCTGATAAGACTCTACAATATCAGGCAATGTTTTGATTTATTCTGGCACAGCCCTCTCCCCACCAAACACACCCACCCCCATTTATGTGTCTGAACAAATAGGTCGAGCCTAGCGGAGGCAAAAAACATACTTCTCGGCGCTCTTCCGAGGTATGTGTCGCTATATTATTTAAGGCTCGCAGTGTGTGGGCATTCCAGTGGGGATTAATGTACTGCATTGCTAAACACTTATAAGGTCCCAAAGGCGAGACCTATTGGCTATGCCAACGCTTGTTCATCATGGTCTCTGTGATCAACAATATAAATGAATAGAAAAAGAGTGTGATAGTGTGGTAGATAAATAATGTCCGGGGCATGCTTCACCCAGGAGTGCACATTAATGAACATTAATGAGGCTGCACTGCTTTCACCAAGGCAGAGCTTATGCATCTTGTGTTTGGTTTGAGAGAGAGTGAGAGGATTATTCGTAATATAATTAATAATTTGTAAAATCTGCTGTGGACTCGTTTTGACTTGCTGGGAATAGTGATTAAGAGAAAGCAGCTTACTCACTGTATTGTCTGACAGGCAGAATGCTGATGAATTTAAGACGATAAGTCCCTCACATGAATATATCAGTCTTTGTAATAGGGGTTCATCAGCTGGTAAAAGCTGGGCATAGTGTCCGGTCAGAATGGACACATAAATTTGCCTTTGTCATGACCACTGTGCGTGCCCTCTGCACAGACAAACAGGTTGTTCGTTTAAACACTCTGCATGACACATATGCGAAAGTGTCTAGACCTTTGAAACTTTGAGTATTTCAATTCTTCCCTGCCTCCACAATATGGCTGATGTGCTAATGAAGATACAAGACAGCCATAGTGAGATTGGGGATTAGGGAAATTGGTAGGCTTTGACATGAGAACACTGCCCATCTGGCCACTTAAAAACCACTGGAAAGCATTCAAGAGACTCACTAAGAGGGCACAAGTTGTTAAAAAAAGCAACAAACATAGAGCAGTGAAAAAACATGTATAAAATCTGACAACTAGAGTCTCAATCCTCAAAGGTCAAAATGAGAAAACAATAGATTATCAAGCCTAGGTAGATCCAAATATTGAATTATAGATAGATAGGTAGTAGTGATTTATGGGGATGAAGATATGCTATCTAAAATCCCCAAATGATACCCACTTTAAAACGTTTAATTGCATGAACAAAAAAAGCCACCAATGATACCCCACCTGCCCCAGAAGATACCAAGACATACACATACCTGGACATTTAACAATAACACATAATTAGAAACCTTTACTTTTACATGACAACCTAAAAAATTAGAAATTAACCCTTATATTCTCTACAGCAGACAAGATCAATTTTATTCAATGTCAAACCTGGATGATGGATGAAACCTTCAAAATGTATCCCAAACCATTCACTCAGATATACGCTATACATGGTGAATATCAACACACAAATATCCCTTTTATATATGCTTTACTACCAAATAAACAAATCAGCACTTGCTATGACCTCTTAAACCATATAAAACCAATAACTACATCTCCCCAAAAATAGTCCTAGACTTTGAGAAAGACATGATTCAAACCAATCAAAAAATTTACCCCATACAGCCATACAAGGCTGTTACTATAATTTCAAGCAAATTATATGGAGACACCTCCAAAAATCAGCAATAAGCGTGGAATATGCTACAAACAGCCAATTTGCTTTGAAATTAAAAAATGATATCACTAGCCTATGTCCCTGTCACGGAAGTGGGCAACCATTATAATTTACTAATAAAAAGCCCGTCCTACCAACAAAATGAAGACAAACGTGTCCCCTAAGGGACTATTTCGAAGATACTTGTGTTGGCAGACTGCATCGCTCCGGACACAGACGCCAACCCAAATTCCAAATACCATGGTGAAATGTCTATGACAGCACCTTGGCATAGGAAGCCAAAACAAAGAACGCAGTGTAGGGATGGTACAACACCTTCCAATCCACACTAGGAATCAGTACAAAAAGAGCAAAGTTAACAAGAACTACAACTGGAACAATCTGTTGGCCAAATTGTCCCTAAAGTTAGCAAACAAACCAAAAGAATGTACAACATGCTGCAATTTAAAGTCAGACTTCTCATAAATAACTAAGGAGTAGATTTTTTAGAAATCATAGCCAAAAGCATATTATAATTAAGGCTCCCGGTTTTCCGTTTTACGGATTTTTACAGATAAATACAGACAGAAAGCAATATGTTTTCTGTCTGCATTTATTTTTAAATGTGGATAAATACAGACAACTGGCCTCTTTAAAGTGACTCTCCGTGCTGTCTTTCATGAATTATAGCCCAACAGCTGAGCGGATGGACAGAATGGGAAGTTAAAAAACAGAATTAAATTTCATTAAATTATGGTATATGTCAACATATATTTGTGGTATAATACTAATATTTACCAGTGGATGTATTGTTATGAAAAATTTGGCAGCTTAAATAGCTAAAACACAACAGACACCAAAGTATGACTGCATGTCTATCAGTTAAATAAATATGGAAATGTACAGTTTAACAACTTCATTTATCCGCAAAACACTAAATAAATACGGATAAATACAGATAAAATGGACAAAAAATAAATATGGATAAATACAGACTGAAATGTTAAAAAAATAAATACCATAAAACCGGGAGCCCTAATTATAATATAAATAGTAAAATAATTTGGCATAAACAATCTAATTTCACATTTCCTACCCAAAAGAAGAGAAAGGAAGAAAACTTACAGTTCTGTAGCTGCACATCTTTCTCTATACCCACGTAATAAAAAATAGCAAACCACCAAAAATGAGGTAACCAATATCAAGAAATCCCCCCAAAAATGCAAAAATATAACAAATACAATAAAAATCCTTAAAAGCAATCCAAAGTATCTAGGACCCATAAAAAAAAATCAAAAAAGTATTTTAAAAAAACAGAAACACTCCAGGAAACCCTAAAAAAGGAAATCAAAGTAAATACCACTTGTTTCTTGTAAATCAAAACTGATTTCTTTTAAAAAAACATAAACTCCAAATGCCCTTAGGGCAAGTTTGTAGACAACATGTAATGGAAATAAAATGTAAATATAAAATAAAACACCCGCAAACCACTTTACATTCCCAAAAATACATATACATAAGTTAACCATCAAAATATAACTAACATCACACAATTTATCATAAGATAGTGATACATTAGTAAAATAGTGTACAAAAAGGCAAAACTACAAACTAATGAAAAACAATAACAGTAATACACCTAAATATACAAAAAAAACACAAACAACACTATAACTAACTTCTAGACCTCCCTCTTAAACCCTTCTACCCTAAAAACCCCTAAAAACTCCTTAATAAAGGACTTACCTGTTCTGACAGACAGCAGCACCTTACCACAACCTGGTTCCGGTAAAATAGACTATAAATAGCACTGATAGATTACAAAATAAAAGGTAGCAGTAAAAAAATGGCCGCTAAATTAAACTTAAAAAACCATATGAATGAATGGGAAATATTGTAGAAATGTTGATTCAATGATTACAGAAATGTAAAATACTTATTAAACATGGACAACATATCAAACAATGTTAAAAAAGAAGTGAAAAAATTGTAAAGTATAAATTAAATAATAGTATAAGATATTTACAATTATTTATTATGTACTAATAAAACATGTAAAAATAATGTTAAAAATATGTATATAAAAATAGTTGCGAAATTTAAAAAAATGGAAAACAAGTTGAAAATGGATAACATACAAATGTTCATAAATATAATATATATGATTGTTAATTCATAAAAAATAATGAAAAGATGGGTTATTTACGTAACTTTATATAATTTTTTTTCTTGAAGTATATCTGATTAAAAATGTAAAATTATACAATAAATAAAAATTGAAAACATGAATAAAAATGGAAATGTGTGACATGCCTTTATTTTACATAAAAATGTAATTAATAATATTATTGGTTACAAACATAACAACTAACATTTTTTTAATATTGCTAATCACCAACAATAACAAAATAACACAAGCATTTCTACTGCAGACAAATAAAAGTAAAAATAAATGTTTTTTTAATAAAATTATAAAATTAAATTATCACACACCAAAGTAAATCTTTTTAAAACATCCTTAGCCTCTAAAGGGGTGACGGTTTCTGTTCCCACTCCAATCTAACCATATTGGAGGAAGGTGTTGAACACAAAAGGGGTGGCATTTACTATTCCCAGACCAATCAAAACCAATTTGTGGAAGGTGTTGGGCACTAAGGGGCCGATTCCGATCTCGGTCGGAGGCGCACCCAATACCATTCGGTCGGGAAAAAAGCCATGCGAAAGCCTGTTTCCCGACCGATCCGTACAGCACACCGAGCGAGTAAGTACGATGCGCACAACAGCAAAGAATCCGGCCGAGCCGTACTCACCCAAACCAGGTCCTGTTCTCCGACCGAGGCGAATCCGGAAACGCCGAATCGAGTCGCACGGAAGGAAAAATGCAGCCAAGGTCCGGCCGGACAAGTACGATGCGCTTTCCGTACGCGCCGAACCCGTCGCTACGCACGGCACGTCAAAGCATCCGGGAGAGGCGCACATAAGCTCCGATTCCCGCCACAACACGATCCACGGCTCCGAGACGAACACGGCAGCGACGAGGACGACGCGAAGCGACGAGGACGAGTCGAAGCGACGAGGACGAGGCGAAGCGACGGGGACGACGCGAAGCAACGAGAAGGACGAACGACACGAACCAACCATGAATCCCTTCGTCCCGATCATACCAATATTCTACATATACTACCGTAACAGGCACGGATGCGTACGGCGCAGAAGGTAAGCCAGACACCAACCACAAAACACATACAACACGTACACGACACATCACACACACACACAGGGATGCAGAATATACTTGCAACAGCAGCACCATAGGGGCGGGATGCCCATCACCAATGCCACATATGCACACAGGGGCGTGAATGCGCACCACCACCCCTACCCAGGGGGGCAGGATGCCTACCACCACTACCACCCTTACCCAGGGGGGCTGGATGCCTACCACTACTACCACCCTCACCCAGGGTGGGCTGGATGCCTACCACTACTACCACCCTCACCCAGGGGGGCAGGATGCCTACCACTAGTACCACCCTCACCCAGGGGGGGCAGGATGCCTACCACTACTACCACCCTCACCCAGGGGGGGCAGGATGCCTACCACTACTACCACCCTTAGCCAGGGGGGCAGGATGCCTACCACTACTACCACCCTCACCCAGGGGGGCAGGATGCCTACCACTACTACCACCCTCACCCAGGGGGGCAGAATGCCTACCACTACCACCACCCTTAGCCAGGGGGGCTGGATGCCTACCACTACTACCACCCTCACCCAGGGGGGCAGGATGCCTACCACTACTACCACCCTTAGCCAGGGGGGCTGGATGCCTACCACTACTACCACCCTCACCCAGGGGGCAGAATGCCTACCACTACCACCACCCTTAGCCAGGGGGGCTGGATGCCTACCACTACTAGCACCCTCACCCAGGGGGGCTGGATGCCTACCACTAGTACCACCCTCACCCAGGGGGGCAGGATGCCTACCACTACTACCACCCTCACCCAGGGGGGCAGGATGCCTACCACTACTACCACCCTTAGCCAGGGGGGGCAGGATGCCTACCACTACTACCACCCTCACCCAGGGGGGGCAGAATGCCTACCACTACTACCACCCTCACCCAGGGTGGGCTGGATGCCTACCACTACTACCACCCTCACCCAGGGTGGGCTGGATGCCTACCACTAGTACCACCCTCACCCAGGGGGGGCTGGATGCCTACCACTACTACCACCCTCACCCAGGGTGGGCTGGATGCCTACCACTAGTACCACCCTCACCCAGGGTGGGCAGGATGCCTACCACTAGTACCACCCTCACCCAGGGGGGGCAGGATGCCTACCACTACTACCACCCTCACCCAGGGGGGGCAGAATGCCTACCACTACCACCACCCTTAGCCAGGGGGGGCTGGATGCCTACCACTACTACCACCCTCACCCAGGGTGGGCTGGATGCCTACCACTAGTACCACCCTCACCCAGGGTGGGCAGGATGCCTACCACTACTACCACCCTTAGCCAGGGGGGCAGGATGCCTACCACTACTACCACCCTCACCCAGGGGGGCAGGATGCCTACCACTACTACCACCCTCACCCAGGGGGGCAGAATGCCTACCACTACCACCACCCTTAGCCAGGGGGGCTGGATGCCTACCACTACTACCACCCTCAACCAGGGGGGCAGAATGCCTACCACTACCACCACCCTTAGCCAGGGGGGCTGGATGCCTACCACTACTACCACCCTCACCCAGGGGGGCTGGATGCCTACCACTAGTACCACCCTCACCCAGGGGGGCAGGATGCCTACCACTACTACCACCCTCACCCAGGGGGGCAGGATGCCTACCACTACTACCACCCTTAGCCAGGGGGACAGGATGCCTACCACTACTACCACCCTCACCCAGGGGGGCAGAATGCCTACCACTACTACCACCCTCACCCAGGGTGGGCAGGATGCCTACCACTACTACCACCCTCACCCAGGGGGGCAGGATGCCTACCACTACTACCACCCTCACCCAGGGGGGCAGGATGCCTACCACTACTACCACCCTTAGCCAGGGGGCAGGATGCCTACCACTACTACCACCCTCACCCAGGGGGGCAGGATGCCTACCACTACTACCACCCTCACCCAGGGGGGCAGAATGCCTACCACTACCACCACCCTTAGCCAGGGGGGCTGGATGCCTACCACTACTACCACCCTCACCCAGGGTGGGCTGGATGCCTACCACTAGTACCACCCTCACCCAGGGTGGGCAGGATGCCTACCACTACTACCACCCTTAGCCAGGGGGGCAGGATGCCTACCACTACTACCACCCTCACCCAGGGGGGCAGGATGCCTACCACTACTACCACCCTCACCCAGGGGGGCAGAATGCCTACCACTACCACCACCCTTAGCCAGGGGGGCTGGATGCCTACCACTACTACCACCCTCACCCAGGGGGGCAGAATGCCTACCACTACCACCACCCTTAGCCAGGGGGCTGGATGCCTACCACTACTACCACCCTCACCCAGGGGGGCTGGATGCCTACCACTAGTACCACCCTCACCCAGGGGGGGCAGGATGCCTACCACTACTACCACCCTCACCCAGGGGGGGCAGGATGCCTACCACTACTACCACCCTTAGCCAGGGGGGGCAGGATGCCTACCACTACTACCACCCTCACCCAGGGGGGGCAGAATGCCTACCACTACTACCACCCTCACCCAGGGTGGGCAGGATGCCTACCACTACTACCACCCTTAGCCAGGGGGGGCAGGATGCCTACCACTACTACCACCCTCACCCAGGGGGGGCAGGATGCCTACCACTACTACCACCCTTAGCCAGGGGGGCTGGATGCCTACCACTACTACCACCCTCACCCAGGGGGGCAGAATGCCTACCACTACCACCACCCTTAGCCAGGGGGGCTGGATGCCTACCACTACTACCACCCTCACCCAGGGGGGCTGGATGCCTACCACTAGTACCACCCTCACCCAGGGGGGGCAGGATGCCTACCACTACTACCACCCTCACCCAGGGGGGGCAGGATGCCTACCACCACTACCACCCCCACCCATAGGATGGACAATGCATGACACAACCAGCACACCACAACCTAGGGAATGCAAGAAGAAGACATCCCCCAACACCATGACAAGCGTGTGTAGACTGTGTCAAATGCCTACAACACCGAACATGACTTCGAACATACAATGTGACCCCCTAGCACATGTGCCACACAAATATGTGTGTGGCACACACAACGTAAGCAGGCCATGACCATTGTGGCAATGGGGTCCAAACCCCCATCATCACAGTGACCAAAAGGCAAGTGTGGGGTCCATAGCTGCAGCACATTTTGAACATTGTGGCAATGGGGTCCAAACCCCCATCATCACAGTGACCAAAAGGTAAGTGTGGGGTCCATAGTTGCAGCACATTTTGAACATTGTGGCAATGGGGTCCAAACACCCATCATCACAGTGACCAAAAGGTAAGTGTGGGGTCCATAGCTGCAGCACATCTTGAACATTGTGGCAATGGGGTCCAAACCCCCATCACCACAGTGACCAAAAGGTAAGTGTGGGTCCATAGCTGCAGCACATTTTGAACATTGTGTCAATGGGGTCCAAACCCCCATCATCACATTGCCCAAAAGGTAAGTGTGGGGTCCATAGCTGCAGCACATGTTGAACATTGTGGCAATGGGGTCCAAACCCCCATCATCACAGTGACCAAAAGGTAAGTGTGGGGTCCATAGCTGCAGCACATTTTGAACATTGTGGCAATGGGGTCCAAACCCCCATCATCACAGTGACCAAAAGGTAAGTGTGGGGTCCATAGCTGCAGCACATCTTGAACATTGTGGCAATGGGGTCCAAACCCCCATCATCACAGTGACCAAAAGGTAAGTGTGGGGTCCATAGCTGCAGCACATTTTGAACATTGTGGCAATGGGGTCCAAACCCCCATCATCACAGTGACCAAAAGGTAAGTGTTGACAAAGTAAGAGGTGCAACTGCCAAACTGCATGGATGATTCCTGGTCACAGAACAACAAACACATCAGTGGCAAAGTAGTGTATGTGTCCCATTGCAACATAAATTGGGGGAGCCAAATCCTGCAGTGCAAATAAGACATAACTTTGGCCATGTGCAGACAAACAACACCCATGGGGGCTGACACCGTCAACAATCATCAATGACACAATGACAGACGTGACCATCCGAATGCAGACCCACATATTTGCACCAATGGGCACACACATGCAGATACCCTGTGGAGACTGCAGATGTGAGGCGAACAGATACCATACCATGGCAGCAATGGGACACACAATCAACAATTAGCACCAAATGAGGGCTCCCGTCCCATCAGCCTGGTCATGGAAGTGCCAACGGAATCATCAGCACAGATCCAACACACTTGTATAGCAATGTTGCACTGACAACACAGATGAGTCCTTCCCCATTGATGCCCAAACCTGCATGTTCACTGGAGATGGCCACACGGTCAGGGAAGTAGACGAATAGAACAATGGCAGGCACAACAGATGTGCAGGGGTGGAAGCCACAGATGTGAAATTGCCAATCTAAGTAGGAAATCCCATTGCCAAATACTGAACACATGACACCCTCAGACACTGCTATGGATGACATGGATACACCACAGGATAGGACACATTCCCCCTGGACCACATGGGTTCCTGCACAGTAACACTTCATTATCATGAGACCAAATATCACCATCACTGCAGCAAGGGCATGGTTAGCATCATCAACATCATGTACATCAGAAGCAAAAGCACTAGAGAACAGAAAGTTGCTTTATTCAGCATATGTGGCATTAAAAGTAGAAGTCCGGTAGAACATAAACAAAGGCCAATGGCCAGTCCATCAACAAAGTCACAAGTGGGTGACAGTGGCAGATGCCACCCTACACATGCCTGCACAAAACCAGGGACAATCCACTAGGAGGGGCAACCGGGGGGTAGGCCAGGCACCGCAGGGACAGGATCAGGGCTCACCAGGAGGAAGCAGGGAAGGGGTGGTGGGTGCTGAAGAGCCACTGACAACTGCAGTGGAGGTGTCTGACATGGTGTGTGCCGCCACAACTGGGGGCATGGCTCAGATGTTGTGGGTGCCGGCACGACTGCAGTGGACCCTGCAGATGGAGTGGACAGGTCCGCCACTGCAGTGCCCAAGTCAGACAGGGTGGTAGTGGACTCCACTGCAGTGCCTACCACCAGGGGAGGAGAATGGGGAACAGGCAAGGTGGGCTGGACAGAGGGGAGGACACCCTCACCACATCAGTGGCACAGACAAGCGCAGCGGGGGGTGTTGTTCCGGGAGAGCAAGTGGCAGGGGGAGAAGGCCGGAGCCTCTTGGGGATGGTATATCTGTGGGTGGGGGAACCTGGGGCAGGGTGTGGTGGGGGCACCTGTGGAGTGGGGGCCTGAGGGATGGAGGAAGGAGACCTGGTGCTTGAGCTGCAGGGCGGCGGCGGGGTCTTGCTCTTAGCACTCCGGGGGACTTGTGGGTGGGGGCCTCAGTCTGTCTGCGCCTGGGGGAGGGTGTCCGGGGGTGAGGGGCACTCTGCTCCCTGTGGGGGCTTCCTCTTCCCCCTGGATGCTGGGGCAGCTGGATCGGAGGGGAAGAGGCCGAGGTCACTGAGGAAGAGGCGCTGGGTCTTTGGGGTTGCAGGTGAGGCAAGGGAGGGTGCTTTGGAGGGAGAGGCAACTGAGGACTGCGCAGTGCCCGTGGATGCGTGTGTGTGTACCAGGGCCCCATCCCCTGTGAGTCTGGTTTCAGTCCCCTGACTGCGTGCGTGTGCGTTTAGTTTGTGGCGTGTGTGTCTGTGTGCTGGACGTGTGTGTGCTGGTGTGTGCCTGTGCCGGTGTGTGTGTGCTTGGGACGGGTAAGGTGCTGGGGAGTGTGGATGGAGCAGAGGCAGGAGGGGTGAGGGACTGTCTGAGGAGGGACACTGCTGCCGTCAGGGAGGAGTCCATGGACCTGTTGCCCCTCTGTAGGTCAGACATGCCCGATGAGATGCCCTCCATGAACGACACCAGCTGAGTCAACAGTGCGGTGTGCGCATGGAGGACACTCAGCATGGCTGTCTGCCCTACATGGAGCTGGCAAAGGAGGTACACAGACTCCTCACTCAGGGCAGCAGGGGACACAGGGGCAGGGGGTGCGGTGCCTGGGCCAAAGGAGACACGCTCCCGAACATGGGAGCCTCCACGGACCTGGGGAATGGGAGCCGATGGGAGGGCGGTGGTGGTGCTGGTGGTGGCGGGGACAGCAACACTAGCTGGCGTGTGGTGGCTGCTGACACCCGCCTCCACAAGGGAGTCATCCTCCGAGTTGCTCTGGTCCTCAGCTGAGGTGGATGGTGCTGAGGACTCCTCGGTGTGGCTCCCCTCGCCCTCCGTGCCACTGGGTCCCTCCGACCACTCCTCGGCTGCTGACCCAGTCTGGCTCTCTGGCTCCTCCTGGTCCGTGGAGCTGTCCCCTTCCGTGGCCGTGGATGTATCTGCAAACAATGGGGAAACAGACAGACATCAGTCACCTGCACCAAACGCACACACCACTGTGAGCACAGCACATTACAGAGCAAGCCCTGGCATCATTAGTTGTACATTGCTAAAAGTGCCCTAACTGAACAGGAGAAGCCAATTGTCAGTCTGATGCCAAGCATGGCACTCACATCCCACATGGCCTTGCACCCATCTGTAGGGTGTCTGTTGGATTGCAACACCCCAGTGTGGACACATGCACCAAGTACACAGTAGTTGGACAGTGCAGAGGACACGGTGTAGCATGTGGACATGCACACATCACAGCTCTTGCCACTGAGTCAGTACAGGTTTCCGGATGAAAGGGATGCCCAGAGTCAAATAGGAAATGCATGTGATGCACACCAGCGACAGACACCATGATGCACCCATGTCCTGATAGCCAGCGCCACTATGGTGTGCATGTAGCACATGTCACTCCCCTGCAGGATCACCAATAAGTTGACACATGCCATGGCAGAGGCATGACTGCTAAGTCATACATCACTGTCTCAGTGATGTATGACTTGGCAGCCAGACAACAACACTATGCACTGTGTCACAACAGTAGGTCATGGGGAATGCAAGTCCTGGAGCTGCACAAGTGCACATGTACATCCCCCACACAACACCCTCATCTGTCCAGGTCACACCTATTGGACATATGGGAGACCTGTGACACTACCCTTGGAACCTGAGCCCCTCACAATTTGCTGTGAATGGGGAACAGCTGCCTGAACTTCACATTCGCATACCCCAGTCTGCACGGGCAGCTGATCAAACACCTATGTGACACTCAAGTATCGTCTGCTATGGTCACATCTCCAGGGGCATGCTGAGTCCCTACCAAGAAACACCCCAGCAGTCCTGGCAACTAATCCACAGCACACTGACACAGAGGCAGACACCTGAGGGGTCAAATCACTGTGCACAATGTGTCAGCTGATACACGGGAGTGGGAGTACAGAGTGCATTGCATGGCCTGGAGTAGGCATGACTGTCCTGCTCCACATGAATGAGGGATGTTCCCTGGACAGTGGATAGCTGGCCATGTATGTGTGACACACGTAATCTGCACACTCCTGGGGCCCAAACATTGTTCCCACCCGCTGCATGGGCGTGTGCCACATACCCCAGGCACATGTGGTGGCTCAGCTCAGCAAGTGGACCGCATATCAAAGCAACACGCAGATCACATGTCCAAACCCAGGCGTTGTGTGAACAATGGACCCACCCATGATGCCCACAATAGAGTTAGGGAAACAGATGCTGTCCCCCACCTTTAGTGAAGCAAACTGCAAGGACACAGTCCCAAGTGACACAATTCCCTGAATGTAAGGGCCACACCTGGGTATCAGATGAGCAGTGGGCAGTGCACAATAGAGGGACATGGCTCCTGGACAACATGACTGCTGCACTGTGGCAGTTGAACCAGGCCAGAGGAGGGCACAAAGCATGTAATACAGAGTTCACAGTGCAGTCTTTGACTCACCCCCTCCTTGCTGCTGTCTGGCCTTCAGCTGCCCATCCAGGTCTGGAAACACCACCGCCAGGATCTGGAGCATGTGGGGGTCAGGGTCCGTGTTCCGCCCCTCCTGCGAGGAGGCAACAGCTTCAGCTGGACCCGTGCAATCCTCCGGGTCCAGCCCCGAAGGTCCTGCCACCTCTTCTGGCAGTTGCGGATCCGGGGCTTGTAGACCCCCACGGACCGGACAGCCCGGACGATGTCCTTCCAGATTTCCTGCTTCCGATGGGCATTAACCTGTCAGGATGACAAAGTGAAAAGGCCATTACCACACATGCAACATATCCGTGCATGACACAGTTGTATATACATGTCTCAATCACAGGGGCACATGATGTACACAGGCAGTGCAAAGCTGACCATGGACAGTTTGCCAGACGTCACTACATGGTATCATTGCATGGGAAGTAAAACCATGTTCAAATGCACTGTCACTGCACCATACCTGTCCAGTGCAAGTCACTACACACTATGGGGGGTGACAACTACTCAGTGAGCCTGCTAGCCAGTGGCGTGCAGACTCTCAGCCTTGCTAGTCACACAAAATGCACATTCAGAAAGGCAGTGCACAGAACACTCACCTGCTGTCCCATACAGCTTGCTGTACTGTGGAAGTAGGCTGTCCAGCAGGGCCTGGTTCTCTTCAAGGCTGAAGGCTGGGGCTCTCTCCACAGTACGTGCCATTGCAGGGTCCAGAGGGGCAGAGACAGCAGCAGTGCAGTGGCAGATGTCGTCCTGGAGCATGTAGTGCAGGCAAGTGAGCTCTCAGGGGAACAGCCAGCAATATATATGTGCTGGAGAGGCAGATACTGTCCCTTGTGTCCAAAGTGATAGGTCCAAGTCGTTTGCATCTTCTGAATCTGGCCAATCCATGGAATAGCAGCACCAAAACACGCCCACAGCATCCTTCAAATCCTCAACTTCATGACATACATGATTTTGCAACATTGTTGTGGGTGACCAACTAAATTTCCAGCAACCGACTCGTTCGAAATTCGAAAACGCGTCCGTTGCCAGGCAAGGCCATTGTCAATGGGTGCGCACCGATCGGTCCATTGCGGTACAACGCGCACAGGGGTACAACGCGTACCCGCACACATTGAATGCAATGGGCCGGCCGGAGGCACCGATCGGTCCATTGCGGTTCAACGCGCACAGGGGTACAACGTGTACCCGCACACATCGAATGCAATGGGCCGGCCGGAGGCACCGATCGGTCCATTGCGGTTCAACGCGCACAGGGGTACAATGCGTACCCGCACACATTGAATGCAATGGGCCGGCCGGAGGCACCGATCGGTCCATTGCGGTTCAACGCGCACAGGGGTACAACGCGTACCCGCACACATTGAATGCAATGGGCCGGCCGGAGGCACCGATCGGTCCATTGCGGTTCAACGCGCACAGGGGTACAACGCGTACCCGCACACATTGAATGCAATGGGCCGGCCGGAGGCACCGATCGGTCCATTGCGGTTCAACGCGCACAGGGGTACAACGCGTACCCGCACACATTGAATGCAATGGGCCGGCCGGAGGCACCGATCGGTCCATTGCGGTTCAACGCGCACAGGGGTACAATGCGTACCCGCACACATTGAATGCAATGGGCCGGCCGGAGGCACCGATCGGTCCATTGCGGTTCAACGCGCACAGGGGTACAACGCGTACCCGCACACATTGAATGCAATGGGCCGGCCGGAGGCACCGATCGGTCCATTGCGGTACAACGCATCACTGTACATGTGACTGGCATATGTCAGCATGCCTGTCTCAGATGGACATATGCCAGCCACAGATAGCTCCCAGGGAGTGAGGGGCACACCTACATCACGACAGCCTGTCCAAACTTTATCATAAGGCATGTAAGGATACATTTCCTATTGTGTGTATGTTGGTGTACATGTTGTCCTGTGGGTGTCACCTGTGGGCAGCCACCCCCAGGCTGTGCACGTGTTCATGGGGACAGGATCCTGGGTGTTACGTGTACATGACCACTGTGATGTGCAACTGTTCATATCTGTGCATGTGCCATGGTCACATTTCACAGTGGTGTATGTGTATGTCATGTCACATACCCCGTGAGTCCCATGTGGGACGGTATGTTTGAGCCAGGGTGTCCCAGTGGCACAATAGTGATGGTCCTCCACAGTCTTTGTGCATGTAGTGTTTACAATGTCTCTGATTTCATGTGCACAATGGGAGACAGTCTCCACATCCACGTTGTGTGTGCATGGACTCTGATGTTGTGCGTGTGTGTCACAGACGTCCATGTCTGTCCTGCCGTGGCAAGTGGGGCCACTACCTGTGGGGGTCATGGTTGTTTTGCTGTGGTGTATACATGATACTCCATGTAATGCCAGTGTCCATGTGGCATTACAGGGTCCCTGGGAATGTACCTGTCGTTGAGCTGTGGTGCCTGGGGCACATCTGTCCTCACATGTCACTGTGGGGGTTATTGTGACACTGCAGCAGGAGATGGGAACTGTGACACGGCCTCATGATATCCAATGGGCCAACCTGGGACTAATTGATGCCACCTGTTGGACCGTGTTGACAGATGTTGGCCATGTATGTACCATACATGTCCTTCCGGTACTGCACACTTCATGTAGTTGTGCCTCATAATGATGTATGTTGGGATCTTGAGTGTGTTCAATGCCGCATATGTGGGGTGACTGACAATCTTGCTTACTTCTCCTCTGCACTGCAGGGCTCCTGCTGTCCATCGGCCATTCCCAGACCTGGCAACGATGGTGGAATGGGACAGCATCCGACGGTACCGCTTCACCAGGCAGCTGATTGAGGATTTGGCAGTGCAGTTGTCCCCATATTTGCAGCCTGGCCGGCCGTATCCTACAGCGCTGACCCCCAAGGTGAAGGTGATGGCAGCCCTACACTTCTTTGCCACCGGTACCTTCCAACATACTGTGGCGACTGCTGGTGGGATGTCACAGACCATGTTCAGCCGTGTGCTCCGCGATGTTTTGGCGGCAATGTTGCTCTTCCTGAACCGGTACATCTATTTCCCTAGACTGCGACGACTCACTGACGTGAAGAGTGACTTTTATGCCCTGGGGAGGATGCCGCATGTCATTGGCTCCATTGATGGGACACATGTGGCTTTGGTACCACCACAGGCCCAGGAGCAGGCCTACCGGAACCGCAAGCACTACCACTCGGTCAATGCACTGGTGGTGTGTCTTGCAGACATGACCATCACACACGTGTGTGCCCGTTTCCCTGGTTCAGCACACGATGCCTTTGTGATGAGGAGTAGTCGCATCCCCAGGATGATGGCACAGATGCAGAACCAGCGTGCCTGGCTTGTCGGTGTGTACTGACTTTGTGCCATTGTGTGTGATCTGATCTGTAGTATTCCGCCCACTTTTCCAAGTCAGCTAATGTGCACTTGTCTGTCCGTAGGTGACTCGGGATACCCCAACATGCCGTGGTTGCTGACACCCCTCAGGAACCCTGTGACACCAGCCCAGATGCGCTACAATGAGGCACATGGTCAGACCAGGAGAGTGATTGAGCGGACCTTTGGTCTCCTGAAGAGCCGCTTCCGCTGCCTGGACAAGACCGGAGGGTCCCTCCCATATGTCCCTGCGAAAGTGTGCAAGATTATCATCGTCTGCTGCATGCTCCACAACCTGGCAGTGCGGAAGGAGTTGCCTCTCATCCAGGATGACAATGACCAACATCCGCCACCTGTGGAGGATCCTGGCCTGGACCACGATGCCAGTGACGATGATGATGATGATGGTGATGGTGATGTCCGCACACAGCTCATCACCAACTTCTTTAGCTGAATGTGAGTATCCTGAGGTGTCATGTCAATGATGTGAGTTGGCATGATGTGTGGGTGGTGCTCTGGTGCTGTTGGAGTGTGTCCATGGGCTACTTGACTGGATGTGTGTTGCGATGTGTGGTGACAGGTGGTCTGTACTCCCCAACAGTGTTGACATGCTAACTTGGTTCTGGGTGGGTATCTTGTAACATGTATTGTGCATGAGTTTTGCTGTTCTGTCCTGTACTCCTTTGCTTTTGACTGTGTGTCATTTCTGTCCTTCACAGGGTACTTTCAGATTCGTTTGGTCAACTGTGTCCACCGACGACGTGATTGCACATCCAGGCTGGTAGCTGTTGTGTCCCTACAGGTGATGTGCGCCACACCCATGGACTTCCTTCCGTCTACAGTTGTTGACTGTGTGCCCGCTGCCAGGTGGGGTTACCTTGCATCTGTAGTGGTTACGGCATGTTGCAACTGTGTAATAAACCTGTGCTCCACTTTGTGTTGTGCGTTGTCTGTGGTCACACATTTGACTGCCATTTGCTTACTGCACCTGTGGGCTACTTGACTACAACTGGGAATGGGTGTGGTGTCTGTGCATTGCACCGTCTTCCCTGGCAACATCAGTGTAGGCAATGAGTCAGATGGCCTAGGTGTGTATGTGTTGTGTAGCCCTGGTGGTGTGTCTCCCTCATGTGTGTCACGTTGCCTGTACTCACATGCCTGTGTTGTCCTTGCTGTTGCAGTTCGCATACACAGTGTAATTTTGCAGTTCATCATCCCCATAACAGCACCCACGTTGGAGTCACGACAGAGGCAAGTATGGTGTATTAGTGTGTTTATTGTGATACATTTGTGTTAATAGTGCATGGGATGGGTTGTGCTGTACATAAATCTTGCAATCCCAAGTTCCTAGGTGAATTGAAAGTCCTGGTAGACAGGATCCCCAGTATCGGGGCCACAGTTGTCTGACACATTGATCCAACTTGTACTCCCCATGCAATGTGTGGGAGTAGTGTTGCCGTCAACAGGGTGAACAGTTTGTGCACAAAGGCGAACATCCAGAACAGGTTCAGGCTTCCTGGGAGTTGCGCTTGGCCATCGGCCTCTCACTTTTCCCTCCTCGGACGACCCCTCTTCTTGGGGGGGCCCTCAAGTACAGGCTGCTGCGGTGCAGGGGACTCTCCGCCAGAGTCCTCCTCCCTCCCTGTGGCAGTTGCAGTTTGTTCGGCACCAGATGTTGTTGGCACACAGGGAGGTGTGGACTGGTTGCTGTTCATCTGGCGGAGGCATTGTAAAATGTCCCTGTGCACCGCCGTCATCTCATGCAGTGCATCCCACTTGGACTCCACGCGGGACATGTGTGAGTCCACACGGGACATGTGTGACTCCACGTGGGACATGTGGGAGTCCAAGCGGGCATGATGGGCAGCCTGCTGCTGTTTAATGTCTCTGAGGAGCCCCACTACCTGGCTGAGCTCTCCGGTGCTGGACTGGTACGCATCAGCTATGCGTACCAGTTGTGGGTCATCATGCACACCAGCAACGTCTGCAAGCAGCGACCTCTGTCTCCCACCCTCCCACCACCCCTGCTGACATGTGCAGTGTGTGCAGTGGCACGCACAGATAACCCTGGTCCACCTTGGGGGTTGGTGGTGGTGGTGGTGTCCATGGCCCCAGGTTAGTCCAGGGTCACTGTGCTGGTGTTGCTCCTTGTTCTGTCCATGTCGGCAGGGATGGTATTCGTGGTGACAGTCGTTGGAGGGGTGGGTGCAGGGGGTGCCGCTGGTGGTCCTGCTGCTGCTGCAGCTGGTGGTCCTGCTGGTGCTGCATGTTGACTTGCACCGGATGTGCCAGGTTGTTCTTCATCGTCCGAGGAGGACAGAGGCTGTACGACGCCAGTGAGCTCGGCATCCTCTTGAGCCTGGGACTGGGACTCCTCAGCGTCTGCTGCTGTGTCCCCATCATCACCTGTTTTTGGGAGACACAAACAATGTATGTTATGTTTCTGCAGGCATCAATGGTTGACACACATGACAGTTGTGACTGTGCCTCTGGGTGCGGGCCTGTACATTGCATTGTCCTAAGTCGTCACAGTCAGGGGTTGATATTGGTGTGGCACATTGTCCTGCATTATTTGGGCATTTCTATGTATTTTCTGGGGTGTGAACATGGTCTGCATTGGTTGTGTTTGGTTGACAGCCGACCCTCCTTCCCACCCACCCAGCCAGTCAGTTATCCCACCATGGAACGTGCTTGCGTTGCAGGGAGTGTAAGTTGTCTCTCAGGATGTCAGTCAGTGGTGTCCTGCTGTTTGTTGGTGCACAGTTGCCAGCAAGGCCTTGTGCTCCCCACAGCAGTAGCCAGTGTCAGCCATCTTGTGAGTCCTTCTCCACTTCCTGTGATGTGAGCATGGTTCAGGGTGGTGTTGATGGGCCAGTTGTGGGGGTGACCAATATCAGAGACTACGACTCCCATCATGCTATTGCCTCCACCCCCTTCCCAGCATGCCCATGCTTCCTTCCTTTTGATTCTGCTTCCCTGTGGGGTGGGCTGGCTGTGCTGACAGGATGGCTGGGAGTGTTGTCCTGGCACTTGTTTGGCTAAGAGTCCCAAGAGTGTCCCTGTGCTTCACACAACATAACCCAGGGTGGTGGTTCTTTGTGGGATCTTGTGTTAGGATGGGGGCATTGCATTCTACCAGGTGGGTTCTGTGGAGTTTGTGTTGGGGGTGTGTGAGGGGAGGTGCTTGTGACTATGGTTAGTGCTGCAAGTCCTCTTTCCCACCCAGCCAGCCAGCCAGTTATCCCACCATGGAACGTGCTTGCATTGCAGGGAGTGTGAGTTGTCTCTCAGGATGTCAGTCAGTGGTGTCCTGCTGTTTGTTGGTGCACAGTTGCCAGCAGGGCCTTGTGCTCCCCACAGCAGTAGCCAGTGTCAGCCATCTTGTGAGTCCTTCTCCACTTCCTGTGATGTGAGCATGGTTCAGGGTGGTGTTGATGGGCCAGTTGTGGGGGTGACCAATATCAGTGACTACGACTCCCATCATGCTATTGCCTCCACCCCCCTTCCCAGCATGCCCATGCTTCCTTCCTTTTGATTCTGCTTCCCTGTGGGGTGGGCTGGCTGTGCTGACAGGATGGCTGGGAGTGTTGTCCTGGCAGTTGTTTGGCTAAGAGTCCCAAGAGTGTCCCTGTGCTTCACACAACATAACCCAGGGTGGTGGTTCTTTGTGGGATCTTGTGTTAGGATGGGGGCATTGCATTCTACCAGGTGGGTTCTGTGGAGTTTGTGTTGGGGGGTGTGTGAGGGGAGGTGCTTGTGACTATGGTTAGTGCTGCAAGTCCTCCTTCCCACCCAGCCAGCCAGCCAGCCAGTTATCCCACCATGGAACGTGCTTGCATTGCAGGGAGTGTAAGTTGTCTCTCAGGATGTCAGTCAGTGGTGTCCTGCTGTTTGTTGGTGCACAGTTGCCAGCAGGGCCTTGTGCTCCCCACAGCAGTAGCCAGTGTCAGACATCTTGTGAGTCCTTCTCCACTCCCTGTGATGTGCGCATGGTTCATGGTGGTGTTGATGGGACAGTTGTGGGGGGCAATATGTGTGACTGCGACTCCCATGATGCTATTGGCTACACTGACTTGGCCAGCATACACAGAATTCCTTCCTTTGAGTGGTCTTCACTGTGTGTTGGTGTTGTTGTGGAGGCTACATGTCTGGATGTGTTTGTTAGTTCTATTTGTGCCACTGCCTAGCTGTAGTTGTAGTTGTGTTTGTACATGTGTTGGCACAGTTGGATGTGACTTTCTTGATGGCATGTGTTGTGTTTATCTGACTGACATACACATTTTGGGATGACTCTGTTCTGGTTGCTGTGTAATTGCTATGAGTGCATGGTTTGACTCTCCCCTTGACAGTGATGTGTGTGTTTTGTGGCAGTATATTGTGTACATTTGTTGTGTACTCACCAGGCTCTGGGATGTCCTCTAGTCCATATACGCTCACTGGCGGAAGGATGGCCCGCACCTTCTCCTCCCAGGGCCTGAGGTATATTGGCTTGGCAGGAGGGCCAAGGATGTAGTCTTACGTCAGCATTTTCCGTACCCTCCTGCGCACGTCATACCACCTGTTCTGGATGTCGGTCTTTGTGCGCCGACATGGTGATTGGGCGTTCACCCTGTTGATGATCCTCTCCCACATCTTGGTTTTCTGCGACATGGGGGTCTGTTGGACCAGTGTGCCAAACAGCTGTGGCTCTACCCTGAGGATCTCGTCTACCATGACTTCCAATTCACTATCTAGGAACTTGGGATTCTTCTTGGGGGACATGGTGATGGGTGGTGATGGTGAGTGATGTGTGTGTTGGTGTGCAGGTGAGGGTGTGTGAGTGTGTGTTTTGCTGGGTGTATGTGAGGTAGGTATTTGTTGGTGTGCTGATGGTGTGTGGCTTGTGTGAGGGATGAGCTGTGGGTGTGTGGTTGCTTTCTCTTGGGTGCTGGCAGTGGAATGGCATTTGCAAAGGCTCATGGTAGTGATTTGTGTCCTTTATATAGGTGGAGTTGTGGGTGTGTCTTTGTTCTCTGTCCCCCCAGTATTTATTGGCTTGGTAATTGCTTGTTTGGCCTTTTTTGGGTGATTTTTCCTTTGTGCTGTTTGTGTATGTTGGAAACGTTCTTGTGACCGAGTCGGACCCTGCATTTGTCTCGTACGGTGTTCTCCGTTTCGTTCACGCTGTGTTTGTGCAGTTTTCTATGCTGCGTACGCGTCGGTCGCGGTGTATTGTGTTGCTTCGGCTCGGTTTTGTATGCGTGTCGGTCGTACGGCTTGTCCTCCGTCCGACTCGGTCGTGGTTTTCGCGCCTTGCATCGTACTTTGCGTTTTGGAGTTCGCGTGTACGTTTCGGTCGGATTTGTTCCGGGTGCGTGTCGGTCGGTTGGATTCGCGTGTTTTTCCGGCCGGATTGCTGTTTTCCGTGCGGCTCGGTCGGTCGACTTGGTTTCGGTACGTGTCGGTCGGATTTTTCGCGCCTTGCATCGTACTTGGCGTGTCGTGCGCCACGGGTACGTGTCGGTCGGTATTTTTTCCGGATCCGAGTCGGTCGGTGCTTTTTCCGGCCCGAATCGGAATCGACCCCTAAAGGGGTGTCATTTACTATTCTCACTCTAATCTAAACTAATTTTGAGGAAGATGTTGGACACTAAAGGAGTGACATTTACTATTCCCACTCCAATCTAACCATATTGAGGGAAGATGTTGGATAATAAAGGGGTGAAACTTACTATTCCCACTCCAATCTGAGCTAATTTGGGGAAGGTGTTGGACACTATAGGAGTGACACTTACTTGTCCCACTCCAATCCAAACCAATTTGGGGAAGGTGTTGGACACTAAAGGGGTGACAGTTACTATTCTCACGCCAATCTAAATAATTTGGGGAAGGTGTTGGACACTAATGAAGTGACATTTACTATTCCCACTATAATCTAACCATATTAGGGAAGGTGTTGGATACTAAAGGGGTGAAACTTACTATTCCCACTCCAATCTAAGCCAATTTGGGGAAGGTGCTGGACACTAAAGGGGTGACATTTGGTATTCCCTCTCCAGTACAACCATATTGGGGGAAGGTGTTGGACACTAAAAGGGTTGACATTTTCTATTCCGACTAATCTAACAATGTTAAGGGAAGGTGTTGGATACTAAATGGGTGAAACTTACTATTTACATTCCAGTCTAACCATATTAGGTAACGGTGTTGGACACTAAAGGGATGACATTTATTTCCACTCCAGTCTAACCATATTGGGGGAAGGTGTTGAACACTAAGGGGCTTATTACGAGTAAGGCTTATTATGAGTAAGGTGGTCCGACCACTACCACTCTGTGGGCCCGCCCGCAGTATTCAGATTGTGGCGTTCAGACCACCACAGGACCGCTGCATCCACCGAGGATCAAGGATCCCGCGGCAGTCATGCAGTGGTCAGGAGCAGGAATATGTTGGCGGTGCCGCCACGGCACCACCGAGCATATTCTGAGTTCCCTGCCTACCGCCCTCTTTATGGCAGTGAGCCTGCCATGAAAAGGGTGGCTGAGAGGCAACTAAGGGGGTCCTTACAGGGCCCCCTGCCATGCCTGGGGGTGCATGCAGAGGGGCACATATTGTGGCCCCCTGGAATTACACCCCTGTTCCTGCACGGTGCAGCATGCAGTGCCACACCATGCAGGAACGTGCTGCAGATGCTCTCACAGCCGTGGTCTGCATGGTAGGCTCTCCTATGAGCCTAACAGACCACCGCCATGAGACCTCCTCAGCACCGCCCGCCTGACCAGGATTACACTTGTAATCCGGCGGGCGGGTGCACCATGGCTTTGGCGGTCCTTCAGCGGATGGCACGGTGGCAGTGCCATTGGAGGGGCCTCCAAAGTCGTAAGAAGGCCCTAAAGGGGTGACATTTACTATTCCCACTCCAATCTAAACTAATTTGGCGATGGTGTTGGACAGTAAAGGGGTGACATTTACTATTCCCACTCTAGTCTAACCATATTGAGGAATGGTGTAGGATACTAAATGGATGAAACATACTATTCCCACTCCAATCTAACCATATTGGGTGAAGGTGTTGGACATCAAAGGGATTAACAAAGAAAAGGGGGGACTGCAACAAGAAGAGGTCCAGGACATGCGTGCCCCTGCTAATGACTTGTCAGAAAGTGGTATGCAGTTCCTATAAAAAGATGAAGTTCTACCAGGAGGCAAAGAGGGGGAGTGCTCCCTTAGGAGCAAGGGCCCTCACACCCCCCAAGGGATGTCATGCTTCATCATCGGGCAGCTCTTCGGTGGGCCGGTGCTGAAATGCCCAACGGGCCCTGCGAAGAGGCTCTTTGCCTGAGTTCTTGTCTTTTTGCCGATGTGAAGCGTGGGGTGTGGTGGAGAGGTGTGTGAATGGAAGTGAGTAGATTGGAGAAAATGTGTAATAAAAATAACTATAGGAGCCCAAAAACTATTTTATTTGCTGGGTTCCCTTATTATGGTCCACTCTAGCACGGTATAGTGTCTGTAAGGTCTGATCATGAGGCCAGCCAACTAGCCCTCGCTCTGTCTGGGGCACCAAAGACTAGTGAAAAACCCTTTGTGAGAGTACTCAGGCTGATGTGGTAGATGACAGCTCCCCCCCTTGTTAAGTCAGAGTGGCTCATACTGCCCACGCCTAGCTTCCCTTTGTTTCACTGTCTGGGAGAAATACACAAAGACCAGCTGACAACTACCCCATGTTATGTAATCCAGTAACAGGATGCAGGCACCAAATGGTTAGGACAAGAAAAAGCCAAGTTTCTAAAAGTAGCATGTCCAGAATTGTGACTTAAAATCCGACTTTACTATTAAAGATAGCTTGAAATTACAAATCTTCAGACACCAAACTCGAACTGTCCACCTACTCCCAATTAAAAGTTATCACTTATTAAATGTGTTAAAGGAACCCAATGTTATCCTATGGGAGAAGTAGGCATTAAAGTAGTGAAAAACAAATGTAGAAGTTTTTCACTACCAGGACGTGTAAAACTTAAAAGTACATGTCTATCTCTTACACCTGCCCTCCTGCTATTCAGGGCCTACCCTAGGGGATACTTATGTGTATGAAAAAGGAAGGTTTGGGCCTGGGAAAAGGTTTATTTTGCCAGTTCAAAATCGCAGTGTAAAATTGCACACACTGCTGCAATGGCAGGCCTGAGACATGTTTTACAGGACTACGTAAGTGGGTATTACAATTAGTGCTGCAGGTCCACTAGTTGTATCTAATTTACAGGCTCTGGGTAAATGGGGTACCACTTTACTAGGGACTTACAAGTTCGAATTAGGAGCAAGCCAATTCTACCATGGTTTATGGGAGAGAGCACAAGCACACTTTAGTAGTGATAAAGTGCAAAGAGTCCTAAGGCCAACAAAAACGAGATCAGCAGAAAAAGGAGGGGTGAAGGCAAAACGTTTGGGGAAGACCACCCTAAGGCTGACAGGTCTAAAATGTGTCCTCCCAGCTGAAAGCCGGGAGAACTACCCAACCTGCTGGGAGTTCTCATCACTAAGGTGGAAAGCCTAGAGAGACCATCCTCATTTGTGTGGTCTGACCGAGGATGGTGTTCCAGTGTAAAGTCCATTCCCTGTAGGGAGATGGACCACCTTAACAATTTGAGATTCTCACCTCTCATCTGCATCAACCATCTGAGGGGCATGTGGTCTGTCTGTACCCGGAAGTGAGCTCCACCCAGGTATGGTCCCAGCTTCTTCAGTGCCCAGACCACAGCAAAGGCTTCTCTCTCGATAGCAGTCCATCTCTGTTCCCAGGGAAGTAACCTCCTACTAATGGAGGCTACAGGTTTGTCTAGACCCTCCTCATTTAGCTATGAAAATACTGCGTGTATGCTATGCTCCGAGGCATCCGTTTGCACAATAAATTCCTGGGAAAAGTCAGGGGCCTTGAGTACAGGGGCTGTACACATGGCATGTTTGAGTGAGTCAATGGCTTTTTGACAGACCTCCGTTCAGATCACCTTTTTGGGCTGCTTTTTGGATGTCAGCTCAGTCTAGAGGGCAACAATGGTGCCATACCCTTGATAAACCTCTTGTAATATCCAGTGAGGCCCAGGAAGGCCCACACTTCTGCCTGCGTTTTGAGGGGCTCTCAGGCCATGATGGTTTCTATCTTGACCTGGAGGGGCTGCATCTAACCTGCCCCCACCATGTGTTCCAAGTACACCACTGACCCGTGCCCTATATGGCACCTAATGGACTTGATAGTCAGGCCTGGCTGCTACAGAGCCCGAAGCACCTCCTGGAGGTGAAACAGGTGGTCCTTCCAGCTGCTACTGAAGACAGCTATGTCATCCAGGTAAGCAGCACTGAAGACCTCCATATCAGCCAGGACATAAATCTCCAACCACTGGAAGGTGACAAGAGCATTCTTCAGTCTAAGGGCCATATCTCTAAACTGGAAATGGCCCTCAGGAGTAGAAAAGGCAGACCTCTCTTTTGCCCCCTCTGCCTGTACCCAGACGTTAGGTCAAATCTGCTGGGGAACTTGTCAGCCCCCAACCAATTAATAAGCTCATCAGTTCAGGGGATGGGGTGAGCATCAGTCTCCTTGACTAAATTGAGCCCCATGTAGTCCAAGCAGAACCAGAGTTCTGGGGTAGTGCCTAGTGGGGCGGCCTTAAGAACCAGCACCGGACCAGAGACTATTGGAGTGCTCAATCACTCCCATCTCCAGCATCTTGAAGACTTCCTCCTTGATACTGGCCTTACCTTGTCTGACAGTCTGTAGATCTTGTTTTTTGTCATGGATATACCAGTGTGTATGCCCAGAGGTGAGGGAAAACAGAGTTGCAAACTGCCTCAATCACTCTGCTGTTCTAGGGTCAGGGTAGGAGAGATGTTGACACCTTCTATTGACCCATCTTTCTCCTTGGATGACAGAAGATTAGGGAGAGGTTCACTCTCCTCTTCTACTATATAATTTGTCCCCTATAGCATGGTGACCTCAGACCTCTCATAGTGAAACTTGAGGTGATTGATGCGGAAGACCTGTAGGAAGTATTTGGGGGTCTTGAGGTCCACCAGGTAGGTGGCCTCCCTCTTCCCCTCAATTAGCTCATAGGGCCCTGTCCAACAATCTTAGAGGACCCTGGGCTCAACTGGCTCCATTACCCACAACTTATGGCTAGGCTGAAACTCAACCATAGTGACCTACTGGCCATACCACTGTGTAAACACCTCTGAGCAAGCTTCTAAGTTTTCAGAAGCCTTCTTCCAGAACTTCTGCATTTGGTTGTTGAGGATTAGCACATAGCTAACCATACCCTGAGGGGGCTTCTTGGGAGCTTGCATCCACCCCTCCTTCCCCAAACGGAGAGGCCACCTCAGAGGGTGACTATGGAGGAGCTCCAAAGGGCTAAACCCTACTCCTTCTGATGGTACCTTCCTGTATGCAAAGAGCAGGCATGGCAAAAGCATGTCCCACTTCCACTCTAGGGGCTCAGGCAAACCCATAATCATGCCCTTGAGGGTCTTGTTGAACCTCTCAACAAGACCATTAGTCTGGGGATGGTAAGGTGTGGAGAACTTGGAGGTAACCCCACATTCCTTCCATATGGACTTCATGTACACAGACATTAAGTTATTGCCCCTGTCTGACACCAATCCCCCTCAGGGCCCTAGCCACTGCAGGTGCAGTTATGGTCCTCAGAGGAATGACCTCTGGGTACTTCGTGACATGGTCCACCAAAACCAGGATAAATCCGTTGCCCAGGGCAGTTTTGGGGTCCACGGCCCCAATAATGTTTATGCCCACCCTCTCAAAATGTATGCTAATGACATTCATGGGAGTCAGATTGGTGAGATAAGTTCTACAGAAAGCATTTGAGGCCGTCGCATCCGTGGTTAATGGAAGTGGGCACAAGCCTGTCAAATGTCTTGTCCTGCCCGAGATGTCCTGCCAGGGGTATCATGTGAGCCAAACCCAGTAGGAAGACCCTGTAACAGTGGGGGACCACCAGCACATGTGCTGTTCTATGCACAGGCACTTTAGGCTCACTGTAAAGGAGGCTGTTCTCTCAGTAAATAAGGTGATCTCCAGAGGTGTCACCAGCTGCCCAGGCTTCGGCCAGCTGCCTCAGCCCCTCTAAGGTTGGGCACTTTCTCTGCACCTTGCAGATTTCCTCCAGGGAAGGCCCAACCTCAACTTGCTATCTAGCAAGCTCAGGCAGGTCTCCTAGGAAGGCAATGTTCTCCCTGGTTGGCCCTGGGGCTGCCTCCTCCGGCGAACCATCCACCATTAGTGCAAGAGTTTAAGGGGCTGGTTTCCCATGGCCCCTGCCCTTCCTGCTCTTTGCAGCTGCCTGTGCCATTCTTACAGGCTCCTGGAACTCTTGAATGTCCTCCTGGGCGCCATGGACCGAGCAGTCACACAGGCCCACTCATGCAAGGCCAACATTTCTAGGTGGGACTTGAGCTCCACTTCCTTCCAGGCAGAGTGCTCAAAGTCATTCCGTAGCAAACAATTCACAAGCATGGCAGGCCTCACAGCTACAGTAAGAGAATCTGAGACACCCCCCCACTTGAAGGGAACCAAAGTCACTGGGTAGTGGTTATCACAGTTGTCTGCTACCACAATCTTGTGAAATGTATTGGGTATCACCTGCTCTGAAGACACCAGATGACACCTGACTGTAGTCATACTGCCTCATGTGCCTCTCAGAGCCTCTACCATTTGCCCATTGATGATGACCTACTATTTGGCAGGTATGTGGGCCTTTGACACCATCTCACTGTCACCCAGGGACAATAAGGTAACCTCAGCTGCCCCCCATACTACCTGGGATAATCTCTTCCCCAAGTGCTACATTGGCCAATACCTGGGACTGCCTACCACTGGAGGGCTGTGCCCTCTTAGAGCACTTGGTGTATCCTGTGATGTGCTCATACTGGTAGCACTCATAGCACCTAGGGACAAACTTACCATTGTTCTTAAATGTGAAGCCTCTTTTTGGTGGCCAGATTGGGAATGGTTCCCTTTCCCCTGTGAACTATTTTGGGGGACTTGAGATAACTCTTTCTTGTTTTGTTTTCCTCCTTCTTCTTCTGGTGGGAACCCTGACCACTCTTTTGGGAGTACTCTCCAGATGCCATTTTGGACACTCTGGCACTGACTCAGAGGTCCGCCTCATCATCAAACCTCCTGGGATCAGTCAGCTTGCTATCCACTATGAACTGAGGCAGCTCTGTGGAACAAGTATTGAGCATGGTGCTCCCTCAAAATCAAGTTGTATAGCTCAACAGAGGGGCCTGTTATGATGTAGGTCATAAGGCCTCCGACATCGTCGGTTTCAATTCTGACCGGCTGATTTTGATTCAGCCGGTCACAATTGAAACCAGCTGGTCACACTGGCTGGCTTCCAGTCGGAACCAGCCCGTAATCCAAATGGACGACGGTTTACGCTGTCCGGATTACGATGCACGGTTTATGGCAGGGTTTCCATGCCGGCCCTTCCGACATGGAAACCCTGTCGGAAAGCGTGCCTGGGGGCAGCTAGCAGGGCCCTTTTCTCTTGTGGCGCTAATCCATGCACCTCGTGGCAGGCACCTTGAGGTGCCTTCAACGAGATGCAGGGATTAACACCACCTCTCATTTCCCTATGCGAGCTTGTGTTATGGTTTATGGCTATAACACATGCTCCCAAAGGGAAATGTCGGAATGCGACCGAATCCTAATCAGGCGGTCAGGACCGCCGACCAGAGGTCGGTCAGTCCAGTTTCCGAGACGGTGTTGGGCGGACGCAAGTCGGCCCGACATCGTAATAGGCCCCCTAATATTTAACTTTGCTGCCACTGACCCATCCATTCAGTGTCTTGCTGGAATAATCCAAGAAATCCACCCATGACTGGTTTGGGAGTTTGTGTCTGTCCCTGAACCTCTGACGGTACTTCTCAGGGGTCAGACCAAATTTAGCAACAAGTATGGCTTTCATGGGGACATACTTTGGGGCCGATTCCGATCTCGGCCGGTAGGGCTCCGAATCAGATTCGGCTTTACCGGATCCGATTCGGAGCCCTGTTTCCCGACCGATTCGTACGCGGGTCCGGCCGAGCGAGTACGATGCAAGCACCCGCGAATTCGCCGACCGACTCGTACGCGGCTTCAACACGCTCCGACCGACTCACACGGACCCGACTCGCACCGCGCAATGGAGACGTTCCCCGGCCGGGTAAGTACGACTCGAAAGAGCTGTCGGAGCCGGACTTTGGGGGTCTGCGTCGGACCCCCCTGTACGCGTGGCCACGCGAGTCGCACACAGGGGGGACCCATGGGTCCCCCCTACCTGTGCATGTACGGCTCGATGCGCTTCGCCGTGTACACGCTGTAGGGGGCGCCCTTGTCCGCCTCGCACCCTTTGAGTCAATGGGAGCCCGCGTACGCGTTGTACGACCGGCTCCCATTGACTTCAATGGGAGTCCGACCGAATCGAGTCCGATAGCATGCGAATGCATCGTACTTGTCCGGTCGGACTGCCAGAGTCCGATTCGGTCGGAATTCTCTCCGGCTCCGGCTCGGTCGGAGAGATTTCCGGCCCGAATCGGAATCGGCCCCAAAGTCTGGTCACCCACCTCAAGTGTGAGAAGTGTGTCCCTCCCCACTGTATGCATATGCTTCCACAAGTACTCCTCTGGGACCTCGTGTACCCTCAGAGATATCTCATAGACAGAAAAACACTTGTCTATATCATCTCCCACCACATAATTGGGCACCAGATCTTTAGGGATACAGGCCTTCTTGTTTGCCTCAGACACTGCAAGTATTCTGCCACCATTGCTGCTGGACTAGGTTATCTTGGCTCTGATGTCCAGCTCTCTCAGGCTCCTCTCATGAGCCAATCTTTTTTCTTCCAGAGCCTGCTTCTTCTCATCCCATCTTAAGTTTGGCCATTTGTAGCCTGAACTCCCTCTTTGCCTTACTGTCTGCCAGCTCCTACGGTGGCAAGTTCTTTGAAGACACACTGCTCTCTGCCCTCACGCTGGGATCTCTTTCAGTGGACAGATGTTCTCCCTCCTCTGGGAGTTCCTGGTCAGGGCCAACAGCCAGGCCCTGCTCCACTGCCAAATCATCAAAACACGTTCCCCCTCATCAGGATCATCCTCATTAAGCTCCTCTTCCTCAGACTCCTGAGGATTCGATTGCATCCTTGTGACCTCCTCATAGGCGCAGAGGGTTATCTGAAGGTCCAGCTTTGTGGCCTTCTTTCCTGCAAGCATCCCCCTCTCCTTCCAGAGTTTCTGTAGCTCAGCCCTGCTGAGGCTGTCCACATTGAGCATCTCCATGGTATAAGACAAAGAGGTAGGGAACTTAAATTTAGAAAAAGGGAAAAATAGCCAAGCAGAAAACTAGGCTCGAATTGGTCTCAGATTACTCATCTTGGATTATCATTGTAACACAAAATCACTTTGTGGCACTGCACAAACACAAGTCCTAATCCTCACTGCTGAATACCAATGTAAGAAATTGGGTTACTGGTTGAGGGCGGTGAAACCCTAGTCAAGCAACAACCACAATCCTTTTCAGGGTGAAGTCTCAAGCAAATCCCAGCTAACCTGTGCTCAACCCTCTGGTAAATTGGCGCAGAGAAGTCAGGCTTAACTAAGAGGCAATGTGTAAAGTATTTATGGGATCACTGACAGAATATCGACAACAAAAATGTCGAGGTACAAAAATATCGTGACAAAAATATCGTTGTCCAAAATATCGAAGTCCTATCTACATCATGGTAAGTACAAAAATATCGAAAAAAAATATCGTTGTCAAAAATATCGTTGTCAAAAATAGCGTTTTTTTAAATGCTTAAAAAATAATGTAAAGTAAATAATACATATAATTAAAAAAAACATAGTTAGAATTATTATAAAATGTTTAAAATAATAAATAATAAATATAATGTTAAAAATAATTAAACATACATATATATAAAATATAATAAATAAATGTACTTATTAATATTTATAAATAAATATTATAATAAATTATAAAATGTTAGTAACATACTAAAAATTATAAATACATATATATATATATACATATACCAGTAAAATAAAAATAAAAATAAAATATATATATATAATAATTTAAAATATAATCTTCTACAATTACATTTGACACTACATTAACAGCAACAGTAGGGAAAATGTTGGATAGCGGAGGGGATAAAATTACTATTCCCACTCCAGGGAGTGCAACAGTAGGGAAAGTGTTGGATAGCGGAGGGGAATAATTTACTATTCCCACTCCAGGGAGTGCAACAGTAAGAAAAGTGTTGGATAGCGGAGGGGAATAACTTACTATTCCCACTCCAGCAAGTACAACAGTAGGGAAAGTGTTGGATAGCGGAGGGGAATAATTTACTATTCCCACTTCAGGGAGTGCAACATTAAGGAAAGTGTTGGATAGCGTATGGGTAAATATTACTATTCCCACTCCAGAGAGTGCAACAGTAGGGAAAGTGTTGGATAGCGGAGTGGATAAAATTACTATTCCCACTCCAGCGAGTGCAACAGTATGGAAAGTGTTGGATAGCAGAGGGGAATAATTTACTATTCCCACTCCAGCAAGTACAACAGTAGGGAAAGTGTTGGACAGCGGAGGGGAATAATTTACTATTCCCACTCCAACGAGTGCAACAGTAGGGAAAGTTTTGGATAGCGGAGGGGAATAATTTACTATTCCCACTCCAGATAGTGCAACAGTAGGGAAAGTGTTGGATAGCAGAGGGTATAAAATTTACTATTCCGACTCCAGAGAGTGCAACAGTAGGGAAAGTGTTGGATTGCGGTGGGGTAAAAATTACTATTCCCATTCCAGAGAGTGCAACAGTAGAGAAAGTGTTGGATAGCAGAGTGGATAAAATTACTATTCCCACTCCAGCAAATACTACAGTAGGGAAAGTGTTGGCTAGCAAAGGGAATAATTTACTATTCCCACTCCAGGGAGTGCAACAGTAAAGAAACTGTAGGATAGCGGAGGGGAATAATTTACTATTCCCACTCCAAAGAGTGCAACAGTGGGAAAGTGTTGGATAGCGGAGGGGTAACAATTACTATTCCCACTCCAACAAGTGCAACAGTAGGGAAAGTTTTGGATAGCGGAGGGGAATAATTTACTATTTCCACTCCAGATAGTGCAACAGTAGGGAAAGTGTTGGATAGCAGAGGGTATAAAATTTACTATTCCGACTCCAGAGAGTGCAACAGTAGGGAAAGTGTTGGATAGCGGAGGGGTAAAAATGACTATTCCCACTCCAGCAAATACTACAGTAGGGAAAGTGTTGGATAGCAAAGGGGAATAATTTACTATTCCCACTCCAGGGAGTGCAACAGTAAGGAAACTGTAGGATAGCGGAGGGGAATAATTTACTATTCCCACTCCAAGGAGTGCAACAGTAGAGAAAGTGTTGGTTAGCGGAAGGGTAACAATTACTATTCCCACTCCAGCGAGTGCAACAGTAGGGAAAGTTTTGGATATCGAAGGGTGAATAATTTACTATTCCCACTCCAGCGAGTGCAACAGTAGTAAAAGTGTTGGATAGCGGAGGGGATAAAATTACTATTCCCACTCCAGCAAGTGCAACAGTAGGGAAAGTGTTGGATAGCGTAGGGGTAAAAATTACTATTCCCACTCCAGCAATAGCAACAGTAGGGAAAGTGTTGGATAGCGGAGAGGAATAATTTACTATTCCCACTCCAGCAAATGCAACAGTAGGGAAAGTGTTGGATTGCATAGGTGAATAATTTACTATTCCCACTCAAGCAAAATAATTACAATTAATTATCAAACAATTAATTAATTATTTTTAACTCCCACCATATTCCCCTATAAATGACACCACCAATATTGTAAAACATAACACTATTAACATAATTAATTAATAATTAATGAATGAATTATTTAAAATTAACAATCAATTTAAAAGCAATCAATAATAAATTAATTCAGGCTATTAACACTATAAAACAACTTAAAATAAATATTATAATAAAAAATTTAATAAAATATATTATAATTAAATTACTTCCCAGCCTACTCCCCTATCAACCCACAACCCACTCTTAAAAAAAGAACACAAATAACATTATTAATAATTATTTAATAATTATTAATAACCAATTAACAAATAATTAACAATAAATTATTCATCACAATTAACAGTATAAAATTTAAAAATACATAAATATCAAATAATTAAAAATAAAAATTAATTAATAATTATTAAATTACTTTCCACCCTACTCCCCTATAAACCCACAACCCGCTCCTAAAAAAATAACGCAATTAAGATATTTACCAATAAATTATTAATAATTAATAACCAATTAATAACTAATTAATAATAAATTAATTACCACAATTAACAATATAAAATATTAAATACATAGATATTAATTAGTTAAAAATATTAATTAATTAATTAGAATTCAATTACTTCCCACCCTATTCCCCTATAAACCCACAACCCGCTCCTAAAAAAATTACACAATTAAGATATTTACCAAATAATTATTAATAATTAACAACCAATTAATTAATAATTAATTAATTACCACAATTAACAATATAAAATATTAAATACATACATATTAATTATTCAAATTTATTAATTAGTTATAATTAAATTACTTCCCACCCTATTCCCCTATAAACCGACAACCCGCTACAGAACAAAAACGCAATAATTAATTAAAATAAATTAATAACTTATAACAATTATTATTCAATTTAGTATAATTAAATTACTTCCCTCCCTATTCCCCCATAAACCCACAACCCGCTACGGAACTAAAACGAAAAATTTACTTAAAAAAAATTATTAACTTCTAAAAATGTAACACATATATTAAAAAACAAATGCAATACTTACACAAACAAATAGAACACACATATAAAATACACAATAAAATACATAACACTAAATAAATCAACGATATTTTTAACAACGATATTTTTGCTAACGATATTAATTACTTCGATATTTTAAAAACGATATTACTTACCTTCAACTCGATATTCTTGACAACCATATTCTGACTGTCGATAATTTTGTAGTCCGAGATTTTGGACTCAATATTACTGCTACTCGATATTTCCAACTTGATATTATGTCTGTTCACCGTATTTATTGCAGCAATTCACACAGCAATAAATTGAAACAGAACACAAGAAAAAATCCACATTAATTTAGGAAAATAGAGGAAAATTTATTAAATAATTTAGGGGCCCATTACGATACCCGGCGTAAAAAAATCCGCCAGGCATGGAAGCGGCAAAAATCCGCCCGCACACACCGTCTGAACACCGACCACGCCATTACGATTACACGAACCGAAAACCGCCATCGGCGGAAAAATCACACAAGATACTGCCCGCCATCGTCCGAGTCGGAGTCAAACCGCCCGCCACGGACGGAAACACGCACGACAACACAAAACCGCCCGCCCTCACGGCCGACACACCGCACGTGAGATTACGATCGCACCGCCATGAGCGCGGGAAAACTACAAATATACCGCCCGCCAGCGCAAACAACGCCGATGAGAATCGACACGGCAGAAGCCATGGCGCCCACGTCCCTGCACAGAAACCATCCGCTGACAAAACCAATCGCACACAACATGGCCAACAATTCCACACAGCAAGGCACGCACAAATACACAAGCACAGTACACATCCCGAAAACACCCCCCCTGGACAAACAAAAACTACAAAGGCCAGAACACCAGACACAACACACCTGAAAACAACAGACCATGAGGACACACCCACATAGGTAAGTACAAAAGCAGCACTCCCACAGACCACAGCCCCTTGCAACATTGCAAACTAGAGAGGAGAGGACACAGTGACACAGCAAGGACAGCAGCACACCACAGAAACGCACACATCACAACCACCACCACCAAACACCGGCACCACAAACCCCCTGCACATTACACAACACACACCGCACCAGCACCACAAAGAATGCCCAAGTTCACGCCCATTGAGCTGACGGTCATGGTCGACGAGATCATCAAGGTGCACCCACAAATCTATGGGAACCTGGTCCAGCACACACCACTAGCCACCAGAAACAGAATGTGGAACCGGATCGTAGACCAGGTCAATGCAGTCGGGACCCTGCCCAGGAACAGAGTTGAAATCAACAAACGGTGGAATGACGTCAAGAGCCTGGTCAAGAAGAAGGAGAGCAAGAACAGAGAGCTGGCAGCCGTCACTGGCGGAGGGAATCCCGCGCTCTTCAAGACCTTCAAAGCGTGGGAGGAGAAGGTGCGAGTCATTATACATCCGGAGATCCTCGCCGGATTAGCAGGGGGAGTGGAGGCTGGTAAGTACAAACTAATGTATACCAGCACACCGCTATGTACTGTCATGCACTACCACCATGCCACAGCTCCCAGGGACAAACACCCCCATGTCCAGCACACAATACACAACACATCACACACACATGCAACAGACACCACCACACACAGCCCAAACCGAACAACTGTAAGATACGTGGGGACATGTGTACACTCAGCCAGCCACGTAACCACCAACAGGTCCCCAAGTATGCCAGAAGCGCCACAACGAGCACCCACCACACCCATGTGTCCGCCATAGCTGCACTAACCGACAAGTAACAGGTAAGTGGCAGGAACACAAAGTGCAGTGGGTGGGAGGGTGGACAGCCCAAGTACAACACACACCAGGCCCCTAGTCCCACAGCACAGCAAGGAGGAGCATCCCCCACGCCCCACAGCCACGTGTCAGCCACCGCAGTGCACACCGACAGCCGAAAGGTAGACATCACGGTCCACAACAATCGGTGTCAGTGGGTGTCCAGCCACCACCACGACCCACAACACCCCCCACCCCCACAGACCTGCAACATGGAGCACCCCCGCTTAGAACCATGTGGCATCCAGTACAGTGCACGCCCGAACAACCTGCAGGTGGGAAACTGGACAGGGCTGGATTACTGGAGGCATAAGGACCGTAACACGACCAACACATGGGACATGTCACGTAGCAGACGAACACGCAGCACCGCCCACCGTCACGAACAAGTGAACAATGTGCACACGGACATGAACCACAGACTCACACCTCACATGACCCATCACAGACACAGCAACACCCAAGGAGCCACGTCTGCATGCACAAGCCACACTGAATATAGTACCACACAGCAGCCACTGTGCAACCCATCACACACAACCGAAACACCATTGAAGTCCTGTCCATGTAGCCCCTACTGCCTGTCAACCACACACCCCACAACTACGCCTATGTAAGACAAACAACACTAGACGCAACAGAGCGGAACAACATAAATGCACACGAACACCACTGAACCCATCAAACACACAGACACACCATGCACATACAACATACCATCCATCCCATCCGTCAGCCCCAGTCTCATGAAAGGCATGTCATCCGCACAGCTGCCACACATACAGCAGTCACGCTAAGATACATGCCCATGACCAACCATGTGCCAGAAGTCAATGAAGCGCACGCCACACTGTGAGCAACAACACACAACATGGGCCACACCCCCCGAGCACTGCAGTGATGCACATGGCACAGGGCAGCACGCACACCAAGGAGATGGGACAACTGCAATACGTTGGCTGGCACACAACCATCACTCACTCATAACGATGCGTCCAATGCCATGTCCAGTAATCACAACAGACAGCAAATATGCAGGCCATGTCAGGCATGCACACACCTCAGACCATGCACTGTCATGCTGCCACAACACATGTCACGTTCGGCACCCATGGCTCACAGCATGTACCCCAAAAGCATATTCCCTCCCAAATGCGAATCTGGGGCATGGCCCCCATGTTGCCATATGCGTTCCTAAGCGTTCCATTTGAACCCCAAAAGCATATTCCCTCCCAAATGCGAATCTGGGGCATGGCCCCCATGTTGCCATATGCATTCCTAAGCGTTCCATTTGAACCCCAAAAGCATATTCCATCCCAAATGCGAATCTGGGGCATGGCCCCCATGTTGCCATATGCGTTCCTAAGCGTCCCATTTGAACACCAAAAGCAAAGTACAAACCAGACCCAGGATGGGCCAGGAGCCCGCATACACCAGAGTCACAATAAGTAGGGGCACAGCAACACACCCATCGGCATGGCCAATCCGTCCCATGCCACATGTGCACAGCACACAGTCCCATTGCCAAGCACACACAACTACAAATGGTACAGCCACACACACGCCTCCGGGAAACCCATGTACGAGATTGCATGAACTGTTAATGTCAGACGACAAATACATACTTCGCCAGGTGCAACACAATAACAAATCTCATTCTCTCCACAGGTGACGAACTGCTGGATGCTGGGGATGGAGACAGCAGCCAGCACAGCCAGCCTACAAGCCCCCAACGAGGACACACGGATGTGGAGGATCTGTCCTCCTCTTCGGACACGGACCACCAAGCAGGCCCATCTGGTGTGGCAGGGCCTAGCCGCTCCCCAGGACCCCTCCTACCCACCAACCCATCATCCAGGGCTGCTGAACATTCCCAGCCCCCTGCTGCCACTGTCGTTGCGGCCACACCCACGGACATTGCGGCCACACCCACGGTCATTGCGGCCACACCCACGGTCATTGCGGCCACTACCACTGCCGCAACCGCCACCATCGCCGCACCGACCACCACCGCCGCCACCACCACCACGTCTTCGCTGGCACCAGCCCCAGCGCAGGTGGTGGCCCGGCCGACTGGATCCACCCTAGGAGCCACAGCGAGGACCGTGGTGAGCAATGTGGCTAGTGGGCAGGCCGGTGGCAGCAGTACCGGTAGGAGGAGCAGGGTCAGTAAAACGCAAGTCTCCCCTGGGAGCCATGCCCTGCCTCAAATGGCCAGAGTCCTTGGGGCCTATGAAGAGGCCCAAGGACAATGGGCCAGGTCTGCTTCAGACACGCGGGAGGTGCTGGGGGTGCTGAGGTCCATGGACGCCCGTATGGGCCAACTCGTGGACCTCATGGGCCAGCTGGTGGTGAGGTCACAGCCAGGGACAGCAGCTCCACCACCGCCACCACCTGCCGGGGCGCAGGGTCGTGCAGCTGTGTCCAGTTCCCCTGCGTCCACAGCCAGTGAGCACACCTCAACCACCAGCAGGTCGCAAGCAGGCACCCCCCCTCGCAAACGTGGAAGGGGCCGTCCGAAGTGGAAACAGATCTCACGGGAGGACTTCGCACGCTCCAGACGCAAGTGAGGCAGCCAGCCAGCCCTCCTTGACCACCCACTGCATTGACTTGGACTACGATCCCACTCCACACAGCCATCTGGATGGCATGTGTCTGTTGGACCATGGCCATAGAACCAGTGGGTACACCCTGAGCATCACGCAGCCATGACCGACAGCTCATTGTCACTGCACGCACCACTTTTGTCATCACCTTACACACAATCACATGTCACAGTTTGAAATAAATGCACCTCTTACACAAACTGCTGTTTGTGCCCTGTGTTTTATTTGTACGGAATACAACGGCCACCTTGGGCGGAAAGGCACCTGATGCGTGGCATGGCAATGGAACCGGAGGGCCTGTAGGGACCTAGGGGTGGGAGACAGAACAGGAGCACATTCAATGAGTGTGTCACACACCCATCACACAGTACATGTCAACAACTACAAGCAATGTACACACATCGCACAGAGCAATAGGGCACAATGCCACAGCCACCAACAGTGGCATACTACCCTGGCCATGGAGCGTTGACACACAGCACGCAGTGAACAAACGGCCACCCTGACACAGCACACACACACCTGCACAGATACAGCCACATCAGCCGTCGTACATGGACACTCACCGTCAAGTGAAGTAGTGGGCGATGAGCTGCTGCCGCACATTACCAGCTTCCTCCTCTCCGCTGTCCTCCTCACTCGAGCTGTCCTGGTCTGCGGGCTGGGGCCCTGGTTGATCTCCGTCATCCACGATGAGGGGGATCTGCTTCCGAATGGCCAGATTGTGCAGCATGCAGCACGCCACCACTATCTGGCACACCTTCTGTGGGGAGTACGCCAGCGCACCCCCGGTGCGGTCCAGGCACCTGAACCTGGACTTGAGGAGGCCAAAGGTACGCTCGACCACACGTCTGGTCCTCCCATGTGCCTCATTGTAGCGATCGTCTGCTGGGGTGCGAGGATTCCTCAATGGACTGAGCAGCCATGCCCCATTCGGGTACGCAGAGTCACCTGGGTGTGAGGGACACAGAGAACCGTTGCTATTCCAACTGGACAGGGGACAGCATCGCACAACCAGCACGCTACACCACTCCACATACTCACCGACAATACAGCCACGATCCTGTTGCAGATTGGACATCAGTCGTGGCAAGATGCTGTTGCGCATTATGTGTGCGTCATGGGCCGAGCCTGGGAACTTTGCACACACGTGGGTGATCACCATGTCCGCAAGGCACACCACTTGCACATTCAGGGAGTGCGTGTGCTTCCTGTTGCGGTACAGGTGCTCAGTGGCCTGTGGTGGAACAAGGCCAACATGTGTGCAGTCAATGGCTCCAACGACGTGTGGGATTCTGCCAAGGGCATAGAATGCACACTTCACTGCCGCCAATTCACGAGCCCTGGGGAAGCGGATGTACCTGTTTCGGTACAGCATCATGGCTGCCAGTACATCCCTCAGCACCTTGCTGAACATGGGCTGGGACATCCCTCCTCCACTGCCCACTGTGTGCTGGAATGACCCAGTGGCGAAGAAATGCATGGCGGCCATCACCTTAGCCGTGGGGGTGACAGCTGTCGGATACACCCTGCGGGGACGGAGATGGGGTTCCAACATGGCACACAGTCGATGCAGGGTTGGCCTGTCCAGCCGAAACTTCCTAATGACCTCTGTATCGTCCATGTCCGCCAGCAATTGGTATGGGCGGTCAATGTTCGGTCTCCACCTAGGGAAAATGGCAGTGGACACATGTCAAAGCAACACAACACATAGCAATTTCGCATACACATCACTGACATGACTGAGCAAGCACATGAGCCACAGCCCAGCTGTCAAGCTGGGACGGCACGGCCACAATACACTTACACAGGTCTCCCAACAATGGCAATGGCTAGTGATACAAACCACTGCCATGTGCATGCACATGGGGATCTAGGCCCCAATGACTTGCGGGGCGTGCTGATGGGGACTGACTGCATATTCGTCAAGCGGCAACGCCACGGCAACATGAATGTCTGCTGAGCATGGAACTGCTTCCGAGGCTGGATGAGTATGGCACACGACGACGACGATGTGGGCACAGGCTGAGCGGCCAAAACAAGTGGGACCTGTGGCACGAGGGGATATGAGACAGTAGTAGGTGTCAGCACTGCACCCTATGTACAGCACTGTATGGATCACACCTCCCGAAACATTGACAGGTGTCCACATTGACAGCCCCATGCCAAGACGGCTGTGTGCTTGCAGTCACACGTCACAGGTGAGAGGTTACATTGCACGTGCCAGGTGGCAGACGTACATAGTGGGAGCTGGCATGTGTGTGCATGTGTCTCCTGTTCAGGATCCACCAGATGGGCGCTGACTCTGTACTGACCATTGGACACAGCATGTTCCGTGGAAGGCTTGTGTGTGTGGGATAGTGGCACTGGATGTGCCTCCGTTGGGTGGGGGGCCATGCACATGGCGGGTACGTCGATGATTGCGCATTGTTGGTCACGGTGGGTGCACCCACTAAGATGTGTTGCCCTGTGTTCAATTCCTATGTCCGCATGATGATGGACTGTAGATGTGGGCAGACTACACATTGGTCGATGTGCTGTCTATATGCATGTGCCTTCACACCAGGCACAGCTGCCCCTGCACATGTGACCCCTGCTGGACTCGCTGCTGGGTCTGTGGAGCTGATGCACCTTCTGTGCGTGGGGCGGACAGCTCTCCTCACTTCCCTCATTGCGCATGTCATGACTTTGCCGCAGGTGACATGGATCATGGAGGGCCCACATGTACGCGTGGGTAGGCTACACATGATTGTTCACTGGTCGCCACCCCCAGTCAGTGTTTCGAATGGGAAGGTTGTCGTGCTGGTGGTATATTCGATGTGGCGGATGGGCGGGCCTAGGTGCGGGCTTACATTCCGGACATGGGGGGTAGTTGGATTGGCGACTAGTTGCAGTACACACGGGACACGTCTCTTCCTTTCCACATCTGGGTCATCCCTTGTACTCACTGACAGTGATACAGTCATCTTCGCCCCAGCCCTCATGTCCTCCCCTCGCTCCCCCAATATGCATGTGCACCTGCGAGGCTAGCGCTTGCACAGGCAGCCCCAAGCTCGCACCAGAGAGGGCAAGGAGTGTATGTGTGGGTCCAGTTGCACGAGTGGGCTGTCTCAGGGTATGATGTGTTGCGGGACGCCGTCCACCTGCGTGGTGCCCCAAATGGAGACCCGGCCTGCATGGACTATGCATCACAGTCTTCGCCTTCCGGATCCGCCACCTGCGACACCCAGTGGCTGTGGCTGCCCTTGCGGCCAGGCCGCGTCCGTCTGTGACTGATGGCCCACACATTCACTCTTTGGCCTCTCTGGGGAGGGCTCGGGGGTGGTGGCGCACGCGCTTGCACTTAGTCGCAATGGCATGTGGCGTGGTTGGTATAATGGGCAATGGATCGGATGGTGCGAGCCACCTCCCGTGACGTCAGTGCTGCTCGTGCTGTGGTGCGTCCCCCTACACTTCCATTTGACTTGTGCCATGCTAGACGTTGAGGTTCTATTGCCTGCGTGATATGACCAGGAGGAGCACGAGGAGACCTCTCACACACCATGCTCCACTGCCATCCCGTGCCCTGTATCGCCTGTGCGGATTGACTATGTTGGGGTTACACCTGGTCGACTGGGGCTGTGTGTGCCTTGTCAAGGGGCATGGCGGGCGCAAAACAGGATCCAGCTTGTCCACAGAGGGTGGGCTGAGGTGCGCCTGGTACCGCTTTGTACGTGTGCCCGGCTGCTGTGCACACACGTGTTCACTCCCCCCGACAGGTGTCCTCTCACAATGCCCAGGGAAGCGGTGGTGTACTGTTCATGACCCCTCCCAACACGGCGTGCTCCAACTTGGCATGTGCGCATCTACCCGTCACACCCACCCACCTGAGCACTGCGTCCATACGACTTCACACGACACATGTGTGTCTTCCACAGTTGTGCTACTCATTTGCGTTGACATCCAATACCAGTGGACTACATGGTCATGTCACGACTGCCGTGTACTTCACATACTCTCATCCTCTCTCATTCGTACTTGTGAAATGAGTCAGCGGAGACAGTTTTGGTTTCAAACATTATATTGAGTCTTCTGTCCTCTGTGATGCAGTATAGTGGACACTACTGGCAGCGGAATACATGTTGAGGATATACTGAGCATGATTGCAAATGGGATAGGGTGTGGGGTTACATGTGATTGGCTGTTGCATGTGGGATGTGGGCTTCAGAGTTACATCTGCTTGGCCAAGGCTGTGCTAATGTACATTTACGTATAGCTGCGGAGCTGCAGACTTTGACACAGACGGTATACATGTAGCCTACCAGACCGCTTGGCATCATGGGCACAGTCCATCTCAGTTCCATGTGACAGGTTTGCTGCGGTTGTTCCTCATGCACACGTGCATGTGAGATGACATCAGGGCATGTGCTTGCGTGCATGCAGCGGCGTGCCACTTGTTGTTGCAATGTGGTGGTTACTGGACATGTCACAATCACTGGGGTCGTGTTGTTGTTGTATGCACTTGTCGTCCATGCAAAGGTCCTGGTATGGGATTCCCGGGGCGGGGGTGGGAGGGGTGCAGCACCCACAGACTCCAGGCGACCTATTCATGCCCACTGAGCGGTGTGTGTGTCCATGGGCGCTGGATCCATGTCGTGTCCTGGTTGTTCGTGCAGTTCCGTCCATGTGGGTGCGATACACAGACCCCATGCCACTGCCTCCCACGATGCATGCGGTGTTCCTGGATGTGATGGGGAACAGTGTGCATGTCCCGGTCATATCCGATGTCATGGCGATGTCGTTGATGGTGTGGTAACAGTTGCCGGTCGTTTGGTATGGCTGTTGTGGTGGTGACTGGCCAGTCCGTGCGGAAGCTAAGCATGGGTGCGGGGTTGGACATCATAGGTCAATCGGGGAACCTGCGTTGTGGTCCGACGAATTTACAGGTTGTCAGGTATGCGATGCCGTCCAGCAGGGCTTCCATGTCATTGGTGGTGTACATGTTTGCCAGCCAATGTAGCGGATGGTGGCTGTCAAGGTGTTGTTCGTAAGTTGTCCCTTGGAGGACCATGATGGGGCATGCTGGGTGACATTCAATGTAGCTGTTCTCGATGATCCGTCGTGTGGAGGCACAGTGGTCCCATTTCAGTGCGGGTGCGATGTTGGCCACATACGCCATGCCCCCATAGGCAGAGCAGGCCCTGTCGTGTGCGTCCAGAGGGAGGAGTAGTGGTAGCAGGTCCGCCTTTAGACATGCCGGGTTGGAGAGGCACATCTCCACGGGATGCTGGTAGGGACACCTCCGACAGTAGAAGACGGGCATGACGCAGCTGAACAATGTGATGCGGTAAGTCAGTCGGTAACTTACGTTCAGCAGGGACAGGAGATCGCATCCCAATATATGTATCAGGTTGGTTTTGTACAGCTTGACCTGTCCGGCGTAGTTGGGTAGGTGTGTTGCGGTTGCCATTTCGCAGCGGTGCGTTGTGGTGGCGTGCTCCGGCTGTGTGTGCAGACTGCACTGTGCACGCTCCGAGGTTGCTGTGAGCTCTGTGTAGTCGTAGGGAGACAGGACTTGTGTTCTGTTGGCTTGTGCGGAGGACACGGGCCCTCATCCCACATGCTTCTCAGACAGTTCAAGGTCAGTGATGTGTGACTCCTTCCAATTAACTTGCATGTGGCCGACATGGGGGAGTGTTTTCTTTTTCTTCCCCGTCCGTTGTGTGCTTCTGTGATATGCGCTATCTGCCCTGTGGTCGGTCTCCTCGGCATGCCTGTGTTGGTCTTTTCTTGGACAATGGCTGTATTCACCGGCTTCTTTCGTAGGGCTGTGGTTTCGGAGTTGGAATGGAAGGTCATTCAGTGCTGTCTGCTCTCCCTTGTGTGGGCGGCAGGCTGCCTTTCCGCTCTGCGTTGGGCCTTGTGTGTGAATGTTATTCTTGGGCCACCTGTTGTCGGTCCCCGGGCTCTTTGGTGTTCCGTTTTATATGTCTTGTTCATATGTGCAGGGTGGTATGGGTGTTTCAGTGTGGTACTGGCGTTCCTCTTCCCGAAGGGGCCCTGCTTCTCCTAGTTGGTGTTGCCGCCGCTGTGTGCTACGCCATGTTTGTTACACTGGGGTGTGTCCTGCTGTTGCGTGACTTCACTGACATGTGTGCGTCGGTTGTGTGGCGTTGGGTGTTGTCCGTGAATTGGGCGTTGGGGACATGTCTGTGGCAGGCCTGTCACGTGTCATGTGCGTTCGGGGTGGGGCTGATGTGTGTGCTGCGTGGTTGTGTCCCTGTGTCTGTGTGCGACGCATGCATGGGGCTGCGGTTGGCCTCTGCGTTGTGCGCATGTGTGGCGGCGTCATCGCCGCTTTGGGGCCGTGACGGGGTCGTTGGTTCCTAGTCCCAGGTGGTGTGTACACATGTGTTACGCGATGTTACGATTTGGCCTGTGTGTCATATGTGGATGCAATGGTGGATGTGTAGTGTACACGCGGTGGTGGGGGGTTGTCCGCTTTTTCCGCCCTTGCACTGTGTGCGCTGTTTGCGTGCACTTGTGTGTGTGCCTACCTGCGTCTCCGCGGTACGTTGCGTCCTTGGTGGTGCATCAGCAAGAGCATGGGGAGGGCCTGCAGTGCTGGATTCATGCTCGGGGGAGCCGCTTCTTCGTTGTCCGTGCTCGGCGTCCGTGTTACCGCTTCGGTTTGTCGTACGGTATCTCTTAGCCGTGGGAGCCGTTTGTTTGCGGCATCGTAATTTATACGCCGGGCGGGACGTGATTTCGTCGGACGGTGTGTGTCAATTGTGCTGCGCCGCTACGTGTACGGACGCACTTTGATGGCGGACGGTGTTGCTGGCTTGCCGGCGGTGTTTGGCCTACTTTTCGCATCGTAATTGGGCGGGCGTGTGGACTGCTGCGTGCCGGCGGTAACTGGTGGTTTTTGCATCCGCCAGCACGGCGGTTGTGCTTCCGCCCGCCATCGTAATGACCCCCTTAGAAGCAAAACAACAAAAATCAATCAGCAAAATCAGAGATATGCAGTTTTAAAGATTTAGGTGAAAAGAGCCTAAAAAGCACAAAGCACCAACTGTGGTTATCTGGTTGCGCCGGACTGGAACAAAGTCACAAATTCAGGCCGAATGCGATGGAGCACGGGCTGGCTACAGGGACCCAGTTAAGCCTGTTGAACAAAGTACCTTAAATTCTGGTTGTGGAGCAATACGGAGTACCGCATTGAGGATGCGTCTCACCCACGCTTTTCAACTTCTGCAAGAAGTCATTGCCATCAATGATCAATGGCTATCATGCTATAACTACGCAGATGACACACAAATACTTCTTAAACTGGAAAGCCCCAAAGACATTGGAAATTCAAAAATCTTCAGTTGCCTCAGAGCCCTTGATCAGTGGATGACATGGAGCCATCCATAATTGAATGCACCCAAAACTGAAAAACTCAAATGTGGGGATTGGAAAAATTATGACCCACTCCGCGCCTGGCCTTACGATCTGGGACCACCTCGTAATGTATCCAAAAAAGTAGGAAACCTTGGAATTACCAAGAAATCCAAGCTGTCAATGAATGTCCATGTGGATAAGTAAGCAAGATCAAGCTTCCCCACCTAGGATTACTGCACAAGGTCCAAGCTATTATCTTTATCAACTATGAAAAACTACAACAAGTTCAGAACTTTGCTGCCAGACTACTCCTACATGTAAAGCCACAAGCCCACATCTCCCCTGCCTTGGGAGCCCTACATTGGTTAGCAGTTAACAGTTGCAAGAATATCCACCTTCACGCTGCTTTGTATCGCCCACTGTAGGAAACTGCCCTTTTTGTATGGTTACACCCCCCACTTTTTGCTCCGATGCTGATGCTATGACTCTAAAAGGGCTCTCTCCCTAAAACTGATATGTGTGAATTGGTAACCCCAATTGGCAAGGACTTTAACACCATTATAAGTCCCTAGTATACGGTGTCAGTTGTACTCAGGGCATGGGTGTTAAAGGGGTCCCCAGGGCCTGAAGCACTGTTTGTGCCACCCTGAGTGACCCAATCAAACTACTGACAGCAGGCATGTAATTGCAGACTGCAGGAGCAGTGCAAGCTGCTCAAAGTCGACTTTACCCTCACCATGTGTGGCAAGGCCCCAGCACTATCTTTAATATATGTCAGTCACCCCTAAGGAAGACCTCCTAAGCCTAGGAGGCAGGGTGCATTATATTAATGGTGAGGACACAAGTGCAAGCTTATATATCCGTATAGTGGCCTTTACCATTAAAGGACACTACAAGTGATAGAAGGTCCATATATGAACATAGGCTGGCACCCGGGAAAACCCAAGGTTGGCAGCTCCATTATGGTACCGCCTAAATATATCATGTTTTGTCAAACAACGTGCCTCCTCACCCCTGACATGAATCTCGTGCCGAGGATGATGTGCCATGAGCCCAGGTGGCTACCTTAGAGGTTGCCTACCTGGTTACCCAAGCCTTCCTGTGCTCTGGCTGGCAGCCCGCGCTTCCTGCCACCAAGACAGGATTCTGACCCTCTGTCAGGAGGTATGTACTCTCCCAGGAGTAAGAAACAATGGCCTGGATCATGACAGAATGGCCAGTGAAGTGGCACATCAAGGCGCTGATATGCATCCAGGCTGCCTCCCAAAGGAAGTAACAGCCACCTCTCTGCCGCCAGGCACATTTGCAACCGGGCAGGTGGGAAAATTATGTAGTCAAGAGGTGCCACACCTCTAGGGTGGGTCAGTACAGCTGAAGAAGACTTCTGCCATTTTTAAAAGTGATAGAAAAGAGGGTTTTGGGTAGGAAAGGCGACACAGTCCTAAGGGGCGGATTAGCTGGGGGTAGTAGCCCATTGGCCACTTGCAGCCACACCCCTAAGGCCCCTAAATCTAGGATTTAAGGACCACCCCTGACACAAGAACCTGAGTTCTGATCTGACTTGCAAGAGAACAAAGAAAAGACTTGTGTCTGCGACAACAGGATCTGCATAAAGCAAAGGTGTGATACTCTGCACCTGTGACAACCTTCCTGGAACTACAGACTGCAACTCATCTTGGACCAAAGCTTGGTTCCCCCCCGACAATGAAACCCCTTTGAGAGCCAAAGGCATCACCAGAGTCCCCTGGACTAGTCTTGTGCAACCGCAGGTAAAAACAGAGCAAGGGAACCAAAGAATCACTGGCCATTGGGCCCTCCGAGGGATCGCCTGGAAGTAGATAGTCCAGTACTTTGCTGGAAATGTAGTCCTGTCCTCCACGAGGTTTCAGGTGGCTAAATAACTTTCTGCTGTGCTTACTGCTGCCAAGGCTTAGTGGTCGCCAGTGCTGCAACAACCACTTTTACTCGACACTTTACCTCGAGGGAACATGCAAAACCTTCATCCGACGCCAGCAGTGGCTTCGTTGTCAACATTTTTCACCTTGTTCTCCACCAGCACAGTGTAAGCGGTAAAACCAGCTCCCCCTTGGCTCCCGTTCAGAACCCCGGCAGCTGGGTCAACTGTGCACCCGAACTTCCAAAGCAGATAAAATCAAACTGACTGTCCTGGCTTGGCCTTAGGTCCCGCATCACCTTAACCCTCCATGTGTTCCACTCAAATTGATCTGCAAATGACCGATTGTCACTAGAGGTATTTTCCATTAACCTCAGTGATAATGTTCTGCATTGCTATTTTGCACTGATTTAATTTTGCTTGTAAAATCTGTAACTCCAGTTATACATATCTGATTGACTTCGTTTTGGTGTTTAAAATTATTTAAAAATCTTCTTTATTTTTATAAGTTGGTTTTAGATTTGTTTCCAGCCTTGTCAATTACTTATCGTCCATGTTGGTACTCTGAAATGCTTAACACATGTTCCTCTAGTAAAGCCTGACTGCTCTTTGCCACTCTACCAGACTGAGGTAAGGATTTATTATTGTGAATCCAAGGACCATCTTTGGGGTTTGTGAAAGTACTGCATAGTGAAGCCTAACCAGCATCACTACATAATACTCCATCTTTATACACCCACAAAGCAATACATGGAACAGGATCAATTTCCACACAAGAAAAAAAACAAAGGTGGTACATCGTTCTCTATTCAAGCAGCCAAACTATGGAATTCACTACCACCAAACATAAGATCCACGGATAAGTATCTTATCTTCAGAAGACTGCTCAAGGGTTGGCTCTTTCCAGCATGACCACCATACTCAAAACAGAAATGTACAGCATATGCCTGTGTATGTAAACATGTATAATTTAATAATATGTATGTATTTAGATATTTACATTTATTTGTACAAATCTATATACTACTTTTGGTTTAAAAATATATAGATGCTCCAATAGGCTTGCTTAACAAATGTATATATTTCTTGTGGTTAAAAAAGAAATAAATCAATAGATCAAGAGCTCATGGAGCTCGAAACGCTTTGGTGTTAGATGCTGTAATGAAGAAATTTGCCAGTTTATTTTTGGATTAAAAGAACGGTTACAAAGCTTTCCACTGAGTGCGTTCCATTTGTTCTCCCAGTGGGAGAATCTCTTAAAGGATATATATGTATATATATAATTTAATGCCTAACATATATATAGTTCACTGCATAGTTTACATACAAGCTATTTGAGTACATGCTTAGGGGTTGCGGTTTAATTTATTTTATCTATCACAATATGTGATAAGTTACGTAAGTTTTTAGATTATATGCCTATGAGTTTCTGTTTTTATTTTATTTTATCTACCACAATTTGTAAATATTATCATAACAATTGCATCTATGAGTGCTTCACTATTGAAATATTGTGGAAATACAAAATAAAAATAAATTATTGAACAAATTAAATAAATAAATAAATCTAAAAATACATAAATACATTAGCTGTACAGCTACACTTGAAAGATGAAGTCTCTGTTTATCCATACATATGGGACTTAATATAATACAACTTCACATCTCTTTATGTATAACTTTCTATGTAGTTATGTATCTATATATTTATCACTTTACCCCTACTGCAGAATAAATAAATAAAGTAAAAACAAACCTTCAACTCTCTCCAATTCATTACTCTATGTATCATCCTACACCTTTTTCAATATAGCCTCTACCTCCACTCTCTGACTTTTCCCAAACCTCATGGTACTCCTATGATCTCCCTAATAACCCTTTCTAGACTCTCCCCTCCTCTATCTCTACTTAGGGCCATATTACGAGTCTGGCAATGCGAGGACCGCCAGACTCGTGGTGGCGCGGCAGATCCAGCCACCGCCGTACCTGTGGTCCGACTGCCCCATTAGAAATTGGGCAGTTGGACCACCGGCTCTGCCAGGGAACCGCCATTCCCTGGCGTTGGAGCAGCTGTCAGAGTCCGTAATATGGTTGGCAGGACCACCGCGGTCCCGCCAAGCATATTACAAGTTTTCTCTCCTCCAGGGTTTATATGGAGGTTCTTCCTCCATGTAAACCTTGGAAGGGAGGAAACAAAAGGGGCCCTACAGGCCCCACCTGTGCCTCAACCACATGTGACTTTCAAGTTCATGCAGTGCAGGAACCTTGTAGTGCGGTCACCTTGTGGTGCCTTTTTCAGAGGCACTGCGGCCTTTAAAAGACGCACTGCCATGGGACCGCCTCGCAGCCTGCCTGTCAGACTACTGAAAAGTAGTAATCTGGCGGGCAGGCGGACGGCGGCAACCTTCGGCTGAGCAGTGGCGGGGTGGTATGCACCGCTGCACCACCTCTTCGCCAAAAGTCGTAATCAGGCCCTTAGAATCATCTCTAACCTCATTTTACTACTATGATCTCCCAAATAACATTTTCTAGACTCTTCCCATCTCTAGCCCTCCTTTGACTCATCCCAAACCTCATTTTACTACTATGATCTCCCAAATGGCAATTGCTAGACTCTTCTTTCCTCTATCCCTCCTTTATCCTATTCAATCCAACTAACAGACTCACATGTCCACCATCAAATTAACAACTTAGATTTCCTTATACTAATCCACCACTAATCTACTAAGCTACTCACTGAAAATCACATCAGCCCCTCGTCAGGGGTAGTAAGCGCTATATAAATACAATTACAATTACAATTTTTAAAGATTTAAGTGAAAAAGCACGAAGAAACAGTAAAGCGCCAATCTGTAATCACTGTTCGCAGATGACTGGGACCTATGCACGAATTCTGGCCGCCCTTCATGAAGCGCTGGTCAGATACACCAAACACGTTCCTTCTGGCAAAGATTTTATCTTCTGAGAATTGAAGTCAAAATCTCCCAGAGAAAAAGGCAGCAGGCTTTATTCAGCCAACTCCCTTCAATGTCAGATAGATGTTGAGCGAGGTCCCACTGAAGAAAAGTCAAAGTTCTCAGGGAAGCTCTCTTGTCAGATGGATACTTTCAGCACATTTGCCCAGTCTAGATTTCTGCCTTTGGAATTAGTCTCTTTTTAAAGCCAATATTCCTCCAAAGGCACAAGGCAGCTGACTGCATCCTCAACGGTTGCACTGAAGTCAGATGTGCTTACTGGAAGGGTACACTGAACTGGATTTTTAGGTGGCAAAAAGCTCAGAACAGGACCAACTTGGTTTTCTTGCCCATCGAGATCACACTTTGAGAGGATTGACTAGGTGGTTGGTCCTGGTACACCACTAAGGCTCCCAAACCTCAATGATGGTACTTAGGGGTCCGGACTCACTACAGCTAAGCCCACCAACATAGTCTAGTCCTGGTACTGTTGTAACTGTTCTCTTCAAGAAAAGGCCTCTTGACATTTGTTGTGTCCATGTAACCAAACAGGAGGTCAGCCAACTGACCCTCGGAATTCACTTCTTTGTCCTGGGTACAAGAGATTGCAGATTCATTCCTACAGGTGTCTTCACAGGTGTCAAACCAGAGTGCATCCCTTCTTTTGCTCTGACTCAGGTCCAGAAGGTTCTGAGGAGCCTGGGGTGAGGTGACAGCTTTGTAGGTCTAACCAGCCAGTGGGTGGGTGTTACCCCTACCCACTTTTACAACACATCCTGTTTGCCTTACTGAAAACTATCCCAGAGCGCACTAGTCTAAGCAAAAGCAAATATGGCACAGGCCTTTGCGCCCTTGGAGAGTGGTCGTGTTCCACATAGGGATGTGTTTAGGGAATGACCAGTCCCCACCTTCCAAGCTACCCAAAACTGTTTCTGGAACCAGCTCCCCTTACCACTGGGTTGGTGCCCAGTTGGCTACCCTGGGCCTAAAGAACAAAGGTTTATTTTCCTTAGGTTTCTCTTTACACTAAAGTATGAATGGGCAGGCTTCACCTCTGTCGCTTTAAGGTTAATGAAGTTTCTGGGACCTTGCCAGCTGCTCTTGTTGACTTGATAGGGATCAACAGCCCTGCATTCAGCTCATCCTGTCACCAGACTTAAGCCGTTTTACTGCTCTGGGAGCAGTTTTCACATATCATTAAGGTCAAGCACTTACAGGCATCTACTAACAGGCTAGTTCACATTAGATCCGAGTATCTTCAGGTAGGGTAAAGGTAACTTTCTAAAAGTTAGTTTTCCTTAATGTTTATTAAAAACCTAATTTTAGCATTTAATTGAATAAAAAAAAAATAGTGGTTTAATCATTTATCTAGCTGGTCCCAAACCTGAGATAGCAGAATTAATAGTTTAATCTGTACTCTACTTTTGGCTCATTGGACACCCAAAGCCTTCCACCTTGAAAATACCTTTTGGGGGTGTGTCACTGTAGGGACATGGTAACATAAAATTTCCACTTTTAAACGCCATTCATCCTATCTTGTGAGCAACAAGGCTAGAGAGGAGTGACATATTAATATTTAAAAGGAAGCATTTTCCCCAGTCAAAAGGGTACATTGGTAGGCCTAAAGCCAATGGTTCCTTGTCAAACTAGTAGATGACACAATAAAAGAAGCAGTCCACAAGTGGCATTTAACTTTCCATGGGTGTAGTTTCATATACTGTGGCCTTACACAGAAGTTAAATATGCCAATCAGCTATTAGTCAATTTACACGTGTTTTAGGGGTCACAGCGCATACACTGGCCCTAGTTTGCAAAGTCTGAAACAGGACATAATAACAGCAAAAAAAGAGGTTGACTACGAGCATCTATCATGTTTTCACACACATACACACACACACGCACACGAACACACACACACACATTTTAAAAACGTGTGCTTAGAATCAGTCTCCAAAAGAACATAAGTAAATTAAAAAAGTGTGTAAAAAGTAATAGGCACAACCTACGCAGCATGTTATCTTTAAGTGCTTACAGCTTGGTTAAACACCTGGTTCCTGGATGCTGCTCAGCCCACTCACTCAGCTAATATAGCTGTACGAGTGAGTTGGTGTGTTTACATCTTAATGGATTTTAGAACACTGCCACCCCCTCATATTTTGATTGACTGATTACTGAGCATCGTGTTTGGAATTTATTTCCAGAGTCTGATAAAAGGAGCATTTTCTCGTGCATACATACACACTTTTCGAAGAATTTCATTTAAGCATTATGTGTAAAGGTCTAACAAAATGCCCTTAGCGGCACAAATTTACTAGTGAACTGCATGGGCGCTCATGTCATGCTAAGCGTCATTTTGTAACACAAAGTAGAGCAAATTGCGTCAGTTAACTTTCAAATGCAAAGGCCATTCTGCACTGAAAGTTGTGAGTGCAGCACCAAAACCACTTTTGCACGGCTTACCCTTTGCCAGTTATCATGCAGAAATTTACTTTGATTATTGATTTGAGGATTCATTTTGAGTAGAAATTTCACAAGACATTTTTGGCCAACATTTGTGCCACGGAGTAACGCTTTATTTTGCGCTAAAATGTAATTTTTTTTGTACAAGCACAGCAGATGACATTATCTGCTTGCAACTCTTTGTAAATACGATGCTGCACAATTTTTTACTGTTCATGTAACATAGGCCCATATGCATTAACACCTTTTCCCATTGACACAGAATGAGAAAAACCCTTTCCTACTACCAGGCTCTTACTGCTGCAGATTTCACTGCATCGCTGTGCTGCCCAAAATCTGAGGCAAGCTGTTTATCTAGCAAAGTAATAAAAAAACAGTGCTGCTACAACTGGAGAAGACGCACAGTGCGAGCCACAGACACACACACATATGCACACTCACATACACACGCTCTCACACTGTTGCGCTCGAAATACAGAGGAACTGATTCACAAAGGTAAACTTACAATTTTGTGCAAGTTTACGAGTGTTTGCTATTCACAAAGGTATTTTACGAGTAGTATCTTTATAAGCGCGGAGTCTCCACACGCCGCAGAAATAAAGACACTACTTGTAAAATACCTCTGCGAATAGCAAAAAAACAAACTTACACTCTAGTGTAAGTTTACCTTTGTGAATCAGGCCCTTCGAGTTTAATTTTACTAATAGTAATTTCCCAACTGTGGAGACTCTACATTCGTGGCAAGACTCCGCACATAAAAGAGTAGCCTGTCCTATCTTTTTATGTGCCGAGTTCTCTGCCCAGACTGCGTAGTCTCTACATTTGTAAAATTACTATTAGTAAAATTAAACTCGTGGGGGGAGATTTACTAAGATTTCATGTCGTGATTTACTTTCCAGCCCTAAACTTGTTTAGCGCTGGAAATAATGTGAAAGTTACGCATGCTGCTTTGCATTACTTAGCGGCAAGAGAGGCGTACCATGTGTGGTGCATGAGCATTCCCATGTAACCACCTAAGGTTTCTGACGCTAAACCCTATTTACTAAATAAAGTAGACAGGGTTTAGTGTCAGAAAACTGCGCCCTTTTGAAGTAGGCTCAAGGAAGGAGAAATGCTTTTTATTTCTCCTTCCTTTTCCGACTTTGTACATGTGCTGCACTTTACAGCACACATACAAAGAGGGAAAAGGGTTAAAGTTAGTCTAAGCATGGTATTTTGTACTAGAAGGCTATCCTTCCAGTACAAAACATATGCTACACTCACCGAGACACCCTTGCACTATGGTGCAAAGGTGTCTCCGTTGCGCACGGCAACGGATTTCAGTGCCAGCGCTAGGGAAAGGGGAGGAGAGAGCTATATTTCTGTAAATATGGTGCTCTCCTCCTCTCTCCTTTTCACGCAGCACAGCACACCATTTGTGGCTGGTGCACTGCGTGCATGAATATGTGTTAAATCTGGCCCGTAGTGCATGAATACCAAACAAATTGTAAACTTACACAAAAGTGAAAGTTTACCTTTGTGAATCAGCCGCAGACAGTCTCACATTTAAGCTTTGATTTGCAGTGCCTCCAAATAGGGGGTATATTTTCTAGGAAATGGCACTGCGAGCAATTTTGCAGCGCCGCTCTGTGTCATTTAAAAAATGCAAGAATACGGCGCACCCCTGTGTTTTCCCTTGTGCTGGCGCTATAAAAGCCGCCTAGCACCAACACAGACACCCTTGCGCCATAGTGCAAGAATGCCTGCATTGTAGGGATGATTGTTTATGTGTTGGAAGGTGTCCCTTCCTGCACATAAACGATCACTAATGGCGATTTGCTCCTTCTATGTGTGCTGCAGAATGCAGCACAATTAGAAAGAGCAAACAACGAGGAGAAATAAAAGTATTTCTCCTTGTTGCGCCAATCGTTGCGCCAATCTAATGCCTGCTATTCAGTGGAGTTAGTTTTTGACGCTGCCTTAGATTTACAGATCCTTGTAAATCTGGGCAGCGTCAAAAAGCAATGGATACTGCGGAGCAACGCCCACAGCAGCATCCATTTAATGCCCCTTTCACGCAGAAAACTGCGTGAAAGGGTACTATATTTACAAAGCAGCATTAAGCCGCGCAAAGTGGCTTAACGCCGCTTTGTAAATATGGTGCAGGGCATTGCGCCACAGGAATACCGGAAAAAGTGACGTTCCGGTGGCACAATTCCCTTGTAAATATGCCCCATGGTGTGGTGCCAGTAAATATCAGGTTTGCGCTGGAACCCCCTTCACACTTTTGATCCGGGTCTTTATCTCTTTCACACACATTTTACCTACTTGTGCTCAGAACCAGTCTCCAATAGAACATTGTTAAGTAAGTACAAAAGGGTGTCTAAAACAATAGGCACAACGGGGCATATTTACAAGCCCCTTGCGCCACTTTTGCGCCGCCGTTGCGTCACGCATGTGACGCAGCGGCGACGCAAACCATGCGCCGCGTTGCGCTATATTTACAACGTGATGCATCTAGGGAGATGCGTCACGTAGTAAACCCCTGCGCCACATGAAACCTGCGTCAGGTTTCATGTGGGCGTACCGGCGCAGGGGGGGGCGTTCCGGCGCAGGAACGCCTTGGAAAAGTGACGTAGTGAAATCTACAAGATTTCACGCAGTCACTTTTCCGACGCTGGTGCGTCAAATCCTTACGCCTGCTTCAAGCAGGCATAAGGATTGACGCACCATGTTAGGGATAGGGAAGGTTGGAACAGTGCTGGAGTTGCGTCGCGCTTGCGACACAACTTCAGCACTGCGCCAACCTTCCGCCGGCAGATGCGTCACGCATCTGCTTATCCTTGCGCCACGATGCGCCGCATTATAAATGCGGCGCATCGGACGTGGCGCAAGGGTAAACTTGCGTGACGCATTTTCCCTGGCGCATCCCTGCTGATATGCAGGGATGCGCCAGGGAACGTAAATATGCCCCAACGTACGCAGCACGTTATCTGGAAGTGTTTAGAGCTTGGTTGTTGAACACCTGCGTCCTGCATGCAGCTCAGCCCACTCACTCAGCTAATGTAGTTGTATGAGTGGGTCGATGTATTTACATCCTAATGGGTTTTAGAACGCTGCCACCACCTCATGTTCTGATTGACTGATTACTGAGCAGCCTGTTTGGTGTTTAATCAAGCTTCTGATCACAAAGTAATGTTTTATTAATTTGTGTTTGCCATTTAAAAAAAGAAAAACAACCTTTTGAACAATATGAAACATAATATGTTGAAGTGTAACATCTAGGTGACTTTTAACAGATGAAAAACAGAAAACAAAGACATTTGTTGCATTTTATTAACTGATCAATAACTCCCAAAATTGGAAAGGTTATCCTTTTGTAAAATAATTTGCTTTTTCTTTGCGATTTGGCCTTCCTTATACTTCAGCTAGCGAACCAGCAATGTCCTGATAACTTCAAATCTTATAGAATTTTATAACATTTTCCCGAATGCTTTATAAATTTTAGAATGAAACAAATAGGACCGGACAATCGTGGGATTAATCACACAGCGTGAACAGCTTGTGTACAAGTGTGCGTGCAGAGGCCGGTTTCAAGAAGGTATCCGTGGGGGTTGTGAAAATAACAGCTGTGTCAAAAAGTTTGAACTCATGTAAGGTGTCACATCAAGAGCCCTTTTAACAGTGCCTCCGTAATCGTGACTTGGCCGGTTATGAGAGCGACAGGATTTATGGTAACTCAATGGATCTGTGCTCTTTCAATTTCAGAATCCTCCTGCTCAAAGAAGGTAGAACCTACAGATAACATAGTGGGGAAAAATTAGGAATTTCTCATTTCTCAGGAGACACTCAGAGTCCCTCTAGCAATGCCCCCTTAGCCCTGCCCATAGAGTTGTCACTAACTCCAGTATTGGTAACCACAAGGGTGGAGTTAACTGGAAAGGTGACAAGGCCCTTATAATTAGGTCTTAGGTTGGCATAAATTCACAACCTATGTAATCAATGATGCAGTAAGACTGCACTTTGTAGCCTCCCAATGAATGACTGATTGAGATTGCAGATAATTGTGTGAAAATGCCATTCAGTAAGTGCCACAGAGTGCGACATCAGTGCAGTTCAGTACTGTGGCTAAAGACTACAGATCTTCTTACTCCTCCTGGACAGCGGCAGCTCTTCCGCTAAGGCTTCTGAGCAGTGCAACAAAGGAAAAATGAAATGATAAAAACACAATGTTATTATCATTTTATTTTTCTCTGCAGAGCCAGGTTGGGCGGGGCGGGGCTTCTGTCACAGTGCAGGAGGAGGAGTGGCATATGCACCTTAAGTGCGCATGGCGGTTTGGCCAGCAGTCTTGGACCAGCCAAACAGTCAATGCGTACTTAGCTTGTGCTCCATCGGGCTGTAATGCACAGCCTGGGTGGAAATCATGCACAGGCTCGCAATCCCCGCCCGAGCGCCAAACCAGGGAATCAGACCGATCATGACGCTGCTGTCATGGTGACAGCATCGTCGTGACTGCTCCTGAATCCTTGTACTGTATAGCATTGATTGTGGAGTACGACACATACAGCACCTTCTGCTCTAAATGAAAACTGTGGACCAGATTTACAAAGACACCAGGCAAACCATCGCTGCACCCAAAGTTGCTGCGCTGCGTTTCGTGAGAGAGCCGTATAGCTTCATATCTACTAAGATACGGCGCTGTCCTGCTCCCTCCCTAGGGCTGACGCTAAATCAGTCTGCCTAACACCACGCACACACCTGTGTACCATAGTGCAAGGTATCTGCATAAGTTTAGCATAGGTTTTATACTGGAAGGGCAACATTTCAGTACAAAATACTTTGCCAAGGCAAACTCTAAAGCTTTGCCCACTTTGGATGCGTGCTGTAGAGTGCAGCACACATGCATAGTCGGAAAATCTAGAGAAAAATAAACATTTTCCTTGATACACATGTCTCAAAGATGCATTATTTTTTGGTGCAAAAACATGTGTTCTATTGTTAGTAGATAGGGTTCTGCATAAAAATACATGGGTGGTTGCATGAGAACGCTCATGTACTACCCAAGGTACATGCCTTGGATGCAAAGTAATGAAAAACAACGCTTTGAGCTTCTTTCAGGCAAGTTTCCAGCGCAAAACACATTTTACGCTGGAAAGTAAATCCAAAATAAATATTTTGCACAGGTTTGCATCAGTTTTGTGACACAAACCCAGCGCAAAATGTTTGTAAATCTGGGCCTATTTGTATTATATAAAACAAAAACCAGCGAGAAGGTGGAAAGAAGTTTTTTATTGTGCAGGTCTCCACTATGTGCCTAATCATTTGCATTACCAATGTGCGTTCATGCGATTACACTTTTTCTCACTGTCTATTGCTTCTTCTCTGCAAGTTTATGTAAGTTGTGGGAGAAACAACCTGACTGCCTTATTTGCTCCTCCTCGAGCCCTTCCCCTCCTCAGCCGATCCCACAAGTCACCAGGTGATGATCCGTGCACCTGTCACTCTTTCAAGGACCTATTTTAATCCTTGTTCATCAAGTTTCGAGGCTGGGTGGCGGGTGTACGCCCCTCTTCATGCTTGCCAGAGAGAGGAAATGTCTGCCTTCAACTGTAAAACCCACAAGCATGTTGTAAATAATCTAGGGCAACTTCAAAACAGTGAGAATCTCAGAACATGTCAGAATAGAAAATGTTAAAATTATAAAAAATCGTGACACTAGTGTTTAGAAAAATACAAAAGTAATTTATTTAAAGTTCATAATTCTGTTAAAGATATAAAAACATGATAAATCTGGTCCTACAGAGACCTTAGTTTGAACAACATCCTAACTACACACATCCATCATACATTCATACTACACTCTATTATTCATATCGATATATATAATCTGTTTGGAAATTATGCGAATCACAATTAGGTCAAAATTGATATAATGTAATATTTCAATGAAAACATGATGATTAGGGTGGTTTCCAGATTATCTCTACGCGCGTTTCAGCAGAACACTCAGGAGTTTCAGCGCCTTCCTCAGGAGTTCCACCACCGAATGTTGTACTCTGTAACGACAATATATACATCACAATAGGAATATATACACTAGTGTCACTATTATATACAGTGAAGTATATTCACTTTATCTCACCTGTTAACTATATAAAAATAGATAAATGCTCACATCTAATTAATAGTTTAAAGAGCCTTACATGTAAACATATAATATCAAAAAATACAAACACACATACAAAAATATAAATGAAAATATATAAAACTACACCAATTATGGATTTGTAAAAATAAAACACAAAGGTACACAAAACACACTGTGTGTGAAGATGTGATAACGCTAAAACTGTACAATTCTGTATATTGTCTTTGGTTTTAAATTCACTTATCCTGTACATAGAGACTGAAGTTTAAAGATATGATGACGCTGAAACTGTACAATGAAGTACATTGTCTTCAGAATTTAAACTCATTTGTCCTATACATGGAGACTATTAAATCATCTTGGCTTTTTTGGAGATATATATGTGATGAATGTAAAAATACATCACTAACATTCAAGAAAAAGCAAAAGGACTCCCCCTTACCAGAGTGGTAAAAATTTCGACAGGAGAAGATGTAGGGTAAATAAATATGAGAATTTCCAGGTTCAAACCCTGCGAGAACAAAAAACAAAACAGGGACCAGAATGGACTTAGAATAGTTAAAAATATCAATTTTAAGATAAACATGTGCAATACATGTGCTGCAGATAACAGATGCAATGGAGTGACAAATGCTTACCAATATGATGGTAGATGATGAATACCTAGAAAGGAGGTAGAGCCAGCAATCCCCAATTTGCGTATTTACTTCTCATACGAGGACGGAATATATAAGTCCACTACAGGCCAACATTGGTACCAACAACAAGGGAAGAAGGAAAACCTCCAATTACCTTCTATGCTATTTCTAACTCAAGAATACGCTAGGAGCATAATATATAAAGTGAAACAGACAATACCTGAATATATTGAAAGAAACGAGGTGAGAGATCTTCTCTTATAACCTCTAGACCTTTGAGCTGTAAAAAACATACATAAAAATAATAATATAAAGAAAAAACCACAAAGAAATTAAACTACATAGTGCTACATTATACTGACAAAAAAGATTCACACTGTAAATAATATGGAAAAATACCTGCCAAAAAGAAGAATCCTGGCTAGATGGACGAGCTGCCAATCCACTGAATATTGCAACATGTGCTGGATGCTAAAAATAGACCGGGAAAGTACAGGGCTAAAATGGATATTCTCTTGATGACAATCATAGACCATGTTTAAATGTTAAAGCGATATGTGAAGCAAGCCTGAAAATGCCTATCTGACTAAATAGACAAGGTGAAAAATGAAAGCCGAATTTTTTTATTTTTTTTATATAACGGTATGTTTCATCCACTATGAACCTGGCTTTTGAAATAAGCAAAAGGACTTCTCTCAAATCTAATTAGATAGATCACGATCTAATACAGCTGTTTCAATGTTTCTAACCATAATTGAAAGATTTCAATGTTTCTAAACATACGGGGCAAAGTGTAGGAAACAAATACCGCAACCCCTCCACAAGACCAAGCAATATGGCCTATCTAGTTAGTGAGCTTCAAACACGGACTCTAAAAAACGTCCGTAAATAACCACATAGCAATTGCTAACATGTAGATGAACGTGCGGAACGAGAAAACGTGCCACTAATCTCACACAGAGTCTGGAGAAGCAGAAGCAGGCTTACCGGTCACACTAGAAGTCAGGCAGACAGCTCTTTCGCTGGTGTCGGTCACGTAGACTGAAACACCAAGAATTACGGACGCTGTGAATCAAAGACTTGGACGATCACTCGGCGCGCTTTTAAATTTGAATGTGAAAGCATGCATGGCCATAACCAGCAGTGCAAAATAATGTTAGCCAGAAATCGACAGATTTTAGCCACTATTGCTTAGAGAAATAATGTTTTGGACCATCGTCAATTGCAACTGCTGAGTATCTGGGCCAGTTGCTCGAAATCTCGAAACCAGACCTGGGGGTATCATCTCATCTATCATGTGTCTGGACCACCGGATCAATTTACCCTCATAGTTTTATAATACGCGTCAATCTATTGAGATGCCTTTTAGGTCTGTAGCATGTATTGTTACCAAACAACTAAGCTATACAAAGAGCGGGCTTTGGCTCCAGCCTGAGGAGCATCATTGTCTCATCTCATCCTATTGGCTGTATGAGGTATCATTGATCTTCCAGGAAGTGCTTCCATTGGAATGCACGAGGGACTATTTAACATCTGAACAGTCTACTTTATCATTATGCTGGTTGCCACCTTCAGTTCTTTATCTCCTGCAGGTATTGTCTGCCGAAATAACCCTTTCTGTCTGCTTTCTTCCCCAGCACTAGCAAACACAATAGGCCTGGCTTTAATGAGATGACAACATTTGTCCATTCAACACATGTGAACACCATTTGTGAATGGCTGTGTTTACATTTGTTGGCCCATTAAAGCTAGACCTATTGGCATTGCCAGGGAAGCTGCCTTCAGAGTGTTGCAATGGCAGAAGGTGGCTGCTTGTGCTGTATTAAGGTTTTTAGCACTGGCAGGAGAGCATCTGGGTAAACAGGAGTTCCTATTCACCAGTCTCCGCGCAGGTGATTGGTGCGGCAAGGTGTAGCAATAGAATGGAAAGGAATAGGGTTAACACAAAGCACCTCACTTACTGTTTCTTTGCAGGGTTTCACACTCTGATGTAGGATGTATGTATGCTGAATGTGCCTCGCATAATTGCACAAAGCCTGTATATGTGTAAAGTAAAATATAGACCAAAGTTGGTGCCTGCAAGAGAAGAAAAATAGCAATATTAGCAACATACTATCCCTTAAACAATAATTATGCATGTAAGCAGCTCAGCAGCATCGTTTCCCTCTCTCCTGAGGCACAGAACCTAAGAATATACCCCTGACTGCAGGGGTCCATACACACATGGGTGATTGTCAGTCATGAAAACCAGTCCCCAGGAAATGCGGGGTTTTACATCCAGTGAGGTTAGTGTCCAACTCCTGGAGCTCTCACTCCTGGGTGGAGTGTTTTGGACTGTTATTTTGATGCCTGGCACAAGGAGTCAATCAGGGGTGATTTCCCAAACTCACTTCACTGTCCATGCATTCCACATGGCAAGACGTACCCTGAATATGGGCCTTTCCAAGGTTCACACATAGTTGCCCTACCTCCTCAATGAGCGGCCCTTGGGGTGACAGGGTTCCTTCATCTGTTTCTATCACAGGAGCAATTGCTAATATTCACTTTGTTAAGACCTCCTGGTTCCTTTTGGCCTTGCCTGCACTGGGAAGAAGTGGCGATCTAAAGGAGGGAATTTGCCAGTGGTGTAACAAAAGCCCCCACAGCCCCCGTGGTGCCGGGGAGCCCCGGAGCTCCAGGGGCCCCCTCAGGCATTGGCAGGTCCCTGACCTGAGAGCTCTGGACTGAGTCCGGAGCGTGATGTGCCCCCCTGCATGTACTTTGCAGGGTGGCCCCCTCAAGTTTTGTTACACCACTGGAATTAGCTTGTGCCACTTGCTTGCCCAGGGTGAAGGGCAAGGCGTGGGCAAATACGGTGGGCCTCATTTACAAAGAAAATGCAGCGCGGCGCCGAAAGCCATTTTGCTGTGGTGAATGACGTAATTTTAAAAGCACAGGGATGCGTCGTATTAACAACAATTCTACGCATCTGTGTGCTTTCTCCTGCGTTGGTGCACAATTGGCTGCCATGCGCCAGTGCAGGCACCCGTGCGTTATGTCGCAAGGGTGCCTGCGATGTGGGGCTCATTGTTTTTGTGCAGAAAAGGGACACCTTCCTGCATAAAAGCAATCTTGATGTCATTTTCAAAATGCAAAATGCAGCATGCAAAGAAAGAGGAAAAAACGAAAAGAAATAAAAGTATTTCTCCTCGTTGTGCCACTCCTACGCCTCCTCTGGGGTGGCATAGGATTCTGCCGCATTCCCAGCTTTACAAAACATTCTAAATCTGGGAATGTGTTAGGGTTCATGGATGTTGCATTAGAACACCTACAGCAACGCCCATGGAACGCCCGTTTCACGCAGAGTAATGCATGAAAGGGGGTCCATATTTACAAGGCCATGAAAAGTCACACCAAGTGACTTTACGTGGCCTTGTAAATATGTGCAGGCACACTGCACCGTTTGTGCATCAAAAAGAGTGATGCACCTGCAGCGCAATGGCCTTGTAAATGAGGCCCTGTGTTCCCAGAGCCCAGTTAGGTTCATTCATGAGAGCTGTGGTAGAGGTTTAGGCACCTAGAGCTGGCATGGGAGATGAAGGGTTCCCCATGTAAGGTAAATACATCCATGGACTTCATGTGCACCACTTGGGGGAGGCACACCACATTTTCGACAGATGATGCCCAGCGATGTGAAATTCCCCTGAGCTGCCTTCACACATGCCAACAGTGGAGGGTCCTTTGATAGATGAGAACTGCTCCATCATTTGAGGTTTCAGTCCTGGTGTGATTGACTATGTTTATGTATAAGTTAATTACTGACTAACCTCTAACTGCAAAGTGTTTGTTATTCTCCTAAATAGGTACACAATGTCCAGAGCTAGCCTCAATCATTCTCCGTAAGCGTGGCCGGTAGTAATCTCAGCCTCCTCGGTCCATCTTGTCACCATCTCCCAACACGTTGCGTGCGATTTCCACACTGTTGGCTTTTTTTTATCAATGTTCAGTCTGAATTTGATTTGGCAGAATGTCTTGATACTGATGGAACTCAGATGGGTAGTAGGAAGGTGCTAGATTCTGTACACATTCAAGATGATTGCCCCACTGTGCTTTGTGCAGAGTGCATATGATTTTTGATTTGTTCCTTTTCGGTACTGCGTGGACATTTGGCATACCTAAATGTAGGGAATGTGTGTGCTCCATAAGTGGGTGGCTTTGAGGCTTTGAAAACTGTAGTGGGAAAATCAGGAGGGGCATGCAAAACTGGACTACTAAATAAAAGGGCATGATTAAGTTTCTTTCAAAGATGAAAAAATTGAGGGAAATTCTCATGCTTTGCTCAGGTGTATGGGACATATTTTTTTCCACAGAGAGACCTATGTTCCATAGGTGCGGAGAAGAGGAAGGAGAACAAAGTTATGTTTGGAAATGCATAATTTTGCATTTGAATTGAATTTTGCATGAGTACATTTTGGGCCAGTGTGATATCAGTGATTGCCTCAGATTTCCAGGAGTAATCTAGGGATTCATTGTAAATCCCATAGAAGATCTAAATTCACAAATCCATTTTCATGCTTATCTTACAGCTGGCTTCTTTTATGAGTGTACATTCAAATTTTGTATTCAGAGTGTATGAATATATACTTGCAAAGCAACTGTCCGGGCTCCTGGCCTGATAGCCGAGTATTGTGCACCTTTGTCAGTTGGCAGGTCGTTTTTGACTGTAAAGCAAAACTCATAGGTTAAAAAACTCAAACTCTCTAAGTTTATTTATAAATAGCATGGGAGTGTTCACACTGTGTCATGTGTAAAGGCCCCCAGACTCAGGAAGTCATGCAATGAGATTTCCTGATCTTGCAGGACTTGGCGGCTATGTTGAGCGTGGAAATACAATATAAGCCCCGCCCTAGACTGCTCACCACGCTCATGCTCCTGGATGTCTGAGGGGCAGGAGCTCCCTTTGAAGTGTGCGTCAGCTCCATGTATCATTTGCCTTTTCCTCTGCTCCCCGCAGCATGGATCTTCACAGCGGCGATTTGTATCCCTTGGGCAGCTGCAAAATAAAAGACAACAAGAAGTAAGAACTGAGAAATTTCCAGAGATAAGGACCGGCGAAGACGCCTAATAAGAAAAAGGTTGACCTGAGATTTTTCACAAGGAAGACAAGTATGAAGTGCTAAAAAAGGAAAAAGTTACAGTTAAAAAAGAAACTGGACATTGTAGCGATAAAGATATAACTCAATTCTACAGTTGGATACTGTTCACAGTTAATGTAACTTGATCAATCTAGAAGGAAAACCCATGTAATTACATGAACAGTAGTATTGTATGATATTGTAGAAACGCTAACAAGTGAGAGACACTTGATATTCAAAACACGTATGAAAGTAACATAATGCATCTGAGTTCTTTGAGTGAAGTAAACTTCAGACGTTGGACAATTACCATAAGAGCTTCAGAAAAACTCCATTCCAATGGTCACACCTCAATTTTGTTACCCAGTTCTGCCCCATAGGGAACTATGGGAAATCTAGAAGAATACCCAATATAATGGAGACAGAAAAGATTACTGGCACTCGATCATCCTCTGAATTTACACAAGAATTGGTGGAAAATCAAAGTAAGATGTCCGTGAGTTTGTTTTAGGAAAAGATGGAATGATTAGTAACGTTCTGTGTTACCTTAAGAAAGGTATTTTCCTGCCTACCAAAAACTTAGAAGAACAAGCAGTAAATTGGTGCCATTGTTCCCACTTGGCTGGACACCCTGGAAAAAAGAACACCCTGCAAATTGTGCAATGACACTTTTGGTGGGCAAAGATTACTCAGGCTGTACAAACTTTTGTTACAACTTGTGGAATTCATGCATATGGAAAATGCAGGCACCAAGTACCCAGCAGGGTTATTAAAACCAAAACCAGTGCCTCCAATGCCTTGGCAGAAAGTGTCAGTAGAATTTATAGTGGAGCTCCCTAACGTTTCTGAAGGGTATACCACTATTTTAGTTGTTGGTCAGTTAACCAAAATGGCACGTTTTGTGCCCCTTAAAAGATTGCCCACAGCTAAAGGTTTAGTTAAGGTATTTCTGCAGTCAGTAGTACAATTACAAGGAATCCCATTGGTATTAATTACCGATTGCAGATCCCAGTTCATTTCAAATTTCTGGCAGGCCCTGTGTTAACTCATGGGAATCGATATACGACTATCGTCTAGTCACCACCCACAGATGAATGGTCAAATAAAAATGAAAACGAAGAACTAATGCGTAGAGCAATAGTTGCGCTATTACTTTCTGCAGGGTAATAAAGATTGGCCTTAAAATTTCTGGTTGGCCAAATATGCTTACAACTATGCACCTCATTCAGCCACAGGTTACTCTCCCTTTTATCATTCAAAAGGATATCACCCTACAATGATTGATTGGGAAATTCCAGCAAACTCTAATAAGGTACCAGTAGTTGAAGAACGACTCCAAAACCTAATCCAACTAAAATATAAATGTTATGCAGATCAACATCGCGGAGTGCTCCCAGAATATCAGGAAGATGACGAGCTTAGCTATCCACAAAACATCTAAATTTAAAAGGAAAAAGCTAATTTCAACCCTAATTAGTAGGACTCTATAATATATCAAAAATTGTAAACCCGGTAGTCATAAAATTGAATTTACCAGCAAATTTGCCTATACATCCAGTTTTTCATGTTATATTGGTTAAATTAAACCAGTAGAGCTAAACACAAGGAAATTAACACACCTAGCCCCTAGTTTGGTAAATGGACAATTGGAATTCAAATTTAAGGCCATCCTAAACATGAAAAGAATCAGAAACAAACTACATTACCTTTTAGGTTGGGAAGGGTATGGCACGGAAGCGTGCGTGACCCCTTTGTATAACGTACCTATTATCTGCCTCCAGTGGTGGCGAATCTTCATGGTGGTGATCTGCTGCCCGTCAACATCTGCAAAACAAAAGATAAGAACAAGTAGGAGGTGAGCAATTTCCAAAATTAAGTAAGGCACAGGGCCCCATAAGAATAAGACTTACCTGAGATTTTTCTAATCGTTGACGAGTATGAAGTGCTAAAAGAAAGGAAAAGGTTATAGTTAAATAGGACCTTGGCATTCAGAGGTAACGATGTAGCTCATTTCCGCAAGTGGAAATTAATTGCAGTTTATGCCACTTGATCATTCTAGGAAGGAAAATCTATGTGAGTTAACGAACAGTAGCATTGTATGATATTGTTAAAAGTCTAACAAGTGAGCGAGAGACTCAATATTCAAAACACTTATGATGCTAACATAACGCGCTAGCGCACCTTGAGTGAAGCCAACTTAAGACATTGGACAATTACCATAAGGGCTTCTGAAGAACTCATTTAAAAAGGTTATTTAGAGACAAAGAAAATGACAGGTAAAACAATAAACATTAACAAAAATACTCTTGATGTAAGGAAATTAGCTACAATGCTCATGTGGTTCTATATTTATTTGTAGATTTGGAGATCGTGAGAGACGATATCCAACAAACAGAGTAAATAGTGGGGAAAGGTAGGTGACTAGGTACGTAGGGATCACGTTACCTTAGGAGTAATTGAATGCTGTGCCTAGTTTGGAGGAAGAAACCTCAGATGAATGCATGTTTTTATTAGAGCAACCACCAAACCCACATAGTCCAAAGACTGGAGGCAGAGAACCCATTCCAGTTGCACATGATGGGAGCCCCGTGATCAACCATGATCAATGTTAATGTTAATGTTAGTGTGATTTCTAAAGCACGCGAATACCCTGGGGTGTCTTGGTCTTGATCAACCAAGCAGTGTTTCTTCTTCTCTCTCTTCCACTCCCCCTTTCCCTCACCATCCTGGTATTCACCTCTTCGTGATTACCACATGGTGAAACCAGGGTGATAGAGGTGCTTGGAATCAGCAGCCTGGTAGATTTGTGTCTCTTCCTCAGGAGAAAGGCACCAGGCTAGTGCTCTGATTCTTGCTCACTTGTAATCAGGCACTTGAATGTTTTCAAATAATGTGTTAAGAAATTTGCTCACAGGGCCAGGGAGGTTAGAAAGGCCTTTGAAAGCAGAAGAAGATCCACCAACATGGGAGTTTGGAAGTATTCAAAAGTGTCGTGAGTCACTTGCTCACTCAGGATTTTGTTAGATAGTTATTCCTGTCATGAGCAAGGGTAAATCCGTAACCAGTCAGAGATAAATCCCAAATGTGGTGGATGTGTAATTGGAGTGCTTTCTGATTTGGAAAAATATTTTCCCTATGGAGAAAAAATAATATAATTAAAATGTAATTGCACTATTGTGATGTATTTATGCATGTATAATTGTGCCTTTTCTTGGGAGGCGTACTGTTGAATTGGGTGGCAATTAGGGGCATTCTATGGTCGCAGCTACTAACCTTTGCTTGTTCTTTGGTACGCATGGCTCTCCACTTGCTATCCGTGGTTTCAGGGGGTCACAGAGGGCATTGGTAGCAGGAGAAAGTAAAGAGGGCTCTTAGAACGCCTTTTCCTTCTGTAGTTTACACTCTCTGCCCTCCAGCCTAAGTTCTTACCAGCAAATAGGAGACTGGTGAGGAGTTCTGGTAGTGATCAATCATGTGATGTCATTCAGAGTCAAATAGTGTGTAATGTCATTTCAGCCACACTTTTCTTTTTATTAAATCGATGTTCAGGTGACTTGAAATCTCTGTCAATCCTAAAAAGTCAGAAATGTACTCCTATCGTTGGAGTAGACCTACAGGAGTCAATTCCAACTTTTTTGAGAGAGAATTGGGTCCAAAGTCATGAGTCTATGCCTGGGTCGGCTCCTCCGCTTGAGCGGAGGAGCATTGACCCACTGATATGCCCCCAGAGACGAAAAATAAAATGGTAATGAGGTTAATTCCCTACCATTTTATTTTTCATTACCCCGTCCCGAACGGAGTGTCAGGACGGGGGTGGGGCTGCTGCTGAATGGCAGCAGCAGAGAGAGTAGGGCACTTTCAGTTTAAAGTGTGCATATCTTTTTGGCAGGCCGTCTTGCGATGGCCAGCCACACTTGCGCTCTTTAAACCTCTCTAACCCAGCTGTCATAAGACAGCTGGGTTAGAGAAAGCAAAATCCTCCAGTGTTTTTCTGAGCGCTGATCGAGGCTGCTCCCACCAATCCTGGTGCTGCTCTCATGCTGGTGAGAGCAGCGCCAGGGTTGGCTTGGGAGTTTGGAGCCTGCCTCGAGGAGAGAAGACCATCAAGGAGGACGTCGCGCTCGCAGGTAAGTGCTTTTAATTTAATTATCTTTTTTTAATGTCCCACACACCCCATCACTCTCAGGACATGCCAGCCACCACTGGTCTACGCTAAAGGTAGGTGCAAAACTACACTCTGTAAAGCCTATTCACGAAGGAAAATTTGCATGTGAGTAAATTTACGCTTGTAAATTTACACTTACACTCTGCAGTAAATTTCCTACTTTTGGATATTCATAATTTCAGAGTGTAAATTTACAATGTAGTGTAGACTTACAAGTCTCCATCCCATGAAACAGGGGGTGGAACCAACTTTAGTAGTGTAAAGTTACTAACAGTAACTTCTCACATGTAGGTGGACTTCTTCACCACTGTTGTTGAGATCACCCTATGGTAAAGTATAAGTAAAACGTAAAAGGTATATAAACTCTAACATAAATTAGTACACATATTTTTCTGTTAAATATTAATGTAAATAAATGTAATATATTTTAAATGCAGAAGAAATACATCACTATTTTTACTTAATTTCGAATTACATAGTTGATTATTCTAAAATATATTTTATTAAATTACTTTTTAAGATTTATTAAAAAACGCCAACTTAAAGTAAAATGTTTATATGCATTTATTATGTGCTTAAAATTCTAAAAATATATGTATAGTATTGTTTTACATTAATTGAATTATTTTGTAGAAAAAACAGTAAAGTTACATTTATTTAAAAAAGTTAAATAATATATTTTATCATAAAATTGAGTTTTTGCTCTTTTCTGGGTGGGTGGGTGTCTGTCCCTTCCTAAACCCCTTCTTTGCCCTCCCTAAGCCCTTTCTTACTCCTTTCTAAACCCCTCCCATTTATAAATAGATATTTCCAATTTTCCAGCCACTCTCCTGGTTCCTTCCAGACGTACTGCTAAGCAGTCAACTTATAAACTTACCAACATACACATAGCATAGGTGAAGATTTCCACCTGCAGGTTTGTGAATTGCATTTTAAAGTAAGTACAACTACTGTAGTACTAATTTGAGTACTACAAATGCAATTTGTGAAACAGCCCCTGTGAGTTCTGTTTTGTGACTGAGGCCAAGTGCTCTACCTATGGCTTCTGATTTAATTTAGAATTCTCTGAATCATCTTCAAGTTGAGTAATCTTCAACATCCTTCCTACATTGCTGCATCCTTGAAGAAGAAAGAAAAACATCAGGAGTAAAGACATTCTTAGACTTGAAACTAGAAAATTGGATTTTCAACTGGTTGCAGTCATTAATAAGGGGTGGCTCCCACCTTGTGGAACTCTCTTCCCAAAGACCTCAGTTTTCAAGAAAATCCCCTTCAGTTTAGGAAAAAAAAATGAAAAAACTTATGTAAGATGCAGCACTTTGCAGTGTGCAAATTTCTGGTTACATTCCAATAAGACGTTCTCAACATTTTCACAAGCTAAAGTACAATAAAGCTCTACTAAGTGATCTTCAGTAGAAGATATTCTCGTTCCAATATTCTCTCCTCAGCAATTCGTTAGTAGATACCTCGAGGATTGCTTAAACTGCACATTTACATGAGAAAACATCAATAAATGATACATTGTGCAAGGCAGCTGGTACAGCTTCTCTCCTGAAATTAAAATGAAGATACACAACACTACCATTGTCCATTTTAGTGTAAGGCCTATGCTAACTACAGTCAAGTAAAACTGCAAGGTGTACTGTAAATACATTTGCGTGCTGCAAGTTAATGTCCTTATGTGTGTAAAATTAATAATAAAAATATTCTTCCATGTACAATGGCTATCTATGTAGCAATTCATTAACTCGCCTCCTCCTAATATTGCCTATAAAATCTCCTCTTAATAAAAACCACAGGAGACACTATATTGTATTCCCATTGCTTTTCTCTACTTCGTTTTGGTTCCTGTTTCTCCTTCCTTTCAATCGAATTTTTCATTTTAATTGAACAGAGAGTTCGTTTCTCTGTGGTAATTATTCTATAAAGCGCACTAACACCGATTTAACAGGTAGTGCAGCGCTATGCTAACCAGTAAAATGAAGTACAATAAAATAAAACGCCTAAATAAATGTGCTGATGGTTGTTTCTTTCGTTGGTCTTTCTATTAATTTACAATTCGAAACAGATCTGCAGGGCTGTTTGTTTTGCCATCACGTCCTTGTGTGCGCAGACTATAAAACACACAAATGGGTCAACAGTAATTTGCTGGAACAAAATGAAATGGGTTCTCGAGATGTTAATAGTCATGCAAAAAGCAAGCCAAGTCGTAATGATGCCGGTTTTGTTTCTTCAAAATGGAGCCGGCAAACAGTCTCTGTGCAGAGGGGTTTATTAATGGGTACTTTCGGCCTGCTTTCGTGTCGAAATTAGTCTCCCAGGCTGCTGAAATTGTTTGTGGTGTGCATCTGAAAAACAGAAATATCAACTCTGTAAAGCGCCTAAGGAGGGCATATCTGCTTCTAAGCACATTTTTTGCGACGTTTTTTGAATACCACTATTCGAAAGCACTACATAGGACAGGCCAGTGGATTGATGTGCCCATTATGGGAATCTGTGTGTGTGACCTGGAGGTCTGGGTTTGCATCCGGGTGGGCAAACTCAACCTTTCATCTTTACAGAAGGTGATGCAGCGAGTACCAATACGTCGGTTAATACCTGATAGTACAGTGCATTGAGAATGATGAGTAAAGCTCAACAAGAGCAGTCTTTTATTACTGTTATGATTTCTCATTTTATGGTCAGGGACAATGGAATTGTGTGATTGTTCGGCTGCGACGTTTGCTGCATAATTATAGATTTGCCGCATTTGCCACGTAATCCCTCATCTGCTGCATAATCTGCAGAGTTTAACAAAAAAAATTGTTTGTAGCTCACAGGGTTCAAAAGTTACTACAAAAGCAGTGACACATGTTACCACGCAGTGAAAGGCCCATTGCAGAGGTAGATTGGTCACCTTTCTGTTGCTTATTGCTTTATTTGGGTGATAGATGTGTACTCTTGAGGTGCAACCAATGCCCAGTGTTATCAAGTGTAAAATAATGTAATACCATCACAATATGTGCTGCTTTATGCCGCATAATTTGCCTTTTCTTTCCGCATAATTTACTCAACCTTGCCACATAATTTTGCCATCCTCTGCTGCATAATTCCAGTGGCCCTGATTACTGTTAATAGAGAAAGAAAAGTGCATGTCATTCAGGTTAATGTTGAGATGGAAGCTCTGCCCAGAGTCAATGAGATGACCTGCCTCTCTATCTGCCAGGTGGATGTTCAGGTTGCTAAAATGTCAATTCATTTATAGTGTTGCAGGCCAAGTGAAAGAGGCAAGAAAGTAAGATGACAAAAGATGTGAATATAATCTTAAACTAAAGGAAATTAAGTCTAACTGCATTGCTCAAGATCCCTCCTGGATTAACCCTGGAGAACTGTTTCATATTTTTATTATTCTTCATTTTTTGCTTAAATCACAAATGTATGCACTCATACAGGAGGTTTCTTTCAAACCTCACTGCAGATCTGTATAGTGCAAGCATGGGCTGGCCAGAGCCGTGCTAATCACACAAATGCCCTCATTACGATGTTGGGTGGAATCACTTCTGCCCGACACCGCATCGGTCATGGGACCGACTGACACTCGGTCAGCGGTTCCAACCACCTCATTAGGATGTGACCGAACACTGTTCAGTCGCATTCCTACATTGTACTATGGGAGCATGCATTCCGGCTGTAAACGTCCGTAATGCATGCTCCCATAGTAAAATGGGAGGTGCAGTTCATCCCTGCACCCCATGGCAGGCACCTCAAGGTGCCTGCCACAAGGTGCAGGCATCAACAGGGGGGCACCATGGGTGCCCCCTCGGCCTCAAACCAGAGGCCGTGCACCCAAGGGGGCCCTGCTGGGGGCCCCTAAAGATACTTTCCGACATTGTTTTCATGTCGGAGAGACCGGCATGGAAACCATGTCGGAAACTGTCATTGTAATCTCAAGGGCGGAAAGGCCCGCCCTTGAGATTATTTGCCGCATCCCGACTGGCGGACTGGCTCTCCAAGCCCGTCAGAAGCCAGCCGGAATGACCGGTTGGATTACTTTCCCACCACCTCCATCAAAATGAGGTGGTCGGAAAGGAATGCGACCGGCCCATTACGATGCGGCTCGGAAGGTTCCGAGCCGCATCGTAATCAGCCCCATAATGTTGAGATCCCCAGTTCACAAGTACCAGTGCTTTTCGGTTGGCCAGAAAGACAGCGCAACTCGGAGCTGGCTGCTCTCCTCTCAGGAATGTGTAATGTGAAAAAGCAAGTTGAGTGTGTTATGTTTTGATTGGTTGCATGTTCATCCATATGTTCTGCAATGGATTGTTCACTATGTCTCTGTGGGGTAGAATGTTCTGGTAGTGGGTGGCAGTTGGTGAGGACTGAAGAAGTGAAAGATCTGTTTGGTGTTGCTCTATGCTGTACCTTAGTAAACCATTATTCGACCTCAAGTGTGTTTAAATGCCTTTTCTTTCAAGGAGAACACAGCATAAGAAAGTGGTGACGAGGATGGGACATGCAATTTCTAGTGATGGTATCAGCCCTAGGCCTGATTTGACTAAATCCATAGTTGATGCACCGGCACCCACTAGAGTGCATGTTTCTGTGACTCACCAGCAAGCTATGTACGGAGACTTGTTAGAGAGACCAGGTCCTTGTCTCTAGTTCGCTGGCTTTGAGTTTCGAATGACGACCCTTAACAGGCTAGTCTTACACTTGCACTACTTTGGCCTCTTTCTGCTAAACAGTCATGGAACCCCTCAGTGATTTGCAACATCCTTGGGATGTATGGAAGAGCATAGTATATACTGTATAATTTATTAAATTAGGCTAAGTAAATTATTCTAGACAAGAACCAAATGAGAATTGTGTCAACCAGTTTGATAAAAATCCTGAAAGAAAAATCCATTGTAATGAGGGTTAGCTTTAGAATGGCTTCTCCTGTGATGGCCCCATAAATCCTGCCAAATGTCTCAAAGAGCTTGCCTAAAAGAAGAAAGAGGTCTACTGTGTTGAAATGCTGGACCAGTCAAGGAGGACTAACAAATGTTGTAGGGATTCTGCACATACACAGAGCTATGCACAGGATAATAGGACCTCGGAGTATAGTGGTGAGCCAACAATACACCTTAGTACCCACAATCCCAACCCGACTAGCATTAGCGTCTCATTAGCAACGATGCTACTAATGATTAGACAACCCAGAACACGGTCTCTCTCTCTCAGGACTCGCGGGAGCAAGAACAACCTTTCATAACTCACTCATACCTGTCCACAACGTGCGTAATAAGAGTCACTGTATAGTTTAAAATGTTTATTTCAACTACCATGCTCTAAGATGCAGTACACGTGCCAGTACTATCAGCATAATGCATAAGAATAAAACAATAAGCATAGTTACAATTCCATAGAATACAAACGAGGAAAGCATTTCATAAAGCAGTGGATATAGGGCTAAATGACCATACCACCCTCCCCGTGCTAGTAGCTAGTTTATTATAAAAATAGAAGACCTCTGGGCTTTGTCGGGCAGACCCTCATACCTCAATATCTAGATGCTAGGTTTACATCATCAGACAAGCACAGCTCTTCTTTCTGGAAAGGTTTTTCTCCAAGTCTCTCTAACAGTGAAATCACAATATTAAAAGCACACGAATTTCTCGAGTGCAGCTGCATTCAGTGTTATGTCTAAGTGCGAGGGGCTGACCAGATCAGCAAGAACAAGGGACATTGTTTTTGGACCTTGTACATGATGTGCAGACGAAACCCAAAGGGAATAGGAGGAAAGGTGAAAAGCAGAACTGCAGACAGTTCTAAAATAGCCGGGCACAAGCAGAGGCTGGAAAAACAAAGGCACAAAGTAACGTGCGCAAAAAGGCATCATGGCAGCATCATGGCAGCCAGGCCTAAGCTAACTTAGCAATGCAGACCATGAGTCCACAAACCACACGACACAAAGCTAGGTGACAATTGTCTGGTTCTCTAACAGAAAATGAAGGGCAAAAATGTTGGATGCCGAAAATATTGTGGTAAAAATATCGAGGACAAGAATATCAAGAAGGTAAGTGCAAATAGTAAAGATTTACTATTCCCAAATCCATATCTGTGCACTGCAAAGGTACATATATTGATACGGTACATAGAGGTGGATTAAATATAGTAAATCAAAATTTACCTTCACGATATTCTTCTCTACGAAATTCTTAACACAATATTTTAGTCACACGATATTTTATTTTCTATATTTTAGCCACTCACCGCTAGTCTAGTGATTCCTGAGCCACATCTAGAAGAGATGCCTGAAACAGCGTGGCTAAGATATTGTTTTATCTCGAGGATTTTAGTGCTGTCTCCGTAATGTTATAGTTGAGTGAGTGTCCTACAATCAGATGTTATTTGCTTGGAGCTTCTGGATAGTGTTGTATTTTAGTAAGTAGTTAACTAGAATATATGTATGCAATATGTAATCAAGGATCATCTGCTGAGCTATGAGATAGAATGTAGAATGCTGAACGATAAGGAATTGTTGAATACAGCATGGACACTTGCTTACTGTATCTGCCAGAGCTGGTTGCACACCAATACTGCAACTTAATAAAGAAAAAAAAAGGAAATTGGTGCAGTGTGCTACTTCAAATGGCGACAACGATGGGATGCACCCCTTCATGGATGAACCCTAATTGGCGATTGGTGGGCAGGTAGCTGAAACAGTGAGCAGCAAAAGTCAGCGTTATCGGAGGAATTTTACATGTGGAAAATGGCCCGGTTTATCAACATCGGCGTACAGAAGACAGCCCCTGGTTTGGCAAGTATTATAGCAGCAGCAGCGTTTGTTTTTATTTGAAAAAAAGGGTCATTTTACCCCTGTTAGCTGCGGTGGTAGCGCGTGCATCTTTGAAGTCATGAGCGCAGAGACAAGTGTGGAGTAAAGTGTGTGAGGATAGCGAGACTTGTTGAGGCGTCAGTGTGCTCGTGCCTCAGCGCCTGTATGGTCCGTACAGTGTGCGCTCAACTGAAATTTTGAAGATTGCAACCATGCGCTGAAGCTGAGCATGAGACACCTGTGTGCTTGTGCCCCAGCACATGTGTTGTTCGATGCGGAGTGCGTTCCAGCACAATTTTAATTTTAAAAGAGATCACGCTGAAGCAAATTAGTCGAATAGGCTGGTGCAGGAAATAAAATTCCACATTGAAGAGTTAAGGAAGTGAATACTGTTTACATTCAAATAAACAAATATAAACTGAATATTACTGTGAAATTGGTTCAAGCAATGTTTGAGGGAAGAGTAGTGGCACCGTGCAGTTGAACCATGCTGTGACCGCAAACAATGTGTTAACAATTCAGGAAGTCCTGTTACATGTGATCCGCCTACCCTTTCAGAGTAGATTATAAACTATTGAGAACAAAGCTGTTAACCTGCAGGAGAGAAGATTTATTTGGCCTCCATTTTTGGTCTGCTATACGGCTATACAGACAATAGTGGCTATATTTGTTATGTTAGTTTGTTGTGTTTCCTTGAGACTATGGTGACTACGTTTTTTTGTATCAATTTATTGTGTTATTTACGCTTTAATAACTTTTGATTGCGAAGTCTAAAGTGTTAGCCATGCAATATATTGCATCTCCACCTGTTTTTCTAGCTGCCCCAGGTGATCCAATTATGCCGTGGAAAGATTGGTGAGGAGCCTTTGAAATGTATCTAGATGGAGCCATTTTCATTGCAAAGAGGAAATTGGCACTGTCAAAACATAGTTTAGGGGTAGAAGGAAGGAAGGTAATGAAGACATCCTCCATGTGTGAATATCAATACAGAAAGTGATGGGGAGTCTGATGAGGAAGGTGAAGAGGATGATGTGTATACTATGGCAATGAAATCACTGGAAGAACAATATGGTAATAAAGTCAGTGTGGTTGTGGAGCACCACAAATTCTTTTCACGGCGCAAGCACCTAATGAGTCTACAGATCAATATGTAAGTGCGCTTTGGACATTAGCTGTCACATGCAATTTCTGAGAGCTACATGAAGAAATAATAAGAGACCAGTCAATAAATCGTACAAGGAACATGAAAATACTAGAATAGTTATTAAGTTTAAAAGATCCCTCATTAGAAAAAGCTTTTGTAGTTGCACAATGCGTAGAGGATACTTCTTGCTATGTAAAGGAGTTAGAAAAGAAAGGTGCAGATGAAGCAACTGTGCAAGTGGTAAATGAAGTTGATAAGTACAAAAGGGGGTGATAAGTCTAGTAAGATCAATGAAGGAGAAAAATTGCCTGTAACAGGTGTGGAAGCATGAGACATATGGCATCATCAGGGAGTTGTCCTGCGATGAAGGCCAAATGTTTCAAATAGAATTGGGCATTTTTCTAGAGTATGTAACCAAAGGAACATTTAATGTAAAAACAGAAAGAATTTTGTACAAAATAACAGCAATGAAGATAGAGAAAGTTCATCCAACATCAATACTGAAGTACTAATGTTGTGTGATATAGCAAAACAGTCACAAGATAAAAAGTTCAAAGTTGAGAAAACATATGAAAAGAGAGTAAATATGTTAGAGTATGAGCAATATAGTCCCCCTAAATGTAGTGTATCAGTTAATGGAATTCAAATGAAAATGTGGGTGGATTCATGTTCGCCATATATGCTCATAGACCAAGAAACTTGGTGTAAATTGGGTGGTAAGGATTTATCTACAACCAAAGTAGAGTTCGTTGGGTATGGAGGTAGTAAATTGCCTATTATGGCTAGGGTGTTTCTAAACAAATGGGTGTTTTAAACAAAGAGTAATCACATGCTGGGTATATGTGGTGAAAAAGGGGAAATGTTTACTTGTTGGAGGGAACACATTTTTTTTAACATTGTATTAAATCCGAATACTGTGGAAAAAGTGTTACCGGTAACGCATGAAGATGCAGAGGTGTGGAAAAGTGAGTTTCCAAAGTTGTTTGGAGATAAGCTGGGATGCTTAAAGAAGTTTGTGCACTAAACAGTGTTAAAAGAAGGCATGTTTGCAAAAGCTCAGAGTAAGGAATGAGGCCTGTAATATTGAAAGATGCGTTGAAGGCAGAATTGACAAGATTATTGGGGAGAGTTGTGATTGAACACATTGAATCATCAGAATGTTTAAGTCCTGTTCTGATTGACCGTAAACCTAATAGAAGTATTAGGATGTATGAGGGTTTAAGAGATCTAAGTTAAAATATATGGGTGGACCGCAATGCTATACTCAATATCAATGAGTTGTTGGTAGGCTTCAAAGGGGGAAAAGTGTACTCAATGCTCAATTTATCAAGCGCGTACCACACGATATTATTACACCCAGATTCAAGGCACTTAACTTCATTTATAACACCTGAAGGAGCATTCCAATTTTATGCATCCCATTTATCTTGCGTCTGCTTTGGCAGTGTTTCAAAGGATTGTGCAGAATTTGCTAGTTGAAGTGATGAATGTGATATTTTTTCAAGATAACATCTTACTGTGGGCAAAAACAAAGTGATGCATGATGAGTTATTGAGAAAGATATGTGGAAAATTGGAAAAAGCGGGGCTCACTGTTGAAATAAACAAATGCAAATTTGCGCATCATAGTGGGGCGTAATTGGGGAAGGGAAAAAAACTAAGAATAAATTGATGGAAGCCATAGACAAAGTGCTTAGTCTAGTTGATAAGGATCAATTAAGGTCCTTTTAGGCTTGGCTAGTATTATGCTAAATTTGTAAAAGGTTTCCAGACAAAACACAACCTCTACAGATGCTAATGAAAAAAGGACAGAAATATGAGTGGACAAGTGAATATCAGCAAGCGTTTGAATAGATTAAGAAAAGTATTGTAAATGCTGTTGAATTAAAACCATTCGATATACATGATCACACAACAGTTTCCACGGATGCTAGCACGCATAGATTGGGAGCAGTGTTGATGCAAGTATGCAGTGGAAAAGAAAGAGTTGTGGCGTTTGCTTCAAGAACACTAAAGAGGCCAGAAATATTTTATTCTACAGTAGAAAAAGAGGTGTTTGCTTCCTGGTAGGGAGTTCAGTATTTTAAAAATGTGTGTGTTGATGAAAATTTGAGTTACGTACTGATCACAAAAAACTTGTTGATGTTGTCACAACAGAAGGTGCTGGACGAGCTTCTCCAAGGATTGCAAAATGGAAATATAGGTTGCAAGAGTATATGTTTATGATGAAATATGTCCTGGGTAAATCAAATGTGAATGCAGATTATTTATTAAGGTTGCCATTACAAAAAGATAATAAGGAAGAGTGGATGTTTTTTTTTCCTGTAGTTTTATATAGTGCGAACTTGACACAAAGGTATCAGAGCGCTTTACATGAGCACCAGTTGCATTACACAAGCACACATTCATTTTTGTTAGGCATGGAGAGATTAAGTGATTTGCCCAGAATCACTGGATGTTGAGCGTCATTGCCGAGACTCGAACCCGGTTCCCCAGATTTGAGATCGACCGCCCTAGCCATTTGGCTACATCCTCCCCCCACGGTTGCAGACATTATATACATGAAAGTCAAAGCTATTTCTGAAAATGAATGGAAGGAATTGATGGCGAAAGATGTGGAAATGTAGATACTTACAAAAATATTGCCTAATGAATGGTCGAAGTTGGGAGAAAGTATGAAGGGTTTAATGAATTATAAAAATGTATGGGCAGAATTGTCATGTTAAGATTGAATTGTAAGAAGAGGAGACAAATTAGTTGTGCCATTTGAATTAAGAGAAAGGATTTTAGATATTTTACATGAGGGTCATGGAGGAATATTAGGAATGAAGAGAAAGGTAAGAGAAGACTTTTGGTGGCAGGGATTAGACTGGGATGTGGAAAGATATGTAAGGAATTGTATGCGTTGTGCATGTTGTGATAAAACGCATGTGGTAAAAGAAATACCAGTTGGTCCTATTTCTTTTCTGTGCAAACCATGGCAAAAGGTAGCAATGGATGTTTGTAAACCGTTTGAATTTGAAGGAAGTGGAAAAAGATTTGCTTTAGTGATGGTGGATTATCATTCTAAGTAGCCCAAAGTGAGTTTGGTGAGTAAAGTAAAATCACAGGTGATAATTTTGTTTTGTGAGGAAGTGTGGAGAAGGGAAGGATAACGGTTTTCAGTTTATATCAGATGAGTTTGGGGTGTACTTGGCACATTGTGGTGTAAGGCACGCAAGGACAGCATTTGGGCACCAATGTGAATATGGTCTAGTAGAAAGATTCAATTAGCGAAAACATTCAGTTGTCTTTGCAAAATGGTTTGGCTTGGGGAGAGGAAATAAAAGAATTACTGTGGAGTTATCGCACCACTCCACATTCTACTACGTTGGAAGCACCTATTGTATTATTGACAGGAAGGAAACGATGTACTAAAGCTCTACCAGGATGGATGGGAAAGATGGGAAGGAAAAACATAACTGAGAAATATTTATTGAGTAGAGTGCAGAGTAAACAACTTGAGTATGATAAGGAGGATAAAAATGGAGCAGGAAGAAGTGAATATAAATGTGGAGATTTAGGGGCCGATTCCGATTCGGGCTGGAAAACATACTGACCGACTCGGTACGAGAATATAGTCTGACCGACACGTACCTGCGCTGCCCGACCTGCGTAGTACGATGAAATGCATGTGGTTCACGACCGACTCGTACGGAACACAAGCCGAACGACCGAACCGCACGGAAACAAGCTATCCTGCCGGGAAACTACGCGAATCGAACCGACCGACACGCACCCGGAATGAACCCGAACGAAACGTACCCGCGAACTCCGACCCGCGCAGTACGATGCAATGCGTGGAAAACCAGACCGAGTCGCACGGAGCCCAAGCAGTACGACCGACACGCATACAAAACCCAGCCGAAGCAACCCAATACTACGCGACCGACGCGTACGCCGCACATGAAACCTAGCAGAAACACAGCGTGAACGACTCGGAGAAGCTCGCACGAGACAACTGCAGCGTCCCACTCGGTCAGAAGAACGTCTCCTACATGCCCACAAAATACAAAGGAAAAATACAAAAAAAAGGGCCAAACAAGCAATGACAAAGCCAATAAATACTGTGGGGAAAAATCATGGAACAAAGACACACCCCCAACTCCACCCATATAAAAAGGCCACAAATCCCTACCATGATCCTTTGCAAATTCAACTGACCTGCCAGCACAGAACACCATCAGACAGCAACCACAGACACACTCACAACTCATCCATCACACAAGCCACACACCATTAGCACCTCACAAATAGCACCCTCACATACACCCAGCAAAACCTACACTCATCCACCCTCACTTGCACACTCACACACACATCAATCCCCACCACCACCCATCACCATGCCCCCAAAGAAGAATCCAAAGTTCCTAGACAGTGAATTGGAAGTCCTGGTAGATGAGATCCTCAGGGTAGAGCCACAGTTGTTTGGTACATTGGTCCAACAGACACCCATGTCGCAGAAAACCAAGATGTGGGAGAGGATCGTCGACAGGGTGAATGCACAATCACCATGTTTGCGCACAAAGGAAGACATCCAGAACAGGTGGTATGATGTGCGCAGGAGGGTCAAGGACCTACTAAAGAAGGATTACGCCTTGAGTCATCGCACCGGCAGTGGCCCTCCTGCCAAACCAGTATACCTCAGGCCCTGGGAGGAGAAGGTGCGGACCATCCTACCACCAGTGAGCGTATATGGACTATCAAACATCCCAGAGCCTGGTGAGTACACAACAAATATACACAATATTGTGTGACAATACACACACATCACTGTCAAGGGGATAGTCAAACCATGCACCCTTAGCAAATCCACAGCAACCAAAAGATAATCATCCCAAGATGTGTATGTTAGTCAGATAAACACAATACATGCCATCTCATAGTGATATGTAACTGTGTCATGACATGTACAAACCGAACAACAAATAGAGCTAGGCAGTGGCACAAATCTAACCAACAAACACAGTCAGATATTTTGCCACCACTAGAACACCACCTCACAGGGAAGCTCACTGAAAGGAAGGAATTCTGTGTATGCTGGTGAAGTCAGTGTAGCCAATAGCATGATGGGAGTTGTAGTCACAGATATTGGTCACCCTCACAATTGGCCCATCAACACCACTCTGAACTATGCTCACATCACAGAGAGTGGAAAACAACTGACAAGATGGCTGACACTGGGTACTGCTGTGGGGAGCACAAGGCCCTGCTGGGAACTGTGCACCAACAAACAACAGGACCACACTGTCAGCCATCTTGCCATTGCTGTCACACTCACACACAGTGAAGTCCACTCAAAAGGAAGGAAGTATGGGCATGCTGGGAAGGGGGGTGTAGGCAATAGCATGATGGGAGTGGTAGTTACAGATATTGGTCACCCTCACAATTGGCCCATCAACACCACTCTGAACCATGCTCACATCACAGGGAGTGGAAAACAACTGACAAGATGGCTGACACTGGGTACTGCTGTGGGGAGCACAAGGCCATGCTGGGAACTGTGCACCAACCAACAGCAGGACACCACTGACTGACATCCTGAAAGCCAACTTGCACTCCCTGCAATGGAAGCACGTTCCATGGTGGGATATCTGGCTGGGTGGGAAGGAGGACTGACAGCTCTGACCATAGTCACCAGCAGCTTTTCTCACACACCCCCTTAACACAAACTCCACACAACTCACCTGGGAGAATGCAATGCCTCACACTCTAATTAAATATCCCACAAAGAACAACCACACTGGGTTATGCTGTGTGAAGCACAGGGACACTTTTGGGACTTGTAGCCAAACAAACGCCAGGACAACACTGTCAGCCATCCTGTCAGCACAGGCACACTACCCCACAGGGAAGCAGAGTCAAAAGGAAGGAAGTATGGGCATGCTGGGAAGGGGGTGTAGGCAATAGCATGATGGGAGTGGTAGTCACAGCTCAACATCCCCCACCCACATGGCCCAGCAAGCTCACACTGAAGCATGCACACCTCACAGGGAGTGAAAAGCCACTTCAAAGATATCTGACAATGGTGCTCTGTTGTGGGGAGCACAAAGCCCTGCTGGGAACTGTGCACCAACAAACAACAGGACCACACTGTCAGCCATCTTGCCATTGCTGTCACACTCACACACAGTGAAGTCCACTCAAAAGGAAGGAAGTATGGGCATGCTGGGAAGGGGGGTGTAGGCAATAGCATGATGGGAGTGGTAGTCACAGATATTGGTCACCCTCACAATTGGCCCATCAACACCACTCTGAACCATGCTCACATCAACGGGAGTGAAAAGCCACTTCAAAGATGTCTGACAATGGTGCTCTGTTGTGGGGAGCACAAGGCCCTGCTGGGAACTGGGCACCAACAAACAACAGGACCACACTGTCAGCCATCTTGCCATTGCTGTCACACTCACACACAGTGAAGTCCACTCAAAAGGAAGGAAGTATGGGCATGCTGGGAAGGGGGGTGTAGGCAATAGCATGATGGGAGTGGTAGTCACAGATATTGGTCACTCTCACAATTGGCCCATCAACACCACTCTGAACCATGCTCACATCACAGGGAGTGGAAAACAACTGACAAGATGACTGACACTGGGTACTGCTGTGGGGAGCACAAGGCCTTGCTGGGAACTGTGCACCAACCAACAGCAGGACACCACTGCCTGACATCCTGAAAGCCAACTTGCACTCCCTGCAATGGAAGCACGTTCCATGGTGGGATATCTGGCTGGGTGGGAAGGAGGACTGACAGCTCTGACCATAGTCACCAGCAGCTTTTCTCACACACCCCTTAACACAAACTCCACACAACTCACCTGGGAGAATGCAATGCCTCACACTCTAATTAAATATCCCACAAAGAACAACCACACTGGGTTATGCTGTGTGAAGCACAGGGACACTTTTGGGACTTGTAGCCAAACAAACGCCAGGACAACACTGTCAGCCATCCTGTCAGCACAGGCACACTACCCCACAGGGAAGCAGAGTCAAAAGGAAGGAAGTATGGGCATGCTGGGAAGGGGGTGTTAGACCTGGCACCATTGGCGTGGGTCTCCCTTCCATTTTTGCTGTTGCCTCTTATGTTTTTGCTGGTTTTAGATGCTTTTGGGCACTGTGCCACTGCTGTTCAGTGCCACAGTGCAAGTGCTCCCTATGGTAAATTGATGTATGGATTAGTGACTCCATGATTGGCTTGTTTGGCTTAATGTCAGACCCTAGTACAGTACACTGCGTGTGCCCAGGGCTTGTAAATCAAATGCTGCTGGTGGGCTTGCAGCACTGGTTGTGCCACCCACCGGAGCAGCTTGTAAAGTGTGTCTCAGGCCTGCCATTGCAGAGCCTGTGGGCAGTCTGGTACTGCCATGTTGACTGGGCAAGTGTACCCACTTGCCAGTCCCTAAACCTTCCCTTTTATACATATTAGTCACCCCTAAGGTAGGCCCAAGGGCAGGGTGCATTGTAGGTAAAAGGTAGGACATGCCCTGGTGTGTGTGGCATGTCCTAATAGTGAATTACAGCCATTTTCGTTTTTCACTATTGCAAGGCTACCTGTTCCCCATAGGCCAGAATGGGCAGTTAGATTATAACATCTTATAATCCTAACTGACTAATGGAACCAGGTAGAAATTCGAGTTTAGTATGCCTGAACTCAGAATGATTTAATACATCTTTTAGTGAAGTTGGTTTTAACATTCTGTGTTTGAAAATACCACTTTTAGAAAGTGGGTATTTTCTTGCCTAACTATCCAAGCTTGCCTCTGCTAGGTTGTGTATACCTTGTCTGGAGTTTGAGTGACAGGGGCTGGGGGCTTCCAGGAGACAGGGTGAGTCAGCACAGGGCTGAATAGAGAGATCTGCATGCAGATAGGAGGGAGGAGTTGCACCTGGGACCTGAATAGGGCTGTGCCTTTCCTCCACAATGCTGGCTCCACCTCCTGTGGTGTGTCTGATGACCCTGGCCTACACTGTGAAAGGAAAGAAGGAGTCTTGTCAACAAAGTGCTCCAGGACTGACCAGAACTGGTTTTGGACTAGGCAAAGGCCTCTCTGCCATCAGAGAACAAAGAGAAAAGTCGTATAAATATTGGGACCCAGACCCAAGAACTTTAGATCACTTCTGGGAATCAAGACGAACCTTTGCTGAGGAGAAGAACCAGGAAGCTGAAGGAGGAGACTACCCCTGTGCTGTGTGTTTGGGGGTTGGCCTGCAGTGGTTGCTTCATTGCCAAAGAAAGGAGAAAAGGACTGAGTGTGCTTTCTATCAACTTGAAGAAGAATCTCCAAGGGCTTGAACTAGAGCTTGCCTCCTGCCTGAAGTCTCAGGGATACAAGACTTCACCAACCAGCTCCCCCCTGAATTCCCTTGCTGTGAATTGAAGTGCCTGCTGTTGTGCTGGGCCTTCTGAGAGACTGCGTGTCGCTGGGAGCTGGAAGCGCGACGCAACGACGAGAAGCGTGTGGCCGCCGCAGCCGCTGTCATCGCATCACCAAGGAAGCGAGACGCCGCTGCCATCATCGCATCGCCGAAGCGCTGTGCACCGCCGGGGGAGCGGGACGCTGCCACAGAGGACATCGTCGCATCACCGGAGAAGCGCGTCGCAGGGCTGTCGCGGCTCCAAAGATCATCGAATCGCCGCATGGCCGTCGGGCGTGCACGCATCACACCAACGTTGTCGCATCGCAACCAAGACGCCATTTTATCGCACCGGAGAAGAGTATCGCATCGAGGTGCCATCTTGTCGCATCGCACCGGAGAGCAGTAAGAAACCGACGCATCACCTCCCCACACAGTAAGGAAGCGAGCATCAACTCCCCTGCGCAGCAGTAAGGAACCGACACATCACCTTCCCTGCGACCCTTTTGTTTTCTTTGCGTTACGCATTCAAGGTACATTGAGAGTAAAGTGTCGCATCTACAACTTGAGAGAACTGAACTATTTTGTAACATTCTAAAGTCTATTTTTGAGTACAGTATTGTGGATTTTTGTCGTTTGGTCTTGTGTTAAGTCTATATAAAAATATTATTTTTATAATACAACCTGTGTGGTGTCCATCTGTAGTGTTGTCACTGTATTACTGTATGTGTTCACAAATGCTTTACACACTGCCTCTGAGATAAGCCTGCCTGCTCGTGCCAAGCTACCAAGGGGGTGAGCAGGGGTTATTTTAGGAGTGTAGCCCCTCACCCTGACTAGACGCAAGGGTCCCTATTTGTCACAGGTACCTACCTATGCCAACTAGAGACCCCCAAATCTAACATTGGTGGTCAGCGGTGAGGATTTGGACTTGCATTTGTGATTCATATACAGTGATTGGTGTACACTACTAGTGAGTGCAGACCATAACGCAACCACATACTTTTTGAGAATTTTTCCTTGGAACTTCTTTTCTATTTTTGATTCTTGAGAACTACCAGTCTTTTTGCTACCATGAGCAAGTCAGCATCCATAGTATCTGTAGACATTGTTTTGGAAGAAGAGAGAATTGATACCTACACTGTGCCTTATCTCAAAGCTTTGTGCAAGAAATTAAAAATCTCTGTGAAAGGCCTCACCAGGAAAGAGGAATACCAGAATGCGCTGAGGGCCTGGGTAGAATCTAGGAATGCCAGTGAGCATCCTGAGGAGCCAGTAATGGAGGCAGAGGATTTAAATGAGCAACTTGAGGGGCCAGTGGACCCAACTGGAGGGAAAGCACCTTCAGGGGCGGGCAGCAGTGTTTCTTCCAAAGGGTTGTCCCCAGGAGAGCTGGAGGACAGAGCAAGGGAGAGGATGCATAAATTGGAGCTAGCTAGGCTCAAAATGGATGGTCAGAAAGACATAGAGAGCAAGAAAATAGAGCTTGAGATGGAATTAGAAATGAAGAAGTTAGCCTTAGAGGAAAAGAGAATGTATTTTGAGCATGAGAGAGGATTGAGGGAATTGGAACTCAAGGCCAAGAAGTTAGAGGTTCCTCCCTCTGGTGGCAGCACACCGCCAGTGCATGTAGAAGCAAGAACCTACATTCCCAAAGATGTAGTTAAAGATTTCCACAAGAATGAGGATATTGGTCAGTGGTTTAGGGCTTATGAAACTGCAATGTTGGCCCACCGGGTCCCTGAGAAGGATTGGGGAGCGGGGTTGTGGGGCCGCTTTGTTAGTGATGGGAGGGACACTTTGTTGGATTTGCCTACAGAGGAGCAGATGTCCTATACCCACATGAAGGGAGCCCTAATGTCCAGATTTGGTTTGACCCCAGAGCTATATAGACAAAGGTTTAGAAATTGCAGAAAACTGGAGTCTACCACTTGGGTGGAATATGTGTCTTTCTTTTGCAGAGCATTGGATGGTTGGGTGAAGGGTAGCAAAGTGGATAATTTTGAGGCGCTCTATGATTTGCTTGCATGGGAGCACTTGTCAAATAACTGTTTTCCAGAGCTACGCCAGCATCTTATTGATAGCAAGCTGACTAACCCTAGGAAGCTTGCTGAGGAGGCGGACCGCTGGGTGAGCACCCGGGTCCAGAAGGGTCATGTGGGAGACTTCGCCAAAGGTGGGCAGGGTCCCCAGCAGAAGAGTGGGGGGACAAGGGTAAACAGAGGGAGTTCCAGAAAGGGCCCCAAAGTAATCCCCAAGGGAACCAAGGGAAAGGTTCCCAGCCTCCCCCTGAAAAGAAGGCAGTGGCCCCGACAGATAAGGCTGTTCACAAGGGGCCCAAGACCTGTTTTAAGTGTGGTCTAGTAGGCCACTGTTCTTATGATGCTAGATGTCCCTTGTATGGGAAGACAGCACCCACTGGTGCACCACCCCAGCAGTTGGCTAGTGTAGCCCTGGGGGAGGAGATGGGTGCCCAAGGTGGGTGGGGTCCCGCAGAGATGTCCCTTGTCTCTTTAGGAGACTGTGAGGTGGTCCCCAGGACCCAGCTGCCTGATAACACTAAAAAATACAGGCAGTGGGTGACCATCAATGGCAAGAGGGTGGAAGCTCTTAGAGACACCGGAGCCAGTGTGACAGCTGTCAGTTGTCGGTTGGTGTCTGAAGAGCAGGTAGTCCCAAATGCATTTTACCCAGTTGTTGCCGCTGACAACACAGAGAGCCACTGCAAGGTGGCACAGGTTCCCTTTGAGTGGGGGGGTCTCAGGGACTCTTCAAGTAGCTGTGAGGCCAGCCATGCCTGTTGAATGTCTGTTAGGTAACGATTTGGAGAGCTCCCCTTGGGCTAAGGTGGAGCGGAGAGCTCATTTAGAGATGTTGGGTTTGCCTGAGTGGGCCTGCGTGACCACTCGGTCTATGGCAGCCAGTAAGGGTGTTCAAGAGGACCTGGAGCCTGAGAAAATGGCCCAGGTGCCTGCCTTAAAGAGAAGAGGTAGGGGGCACGGGAAACCGGCCCCTGAGGTTCCCACGGCCCAGGAGGAGGCGGACCCTGAGGGGGATGCCCTGGAGCCTACCGGGGAAGAGATTGCTGAACTGGGGGACCTGCCTGAGCTGACCCATTGGCAGCAGGAAGGAGGACCCTCCAGGGAAGAGTTCTGCAAGGAGCAGAAAGAATGCCCTTCTCTTGTGGGTTTGCGGCAGCAGGCTGCAAACCAGGCAGCAGGTGATCAGTCTGGATCACATTGAATCTACTGGGAGAATGGTCTCCTGTATAGTGAGCCTAAGGTTGCTGAGCCTGGGTCAGCCCGTGTGCTGGTGGTACCCCAGCGCCTCAGAGCCTACCTACTGGGGATGGCTCATGATGTGCCTTTAGCAGGACATTTGGGGCAGGACAAGACCTTTGAAAGGCTTGTCACCCATTTTTATTGGCCCCAAATGCGCAAGAGTTCAGACACTCATTGCAGGACCTGTCAGACTTGCCAGGCAAGTGGAAAGAGTGGGAGGAAGCGCAAGGCTCCTCTCCAGCCATTCCCTGTGGTCAGCACCCCCTTTGAAAGGGTGGGCATTGACATTGTGGGGCCTCTGGATCCCAAGACAGCCATGGGCAACAGGTTCATCCTGGTCTTGGTGGACCATGCCACCCGGTACCCGGAAGCCATCCCTCTCAGGACAGTGACGGCCCCCGTGGTGGGACGTGCACTGATGGGGATTTTCTCCCGCGTGGGGTTTCCCAGAGAGGTGGTGTCAGACCGAGGTACCATCTTCATTTCCAAGTATATGAAGTCCCTGTGGCAGGAGTGTGGTGTAACCTACAAGTTCACCACTCCTTACCACCCCCAAGGTAATGTGCTGGTTGAGAGATTCAACCGGACCCTCAAAGGCATGATTATGGTCTTGAGGAACCCATGAGGCGTAAGTGGGACGTCCTCTTACCATGCCTTCTCTTTGCTTACCGTAAGGTGCCAGAGAAATCTCTAGGGTTCAGTCCCTTTGAGCTTCTCTATGGACACCCCGTGAGAGGACCTTTGAGTTTGGTCAAGGAAGGCTGGGAGCAATCTCCCAGGAAACCTCCCCAGGATGTATATAGCTACATGCTGGCCTTTAGGAACCAAACTAGGCGATTCAGAAAACTCGCTGAGGCGAATCTGGAAGCCAGCCAGGAGGAGATGAAGCGGTGGTACGACCAGAATGCCACTCTGGTTGAGCTTCAGCCTGGTCAGAAAGTGTGGGTCATGGCCCCAGTGGAGCCCTGTGCGCTCCAGGATAAGTGGACCGGACCATTTGAGGTGGTGGAGCGCAAGAGTCCGGTTACCTACTTGGTGGACTTGCGGTCTCCCAGGAACCCCTTGCGGGTCCTGCATGTCAACCGCCTGAAGCCCCACTTAGAGAGGTCCGAAGTGGGCATGCTCCTAGCAACAGATGCTGGAATGGAGGAGGAGACTGAGCCTCTTCCTGACCTCCTGTCTGCAACAGAGCAAGGTGGGTCAGTGGATGGAGTGAATCTCTCTTCCACCCTGACCCCTGAGCAGCAGAATGACTGTCACCAGTTGCTGGGACAGTTTTCTGACCTGTTCTCCCTGATTCCCAGTGTCACTGATTGGTGCGTCCATGATGTAGACACTGGGGACAGTCCTCCTGTCAAGCACAAAACTTACAGGGTGACTGACAGGGTGAGAGCTTGCATCAAGGAGGAGGTCTCCAAGATGCTTGCATTGGGGGTGATTGAGTCCTCTAACAGTCCTTGGGCCAGCCCAGTGGTCTTGGTCCCAAAGGCTGCCGCACCGGGTGTCTCACCAGAACTGCGCTTCTGTGTGGACTACCGAGGGCTCAATTCAGTCACCAGGACTGACGCGCACCCCATCCCCAGAGCTGATGAGCTCATTGATCGGTTAGGGGCTGCCCGGTACCTCAGCACGTTTGACTTAACGTCTGGGTACTGGCAGATCGCCTTGACTGATGGGGCAAGAGAGAGGTCAGCATTCTCCACACCAGATGGGCACTACCAATTCCGGGTTATGCCCTTTGGGATGAAGAATGCCCCTGCCACCTTTCAGAGGTTGGTCAACCAGGTGTTGGCTGGACTGGAAGAGTTCAATGCCGCCTACCTGGATGACATTGCAGTGTTCAGCGCCAGTTGGGAAGAACATCTGCGCCACCTCTGGGAAGTGTTGATGGCGCTGCGGAGAGCAGGCCTCACGATCAAGGCGAGTAAGTGCCAGATCGGGCAGGGTTCCGTGGTGTACTTGGGACACCAGGTTGGGAGCGGCCAGGTGGCGCCCCTACAGCCCAAGATTGAGACCATCCTGACTTGGGAACCCCCCAAGACCCAGACAGAGGTGAGAGCCTTTTTAGGACTCACTGGTTATTACAGGAGGTTTGTCAAGGGGTATGGCAGCATTGTTTCACCCTTGACAGAGCTGACTTCCAGGAAGCAGCCGAAGAGAGTGATTTGGACTGACACCTGTCAGAGAGCTTTTGATGCCCTGAAGACTGCCATGTGCACGGCGCCCGTGCTCCTGGCACCCAACTTCTCAGAAGAGTTTATTGTTCAAACAGACGCTTCAGAGCATGGTGTGGGGCCTGTTTTGTCACAGATTAATGAAGAGGGCCTAGATCAACCTGTGGCCTTCATCAGTAGGAGGTTACTTCCACGGGAACAGAGGTGGAGTGCAATTGAGCGTGAGGCATTTGCTGTGGTCTGGGCACTGAAGAAGTTGAGACCATACTTGTTTGGGACTCACTTCCGGGTTCAGACAGACCACAGGCCCCTCAGATGGCTGATGCAGATGAGGGGTGAGAATCCAAAGCTGTTGAGGTGGTCCATATCCCTACAGGGGATGGACTTCACGGTGGAACACCGCCCTGGTACAGAACACGCCAATGCTGATGGTCTGTCCAGATTTTTCCGCCTTAGTGATGAGAACTCCCCGGAGGTAGGGTAGTTCTCCCCACATTTCAGCTGGAGGGGACACCTGTTAGACCTGGCAATATTGGCGTGGGTCTCCCTTCCATTTTTTGCTGTTTCCTCTTATGTTTTTGCTGGTTTTAGATGCTTTTGGGCACTGTGCCACTGCTGTTCAGTGCCACAGTGCAAGTGCTCCCTATGATAAATTTATGTATGGATTAGTGACTCCATGATTGGCTTGTTTGGCTTACTGTCAGACCCTAGTGCAGTGCACTGCGTGTGTCCAGGGCTTGTAAATCAAATGCTGCTGGTGGGCTTGCAGCACTGGTTGTGCCACCCACCGGAGCAGCTTGTAAAGTGTGTCTCAGGCCTGCCATTGCAGAGCCTGTGGGCAGTCTGGTACTGCCATGTTGACTGGGCAAGTGTACCCACTTGCCAGTCCCTAAACCTTCCCTTTTATACATATTAGTCACCCCTAAGGTAGGCCCAAGGGCAGGGTGCATTGTAGGTAAAAGGTAGGACATGCCCTGGTGTGTGTGGCATGTCCTAATAGTGAATTACAGCCATTTTCGTTTTTCACTATTGCAAGGCTACCTGTTCCCCATAGGCCAGAATGGGCAGTTAGATTATAACATCTTATAATACTAACTGACTCAGGGAATCAGGTAGAAATTCGAGTTTAGTATGCCTGAACTCAGAATGATAAAATACATCTTTTAGTGAAGTTGGTTTTAACATTCTGGGGCCGATTCCGATCTCGGCCGGTAGGGCTCCGAATCGGACTCGGCATTACCGGATCCGATTCGGAGCCCTGTTTCCCGACCGAGTCGGACGTGCATCTGGGCGAGCGAGTACGATCCGGGCGTACGCAAAATCGCCGACCGACTCGTTCGCGGGACCCAACCGCTCCGACCGACTCGCACAGACACGACTCGCACCGCGCAATGGAGACGTTCCCCGGCCGGGTAAGTACGATGCGCGCCACGAGCAGTCCGACTGACACGCGCCGTCTGGCTCGAAAGAGCAGTCGGAGCCGTACTTCGGGTGTACGCGTAGCCGCGCGAGTCGCACACAGGGGGGACCCATGGGTCCCCCCTACCTGTGCGTGTACGGCGCGAGTCGCTTCGCCGCGTACCCGCTGTAGGGGGCGCCCTTGTTCGCCTCGCATCCATTGAGGCAATGGGAGCCCGCGTACGCGTTGTACGACCAGCTCCCATTGACTTCAATGGGAGTCCGACCGACTCCAGTACGATAGCATACGGACGCATCGTACTCATTCGGTCGGGCTGCACTGGTCCGATTCGGTCGGAAATCTCTCCGGGTCCGGCTCGGTCGGAGAGATTTCCGTCCCGAATCGGAATCGGCCCCTCTGTGTTTGAAAATACCCCTTTTAGAAAGTGGGTATTTTCTTGCCTAACTATCCAAGCCTGCCTCTGCTAGGTTGTGTATTCCTTGTCTGGAGTTTGAGTGACAGGGGCTGGGGGCTTCCAGGAGACAGGGTGAGTCAGCACAGGGCTGAATAGAGAGATCTGCATGCAGATAGGAGGGAGGAATTGCACCTGGGACCTGAATAGGGCTGTGCCTTTCCTCCACAATGCGGGCTCCACCTCCTGTGGTGTGTCTGATGTCCCTGGCCTACACTGTGAAAGGAAAGAAGGAGTCTTGTCAACAAAGTGCTCCAGGACTGACCAGAACTGGTTTTGGACTAGGCAAAGGCCTCTCTGCCTTCAGAGAACAAAGAGAAAAGTCGTATAAATATTGGGACCCAGACCCAAGAACTTTAGATCACTTCTGGGAATCAAGACGAACATTTGCTGAGGAGAAGAACCAGGAAGCTGAAGGAGGAGACTACCCCTGTGCTGTGTGTTTGGGGGTTGGCCTGCAGTGGTTGCTTCATTGCCAAAGAAAGGAGAAAAGGACTGAGTGTGCTTTCTATCAACTTGAAGAAGAATCTCCAAGGGCTTGAACTAGAGCTTGCCTCCTGCCTGAAGTCTCAGGGATACAAGATTTCACCAACCAGCTCCCCCCTGAATTCCCTTGCTGGGAATTGAAGTGCCTGCTGTTGTGCTGGGCCTTCTGAGAGACTGCGTGTCGCTGGGAGCTGGAAGCGCGACGCAACGACGAGAAGCGTGTCGCCGCCGCAGCCGCTGTCATCGCATCGCCGAGGAAGCGAGACGCCGCTGCCGCTGTCATCATCGCATCGCCAAAGCGCGGCGCATCGCCTGAGAAGCGGGACGCTGCCACAGAGGACATCGTCGCATCACCGGAGAAGCGCGTCGCAGGGCCTGTCGCGGCTCCAAAGATCATCGAATCGCCGCACGGCCGTCGGGTGTGCACGCATCACACCAACGTTGTCGCATCGCAACCAAGACGCCATTTTGTCGCATCGCACCGGAGAAGAGTATCGCATCGAGGTGCCATCTTGTCGCATCGCACCGGAGAGCAGTAAGAAACCGACGCATCACCTCCCCACACAGTAAGGAAGCGAGCATCAACTCCCCTGCGCAGCAGTAAGGAACCGACGCATCCACTCCCCTGAGTGTAAGGAACCGACGCATCACCTTCCCTGCGACCCTTTTGTTTTCTTTGCGTTACGCATTCAAGTTACATTGAGAGTAAAGTGTCGCATCTACAACTTGAGAGAACTGAACTATTTTATAACATTCTAAAGTCTATTTTTGAGTACAGTATTGTGGATTTTTGTCGTTTGGTCTTGTGTTAAGTCTATATAAAAATACTATTTTTATAATACAACCTGTGTGGTGTCCATCTGTAGTGTTGTCACTGTATTACTGTATGTGTTCACAAATGCTTTACACACTGCCTCTGAGATAAGCCTGCCTGCTCGTGCCAAGCTACCAAGGGGGTGAGCAGGGGTTATTTTAGGAGTGTAGCCCCTCACCCTGACTAGACGCTAGGGTCCCTATTTGTCACAGGTACCTACCTATGCCAACTAGAGACCCCCAAATCTAACAGGGGGTGTAGGCAATAGCATGATGGGAGTTGTAGTCACAGCTCAACATCCCCCACCCACATGGCCCAGCAAGCTCACACTGAATCATGCACACCTCACAGGGAGTGAAAAGCCACTTCAAAGATGTCTGACAATGGTGCTCTGTTGTGGGGAGCACAAGGCCCTGCTGGGAACTGGGCACCAACCAACAGCAGGACACCACTAACTGACATCCTGGGAGTTAACCTGCACCCACTGCAAGGGTGGCATGCTTCATGGTGGGATAACTGGGCTGGGGGAGAAGGAGGGCCGGATGTCCACCAAATACCACCAATGCTGGCCATGCACACACATCAACATTCACATTGAAATGCTTCAGGTTGGCAGGACAATGTGCTACACCAATATCAACCTCTGACTGTGACAACTTAGGACAATGCAATGTACAGGCCCGCATCCAGAGGTACAGTCACAACTGTCAGGTGTATGAACCATTGATGCCTGTAGAAACATAACATACATTGTGTGTCTCTTCCAAAAACAGGTGATGATGGGGACACAGCAGCAGACGATGAGGAGTCCCTGTCCCAGGCTCCGGGGGACACTGAGCTCACTGGTGTGGAACAGCCTCTGCACTCCTCGGATGGCGAAGACCTACCTGGCACCTCCGTGTGAGTCATCATGCAGCACCAGCAGGACCAACATCTGCACCCCCTGCACTCACTCCTCCAACAACTGCCAACACACAGACCACCCCCGCCAACACGGACAGACCAAGGACCACCAATGACAACAACACAGGGACCCCGGCCCACCGTGGAGCAACGGACAACAACCCCAGTACCAACCCCCAAGGGGGCCTAGGGTCACCTGTGCGTGCCACCACAGGTCCCGCACGTGTGGCCATGGGTGGTGGGAGGGGTGGTAGGCAGAGGTCGCTGTTTGCAGAGGGGTCTGGACTGCATGATCCTTCTCCCACCTCGCCGCCAAGACCTGGAACACCCTCCCCACCAACCTCCGACAGACCCAAGACCTACTGGCCTTCAGAAGACTCCTCAAGACCTGGCTCTTCGATCAGTAGCAGCACCACCCCCCGCTTCCCCCAGCGCCTTGAGACCCTCGCGGGTATGTAGTGCGCTTTATAAGTGACATGATTGATTGATTGATGATGACCCACAACTGGTACGCATTGCTGATGCGTACCAGAATAGCACCGGAGAGGTCAGCCAGGTAGTGGGGATCCTCAAGGACATTCAACAGCAGCAGGCTGCCCATCATGCCCACTTGGACTCACACATGTCCCATGTGGAGACACACATGTCTGGCATGGAGTCCAAGTGGGACACATTGCAAGAACTGACAGCGGTGCATAGGGACATATTGACATGCCTCCGCCAGATTAGCACCAACATGGCCACACCTCCCTGTGTGCCCACAACATCTGGTGCTGCAACAACTGCAACTGCCACAGGGAGTGAGGATGACTCTGGCGGAGAGTCCTCTGCACCGCAGCAGCCTGCACGTGAGGGTCCCCCCCGAAAGAAGAGGGGTCGTCCGAGGAAGGAAAACTGAGAGGCCGATGGCCATGTACATCCCCCAGGAACCCAACACTTGTACTGGAAATTCTCCTTTGTGTGCAAACTGTTCACCCTTTCGAATGCAACACAGCTCTCCCACATGACATGGGGAGTTTAAGTTGGACCAATGTATCATATGACTGTGGACTTTACTCAGGACATTTCTGCTACCAACACTTCCAACTCATCTGGGAACTTTGGATTCCAATCCCAATGTACAGCACCCACCATCCTGTGCACTATCCTCACACATGTATGTAAATAAACTCACTAATACACCATACTTGCCTCTGTTGTCATTCCAACATGGTTTTTGTCATGGAGATGATGATCTGCTAAATGACACTGTGCATGCTAACTGCTACAGCAAGTACAACACCGTCATGTGAGTCATGGAGACGTGACACATATGAGGGAGACACACCACTAGGGCAACACAACACATACACACCAGGGCCATCTGACTCATCGCCTACACTGATGTTGCCAGGAAATACAGTGGAATGCACAGACACCACACCTATTCACAGTCTGTGTTAACTAGCCCACAGGTGCAGTAAGCAAATGTCAGTCAGATGTGTGACCACAGACAACGCACATCCCAAAGTGAAGCACAGGTTTATTACACATTTGCAACATGTTGTTTCCACTACAGATGCAAGGTAATCCCACGTGGCAGTGGCCACACAGTCAACAATTGTAGAAGAAATAAAGTCCAGGGGTGTGGGGCACATCACCTGTAGGGAAACGACTGCTTCCACCCTGGAAGTTGAATCATGGTGTCGGGGATCACAGTTGACCAAACAACTCTGAAAGCACCCTGTGAAGGACAGACATGACACACAGTCAAAAGCACTGAAGAACAGGACAGAACTGCAATACTCATGCCCAATACATGTCACAAGATACCTACACAAAACCAAGTTAGCGTGTCAACACTGTTGGGGAGTACAGACTACCTGTAAGGACAAATCTCTGCACGCATCCAGTCAAGTAGCACATGGCCACACTCAAACAGCAACAGAGCACCACCAACACATATCATGCAAACTCAAATCATTGACATGACATCTCTGGATACTCACATTCAGCTGAAGAAGTTGGTGATGAGCTGTGTGCGGGCATCACCATCATCATCATCATCATCACTGGCATCGTGGCCCAGGCCAGGATCCTCCACAGGTGGCGGATGTTGGTCATCGTCATCCAGGATGAGAGGCAACTCCTTCCGCACTGCCAGGTTGTGTAGCATGCAGCAGATGATGACAATCTTGCACACCTTTGCTGGGGCATATGGGAGGGCCCCTCCTGTCTTGTCCAGGCAGCGAAGCGGCTCTTCAGGAGACCAAATGTCCGCTCGATCACTCTCCTGGTCCGACCATGTACCTCATTGTAGCGCATCTGGGCTGGTGTCACAGGGTTCTTGAGGGGTGTCAGCAACCACGGCATGTTGGGGTATCCGGAGTCACCTACATACAGACAATTGCACATTAGCTGAGTTGGGTAAAGAGGGTGGAATACAACATTGCAGAACACACACAATGGTAAAAAGTCAGTACACACCGACAAGCCAGGCACGCTGGTTTCTGCATCTGTGACATCATCCTCGGGATGCGACTACTCCTCATCACGTAGGCATCGTGTGCAGAACCGGGGAAACGTGCACACACATGTGAGATGCTCATATCTGCAAGACATACCACCAGAGCATTGATAGAATGGTAATGTTTCCTGTTCCTGTATGCCTGCTCATGTGCCTTTGGTGGTACCAAAGCCACATGTGTCCCATCAATGGAGCCAATGACATGTGGCATCCTCCCCAGGGCATAGAAGTCACTCTTGACGTCAGTGAGTTGTTGACGTTTAGGGAAATAGATGCACTGGTTCAGGTATCTCAACATTGCCTCCAAAACATCGCGTAGCACACGGCTGAACATGGTCTGTGACATCCCATCAGCAGACGCCACAGTGTGTTGAAAGGTACCGGTGGCAAAGAAGTGTAGGGCTGCCATCACCTTCACCTTGGGGGTCAGCGCTGTAGGGTATGCCCGGCCAGGTTGCAAATGTGGGGCCAACCGCACCGTCAATTCCTCAATCAGCGGCCTGTTGAAGCGGTACCATCGGATGCAGTCACGTTCCACCATGGCTGCAAGGTCAGGGAATGGTCTATGGACAGCTGGTGCCCTGCAGTGTATAGGTGAACAAAGAAAGATTGTCAGTCACCCTACATATGTGGCATTGACCATACTCAATATCACATGATACATCATTACAAGACACATGTACTTGATGTGTGTGCCGTTCTGTATGGACATATATGGCACCTACATGGCCAACATCTAACATCACAGTTCAACATGTGTTGACAACAAGTTCCAGGTCGTGCTATGGGAAAAACACATACCACAGTGACAAGTGAGGACAGATGTGCCACAGGCATCACAGCTCATTGACAGGTAGATTGCCAGGGACCCTGTATTGCCACATGGACAGTGGCATGACATGGCGTATCATGTACACGTCAGCAAAACAACCATGACTCCCACAGGTAGTGGCCCCTGTTGCCTCTGCAGGACAGACATGGACGTCTGTGACACACACACGCACAACATCAAAATCGATGCACAAACAACGTGGATGTGGAGACTGTCTCCCATTGTGCACATTGAATCAGAGACATCTGAAACACAACATGCACACAGACTGTGGAGGGCCATCACTATTGTGGCAATGGGTCACCCTGTGACGTACATGCCTTCCCACATGGGACTCAGGGTGTATGTGACATGACATACACATACACAACCTGGAAATGTGACCATGCCACATGCCCTGAACTGAACAGTTGCACATCACAGTGGTCATGTGCACAACACACAAAGGATTCTGTCCCCATGAACACGTGCACAGCCTGGGAGTGGCTGCCCCCAAGTGCCACCCAAAAAACTACATGTTGACCCCCATACACACGCAGGTAATGCAGCCTTACATGCCTGAGGATACAGTGTGGACAGGCTGTGGTGTTGTAGGTGTGCCCCTGAGTCCCTGGCAAGTAATTGTGGCTGGCATACGTCCACCAGTGACAACCATGGTGACATATGCGAGTGATCTGTACAGGGACGCATTGTACAGCAATGGACCGATCGGTGCGCACGCATTGGCCATTGCATATGATGTGAGCAGTGCACGCGTTGTACAGCAATGGACTGATCGGTGCGCACGCATTGGCCATTGCATATGATGTGAGCAGATGCAGCGTTGTTTTTCGAAATCACGCGTTGTACAGCAATGGACCGATCGGTGCGCACGCATTGGCCATTGCATATGATGTGGACAGAAATACGCGTTGTACAGCAATGGACCGATCGGTGCGCACGCATTGGCCATTGCATATGATGTGAGCAGTGCAGCGTTGTACAGCAATGGACCGATCGGTGCGCACGCATTGGCCATTGCATATGATGTGAGCAGTGCAGCGTTGTACAGCAATGGACCGATCGGTGTGCACGCATTGGCCATTGCATATGATGTGGACAGAAATACGCGTTGTACAGCAATGGACCGATCGGTGCGCACGCATTGGCCATTGCATATGATGTGAGCAGTGCACGCGTTGTTTTTCTAAATACGCGTTGTACAGCAATGGACCGAACGCTGCGCACGCATTGGCCATTGCATATGATGTGAACGGGTATGCGTTGTACAGCAATGGACCGATCGGTGTGCACGCATTGGCCATTGCATATGATGTGGACAGAAATACGCGTTGTACAGCAATGGACCGATCGGTGCGCACGCATTGGCCATTGCATATGATGTGAGCGGATGCGCGTTGTTTTTCGAAATACTGCGTTGTACAGCAATGGACCGATCGGTGCACACGCATTGGCCATTGCATATGATGTGGACAGAAATACGCGTTGTACAGCAATGGACCGATCGGTGCGCACGCATTGGCCATTGCATATGTTGTGAACAGTGCACGCGTTGTTTTCGAAATACGCGTTGTACAGCAATGGACCGATCGGTGCGCACGCATTGGCCATTGCATATGATGTGAACGGGTATGCGTTGTACAGCAATGGACCGATCGGTGTGCACGCATTGGCCATTGCATATGATGTGGACAGAAATACGCATTGTACAGCAATGGACCGATCGGTGCGCACGCATTGGCCATTGCATATGATGTGAGCAGTGTACGCGTTGTACAGCAATGGACCGATTGGTGCGCACGCATTGGCCATTGTATATGATGTGAGCGGGTACGCGTTGTACAGCAATGGACCGATCGGTGTGCATGCATTGGCCATTGCAGATGATGTGGACAGAAATACGCGTTGTACAGCAATGGACCGATCGGTGCGCACGCATTGGCCATTGCATATGATGTGAGCGGGTGCAGCGTTGTTTTTCGAAATACGCGTTGTACAGCAATGGACCGATCGGTGTGCACGCATTGGCTATGGCCTGGCATGGCAACGGACGCGTTTCGAAGCTTTAACGAGTCTGATGCAGTGAATTCAGTTGGCTACCCACAACAATGTTGCAAATTCATGGGTGTCATGAAGTTGAACTTTTGAAGGATGCTGTGGGCGTGTATAAGTGGTGAAATTCCATGGATTGGCCAGATTCAGAAGATGCAAACGACTTGGACCTATCACTTTGGACACATGGGACAGTATCTGCCTCTGCAGCACACATATAATGCTGGCTGTTCCCCTGAGAGCTCACTTGCCTACACTACATGCTCCAGGACGACATCTGCCACCAACACTGCTGCTGTCTCTGCATCCTCTGGCTACTGCAATGGCACGTACTGTGGAGAGAGCCCCAGCCTTCAGCGCTGAGGAGAACCAGGCCCTGCTGGACAGCCTCATTCCACAGTACAGCAAGCTGTATGGGAAACCAGGGGAGCAGGTGAGTGTGCTGTCCACTGCCTTACTAAATGTGCATGTTGTCTGACTAGCAAGACTTACAGTGTGCATGCCACTGGCTAGCATGCTCACTGAGTAGTTGTCACCCCCAAAGTGTGTAGTTACATGCACTGAACAGGTATAGTGCAGTAACAGTGCATTCCAACAAGGTTTTACTTCCCAGACAATGATACCATGTAGTAACTGCTGGCAAACTGTTCATAGCCATCGTTGCACTGCCTGTGTACATCATGTGCCCCTGTGATTGAGACATGTATATCCAAATGTGTGATGCACGGATATGTTGCATGTGTAGTAATGGCCTTTTCACTTTGTCATCCTCACAGGTTGATGCCCACCAGAAGCAGGAAATCTGGCTGACCATCGCCCGGGCAGTAAGATCCGTGGGGGTCTACAAGCGCCGGATCCGCAACTGCCAGAAGAGGTGGCAGGACCTTTGGGGCTGGACCCGGAGGATCGCAAGGGTCAGTTGAAGCTGTCGCCTCCTCGCAGGAGGGGCGGACACTGGACCCTGACCCCCCACATGCTCAGGATCCTGGCGGTGGTCTTCCCTGACCTGGATGGGCAGCTGAAGGCCAGACATCAGCAAGAAGGGGGTGAGTCCATGACTGCACTGTGAACTTTGTCTGACATGCTATGTGCCCTACTCTGGCCTGGTTAAACTTCCACAGTACATCAGTCTTGTGGTCCAGGACCCATGTCCCTCAATTGTGACATGCCCACTCCTCATCTGATACCCAGGTGTGGCCCTTACAGTCAGGAAATTGTGTCACTTGGGTACTGTGTCCTTGCATTTTGCTTAGCTCAAGGTGGGGGACAGCATTTGTTCCCGTAACTTTGTGGTGGGCTTCATGGGTGGGTTAATTGCTTACACAATGCCTGAGTTCTGACATGTAATCTGCGTGTAACTTTGATATGTGGTCCAATTGCTGATCTGACTCACCACATGTGCCTGGGGTATTTGGCACACACCCATGCTGCGGGTGGGAACAATGTTTGGGCCTCAGGAGTATGTATATCAAGTGTGTCACACATGCTTAGCCACCTGCCTACTGTCCAGGGCTCATCCCTCTTTCACGTGGAGCAGGACAGTCATGCCTACTCCAGGTCATACAATACACTCTGTACTCCCACTCCCGTGTATCAGCTGACACGTTGTGCTCAGTGAAATGTTCCCTCAGGTGTCTGCCTCTGTGTCATTGTGCTGTGGCTTCGTTGTCAGGACTACTGGGGTGTTTATCGGTTAGGGCTCAGCATGCCACCTGAGATGTGACCATAGGAGACGATACTTGTGTGACATATAGGGGGCAGATTTACAACTTCTGGCGCATCCCTGCAAATCAGCAGGGATGCGCCAGAATAGTTGCGACATGCAATTCTCTCCTTGCGCCACCACGGAAGCGCCGCATTTACAATGCGGCGCACCGTGGCGCAAGGAAAGGCCGATGCGTGTCGCATCCTGTGGCGCAAGGGCGGCGCATTGCTGGAGTCGTGTCGCAAGCGCGACGCAGCTCCAGCAATGCTCGTGGGCCGCCCATACCTAACGTGGTGCGCCACTCCTTACGCCTGCTTGAAGCAGGCGTAAGGATCGTCGCAGCGGCGTCGGAAAAGTGACTCAGTGAAATCTTGTAGATTTCACTGCGTCACTTTACGAGGCATTCCTTCGACGGAACGCCCACCCTGCGGAGGAACGCCCACATGAAACCTGACGCAGGTTTCATGTGGCGCAGAGCTTTACAACGTGACGCATCTCCCTAGATGCGTCACGTTGTAAATAATGCGCAACGTGGCGCATGGTTTACGTCGCCGCTGCGTCACAAAAGTGACGCAACGGCGGCGCAAAAGTGGCGCAAGGGGCTTGTAAATCTGCCCCTAGGTGTTTGATCACTTGACTGTGCAGACTGGGGTATGCGACTGTGAAGTTCAGGCAGCTGTTTCTCATTCACAGCAGACTGTGAGGTGCTCAGGTTCAGAGAGTTGTGTTTCATGTCTCCCATATGTCCAATTGGTATGACGTGGAGAAATAAGAGTTCAGATGATGTGGTTTGTGGGGGATGGACATGTGCACTTGTCAGCTACAGGACTTGCATTCCCCATGACCTAGGATTGTGACACAGTGCAGACTGTTGTTGGCTGGCTGCCCTGCCCATGTGACTGGAGACAGTGATGTATGACTTTGCAGGCATGCCTGTGCCATGGCATTAAACTTCCTAGGAGTGATCCTGCAGGGGAGTGACACGTGCTACATGCACCCCATTGTGGCATTGACTATCAGGACATGGGTGCATCATGGTGTCTGGTGCTGGTATGCATCACATGCATTTCAAATTAGACTCTGGCCATCCCTTTATCCGGACACCTGTACTGACTCAGTGGCAAGAGATGTGATGTGTGCATGTTCACATGCTTCACCGTGTTCTCTGCAATGTCCAACAACTGTATTGGTGGTGCATGTGTCCACACTGGGGTATTACCATCCGACAGGCACCAGACAGATGGGTGCAAGGCCAGGAGGGATGTGAGTGCCATGGTTGACCATCAGACTGACAATTGGCTTCTCCTAATCTGTGTGAGCACTTTTGGCAATGTTCAACTAAGGATGCCAGGGCTTGCTCTGTAATGTGCTGTACTTACTGTGGTGTGTGCGGTCAGTGCAGGTGACTGATGTTTGTCTGTTTCCCTAATTGTTTGCAGATACATCCACGGCCACAGGAGGGGACAGCTCCACGGACCAGGAGGAGCTGCAGAGCCAGACTGGGTCAGCAGCCGATGAGTGGTCGGAGGGACCCAGTGGCACGGAGGGCGAGGGGAGCCACACCGAGGAGTCCTCAGCACCATCCACCTCAGCTGAGGACCACAGCAGCTCGGAGGATGACTCCCTTGTGGAGGCGGCTGTCAGCAGCCACCACACCCCAGTTAGTATGGCTGGCCCCGCCACCACCACCACCACCGCCCTCCCATCGGCTCCCATTCCAGAGGTCTGTGGAGGCTCCCGTGTTCGGGAGCGTGTCTCCTTCGTGCCAGGCACCGCACCCCTGCCCCTGTGTCCCCTGCTGCCCTGAGTGAGGAGTCTGTGTGCCTACTTCGCCAGCTCCATGTAGGGCAGACAGCACTGCTGAGTGTCCTCCATGCACACACCAATCTGTTGACACAGCTGGTGTCATTCATGGAGGGCATCTCATCGGGAATGTATGCCCTACAGAGGAGCAATAAGTCCATGGCCTCCTCCCTGATGGCAGCAGTGTCCCTCCTCCAACAGTCCCTCACCCCTCCTACCTCTGCCCCATCCACACTTCCTGGGACCCTACCTGTCCCAAGCACATGCACACCTGCACAATCACCCAAACACACAGACACGAGCAGCACAGAAACACCCAAAACAAAGTCACAACGTCTGCACGCAAGCATCCTCAGGGGACTGATACCACACCCACAGGGGATGGGGAACAGACACACACACAGGCATCCACAGTCACTCCGCAGTCCTCCGATACCTCTCCCTCCAAGACCCCTTCCCTTGCCTCACCTGCAACCCCACCTACAAAGCAGCTCTTCCTCTGTGACCTCGGCCTCTTCCCCTCCGATCCAGCTGATCCAGCATACAGGGGGAAGATGAAGTCCACCCACACAGAGGGGAGTGCCCCTCACCCCGGACACCCTCCCCCAGGCACAGACAAGCTGTGGTCCCCACCCGCAAGTCCCCCTGGACCCGGAAGAGCAAGACCCCGCCACCGCCCTGCAGCTCAACCACACAGTCTCCTTCCTCCATCCCTCAGGCCCCCCCAACACAGGTTCCCACACCACACCCTGCCCTAGGTTCCCCCTCCCACAGATACACCATCCCCAAAATGATCCGGCCTTCTCCCCCTACCACTTGCTCTTCCAGCCCCACACCCCCGCTGCGCATGTTTGTGCCACTGGTGTGGAGACCGTGTCCTCCCCATCTGTCCTGCCCACCTTACCTGAACCCCATTCTACTCCCCTGGAGATAGGCACTGCAGTGGAGTCCACTACCACCCCGTCTGACTTGGGCACTGCAGTGGGGAACCTGTCCACTCCATCTGGCCAGCCCACTGCAGTCGTGCTGGCACCCACACCATCTGACTCATGCCCCCAGTTGTGCCGGCACACACCATGTCAGACACCTCCACTGCAGTTGTCAGTGACTCTCCAGCACCCACCACCCCTTCCCTGCCTCCTTCTGGTGAGCCCTGATCCTGTCCCTGCGGTGCCTGGCCTGCCCCCCGTATGCCCCTCCGAGGGGAATGTCCCTGGTCCGTAGCAGTGCAGGCAAGCAAAGGGTGACATCTGCCACTGTCACCCTGTTCGGACTTTACTGATGGACTGGCCATTGGCCTTTGTGTTTTTTCAGGACTTTCATTTTTAAACATACATATGCTGAATAAAGCTACTTTCTGTTCTCTAGTGGTTTTGCTTCAGATGTACATGATGTTGATGATGCTAACCATGCCCTTGCTGCAGTGATGATCATTTTTGATATCAGGAAAATGAAGTGTTACTGTGCAGGACCCCATGTGGTCCAGGGGGAATGTGTCCTATCCTGGTGTGTATCCATGTCATCCTTTGCAGCAATATGAAGGTGTCATGTTTTCAATATTTGCCAATGGGATTTCCTACTTTTATTTGCAATATCACATCTGTGGCTTACACCCCTGCACATCTGTTGTGCTTGCCATTGTTCAATTTGTCTATTTCCCTGTCCGTGTGACCATCTCCACTGGACATGCAAGTTTGGGCATCAATGGGGAAGGACTCATCTGTGTTATCAGTGCAACTTGCTATACATGTGTGTTGGATCTGTGCAGATGATTTCGGTGACACTCCCATGACCAGGTTGATGTGACGAGAGCCTTCATTTTGTGCTAATTGTTGACAAGTGTTCTGCTGACATGATAGAGCCCTGCAGAGACAACGTATGGCACAACTTTCCTTACACAGGAGTGGAGTCCCCTCATGGCAGTGTGTAATTCCGTGACATTGCCTGAGCCCAAGGTGTGTGTTGTGTGAGCATGTCTGTGTGTGTTCACTTCCGTTTCGCTACACAGGCTGGGATCCCTAGTGATGTTCCTGTTTGTGATGCTTGCTGAGTTGACCTATGTTCCCCCAAACTCTTCGCCCTGGGTTCTCTGGGATGTGGGTGCATGGCACATTACTGGTCATCAGGGTGTCATCCATAGGTGTGTTTGCTGTCAAGGCTGAGTTTGTGGGCAAACGCAGATGAGACACAGTCAGGATTCCCCTTGGCACTTGTTGGTTACACAAGTCATGTAATTTACAGTTTGTGGTAGCTTTCAGTGATTGTGACACGTTGTGTGTGTGACTGCTGCCACTCCTCAGGGTCAGAGCTGCAATGTTGGAAGTTGTCTATGTGTGTTCTTTGTGGGTGACCTTGGCTTCTTCATTGGTGTGTGACTGTGGCCGGGATCCCATTGGTTGGTGTGGATTTGACGTCATGCCCATGTACGGCGTACTGTGCAGTGTGTCAGACATTCACGAGTCTTGTTGACTGGCCATGTGTGATGGGTTTCTGCACCTTAGTTCCCACCACCACCCCTGGGATTATCATGGGTGCATGTGCAATGTCACCAGTCCATGTGAGCTTCACTGCTGCACATTGGTGGAGATCAAGGTGTGTGGTGTTGAGTGTGTGCAAATGAGAGTTGTTGCACGGCTAGACCCCTACCTCCATATTGGCCTTGGCTGACAGGCCGTGCTGATTGATTTGTGCTTGGGTAGGTGTGATGCTAGTTTGTTGCTCAGGACACATGACTGTGGTTCACAGTGTGAACGACATCTAGCTTTGTCATCACATTGGGATTATCATGCAGGCCAGTATCACCACAATGTGGGGTCCCTGGGGGCAGTGCTGTGGTGGGTCTGTCCCTTGCTGTGTTAGTTGCTGTTCCTACAAGCGTGTGTGACATGTGTAATTTGGGCTCCCTGTCATCTAACAATGCCTGATTGCCCACATAGGGGAATCCGATCCATGAGTTACTTTTGTGTGGCACTGTATACACATCTGTGTAATTGTGATTCAGGCCTCCTCATGTGTTGTGTGGTTGCCTGGGGACACTGGCACACCCCCCCATCACCTGTTGTGTTTGATATGCAGTGTGAGGCTGCCTGTTTGTGTTTGTGCATCTGCACCACTGCATTGGCATATCTTTAGTGTGCGATTGGCTGTATGTTGTTTGGTGGGTTTCCCCTGCTGTCCCTGGGACTCCTAGGTCATCAGTCAGCACAATGATCATGGTTTGTATGTCCCATTGCTGCCATGGTATGGTATTTGTTCACCTCACATATACAGTCTCCACAGGATATCTACATTTGTGTGTCCATTAGTGCAGATATGTGGGTCTGCATTAAGATGGTCACTTCTGTCATTGTGTTTTTGATGAATGTTGACAATGTCAGCCCCCATGGGTGATGTTTGTCTGCACATGGCCAAAGGTATGTCTTATTTGCACTGCACTGTTTGCCTCACACAATCTATGTTGCTATGGGACACAAGCACTACTATGCCACTGATGTGTTTGTTGTTCTGTGACCAGGAATCATCCATGCTGTTTGGCATTTGCAGCTTTTTCCATGACAACACTTACATTTTGGTCACTGTGATGATGGGGTTTGGACCCCATTGCCACAATGTTCAAAATGTGCTTCAGCTATGGACCCCACACTTACATTTTGGTCACTGTGATGATGGGGGTTTGGAACCCATTGCCACAATGTTCAAAATGTGCTTCAGCTATGGACCCCACACTTACATTTTGGTCACTGTGATGATGGGGGATTGGACCCCATTGCCACAATGTTCAAAATGTGCTTCAGCTATGGACCCCACACTTACATTTTGCTCACTGTGATGATGGGGGTTTGGACCCCATTGCCACAATGTTCAAAATGTGCTTCAGCTATGGACCCCACACTTACATTTTGGTCACTGTGATGATGGGGGTTTGGACCCCATTGCCACAATGTTCAAAATGTGCTTCAGCTATGGACCCCACACTTACATTTTGGTCACTGTGATGATGGGGGTTTGGACCCCATTGCCACAATGTTCAAAATGTGCTTCAGCTATGGACCCCACACTTACCTTTTGGTCACTGTGATGATGGGGGTTAGACCCCATTGCCACAGTGGTCATGGTCTGCTTGCATTGTGGAGGCCACACACATTTATGTGTGACACATGTGATAGGGGGTCACATTGTATGTTCAATGTCATGTTCAGTGTTGTAGGCATTTGACACAGACTACACACGCTTGTCATGGTGTTGGGGGATGCGTTTTCTGACATTCCTTATGTTGGAGTATGCTGGTTGTGTCATGCATTGCCCGTCCTATGAGTAGGGGTGGTGGTAGTGGTAGGCATCCAGCCCCCTGAGTAGGGGTGGTGGTAGTGGTAGGCATCCAGCCCCCATGAGTAGGGGTGGTGGTAGTGGTAGGCATCCAGCCCCCATGAGTAGGGGTGGTGGTAGTGGTGGGCATCCAGCACCCCTGAGTAGGGGTGGTGGTAGTGACAGGCATCCAGCCCCCCATGGGTAGGGGTGGTGGTAGTGACAGGCATCCAGCCCCCTGAGTAGGGGTGGTGGTTGTGGTGGGCATCCAGCCCCCTGAGTAGGGGTGGTGGTAGTGGTGGGCATCCAGCCCCCATGAGTAGGGGTGGTGGTAGTGGTAGGCATCCAGCCCCCTGAGTAGGGGTGGTGGTAGTGGTGGGCATCCAGCCCCCCATGAGTAGGGGTGGTGGTAGTGGTAGGCATCCAGCCCCCCTGAGTAGGGGTGGTGGTAGTGGTAGGCATCCAGCCCCCTGAGTAGGGGTGGTGGTAGTGACAGGCAACCAGCCCCCTGAGTAGGGGTGGTGTTGGTGGTCGGCATCCATCCCCCTATGTGTGGGGATGGTAGTAGTGACAGGCATCCAGCCCCCCCTGAGTAGGGGTGGTGGTAGTGACAGGCATCCAGCCCCCCCTGAGTAGGGGTGGTGGTAGTGACAGGCATCCAGCCCCCCATGAGTAGGGGTGGTGTTGGTGGTGGGCATCCATCCCCTATGTGTGGGGATGGTAGTAGTGACAGGCATCCAGCCCCCCTGAGTAGGGGTGGTGGTAGTGACAGGCATCCAGCCCCCTGAGTAGGGGTGGTGGTTGTGGTAGGCATCCAGCACCGCCTGAGTAGGGGTGGTGGTAGTGACAGGCATCCAGCCCCCCATGAGTAGGGGTGGTGGTAGTGGTGGGCATCCAGTACCCCCTGAGTAGGGGTGGTGGTTGTGGTAGGCATCCATCCCCCTATGTGTGGGGATGGTAGTAGTGACAGGCATCCAGCCCCCCCTGAGTAGGGGTGGTGGTTGTGGTAGGCATCCAGCCCCCCATGAGTAGGGGTGGTGGTAGTGGTAGGCATCCAGCCCCCATGAGTAGGGGTGGTGGTAGTGGTGGGCATCCAGCCCCATGAGTAGGGGTGGTGGTAGTGGTAGGCATCCAGCCCCCTGAGTAGGGGTGGTGGTAGTGGTAGGCATCCAGCCCCCATGAGTAGGGGTGGTGTTGGTGGTAGGCATCCATCCCCTATGTGTGGGGATGGTAGTAGTGACAGGCATCCAGCCCCCCTGAGTAGGGGGGTGGTAGTGACAGGCATCCAGCCCCCTGAGTAGGGGTGGTGGTTGTGGTAGGCATCCAGCACCCCCTGAGTAGGGGTGGTGGTAGTGACAGGCATCCAGCCCCCATGAGTAGGGGTGGTGGTTGTGGTGGGCATCCAGCACCCCTGAGTAGGGGTGGTGGTTGTGGTAGGCATCCAGCCCCCTGAGTAGGGGTGGTGGTAGTGACAGGCATCCAGCCCCCATGAGTAGGGGTGGTGGTAGTGGTAGGCATCCAGGCCCCTATGGGTGTGTGTGGCATTGGTGATTGCCATCCCGCCCCTATGGTTCTGCTGTTGCTAGTGTACGTCATTTCTGCATCCCTATGTGTGTGTGACATATGTCGGGTACATGTCGTTTGTTTGTGTAGTGGGTGTTTGACTTACCGTCTCGCCGTACTCGTCCGTACCTGTTCCGGTAATAGATGTAGAGTATTGGTAGGACCTGCGCGATGGGATTCATGGTTGGTTCGTCTTGTTCGGGTTTCTCGTTGCTTCGACTCGTACTCGTCGCTGGCTTGTTCGTCTCGTAGCCGTGGATCGTCTTGTGGCGCGAATCGGAGCTTATGTGCGTCTCTCCCGGATGCTCTGACGTGCCGGACGTAGCGACAGGTTCGGCGCGTACGGAAGGCGCATCGTACTGAGTCCGGCCGGAAGGTGCTGTATTTTGCTTCCATGCGACTCGATTCTGCGTTTACGGATCCGGCTCGGGCGGGGAACAGGAGCTGGAATGGGTACGTACGGCTGGGTCGGGATCTGGGCAGTTATGCGCATCGTACTTGCTCGTTCGGACGAATGTTTGAATCGGTCGGGAATCACGCGTTCGGCTTGTTTTTTTTCCGGATGAATAGTGTTAGGTGCGCTTCCGGCCGAGATCGGAATCGACCCCTTAGTATGTACTAAGTTATCGGGAAATGCAAGGAAAGGTTTATCTAAATGGTCTATGCCGAAACGGATTGTGAATGTGGAAAAGTACAGTGTGGAATTGGAGGATGGAAAGGGATAGAATATGAGTAGTATTGTAAAATGTAGTAAGGCAGAGGAGAGAAATTAGAAGAGTAGAGGTGGCAAGGCTGAGGAATGGAGAGAGAGTCAAGTAAATAAGGAAATGAAGAGGGAAAAGGAAGGGACTGATGAGAGAAGGAGTGGAGGGACAATAAAACTGCCTGGATATTGGAAGGAATATTCTCTAGAAATTGATAGGATATTCTCTACAATAGGAAACTATAATATTAAAAGAAATGTATTTGAAATTGTAAATAGTAATGTATATATAAGAGAGTTTCAATGATATCAAATTTACATAGTGTGTCTAGGTGTCAAGGTTGTATATAAATAAATCATTTTTATTGGAAAGGGAGATATGCTGTATTTTAGTAAGTGGTTATCTAGAATATATGCATGCAATATCTAACCTAGTAACATCTGCTGAGCTATGAGATAGAATGTAGAATGCAGAATGATAAGGAATTGTTCAATACAAGGTGGGCAGTTGCCTACTGTATCTGCCAGGGTTGGTCGCACATCTATACTGCAACTTAAAAAAGAATCAAAAAGGAAATTAATGCAGTGTGCATCTTCAGATATGTTTGCTTTTTATCTCTGTTGTTAAATGTATATAATAATATATATATTTATATATATATTTCACTCACACACACACACACACTCACACACACATATACATATATGTTATCCGGAAAGAAATAAAGGTTAAAGTAACATTATAGTTAGGTAAAGACTTCACAGGCAAGCAACTTAGTGGGATAACAATAGCCTCCATGGTGCGTGGGGCCCGAGCTCCAGTGGGCCCACTCTGGCACTGCGTACGGCAGGGGGCCCCTGGCCTGAGAGCTCCTGACTGGTTGTATGATGGAACAACGCTGGTAAATACGTCACAAGCCTTAACTACGCATTTTTATCACACATTTTTTTACAACATGCATGTTTTTACAACGGATGCCATTACCACGCATTTGTTTTGTATTTAAAAACAATGTATTTGTGGGGAAGATCCCCCACACCCCCTAACTTTCCATAAATGTGTGGTAAAAGCATCCATTTTAAAAACATACACGTTGTAAAAAATTGCGTTCTTAAAAAAATGCGTGGTTAAGTCACAACATGGTAAAAACCTCATTGCAAAGGCTGTTTCCCCTCCTGACTGAGTTTGGAGTATGGGGAGCCCCTCTGTGCATATTGCAGGGGGCCCCCTCAAGTTTCATTACACCAAAGAAGCAACCCCACACCGCGCATGGCCTTCTGGCATGCGGAGCGTACTGTTGGTCTCGCAGGTCTTGGCCTCTCTCAGACAGAATTACTGACTTTATGAAGCGGTCACCAAAATATAAAAAGTTAGCCTATTGGCTTTCTCAAGGGAGGAGCATATCAATATATATATATATATATCAAGCAGATCTATTATTGTTCTCTAAAAATCACCAATATTTTTAATCTAATGTATACTTCAGGTATTTACACAATGCAATGTTTAATAATAGTGACGATTATAAAAATGTTTAATAAACTTTTTAATAAAAAACATGAGTTTATCTTTCCACATTGTTTTTCATATCGCATTTTGGCTGCTGAAAAATGTTAAAAGTAAAACTCAGAGACATATAGGGCATATTAGCAAGGGCACTATCGCCGCTTTAGCGGCACTTTGTGCCGCTAAAGCGGCGATATTTATATCGCCCTATCAGCAAACTGTCTCTAACAGCAGTTAGCGACAGTTTGCGGGCATTAGCGCCCGTTTTTTACCGCTTTGCATGTCAGCGATATTTATCGCTAATGACATGCAAAGTGGGCGTTCCCGACGAACAAACCTGGGAAACACTCGCTAACAGGCCTATCGCCTATTAGCAAGGTGGCCATGGCCCCAGTTAGCGACGTGAAAAGTCGCGCTAACCGGGGTCATCGCCATTTATTTAACACCTGCAAATAGCAGGTGTTAGCCATACCTAACATGGGGGTGGATTATGCTGATACGACCACAGGGTCGTTTCAGCAAGGTGTTCTCCCTTCTCCATGCAACATCGCTGGTTTTTCAGCGATGTTGGCCCATTTCCCCGCTATCGCTGGAATATTCATCGCCATAGCGCTAATCGTTGCTAATACAGCGTTAGCGTGGCGATATATTCCAGCGATAGCCGGCGATAAAAAAAATCACGCTAAGCAGGGTTAGCGATGATTATCGCCTCTTCTTGCTAATATGCCCCATAGTTTTTTTAATAAAACCAACATGTTGCTGAGTCTTTCTTTTAACATTTTTCAGCCAACAAAATGCAATCATAAAAGGTCCACAAGAAGGCCTTGCACTCCAGCTGAAGAGCATAGAGCTCCAGCTAGGAGTGGTTTAAAAATATTTGGGAAGTTCTCTTCAGGCCATAGATTTAATGACTCAGAACAGTTACTTTTTGTTAATGTTGCTGGGGGATTGCTGCACCCAACACCATTAAAAGAAAATGCTTGGTGGTGCCCCTGCCAACAGTGATGTCATTTGAGATGTCATCAGTGATGTCATCAGTGATGTCACTGACCATGTCATGCGTGATGTAATATGTGACGTCATCAGCAGTGCACTGCGGGGGCGCGAGTTATAGTTTGCTCAACTAACTATAACGGCCGAATTTCTCTGATTTTGTACAAGTGAAATGTCCAACTAACTATAACGTCCCTGAAACCTGTGGTTTTTTCTGTGAAATTCTAAGGTTTTTAAATGCTAATTTCTAACTATAACGTCCCTGAAACCTATGGTTTTTCAGTGAATTTCAAAGGTTTTTAAATGCTAATTCCTAACAATAACATCCCTGAAACCTGTGGTTTTTTCAGTGAATTTCTAAGGTATTTTAAATGCTAATTTCTAAATATGCCTACATAGGTAGGACATGTGCAGAAAGAGGAAGAAAGGTACAGAAAGAAGCAAGAGAAGTGCAGAAAGAGGCAACAGAAGTCCAGAAAGAGGAAGAAAGGTGCAAAAAGAAGCAAGAGAAGTACAGAAAGAAGCAAAAGAGGTGCAGAAAGAGGCCTATTTTGACTGTACCTTTCCACAGACACATACAGAGTAGCCTAATCACTAATCCTTCTCCCAAGATGTCTTAAACCTCACTTTTCTCTTGAAGGTTCACTATTCATCGACTGTTCAGAATGTTAGGCATACCAAATGTAAAACAGCAATCCTAACCATATCACTGTTGTAAGTCTGACCAAGTTTGTGTAGGTATGCATGCGTGTGTCTCTGCTTTTGCCTGGTGACATGTTACATAAAAATAAACATACAAAAACTTGAATATCCGTGTTTCAAACAGCATACTCTGTAAATTTATGTGTAAGAAGGTGCATGTATTTCTTTCTGCTCCTAATACAGGGTACATGCAAATTCAATAGTACATTTGAGGGGCTCTATAACACCTATATACATAACACGTCTGCCTGTGCAACCAAATGACAGAGCAGAACTAACAAGATTTGACCACCTATAAGAGAAGCTACCCGCTTTTAAGCTACCATCTTCAGATCCATAACACATGTGAGAATACATGTACAAGTAGACATATACCTCAGTCACGAGAGCACGCAGACCTTTAAACTTAACAGCTTGCACTTCCCATTTCAATATAGAAACAGGCGAGAGAAGTACATAAAGAAGCAAGAGAAGTGTAGAAAAAAACAAGAGAGATGCAGAAAGAGTAAGAAATGTGCAGAAAGAGGCAAGCGAAGTGCAGAAAGAGGCAAGAGAAGTGTAGAAAGAGATAAGAGAAGTGCAGAAAGAGGCAAGAAAGGAGCAGAAAGAGGCAAGAGAGGAGCAGAAACAGGAAAGAGAACTGCAGAAAGAGGCAAGAGAGTTGCAGAAACAGGCAAAAGAGGTGCAGAAAGAGGGAACAGGGGTGCAGAAAGAGGCAAGAAAAGTGCTGAAAGAAGGAACAGAAATGCAGAAAGAGGGAAGAGAAGTGCTAAAAGAAGGAACAGAAATGCAGAAAGAGGGAAGAGAAGTACAGAAAGAAGCAACAGAGGTACAGAGAGAGGCAAGAGAAGTGCAGAAAGAGGCAAAGAGGTGCAGAAAGAGACAACAGAGGTGCGCAAAGAGACAAGAGAGGTGCAGAAAGAGGGACGACGAGTGCAGAAAGAGGCAACAGGGGTGTAGAAAGAAGCAAGAGAGGAGCAGAAAGAAGCAAGAGAAGTGCAGAAATAAGCAACAGAGGCGCAGAAAGAGGCAGGATGGTTGCAGAAAGAGGCAAGTGAAATGCAGAAAGAGGCAAGAGAAGTGCAGAAAAAGGCAAGAGAAGTACAGAAAGAGGCATGAGAAGTGCAGAAAGAGGCAAGAGATGCGCAGAAAAAGGCAAGACAGGTGCAGAAAGAGGAAAGAGAACTGCAGAAAGAACCAACAAAGGTGCAGACAGAGGCAAGAGGGGCACTGAAAGAGGCAACAGAAGTGCAGAAAGAAGCAACAGAGGTACAGAAAGAGGCAAGAGAACTGTAGAAAGAAGGAAGAGAGGTGCAGAAGGAGGCAAGAGAGGTGCAAAAAGAGGGAAGAGGGGTGCAGAAAGACGCAAGAGAGGTGCAGAAAGAAGCAAGCAAAGTGCAGAAAGAACCAACAAAGGTGCAGACAGAGGCAAGAGGGGCACTGAAAGAGGCAACAGAAGTGCAGAAAGAAGCAACAGAGGTGTAGAAAGAGGCAAGGGGGTGCAGAAAGAGGCAAGAGAAGTACAGAAAGAACCAACAGAGGTGCAGAAAGAGGCAATAGAAGTGCAGAAAGAGGCCAGAGATGTGCAGAAAGAAGCAAGAGAAGTGCAGGCAGAAGCAAAATAAGTCCAGATAGAGGCAAGAGAAGAACTGAAAAAGGCAAGAGAGGTGCATAAAGAGGCAAGAGAACTGAAGAAAGAACCAAACTTGATGCAGACAGAGGCAAGAGGGGGCTGAAAGAGGCAAGAGGAGTGAAGAAAGAAGCAACAGATGTGGAGAAAGAGGCAAGAGAACTATAGAAAGAGGCAAGTGAGGTGCAGAAAGAGGGAAGAGGGGTGCAGAAAGATGCAAGAGGGGTATAGAAAGAAGCAAGAGAGGTACAGAAAGAGGCAAGAGAAGTCCAGAAACAAGCAACAGAAATGTAGAAAGAGGCAAGAGAAGTACAGAAAGAGAGGTGCAGAAAGTCAAAGGAGTGGTGCAGAAAGAGGGAAGAGGGTGCAGAAAGAGGCACCAGGGGTGCAGAAAGAAGCAAGAGAGGTACAGAAATAAGCAAGAGAAGTGCAGAAGAAGGCAAGAAAGTTGCACAAACAGGCAAAGAAGGTGCAGCAAGATGGAACACGGGTGCAGAAATTTGCAAGAGAGGTGCCGAAAGAAGCAAGAGGAGTGCAGAAAGAAGCAACAGAGTTGCAGAAAGAGGCAAGAAAACTGCAGAAAGAGGGAACAGGGGTGCAGAAAGAGGAAAGAGAGGTGCAGAAAGAGGGAAGAGGGGGTGCAGAAAGAGGCAAGAGGGTGCAGAAACAAGCACGAGAGGTGTAGAAAGAAGCAAGAGAAGTGCAGAAAGAAGCAACAGAGGTGCAGAAAGAGGCAAGAGGGGTGCAGATAGAGGCAAGAGAAGTGTAGAAAGAAGCAACAGAGGTGCAGAAAGAAGCAAGAGAAGTGATAAAAGAGACAAGAGAGTTGCAGAAACAGGCAAATGAAATGCTGAAAGAGGCAAGAGAAGTGCTGAAAGAAGCAACAGAGGTGCAGAAAGAACCAAGAGAAGTGATGAAACAGACAGGAGAGTTGCAGAAAGAAATAAGAAAGGTGCAGAAAAAAGGAAGAGAAGTGCAGAAAGAGGCAAGACAGGTGCAGAAAGAGGCAGGAGAGGTGCAGAAAGAGACAAGTGAGGTGCAGACAGAGGCAAGACGGGTGCAGAAAGAGGGAAGAGAAGTGCAGGAAGAGGAAAGAGAAGTGCAGAAAGAGGGTAGAGACGTGCAGAAAGAGGGAAGGGGGTACAGAAAGGCAAGAGGGGTGCAGAAAGAAGCAACAGAGGTGCAGAAAGAGGCAAGAGAAGTGCAGAAAAAACAACAGTGGTGCAGAAAGAGCCAAGAGAAGTGCAGAAAGAGACAAGAGAGGTGCAGAAAGAGGGAAGAGGGGTGCAGAAAGAGAGAAGAGGGGTGCAGAAAGAGGCAACAAGGGTACAGAAAGAAGCAAGAGAGTTACAGAAAGAAGCAAGAGAGGTACAGAAAGAAGCAAGAGAGGTACAGAAAGAAGCAAGAGAAGTACAGAAACAGGCAAGAGAGGTGCAGAAAGAGGGAACAGAGGTGCAGAAAGAACCAACAGAGGTGCAGAAAGAGGCAATAGAAGTGCAGAAAGAGGCCAGAGATGTGCAGAAATAAGCAAGAGAAGTGCAGGCAGAAGCAAAATAAGTCCAGATAGAGGCAAGAGAAGAACAGAAAAAGGCAAGAGAGGTGCATAAAGAGGCAAGAGAACTGAAGAAAGAACCAAACTTGATGCAGACAGAGGCAAGAGGGGGCTGAAAGAGGCAAGAGGAGTGCAGAAAGAAGCAACAGATGTGGAGAAAGAGGCAAGAGAACTATAGAAAGAGGCAAGTGAGGTGCAGAAAGAGGGAAGAGGGGTGCAGAAAGATACAAGAGGGGTATAGAAAGAAGCAAGAGAGGTACAGAAAGAGGCAAGAGAAGTCCAGAAACAAGCAACAGAAATGTAGAAAGAGGCAAGAGAAGTACAGAAAGAGAGGTGCAGAAAGTCAAAGGAGTGGTGCAGAAAGAGGGAAGAGGGGTGCAGAAAGAGGCACCAGGGGTGCAGAAAGAAGCAAGAGAGGTACAGAAAGAAGCAAGAGAAGTGCAGAAGAAGGCAAGAAAGTTGCACAAACAGGCAAAGAAGGTGCAGCAAGATGGAACACGGGTGCAGAAATTTGCAAGAGAGGTGCCGAAAGAAGCAAGAGGAGTGCAGAAAGAAGCAACAGAGGTGCAGAAAGAGGCAAGAAAACTGCAGAAAGAGGGAACAGGGGTGCAGAAAGAGGAAAGAGAGGTGCAGAAAGAGGGAAGAGAGGGTGCAGAAAGAGGCAAGAGGGGTGCAGAAACAAGCACGAGAGGTGTAGAAAGAAGCAAGAGAAGTGCAGAAAGAAGCAACAGAGGTGCAGAAAGAGGCAAGAGGGGTGCAGATAGAGGCAAGAGAAGTGTAGAAAGAAGCAACAGAGGTGCAGAAAGAAGCAAGAGAAGTGCAGAAAGAACTACCAGAGATGCAGAAAGAGGCAAGAGGGGTGCAGAAAGAGGCAAGATAAGTGCAGAAAAAACCAACAGAGGTGCAGAAAGAGGCGAGAGAGGTGCAGAAAGAGGCAAGAGAGGTACAGAAACAGGCAAGAGAGGTGCAGAAAGAGGGAACAGGGGTGCAGAAAGAAGCAAGAGAGGTACAGAAAGAAGCAAGAGAAGTGCAGAAAGAAGCAAAATGGGTGCAGAAAGAGGCAAGATTGGTGCAGAAAGAGGTAAGAGAAGTGCACAAAGAAGCAACAGAGGTGCAGAAGAAGGCAAGAGAACTGTAGAATGAGGCAATAAAGTTGCACAAACAGGCAAACAAGGTGCAGAAAGATGGAACAGGGGTGCAGACAGAGGCAGAAGAGGTGCAGAAATAGGGAAGAGGGGTGCAGAAAGAGTTAAGAGAGGTGCAGAAATTTGCAAGAGAGGTGCCGAAAGAAGCAAGAGGAGTGCAGAAAGAACCAACAGAGGTGTAGAAAGAGGCAAGAGGAGTGCAGAAAGAGGCAAGAGAAGTGCAGAAGGAAGCAATAGAGGTGCAGAAAGAGGCATGAGAATTGCAGAAAGTGGGAACAGGGATGCAGAAAGAGGCAAGAGAGGTGCAGAAAGAAGGAAGAGGGGTGCAGAATGAGGCAAGAGGGTGCAGAAAGAAGCAAGAGAGGTGCAGAAAGAAGCAAGAGAAGTGCAGAAAGAACCACCAGAGGTGCAGAAAGAGGCAAGAGGGGTGCAGAAAGAGGCTAGAGAAGTGCAGAAAGAACCAACAGAGGTGCAGAAAGAGGTGAGAGAGGTGCAGAAAGAGACAAGAGAGGTACAGAAACAGGCAAGAGAGGTGCAGAAAGAGGGAACAGAGGTGCAGAAAGAAGCAAGAGAGGTGCAGAAAGAAGCAAGAGAGGTACAGAAAGAAGCAAGAGAAGTACAGAAACAGGCAAGAGAGGTGCAGAAAGAGGGAACAGAGGTGCAGAAAGAACCAACAGAGGTGCAGAAAGAGGCAATAGAAGTGCAGAAAGAGGCCAGAGATGTGCAGAAAGAAGCAAGAGAAGTGCAGGCAGAAGCAAAATAAGTCCAGATAAAGGCAAGAGAAGAACAGAAAAAGGCAAGAGAGGTGCATAAAGAGGCAAGAGAACTGAAGAAAGAACCAAACTTGATGCAGACAGAGGCAAGAGGGGGCTGAAAGAGGCAAGAGGAGTGCAGAAAGAAGCAACAGATGTGGAGAAAGAGGCAAGAGAACTATAGAAAGAGGCAAGTGAGGTGCAGAAAGAGGGAAGAAGGGTGCAGAAAGATGCAAGAGGGGTATAGAAAGAAGCAAGAGAGGTACAGAAAGAGGCAAGAGAAGTCCAGAAACAAGCAACAGAAATGTAGAAAGAGGCAAGAGAAGTACAGAAAGAGAGGTGCAGAAAGTCAAAGGAGTGGTGCAGAAAGAGGGAAGAGGGGTGCAGAAAGAGGCACCAGGGGTGCAGAAAGAAGCAAGAGAGGTACAGAAAGAAGCAAGAGAAGTGCAGAAGAAGGCAAGAAAGTTGCACAAACAGGCAAAGAAGGTGCAGCAAGATGGAACACGGGTGCAGAAATTTGCAAGAGAGGTGCCGAAAGAAGCAAGAGGAGTGCAGAAAGAAGCAACAGAGTTGCAGAAAGAGGCAAGAAAACTGCAGAAAGAGGGAACAGGGGTGCAGAAAGAGGAAAGAGAGGTGCAGAAAGAGGGAAGAGGGGGTGCAGAAAGAGGCAAGAGGGGTGCAGAAACAAGCACGAGAGGTGTAGAAAGAAGCAAGAGAAGTGCAGAAAGAAGCAACAGAGGTGCAGAAAGAGGCAAGAGGGGTGCAGATAGAGGCAAGAGAAGTGTAGAAAGAAGCAACAGAGGTGCAGAAAGAAGCAAGAGAAGTGATAAAAGAGACAAGAGAGTTGCAGAAACAGGCAAATGAAATGCTGAAAGAGGCAAGAGAAGTGCTGAAAGAAGCAACAGAGGTGCAGAAAGAACCAAGAGAAGTGATGAAACAGACAGGAGAGTTGCAGAAAGAAATAAGAAAGGTGCAGAAAAAAGGAAGAGAAGTGCAGAAAGAGGCAAGACAGGTGCAGAAAGAGGCAGGAGAGGTGCAGAAAGAGGCAAGTGAGGTGCAGACAGAGTCAAGACGGGTGCAGAAAGAGGGAAGAGAAGTGCAGGAAGAGGAAAGAGAAGTGCAGAAAGAGGGTAGAGACGTGCAGAAAGAGGGAAGGGGGTACAGAAAGGCAAGAGGGGTGCAGAAAGAAGCAACAGAGGTTCAGAAAGAGGCAAGAGAAGTGCAGAAAAAACAACAGTGGTGCAGAAAGAGCCAAGAGAAGTGCAGAAAGAGACAAGAGAGGTGCAGAAAGAGGGAAGAGGGGTGCAGAAAGAGAGAAGAGGGGTGCAGAAAGAGGCAACAAGGGTACAGAAAGAAGCAAGAGAGGTACAGAAAGAAGCAAGAGAGGTACAGAAAGAAGCAAGAGAAGTGCAGAAAGAAGCAAAATGGGTGCAGAAAGAGGCAAGAGGGTTACAGAAAGAGGCAAGAGAAGTATACAAAGAAGCAACAGAGGTACAGAAGGAGGCAAGAAAGTTGCACAAACAGGCAAAGAAGGTGGAGCAAGATAGAACACGGGTGCAGACAGAGGCAAGAGAGGTGCAGAAAAAGGGAACAGGGGTGAAGAAATATGCAAGAGAGGTGACGAAAGAAGCAAGAGGAGTGCAGAAAGAAGCAGGAGAGGTGCCGAAAGAAGCAAGAGGAGTGCAGAAAGAAGTGACAGAGATGCAGAAAGAGGCAAAAGAAGTGCGGAAAAAAACAACAGTGGTGCAGAAAGAGCCAAGAGAAGTGCAGAAAGAGACAAGAGAGGTGCAGAAAGAGGGAAGAGGGGTGCAGAAAGAGAGAAGAGGGGTGCAGAAAGAGGCAACAGGGGTGCAGAAAGAAGCAAGAGAGGTACAGAAAGAAGCAAGAGAAGTGCAAAAAGAAGCAAAATGGGTGAAGAAAGACACAAGAGGGGTGCAGAAAGAGGCAAGAGAACTGCAGAAAGAGGGAACAGGGGTGCAAAAAGAGGCAAGAGAGGTGCAGAAAGAGGGTAGAGGGGTGCAGAAAGAGGCAAGAGGGGTGCAGAAAAAAGCAAGAGAGGTGCAGAAAGAAGAAAGAGAAGTGCAGAAAGAACTACCAGAGATGCAGAAAGAGGCAAGAGGGGTGCAGAAAGAGGCAAGATAAGTGCAGAAAAAACCAACAGAGGTGCAGAAAGAGGCGAGAGAGGTGCAGAAAGAGGCAAGAGAGGTACAGAAACAGGCAAGAGAGGTGCAGAAAGAGGGAACAGGGGTGCAGAAAGAAGCAAGAGAGGTACAGAAAGAAGCAAGAGAAGTGCAGAAAGAAGCAAAATGGGTGCAGAAAGAGGCAAGATTGGTGCAGAAAGAGGTAAGAGAAGTGCACAAAGAAGCAACAGAGGTGCAGAAGAAGGCAAGAGAACTGTAGAATGAGGCAATAAAGTTGCACAAACAGGCAAACAAGGTGCAGAAAGATGGAACAGGGGTGCAGACAGAGGCAGGAGAGGTGCAGAAATAGGGAAGAGGGGTGCAGAAAGAGTTAAGAGGGGTGCAGAAATTTGCAAGAGAGGTGCCGAAAGAAGCAAGAGGAGTGCAGAAAGAACCAACAGAGGTGTAGAAAGAGGCAAGAGGAGTGCAGAAAGAGGCAAGAGAAGTGCAGAAGGAAGCAATAGAGGTGCAGAAAGAGGCATGAGAATTGCAGAAAGTGGGAACAGGGATGCAGAAAGAGGCAAGAGAGGTGCAGAAAGAAGGAAGAGGGGTGCAGAATGAGGCAAGAGGGGTGCAGAAAAAAGCAAGAGAGGTGCAGAAAGAAGCAAGAGAAGTGCAGAAAGAACCACCAGAGGTGCAGAAAGAGGCAAGAGGGGTGCAGAAAGAGGCTAGAGAAGTGCAGAAAGAACCAACAGAGGTGCAGAAATTTAGAGAGGTGCAGAAAGAGGTGAGAGAGGTGCAGAAAGAGACAAGAGAGGTACAGAAACAGGCAAGAGAGGTGCAGAAAGAGGGAACAGAGGTGCAGAAAGAAGCAAGAGAGGTGCAGAAAGAAGCAAGAGAGGTACAGAAAGAAGCAAGAGAAGTTCAGAAAGAAGCAAAATGGGTGCAGAAAGAGGCAAGAGGGGTGCAGAAAGAGGCAAGAGAAGTAGCAAACAGGCAAACAAGGTGCATAAAGATGGAACAGGGGGGCAGACAGAGGCAAGAGAGGTGCAGAAAGAGGGAAGAGGGGTACAGAAAGAGGCAAGAGGGGTATAGAAATTTGCAAGAGAGGTGCCGAAAGAAGCAAAAGGAGTGCAGAAAGAACCAACAGAGGTGTAGAAAGAGGCAAGAGGAGTGCAGAAAGAGGCAAGAGAAGTGCAGAAAGAAGCAACAATGGTGCAGAAAGAGGCGAGAGAGGTGCAGAAAGAGGCAAGAGAGGTACAGAAATAGTCAAGAGAGGTACAGAAATAGGCAAGAGGGGTGCAGAAAGAGGCAAGAGAAGTGTAGAAAGAAGAAACAGAGGTGCAGAAATAAGCAAGAGACGTGATGAAAGAGACAAGAGAGTTGCAGAAACAGGCAAAAGAAGTGCAGAAAGAGGCAAGAGAAGTGCTGAAAGAAGCAACAGAGGTGCAGAAAGAAGCAAGAGAAGTGATGAAACAGACAAGAGAGTTGCAGAAAGAAATAAGAAAGGTGCAGAAAAAAGGAAGAGAAGTGCAGAAAGAGGCAAGACAGGTGCAGAAAGAGGCAGGAGAGGTGCAGAAAGAGGCACGTGAGGTGCAGACAGAGGCAAGATGGGTGCAGAAAGAGGGAAGAGAAGTGCAGGAAGAGGGAAGAGAAGTGCAGAAAGAGGGAAGAGAAGTGCAGAAAGAGGGAAGGGGGTACAGAAAGAGGCAAGAGGGGTGCAGAAAGAGGGGAGAGGGGTGCAGAAAGAGGCTTGAGGGGTGCAGAAAGAAGCAAGAGAAGTGTGAAAGAGACAAGAGAGTTGCAGAAAAAGGCACAAGAAGTGCAGAAAGAGGCAAGAGAAGTGCTGAAAGAAGCAACAGAGGTGCAGAAAGAAGCAAGAGAAGAGATGAAACAGACAAGAGAGTTGCAGAAAGAAACAAGAAAGGTGCAGAAAAAAGGAAGAGAAGTGCAGAAAGAGGCAAGACAGGTGCAGATAGAGGCAGGAGAGGTGCAGAAAAAGGCAAGTGAGGTGCAGACAGAGGCAAGAGGGGTGCAGAAAGAGGGAAGAGAAGTGCAGAAAGAGGGCAGAGACGTGCAGAAAGAGGGAAGGGGGTACAGAAAGAGGAAAGAGGGGTACAGAAAGAAGCAACAGAGATAAAGAAGGAGGCAAGAGAAGTGCAGAAAAAAACAACAGTGGTGCAGAAAGTGCCAAGAGAAGTGCAGAAAGAGACAAGGGAGGTGCAGAAAGAGGCAAAAGGGGTGCAGAAAGAAGCAAGAGAGGTACAGAAAGAAACAAGAGAGGTACAGAAAGAAGCAAGAGAAGTGCAGAAAGAAGCAAAATGGGTGCAGAAAGACGCAAGAGAACTGCAGAAAGAGGGAACAGGGGTGCAAAAAGAGGCAAGAGAGATGCAGAAAGAGGGTAGAGGGGTGCAGAAAGAGGCAAGAGGGGTGCAGAAAAAAGCAAGAGAGGTACAGAAAGAAGCAAGAGAAGTGCAGAAAGAAGCAAAATGGGTGCAGAAAGAGGCAAGAGGGGTACAGAAAGAGGCAAGAGAAGTGCACAACAAACAGGCAAACAAGGTGCAGAAAGATGGAACAGGGGTGCAGACAGAGGCAAGAGAGGTGCAGATATAGGGAAGAGGGGTACAGAAAGATGCAAGAGGGGTACAGAAATTTGCAAGAGAGGTGCCGAAAGAAGCAAGAGGAGTGCAGAAAGAACCAACAGAGGTGTAGAAAGAGGCAAGAGGAGTGCAGAAAGAGGCAAGAGAAGTGCAGAAAGAAGCAACAGAGGTGCAGAAAGAGGCGAGAGAGGTGCAGAAAGAGGCAAGAGAGGTACAGAAATAGTCAAGAGAGGTACAGAAATAGGCAAGAGGTGTGCAGAAAGAGGCAAGAGAAGTGTAGAAAGAAGAAACAGAGGTGCAGAAAGAAGCAAGAGACGTGATGAAAGAGACAAGAGAGTTGCAGAAACAGGCAAAAGAAGTGCAGCAAGAGGCAAGAGAAGTGCTGAAAGAAGCAACAGAGGTGCAGAAAGAAGCAAGAGAAGTGATGAAACAGACAAGAGAATTGCAGAAAGAAATAAGAAAGGTGCAGAAAAAAGAAAGAGAAGTGCAGAAAGAGGCAAGACAGGTGCAGAAAGAGGCAGGAGAGGTGCAGAAAGAGGCACATGAGGTGCAGACAGAGGCAAGATGGGTGCAGAAAGAGGGAAGAGAAGTGCAGGAAGAGGGAAGAGAAGTGCAGAAAGAGGGAAGAGACGTGCAGAAAGAGGGAAGGGGGTACAGAAAGAGGCAAGAGGGGTGCAGAAAGAGGGGCGAAGGGTGCAGAAAGAGGCTAGAGGGGTGCAGAAAGAAGCAAGAGAAGTGTGAAAGAGACAAGAGAGTTGCAGAAACAGGCACAAGAAGTGCAGAAAGAGGCAAGAGAAGTGCTGAAAGAAGCAACAGAGGTGCAGAAAGAAGCAAGAGAAGAGATGAAACAGACAAGAGAGTTGCAGAAAGAAACAAGAAAGGTGCAGAAAAAAGGAAGAGAAGTGCAGAAAGAGGCAAGACAGGTACAGATAGAGGCAGGAGATGTGCAGAAAAAGGCAAGTGAGGTGCAGACAGAGGCAAGAGGGGTGCAGAAAGAGGGAAGAGAAGTGCAGAAAGAGGGCAGAGACGTGCAGAAAGAGGGAAGGGGGTACAGAAAGAGGAAAGAGGGGTACAGAAAGAAGAAACAGAGATGCAGAAGGAGGCAAGAGAAGTGCAGAAAAAAACAACAGTGGTGCAGAAAGTGCCAAGAGAAGTGCAGAAAGAGACAAGGGAGGTGCAGAAAGAGGGAAGAGGGGTGCAGAAAGAGAGAAGAGGGGTGCGGAAAGAGGCAACAGGGGTGCAGAAAGAAGCAAGAGAGGTACAGAAAGAAGCAAGAGAGGTACAGAAAGAAGCAAGAGAAGTGCAGAAAGAAGCAAAATGGGTGCAGAAAGACGCAAGAGGGGTGCAGAAAGAGGCAAGAGAGGTGCAGAAAGAGGCAAGAGAGGTGCAGAAAGAGGGTAGAGGGCTGCAGAAAGAGATAATAGGGGTGCAGAAAAAAGCAAGAGAGTTGCAGAAAGAAGCAAGAGAAGTGCAGAAAGAACTACCAGAGATGCAGAAAGAGGCAAGATAAGTGCAGAAAGAACCAACAGAGGTGCAGAAAGAGGCAAGAGAGGTGCAGAAAGAGGCAAGAGAGGTACAGAAACAGGCAAGAGAGGTGCAGAAAGAGGGAACAGGGGTGCAGAAAGAAGCAAGAGACGTACAGAAAGAAGCAAGAGAAGTGCAGAAAGAAGCAAAATGGGTGCAGAAAGAGGCAAGATTGGTGCAGAAAGAGGCAAGAGAAGTGCACAAAGAAGCAACAGAGGTGCAGAAGAAGGCAAGAGAACTGCAGAATGACGCAATAAAGTTGTACAAACAGGCAAACAAGGTGCAGAAAGATGGAACAGGGGTGCAGACAGAGGCAAGAGAGGTACAGAAATAGGGAAGAGGGGTGCAGAAAGAGGTAAGAGGGGTACAGAAATTTGCAAAAGAGGTGCCGAAAAAAGCAAGAGGAGTGCAGAAAGAACTAACAGAGGTGTAGAAAGAGGCAAGAGGAATGCAGAAAGAGGCAAGAGAAGTGCAGAAAGAAGCAACAGAGGTGCAGAAAGAGGCATGAGAACTGCAGAAAGTGGGAACAGGGATGCAGAAAGAGGCAAGAGAGGTGCAGAAAGTGGGAAGAGGGGTGCAGAAAGAGGCAAGACGGGTGCAGAAAAAAGCAAGAGAGGTGCAGAAAGAAGCAAGCGAAGTGCAGAAAGAACCACCAGAGGTGCAGAAAGAGGCAAGAGGGGTGCAGAAAGAGGCAAGAGAAGTGCAGAAAGAACCAACAGAGGTGCATAAAGAGGTGAGAGAGGTGCAGAAAGAGACAAGAGAGGTACAGAAACAGGCAAGAGAGGTGCAGAAAGAGGGAACAGAGGTGCAGAAAGAAGCAAGAGAGGTACAGAAAGAAGCAAGAGAAGTACAGAAAGAAGCAAAATGGGTGCAGAAAGAGGCAAGAGGGGTGCAGAAAGAGGCAAGAGAAGTGCACAAAGAAGCAACAGAGGTGCAGAAGGAGGCAAGAGAACTGCAGAAAGAGGCAATACATTTCCACAAACAGGCAGACAAGGTGCAGAAAGATGGAACAGGGGTGCAGACAGAGGCAGGAGAGGTGCAGAAATAGGGAAGAGGGGTACAGAAAGAGTCAAGAGGGGTGCAGAAATTTGCAAGAGAGGTGCCGAAAGAAGCAAGAGGAGTGCAGAAAGAACCAACAGAGGTGTAGAAAGAGGCAAAGGAGTACAGAAAGAGGCAAGAGAAGTGCAGAAAGAAGCAACAGAGGTACAGAAAGAGGCAAAAGAACTGCAGAAAGAGGGAACAGGGGTGCAGAAAGAGGCAATAGAGGTACAGAAAGAGGGGTGCAGAAAGAGGCAAGAGAGGTGTAGAAAGAAGCAAGAGAAGTGCAGACAGAATCACCAGAGGTGCAAGAAGAGGCAAGAGGGGTGCAGAAAGAGGCAAGAGAAGTGCAGAAAGAACCAACAGAGGTTCAGAAAGAGGCGAGAGAGGTGCAGAAAGAGGCAAGAGAGGTACAGAAATAGGCAAGAGAGGTGCAGAAAGAGGGAACAAGGGTGCAGACAGAGGCAAGAGAGGTGCAGAAAGAGCGAAGAGGGGGTAGAAAGAGGGAACAGGGGTGCAGAAAGAAGCAACAGAGGTGCAGAAAGAAGCAAGAGAAGTGATTAATCAGACAAGAGAGTTGAAGAAACAGGCAAAAGAAGAGCAGAAAGAGGAAAGAGAAGTGCTGAAAGAAGCAACAGAGGTGCAGAAAGAAGCAAGAGAAGTGATTAAACAGACAAGAGAGTTGCAGGAAAAAACAAAAAAGTGCAGAAAAAAGGAAGAGAAGAGCAGAAAGAGGCAAGACAGGTGTAGAAAGAGGCAGGAGAGGTGCAGAAAGAGGCAGGTGAGGTGCAGACAGAGGCAAGAGGGGTGCAGAAAGAAGGAAGAGAAGTGCGGAAAGAGGGAAGAGAAGTGCAGAAAGAGGTAAGAGACATGCAGAAAGAGGGAAGGGGTATAGAAAGAGGCAAGAGGGGTACAGAAAGAAGCAACAGAGGTGCAGAAAGAGGCAGGAGAAGTGCAGAAAGAAACAACAGTGGTGCAGAAAGAGGCAAGAGAAGTGCAGAAAGAGTCAAGAGAGGTGCAGAAAGAGGGAAGAGGGGTGCAGAAAGAGAGATGAGGGGTGAAGAAAGAGTCAAGGGGGTGCAGAAAGAAGCAATAGAGGTACAGTAAGAAGCAAGAGAGGTACAGAAGGAAGCAAAAGAAGTGCAGAAAGAAGCACAATGGGTGCAGAGAGAGTCAAGAGGGGTGCAGAAAGAGGAAAGCGAAGTGCACAAAGAAGCAACAGAGGTGCAGAAGTAGGCAAGAGAACTGCAGAAAGAGGCAAGAAAATTGCACAAAGAGGCAAACAAGGTGCAGAAAGATGAAACAGGGGTGCACACAGAGGCAAGAGAGGTGTAGAAATAGGAAGAGGGGTGCAGAAAGAGGCAAGAGGGGTGTAGAAATGTGCACGAGATATGCCGAAAGAAGCAAGAGGAGTGCAGAAAGAACCAACAAAGGTGTATAAAGAGGCAAGAGGAGCGCAGAAAGAGGCAAGAGAAGTGCAGAAAGAAGCAACAGAGGTGCAGAAAGAGGCAAGAGAACTGCAGAAAGAGGGAACAGAGGTGTAGAAAGAGGGAAGAGAGGTGCAAAAAGAGGGAAGAGGGATGCAGAAAGAGGCAAGAGGGGTGCAGAAAGAACCAACAGAGGTACAGAAAGAGGCAAGAGAGGTGCAGAAAGAGGCACGAGAGGTACAGAAACAGGCAATAGAGGTGCAGAATGAGGGAACAGGGGTGAAGAAAGAGGCAAGAGAGGTGCAGAAAGAGCAAAGAGGGGTACAGAAAGAAGCAACAGAGGTGCAGAAAGAAGCAAGAGACGTGCTGAAAGAGACAAGAGATTTGCAGAAACAGGCAAAGGAAGTGCAGAAAGAGGCAGGAGAAGTGCTGAAAGAAGCAACCGAGGTGCAGAAAGAAGCAAGAGAAGTGATGAAACAGACAAGAAAGATGCAGAAAAAAGGAAGAGAAGTGCAGAAAGAGGCAAGACGGGTGCAGAAAGGCAGGAGGGGTGCAGAAAAAGGCAAGTGAGGTGCAGAAAGAGGCAAGAGGGGTGTAGAAAGAGGAAAGAGAAGTGCAGAAAGAGGGAAGAGAAGTGCAAAAAAACAACAGTGGTGCGGAAAGAGGCAAGAGAAGTGCAGAAAGAGGGACGAGGGGTGCAGAAAGAGGCACAGGGGGTGCAAAAATAGGCGCGAGGTGTGCAGAAAGAAGCAACAGAGGTGCAGAAAGAGGCAACAGAAATGCAGAAAAAAACAACAGTCCTGCAGAAAGAGGAAAGAGAAGTGCAGAAAGAGGCAAGAGAGGTGCAGAAAGAGGGAAGAGGGGTGCAGAAAGTGGCACAAGGGGTGCAGAAAGAGGCACAAGGGGTACAGAAAGAAGGAAGAGAAGTGCAGAAAGAAGCAACAGAGGTGCAGAAAGAGGGAAGGAGGGTGGGGAAAGAGGCAAGAGAAGTGCAGAAAGAAGCAAGAGAGAAGCAGAAACAAACAATAGAAGTGCAGCAAGAAGGAACAGAGGTGCAGAGAGAAGCAAGAAAAGTAGAGAAAGAGATGTGAGAAGTTGGCCTGGTATATGCTGTCCACTAATTATAGTGGGCACCTTGCACCAGTCCAAACAACCCCTTATTGGAGATAGGTTAAAGACAACCTTTATTGAAAGCTATCCTAGTGGTAGCTATGGAGAGCAGCCTTCAGGCTAAGTCTTGAAGGAATGTAAAGCAGCTTGTTTTACCAGTCTATAATCTCTTGAGTGACCAAATGAAAGAGGACCACACCAGGTATATATATAAAATATATGAATTTAGTCTTAAACACACCCCTCTAGTCTCTTTATGAGGCTAGAGTTCGAAGTACATAAGTTACAAGTCAGTTATCAACAGTAATAGCACAAATACACGTTTGAGCCCTAGGGGCATACCAAACCATATACCAATAAAGTGGTATAAGAACCACGACTGAGCTAGACACAAGGCCTAGAGCCTGTAGAAGTGCTTGGACCCCAAGGAACCACCCAAGGTAGTGACACAGGGGACCCACGGGGGACGTGTGCAGTGTGAGAACACAGCCGCGAGCCACCATTAACTTCTATGGGGAAAGTCGCGGTTGGCTTTTTAAAAGGAAAGGACACTTAGAAGAGGACTTGGAGCAAATCCCTTTAGAACTAGGCAGTTCTAGAGTCAATACCCACGGGAGCACCAGAGTACTCGAGTTACCTCACCCAGGGAAGCCGGGTGCATAGGTGTCTTTTGGCGTCGGGTTTCGTCGTCGTTTTCAATGGTGATCTGCTGCAGCAGGCTGCTGGCGACCAAGTCGAAAGTGTCCGGGTGGATCCAAGGGTGGATCGAAGATCTGAAGAACCTGAAAGCAGAGGGGACAGAGTCTGGGTCACTAGCCAGTGACCAGGAAGGCGATGAGCAGATGCCCACCGATGTCGGGTGCTTCAGGTAGGTTGACGGTCATCTTGACTCTTCAGCCGTGAGGTCCAGGAGGTGTCGACGATGACCAGGAGCTGGATTCGAGCTGTCCCACGACGTTTGTCGATTGCTGAGGTGTCGGCGACCAGATTGGACCCAACTAGCCTTGGCAATGGCAAGTCACGTGGAAACAAAGAAAGGATGTTGATGCAGACCAGCAAGGTCTGAGGGACTCACCCAGCAAGGGTAAGTCAGGGCACGTCTGGAGCAACCAGGAAAGCCCAAGCAAAAGAAGAGTTGACTTCGGGAGGGCCCACTAGCCAACGGACTAGCGACCGCGAAGGAGCCTGGAGTGGACGCACTTGGAGCTGGCTCACAGGACACTCGTAGAGTGGAGGCCAGTGATATTCGGTGCAGTCGGTGCTGGAGGCG